>CM061141.1:281069749-282269749 GCA_030789695.1 Scilla litardierei
GAACCCGATGGCTGAGCTGCAAGGCCTCGAGACAAAGGCAAGGGCATGGTCAGCCCTCTCGATGTTGTCGACATGATCTTTGGGCCCGTCACCATGGTGGGTTGCAACCTAGCCCAGCGGTCCAACCAAGCACAGAAGAGCCACGCTTGACAGTTACGCAGCCGACCGTTTTACTTCAAGCTTCGAGGTCGCTGCTGCAGAGCGGGCCTCGAAGCCGCTTAAACTCTCCGACAAACCTATGCTCTTCACTGAAGATGAGGCAAGATGCCTCCATCACCCCCACAATGATGCGATCGTGGTCAACTTGCTGATCGCCACCCGCACGGTTCGTCGCATCCTGATTGACTACGGGAGCGCAGTCGACATCCTATATCTCGATGCGTTCCAGAAGATGGGGATCCTTGGTGACGTCCTATAGCCTGTACGTACCAGCCTCTTCGATTTCACAAGAGCTCAAGTGGTCTCCGAGGGGACCCTCCAGGTGGAGTTCGGTACGTCACCTTGTCGACAGGTGCAGAATGTCAACTTCCTGGTGGTCAATTACTCTGGAGCCTTCAATGCGATCATAGGGTAGCCGACCCTCAATGCCATGCGAGCATCGACTTCCACCTACCATCTCTTGGTTAAGTTTCCCACCACTGGCGGGGTCAGTGTCCTTCAAGGAATACAGTCGGAAGCCAGAGACTACATGCTCCTGGCCAGCAAGGTGGCGACCTCTCACCCGGTGCAGACTGTTGGCAGCCCGGATGCCCTGCAACCATCCGCTACCCCTGCTTAGCCTTAGGACTAAACTCTAACGTCCCCTACATCCGGCAGTCTTGGTCCTCGAGGCGGGCTTGAACAGGAAACCCAAGTGAAGGGGATCCTTCAGCGTTCAGCTGAATCTTCTTAGCTTCAGGAGAGAATTCCGACCTCATCATTGGTCGACGAGCACGACCCTCGAGGCAAGCCAGAGCATGAGAGAGCCACCTCAATGGAGGATGTGGAAGCCGTCCCTCTCTCAGAGTCCGACCTGACCCGGACCATCCAGGTCGGGTCTGCTAATAGTATAGTAAGGGGCCTGATCTCAAAGAACTTCTCTTCGGCTTCATTCGGTAAAATAAAGACATCTTCGCCTGGTCGCACATGGACATGCCAGGCATCGACCCGGAGGTCGCGGTCCATCGGCTGAACATCAACCCGGATGTGCCTCCAGTTCGCCAGAAGTGCAGAGCTCTCAACGTCAAGAGGAGCCAAGCCATAAAAGAAGAAGTCGACAAGCTCCCGTAGTCAATCAGGGTAGGCTTCATCAGACAAGCCGCATATCCAGAATGGCTCGCCAATGTCGTTCTGGTTAAGAAGGCAAATGGGAAGTGGCGAACGTGCATTGACTTTACAGACCTGAACATCCCGAAGGACAGCTTCCCACTTCCCCAGATCGACCAGCTCATGGATGCCACCGTCGGACATGAGCTGCTAAGCTTCATGGATGCATACTCTGGATATAATCAGATCCGTATGCACGAGCTAGACCAAGAGCATATAGCCTTCTTGACAGACCGAGGGTTGTACTGCTACAAGGTGATGCCTTTTGGTCTGAAGAACACTGGGGCCATCTACCAGCAGCTGGTCAACAAGATGTTCGCAGAACAGATTGGCCGAACCATGGAGGTCTACGTCGACGACATGTTGGTCAAGTCCCTAGCAGATGCCAGCCACATCACCGACCTCGAATAGACCTTCGCTATTCTGTGGAGGTATCATATGATGCCCAAGCAAGTGCGTCTTTGGCGTGGCTTCTGGGAAGTTTCTCGGCTTCATGATTCATCACAGGGGGATCGAGGCCAACCCGAAGAAGATCAGTACCTTGATCAATATGCGGTCCCCCACGAAGGTGAAGGATGTCCAGTGCCTCACTGGACGGGTGGCAGCTCTCAACCGATTCATCTCTAAAGCCACCGACAAATTCCTACCCTTCTTCAAAGCTCTGCAGAAAGGGGAAGATTTTCGATGGACAGAAGAATGTGAGCTGGCCTTCGCCCAACTCAAGGAGTACCTCGGCCGACCTTCGCTCCTGTCCAAGACCAAGGAGAGCAAGACACTCCTTCTCCACCTGGCAGTCTCCAAGACTACAGTCAGCTCGGTCCTCATCCGGGAAGAAGACGACACGCAGTGGCCGATCTATTATGTTAGCGGGTCTCTCCTAGACGCAGCGACCAGATACCCATAGATCGAGAAGCTGGCTCTTGCACTGATCGTGGCGGCCCGAAAGCTCAGGCCTTACTTCCAGGCACACTCAATCGTCATCCTGACGACCTACCCACTGCATCAAATACTCAAAAAGCCAGACACATCAGGACGGATCACCAAGTGGGCGGTCGAGCTCAGGGAGTTTGACATCCAATTCAAACCACGGATCACCATCAAAGGTCAAGCTCTGGCTGACTTCGTCGCGAAGTACACCTACCACCCTGGGTTCTCGTCATGGGATGTGCTGGTGGATCGGCGAACGTGGATCATCTACGTAGATGGCTCCTCTACCGAACAAGCTTCAGGAGCCGGCGTGCTTTTGCTCAACCCTGAGGATACCCGTCTCCCCTATGCCCTCAGGTTAAACTTCAAGGCTTCCAACAACGAGGCGAAGTACGAGGCCCTCATCGCAGTACTCAGGCTAGCTAAGGAGGTCGATGCGCATCGTATCATCGTCCGATGGTACTCCATGGTCTTCGATAACCAAGTCAATGATGGTTACCAGATGACGAAGGGGGAGCTCCAGGCGTACGTTAAGATCGTCCAGACTTTGCTAGCCGGTTTCCCTCTTAGGTGCAGCACATCCCCCGGGCCCAGAACTTCACTGCTGATACACTCGCTCGGCTTGCCACAGGGATAGAAGATGACCTCAAGTCCATTCGATAGAGGTCCTTGAGCACCCAACGTGACTCGAAGGAGAGCTCGTCCACTGCACCGAGTCAACCCTATCTTGGATGGACCCTATCATCCAGTATATTCGCCACCATGTCCTCCCAAAAGACAGTATCGAGGCCAGAAAGCTGAGGAGCCAGTCAGCGAGCCTCCTGGATGACATCCTCTACAAGCGAGGCTACTCTTCTCCCTTGATGACATGCCTCCATGAGCAGGAGATACTACCGGTGATGGAGGAGGTACACCAGGGAGTGTGCGGTAACCACTACGGGAGCCAGTCCCTCACACACAAAATCTTGCCGGCCGGATACTACTGGCCCACGCTGCAACAGGACGTCAAATCTTACGTCCAAAAGTGCAGCCAGCGATTCTCCAAAATCCCAAGGCTTCACCTGGAAGAGCTGACCTCTCTCACCACTGTTTGGCCATTTGCAAAGTGGGGAGTCGACCTCATTCGACCTTTGCCCACTGGAAGAGGTGGAGCCACGCACGTAGTAGTGGCCATCAACTAATACACCAAGTGGGTGGATGCAGCTCCTCTCTCATCTCTGACAGAGACAAAGACCACCGCCTTCATCTGGAAGGAGGTGATATGCCGGTTCGGAGTCCCGCACTCCCTGGTCACCGACAATGGAAAACAGTTCGACAATGCCAACTTCAGAGCAAAGTGCGAGCGGCATCCAGCACCATTTCTCCACTCCTGCTCATCCACAAGCCAATGGCCAGGTCGAGTCCGTCAATAAGGTTCTAAAAGAAAAGATGCTCAAAAAGAAGCTCGGTGCCAAGAAAGGAACATGGGTCGCTCCCCTATGTGCTCTGGGCGTATCGTACCACCCAGCGGACCAGTACAAGCAAAACTACATTCACCCTGGCCTTCGGAGTCGACGCAGTGGCTCCAGTCGAGGTGGCCCTCCCAACCTTCTGGGTGGGGCATTTCAATGAAGCATCCAACAGCCGAGCACTGGCCCTTGAGCAAGACCTGGCTGAAGAGAGAAGAAACATCGCCCAGATCCGAGCAAACTCTTACAAGCGAGCTTCCGCTCGATTCTACAATAAAAGGGTTAAGGTCAGGTGCTTCCAAAAAAAGACCTGGTCCTCCACCTTCGCACAGGAGACAAATCTGATAAGAGGAAGCAACCACTAAGGTTTGAGTGACTTGCCTAAAAGTGGTTGGGGACTCGAAATTGGTTATCAGTCAGGTCACGGGAGAGTGGAAGACCAGGGACTCTAAGTAGATTCCATATCATGCCGAACGCCTAGTCTCACTCTTTGATGAGGTGGTTTTCGTATCACGGATCTTGGTGAACTTTGTAGTGGTGAAAATGGAGGGTTCCCAACGAGGGCAGCAGGCGGTTGCCGACCATGCCATAGGGATTCTGGCAATAACGACGACGATAGACAAAATGAAAGTCGTTGGCGACGAAGGGAGAGGCGTAACCTACTACAAAACCGGCGTAGAAGGGAGCTATGGAACCACTTAAGAACCGTATCTCATCTGCACTTTAAAGATTTATATGTTTTATCATAAATATAACTGAGAAAGTGCATGATAGTATTATATTAAAATATGTCAATCATACGACCGTACTATTCCGTACCGATCTTAGATTATAGGTCCGTTCTGTCCGGGCACAGATGCAATGCCAGATGAATGAAGCCCGGTTCTATTTTTGTTTTGTAGGAGTGCCCCAGATATAGGTAGTAGGGGCTTATTTAAAATGGTGAATTGAATTCGTCTGTCTATAGTCAAGTAGTTATCTAATCTATAGTGTTTTCTCCCAAGAATTCGCACTCGACGAGTTCCAATTCAACGATCTGTCTCCTATCCAGGGAGGTAGGTAAAGCCCATGCATGTTTCGTCTATTTTAGTTTAGTATAGCTCATTCCATTCGAGAAAGAAGAGCTAACCTTACCAGTAGGGCCCATTCCCGAGTGGCCCTATCTATATCTATGGGAGACTAAGCAACCAGTATTGATGGGTGATGCGGGGAAGCAAAGGAGGCAACTATCTGTTTCATAGCAGGCGGATCTTTTCTTTTGCAGGTGTTTAGACGGCCCGACCTGCCCATCAAATCTCTTAAGTTAAGCAACTGGAGCGAGGCATTGCGACCCCTATAGTGCGTAGGGCCCGCCCGGTTTTTTTCATGGAATATGGTCTTCCAAGGTTATATACGTTCCGTTCCCCTTCTTCAGTGCTGAGACGATGATGAACCTCCGGCTTCGCACCAAGTTTTCCTGTTTCCCAAAGAAGATCAAGAACGTACATCCTCTGGGAGATATAAATGCCACGTTTAGATCGAGCAACTTCGATACCCTGCTCTTAGTTCTCCAAGATCTTTTATGTAAAAAACTTGACCCTCCTTTATTACATAACCTTGATGGATTTCCCATCATCACCAGTAAGGACAATATCTTCCACATACACTAGAAGAAGAGCAAGCTACCTTCAGCCATTCGTTTGATGAACACGGAGTAGTCTGCATGGCACCGCCCGAACCCAATCTCTACCATAGCCCCACTAAATCTCTCAAACCACGATCTGGGAGACTGTTTGAGACCGTAAATGGCTTTCCTGAGTTTGCACACTTTGCCTTCCTCCCCCTTACACGTGAATCCAGGTGGAGGAGTCATTTATACTGATTCTTGAAGGTCACCATTCAAGAAGGCATTCTTGACTGACATCCAGTTGATATAGAGGCCATCCCTTGTTGGCTGCAATGGAAAAGAAGGCTTAGGCGCGCATCAGAAGCACTCGATTAAGAATAAGATTGGATTGCCTGGGTGCCAGAGAGCTGCGGATTTGAGTTCTTGCTTGAATAAATAAGTATTAATAAATGTAGCTAATGGGCTTGGTTCCGCCTTCCCCGGAGCTAGGCGAGCAGAATCGAGAAATGCAGATAGGGAAGCCTTTCCTTTTTTATAAACGGATCACTTGGGTCTTTGCCTCCGCTTGTGAGTACTCCCCCGTCGGTCCGAAGCAGCTTGAGAGCCCAGGAAGGAGGGAAGAAGATAAAACAGAAGAACATCTGCTCGTCTTATCGTCTGCGTCTGCTCAATACTAGCTGCTCAAAGGCACGTAGGAAGAATGACAACTAACTAGCGTACGCAGACTCGGATACTCAATCTAACTACTAGAGAGACCCCCTTGAGCACTTGATTTCGGGAGGGAAGCAAAAGAAATTTCTTTTTCAATTTGATACTACAAGTCATAGAAGTCAGATCATAGAGTCTGCTCAGTCTGAATCTAACCTATAATAAGAGGAAAACTTTCATGGTTTGGTTCCTCATCTTGGATCAGGACCGAACACTAGCAACCTATTCAGGGAAAGAATCGGTTATGTAAGAAATTGGTTGGGGGCTAAGATAGGTTGATACTCTGAACAAGAAACAAAACACATATTCAATACCAACCTTTTGTTGTACACAATCAGTTTTGGAGCTCCTACTCTGGCTAGTCCTATTTACCTCGCCTCGGAGGGAGAGCTCTTATTCGACATAGACTAATACGGCCTCTTAGGGGCACACTTCTATTTGTTGAAGGAAGGCTACTCCTTCTCTTGAGAGGTCCCTTCTTGCTTCTTGGAAAGTTCCCGAAGGAAGAGAGCTTGTACTAATGAAATACAAATACGGAAGATTAGGTGCCCCAAAGAACTTATGGTTATTCCACAAAAGGGCTAGGATAGGCCCAGGTGGGAGAGAGAAGAATAGCTTCTTACACGGGCTTGGCTTTCAGGCTTTACCCCTTTAGTGGCGGGCGGGCTTCGAGGAACCTACTTGACTTCTTCGTTCCGTCGTTGACCCAAGATCAATGGCTTAATCCACTGGACCACCTGGAACTGCTCTTGCCTTTAGTACCGACCACTACAAAGGGAAAGAATCATTCATTAATTTAACATACCCTACTCTTTCTATTCTAAGTCACTCGGGCAGAGAGCAATTCTTGGACAGATACACGCGCCTAGCTAGAAGACTAATTACTCCATTGGTACACCACCTTTAGGCAGGAAGAGAGACCTATTCTCTTACACAATTAGTTCAGTTTCAAGATCAGAAGGAATCTACCCACGCACGCCGGTTGGGTACTCGGGGTTCAATTCCCTGGTGGTCTAAGGTGAACCGTATTTCTTCTAATGAATAAGATAGTGGATCGAGAAAGTGTGTGCATACTCCTTTAAAAGTAAGAGCAAGCATCTCTTGTCAATCGGATAGGAGCCTCCCTAAATTAAGAAAAGGTTTCGCCAGCCTTGCTCCATCAACTAGAGTAGGGTATCTACGTTCTTTGTCAGTGTTCTTTTCTTTCAGAACCTTTGCTCATACCAGGCTTCCTCATCATGCATGGCCAATAAAAACTTGATATCTACTGTGATTCATTTACTTAGTAACGAGTGCTCGCGCTCCGCTTCTCTTCCCATTGCCTGCTATTCACTTGCTCTGGTATTTGAGACTTCGTCTCCCCTTGACGCTTCCGCTGCTGCGCTTTTCCTTCAACTGCATACCTACTTAGACACTTCACTTCTGATAGTACTTACTTTACTATACGGAGATGAACTCCAAGCGCTCAAGCGGCGCGGGCCTATCTTCTCAATCGGTGCGAGCCTCGCTCACAGTTTTCTTTAATTACCTTTTCACGTTCTCGTCTCTTAGCAAAATTGGAATCCGTAGTGAAAGATCAATTTCTTTTGCGATTGATCTCTTCCTTTCTTGACTTGCCTATCCTAAACAACACAGGAACGGATTTGTCGTCTAAAAGGGCCGCGGGGGGTACCTCTTTTCACGGAAGTTCTATTCAATTTCTATATAGGTTCGTTGGATAGAGCCTTCGAAATCCACTTTCCCACCTTTCTATATGCTCGTTTTGGTTCTCAGATCTTCGTTCCTATATTTAGGGGCGGATCAAAGGATTTTTCTGTACCAAACTTTCTCAATCTCTTAAATGAGTTAGATCTGGTGGGAGGGGTTTGAGAAGAAGACCTTATCGTCTGCTAGAGGAACTGACATGACATCTAATTCAACTATCTCAGCTTGCTGCATCGAGGAAAGGCACCGAATTGGATGGGAGGGAAGGTATGCAAAGAGGCATACTGGTTGAATAGGAAGCTAACCAAGGTACAGAAAAGACCCAGTCAAGAGGTAGAATGAAGGAGGGTTATCCGACCGCCCGGATGAACTCAAGGAAATAAGTAATCCATCCTACGGAGCCAATAGAAGGGGAAGCGGTTAGAGCCTGAGCCAAGTAGGCAGATAACAGAGCAGGGACCAATCTACCTATGGGAACCAAATAACTGGCCTCAAGAAAAGGTATCGAACTGTGCCTTAGGTAAAGCATGATTTTAAGGAAATCCTTTTAATGCTAATAAGTCGCCGGTATTCGCTACCATCAAGACAGCCTGGTATTAATCGAACAACTCGAATTGCGTAGAGAAAGAGGCCCCCACTGACGGAACTACACTTGATGTTAGGCCCTGACGTAACTCTTCTTTAAAGAAGCCCCCTACGCACCCTTTCCTTAGTGATTCGTCTCCTCACTACTGCCTTAAAGCCTGTCAAGTTCCTCAGGCTCCACTTGCTGAGAATCTCATCTTGGTTTTCTTCTTATTTCGTATAGTAAGAATGTGGTGACTTCTTTCCTTTGTTTGGCTTGAGTCCAATCTAATCTGTCAGGAGATGGAGTTGTCTTGCTTAGTAAGGAGTTGTTATATATAACAGGTGCGCTTCGGGAATTCGATTTTATGCGCCTCACGGCGTAAGGAGACGAAATCGATAAGGAACTCGATCTAATGCGCCTAACGACGTAAGGAGCAAAGTACAAAGTCAATGAGTTGCTGTTCTTTTCAACCAACAATTCTTATTATTCTATATCAGAGCCCTGCGACGTCAGGAGCAGATTCACGGATGAATGGCTGTTCGTTCATCCATTATATAAAATCTTTCGAGGATCGCGCCTCTGGCTGAATTCACTTAGGTCACGCCTTGGTTGCTACCTAGCCTCTTGTTCCCGTGTTGGTGTCCAAAACGTGCATGTGTTGTAGGCTGTCTGACCGTCTGGGGACCTCCTTCGACTCGCACTCGCGGATATCAAGATCCGGTATCTCGTTGCTTTTTCAGTCAAGTCAACACACGCTTCAACTTGCACCTGCGTGAATCAGTTACTGGCAAACTTGCCTTCATGTCTCGCTACTGATACACCTACTTGATATCAATCGGTTCTAGCGCCTTCTAATGAAATGAGTCTCGCTCTCAAACCCTTGTACTTTAGCTAGCGATTGCGCGTTAGTACTTTTTTTGTTTGTCTTCTTTAAGGCAAGTGCAAGTATCGGCTCTGTCTGTTTTCGTAAATCAACCCTCGACTAATAGAATAGGGGGCGGACTTCACATCCGGAGAGGAAGCAGAGGCTAAGGAAAGGTTCAATCGGGATGAGCCCGAATGATCCTCGAAAGCCATTTGACCATGAGTTCACAACGTTTGATCAGATGTAAAGATCCCATCCCGTCTTTAAAGCAATGCAATGGTCTACGACTCCGCAGCTTGCTTAGGAGAGCCCCTTTGTTATTGTTATTGTCTTAGACTATCATGCTTTTACTTTTAGCCATTGTAATCTTGTCGTTGATCTCCTCCTGCTCTTTTTGCTAATGCCAAAGTGGGAGAGAATTAATAATGATAATGTGCTAATTAATAATGCCAAAGGATTTTTTCTTAGTGATTGGACGGTATGTGATCCTATCTTTTCGGGCGGGAAGCAGGCCGGGCACTACGGGCGGGCATCCCCGCTATAAAAGCAGCATTGTTTGCCACCACCCGAGAAGCAAAAGAAAAGAGAGTCAAGGCCGCAGGATACAAGCATAGTGGTCTAATGACAAGGGCCGACGACGAAATCTCGGGACGGAGCCGTATGATGCGGAAGTCTCACGTACGGTTCCCTGAGAAGGGAGTGGCTACCCACTGGAGCTTCAACCAACCACCACCACCGGTCAATTCCGCTTTGGGGCCACCCCTTACTCTACTATTATTATAGGGGTAAGGGGTTCGAGACAAAGAAAGATCAAGGCAGCATATCAGTTTTTCCTATATACTTCACTTGGATCAGTTTTTATGCTATTAGCTATTCCGTTGATTCTTCTCCAAACAGGAACCACCGATTTACAAATCTTATTAACCACATAATTTAGTGAGCGGCACCAAATCTTTCTATGGATTACTTCTTTCGCCTCTTTCGTCGTCAAAGTGCCTATGGTACCAGTTCATATTTTGTTACCCGAAGCCCATGTAGAGGCACTTACGGCTGGATCCGTCATCTTGGCAGCAATTCCTTTAAAATTGGGAACCTACGGGTTTTTAAGATTTTCAATACCCATGTTTCCCGAAGCGACACATCGTTCTACTCCTTTCATTTATACTCCAAGCGCTATTGCTATAATATATACTCCCTCGACCACTTCAAGACAGATCGATCTTAAGAAGATCATTGCCTACTCCTCAGTAGCCCATATGAATTTGGTGACTATTAGTATGTCTAGTCGGGCGGCGGCCGTTAGGTCACCTATTTTGAGTTATGAACACACAAGCAAGGCCAAAACATGTGTGCCGGGCATGCGACCCATCAACCTACTAGCAATGGGGGAGAAAACATAGCATGTCGCAACAAAAGCGTCGGTTCGAGGCGTCAGCAAAACACTGCCGTCTGTTCCAAAAACAAAACCCCTTAGCACCCTGGGACGGGAGTGGGGGACGGCCCTACGTGCAGACAACAGCAGCACCGGCTCTACGAATCGAATCTTTCTGATCCCGTGAATAAGAATTGTTGGGCGCGCTGAAGCGAGCGCTTCTAGCTGTTCCGCTTGCTTCTTTCTTGTTGTGGCGGCTATTATGGCTTGGCGGAAATGAACGAAAAGAGCGAGAGTTTTTTATTTTCAAATCAATTGATAGATGGCCTGATCTGTTCTGATAGATCGAAAGAGTAGGAATGGATAGAGAAGAGGGAATCTATCAATAAGAAAGGGAAATCCCCTATTTCTATCTATTGATGAGACAAGATATCTATCTATTCTGGATGCATCAGAAAGAAATCAATATGTATCTGATAGAGTCTACATCGTATGTAGAGTGCCCAAGCGCTTTTTGGGCCAGCTCAGTTCTCTTATCCATCGGTCCAATGCACTGGGCTCATCTCATGGAGGGAAAAAGCAAATTGAGTTGTGTTGTTGTTGTTCGCCGCCTCGACGCATTCCCCGGCATCGTCCCACACAGAAAGAAAGAGCGCGGAGCCCCAGCCCGACCTATAGGTCCGCTAACGTAAAGCGAGGAGTTGAGCCTGAACTGGCGAACCGAAGTCACTTTCGTAACCATACTTCCTACAGCTAACACGTGTCCAGTCCAGCGGGAACGCGCAGCGCAAACGAACGTGAGCTGCTATACCGAATCCCCCGCTGGCCATCGGGGACCTAGTGGTAAGGCCATGATCCGCGGGGGAACGGATCACTCATTCTTCTATTGGGGACATGTGCACGAACGACAACTCCAAACGTCACACATCCGCCGCCTACCTACCATTTAGGTGGCACCAGTGAGATCCAGCTAAGGTAAGGAACTTCGTGTCGCGGCTGCTCCACTCCGTTGCGGTCTCTTGAACTGAACTTCGTTGCCTTCCCACGCACGAAGCGAATGGGCGCTGTGCCGTGGGTCAGTTTCGGGGCGGGGGGCGGAGAGAGACAGACCATAAGAATGATTCATTTGGATCGACGAGCCATTTCGTGAATGAATGGAATGTATGTCTATCCATATCTATGATATCTTTATATGACGGGCCATAAGCCTTTTATGGCATGATATGATCGCACCGGGGAGCCACATATCATCTGCGCTCAATATGCGGGATTCTTGTTGGATCAGATCTTTCGCTTTGACAAATTTGGACCTAGCGAAAAGGACTCTGACGCCTTCGCGCAAGCAAGCGCGAGAGAAGCAAGCAGAGTAGAAGCTTTGCCAGAAGCAAGACGAGGAAGCGGAGATGTCGTAGAAGCGGTAGCTTCCCTCGACCTACTACAATACAACAGTCGTGACCATGAAAAAAAGGGCCTTTTTCCGGGCCTATTAGTTTAAGGGCTGCTCGCCCCCCTACTCTTCAAAGGGCGATTCAAAAGAAAGGCGAAGAGGGTTGGTTTGGCAACAAGCGGATGGCTCTCTATCATAGTTGCAAGGGCGGAGTTCGACGGAGACTTAACTACTTAAGTAGCAAACCAAAGGCATCTTTCGGTTTCATAAAGGGGGCTGTTCACTACAAGCTATCAGCGCTATCTTAGATTGAACGGCAAAAAAATATTCTCAGTCGACGTTCAATCTCTAAGGCGGGTTTCAGCTGATAATGGAATAGTGTTCGTGTCAAAAGGAAAAAAAAAGCGCCTAGCTTCTAGAGTTCGCTTCATTTCTCAGGCCGGAGAAGGGCAACTACTGATTGATCGCCTTTGTTTGTTTGATATGTTTTCAATTCCGTACAATACAAACTACAACTACACCGAAGCGGAAGGGCCACTCACTATAGAAGCTAGAAGGGGACTAGCCTATAGTATATCGTATAGTATACTAGTAGGCCTAACCGTCATGGTCACGACATGTAGTTTATATTGATTGAGTTTACGGGATTCCATCGCCACGGAATCCATCCATAAACCGTCACCCCGGTGACCTTCGTCACCAAAGCGTCACGCACGACAGCTTCCAAAGCCGTCATCTCATCTCCAGTGGGTGCCCAAGAAGTCAGAGCACGTAGGCGCTGCCCACTACATAAGCCGCTGGCGGAGAAAGCTTTTCGAGCTTCCCTTCATTCGCTTCGCGGGAGTCACACACAGCACATAGCTGGAAGTCAGAGGGCCCGTACTACCTGCCTAACCCTTCGCTCCGAGGGACCGTAGAACGGAAAGCACCTTCTAAACAACTCGGCAGAAGAGAAGGGGCCTATTTATTTGCATGACCTCTACAGATTTGACTCTACCACCACCCGAAGCCAATCCCCTAGCGGTCCTGCCATCACGCTGCAGAACGAGAGCTCGTGTGGAACCGTCAGATTTCTGGTGTAACAGCGGTGGAACGTAACAAACAAAATATTACGACCGCGTAACATAGGGGCCTACGCTACGGGGAACTCGGCCAAAATATGGACACCCGAAGGGCCCATCACGCACAATCCGGTACTATCCGAGCCCGTCATTGCACTTCGGATAGCCGTCCATAGCATCATAAGGAGCACCTCCCTTTCGAGGTACCACTTTGGTACGGTCTTTATTTGTGTTGTTGGTTGGCCTTTCTCAACGTGGTGTATAGCACGAAAAACCATTCTTTACATGCCAGGCCATTCACATGAAAGAAGAGAAGAAAGGATTTCTTCACGGTCGGGTGCATTTCTCAAAATCCTCCAGGATCACAAGTGGAACGCTAAGCGACGGGTGGGGAGGCTGCGAGCGGAGCGTCGAACAGAAAGAAGCAAGCAGGGGAGAGTAAACGTGTTGCCTACGCTTGCTCTCCGGCACTCTACGGCAACCCTAGCCTAGTTTAAATAAGGCTACAGGAGGGATAGCGTTTTTAAGCTGGCTGCATTTTGTAGCGCGCGTACTCTTCTGTGGAGTCGCACGGAACGAGCCTTGTCTTCCCTCCAACGACTAGCTCTCCTTTCTTGTTCTGGTCCGACAACGACCCTTCTCTTGTCGTGGAAGGACTTCCGCCTGTGGTGTGGTCCAACCCATGGAAAACCCTCATCCCCCCATTGCTCAGTGCTCCCTGCAGCTTTGATGGGCTTTACCCGCGTGGACGCGGGCTTCTATAAGAGAATGAGAAGTTCTCTCTTAACAAGAAAACGTGAACCGCGCGGAGCCTACCCGAGTTCGTTTTCTACCGCCACTGGGTGCCCGCCGGGGAAACACAGCCCAGCCCCCTCTCGGGAAACGGGGGTCCAACAAGCACTTGCTGCAGAGGGGGCCCAAAAGCACCCGTCCTGCCCCATTCTTATTCTGTAAAGCCGACCTCTTTTTCGCCAATGCAGACGCAATGCGCGCGTAGATAAGGAAAGCAAAATCCCAGTGGGGGGAAGTGGGGGCCGGTGCCGTTTGACGGCCTTAACTCCTCCATTTGTCAGCCGTGGGGAACTATTGCCTTTATGTCTGAGGCGGGGGGAGGGGAAAGCTCGGGCCTACCTATCCCGATAGGACCCCATAAAGGGAGCAGTTGAGAGGTTCCAGCCGAGCCGAAGGGCAGAACTTCTGTACGTGATCCTTGTATGTCACGTCGTCTCGTCCTCGCAGCATCGAAGAGTACCTATGCACTATGTTCCGGTTCACTGATAAGGAAGATAGAGTTGGGGTGGGGGTCTACGATGTGATACTATATATAGGGGATTCCGGGGAGAAAGATGCGCAACTCAAAACGGAAGCAGGAACCGTGTTGTAAAAAATTTCGGGGAGATCTCTGAGACTACCATCGATCCGCCTTCTCCTCCATGCGGGCGGAACGACCAGAAAAAGAAGTTGAGTTAGAAAGCCGTATGATAGGTGGTAACTATCTTGTATGGTTCGGGGGGTAATCGACGTACTCCGATCAGTGGGGGGGAATATTTGGCTCTTTCGAACATACAGGGAATTGGAGGTAGCATTCCACCGATGTCAAGTCATGGACTGGTTCCTCCAGCCCTTTTTCTATGTGTTGGTGTTCTATATGACCGACATAAGACTCGAATTGTTAGATATTATGGAGGTTCAGTGAGCACCATGCCGAATCTCCCTACCATTTCCTTCTCTTCCACTTTGGCCAATATGAGTTCACCTAGTACTAGCAGCTTTATAGGGGAATTTCCAATCTTAGTAGGAGCTTTCCAAAGAAATAGCTTAGTAGCCACATTAGCAGCGCTTGGGATGATTTTAGGCGCGGCGTATTCCCTTTGGCTATATAATCGTGCGGTTTCTGGGAATTTCAAACCCGATTTCCTCCATAAATTCTCCGATCCAAATGGCAGAGAAGTTTCCATATTTCTACCTTTTCTTGTTGGAGGGGCGACCGTCCGTTGAACTACCAAAAAAGGGTAAACCAATGTGATCATGACATTGTAGGTGCTTGCGATGGGACGGATGCTACTTCCCTCATCAGTAATGGGTGGCATAGCCCGTAGCAGAAAAGTCCTCTTTTTTGATCCATTTCTTTATTACCCCAGAGGGGCCCGGGTGGTACCGAGAGAAAGAAAGGACGGGAGGCGACCATGCATGGCACTTCTCGACCGTGTCTCCGAGGGACAGTTGAACGAACGACTCATGAATGCAGCCGGGTCGGACGAGCCAATAACTCGAACGCGTTCGGTCAGTTTTTTGAGCAAGAATCACAGCGTTATCTTACCTTCACCATGATACGGACTCCAAGTTCTTATGGCAGAGCACTAGGAGTTTCCTTCAATATGATGATGGGAATGGAAACCAGAAGCACGACCGGGGTCTTCGTGGTCCGAGATAATACTTATATATCAGTCACAGTAACTAAAGCATGAGACTTTTTGGTAGTACCGGTGAACCAGATGGTCGCGGCAAGGGAATCTGTTACGGAGGACTCGTAATATCTCTATAGATCTAGCAAAAGCGAAAGACCCCATAACGTCAGGGGCTGACCGTTGAGCTCACTCTGGCCTCGCAGGGTGGGCCAGAGTGGGTGCGAGCTGTAGCTGCCATAGCTTATGGCTAGAGCAATGGGAGGGGGCCCTAGCAGAGAGAACAGTAAAGATAACGAGCGCTCCGCCTGCCAAGCGGGTGGCAGGAGTTGCGGGCAAGTGCTTGGTAGGCCAACAGCCCAGTGAACCGGGCGGGGCACTCGACGAAAGGGGGGCACACTGAGCAAGTACGAGAAATTGGCCCCGCGGAGCTTTCTTAAAAAAAAGCAAGGACCTATGGAAGTCCGGGCTCGTCCCCAGTCAATATTAGATCAAACAATAGGGGAGTTTTAAGTAGCACTTACCGCACTTTTTCAAGACAATAGGGGAAAAGATGGCACTGTTCCCTACCGAGACAACGGACACTCTCAACGGATCCTCCACGCGCTGGGCATACCATACCTCTTCTGTGCGTCTTTCTCGTGGAGGGAACAGAACAACAGGGAAAGACCCGGCCGACCCGCCCAGGGCTCGAGGGCGAGCCATACGAGAGTGAGTCGAATTCTGTTTCTGTTCTATGGTTCGGGCCCCTCTCGATCTTTTTCGTATAAGGGAAGGGGGAAGGAGTCTAAATCAATGGACATTAATGAACCATCATTGATGGACGTTGCACATGACACGATCAATTCGACTCGACGGTCCGGCGCTAATAGAAGTAGCGTACTCTCCGTCTAGCGAAGGTGCCGGGCAGGGCTTTTTCGTAGTAATAGTGGGCGGGTCTCATGAGATCTAATCTATTTAGGCCGTCAAAATCAAACGAAGGTCGAAGGACCATTCGATTCATTAAGAGGGACGGCCGGGACTACTTGTTCGGTCAATCACCAAAGGCGGGAGGGGGGAACCGCTATGGACGACACCTCTCGGCCTCGATTCTTTTGCATAGTCCGGAGGCCGGCCGCTGCAGAGCAGCGGGGCATAGCGGCGCCCTCGCCTGGCGCCATTCCTGGACCTAGCAGCAGACGGGCGGGCCGGGCCTGAATTCAGAGCGGACCAGACTCCTCTTTGTTTCAGCTGCTCCCACGCACGCAGACCGGAAGATCTTAGTTGTCCTGGACTGGACAAGTACGTAGAGATCTTTGTGGGACCGGGGAGAGAGTCTCAATCGATCTTTTCTAGGATTCCAACTCACGCCACGCACTGTAACAGCCACTTTTCAACCGTGCAATTTTTAACGCGTATTGTCGTTTCGTGTGCGTCTTTTGCGTATTTGATTTTTATTTTTGTTCTCAGTAGCTCAGACGCGCGACCGAACCCCGTTTTCACGACCCTCTTGGAGGCGCGAGCGCCCCGGTATTTTCTTTGTAATTTTTCGACGTCGAGAAACCAACCTGCTAATAACTCCTTATTAGTTAATTAAAAAAAACATTTTTTTTAATAATAAGCTTTTTTTTTGAATATGCAAGGGTTCTGTGCGTTTCTTTTAAAACAAACAAACAAACTTAATTTTTAGCTAATAAGCTAAATACCTAATACGGTTTCTTTTTAGAAGGGGAGATCGAATCAAATATTTTTGGGCTAAAAATATCCTACAACTATCTAACTGCCCAACAAGCCTCCCTCCACACGTTATTAACTCTATCAGCCTACTAATAAACTTAAAAAGGAAACTACCCTGCCTCTCCCCTACCTATTATAAGCTAAGCCTAGGGTTTTCTCCTTGGGAGCCGCACACAACCACGATCTATACGAAATAAGCCCTACTTCCTCATTCACGTGACCTAGGGGGGATTTGTTTGCAGCCGCCTCGAACGTAACAAAAACTCTATCCCTTGCGATTTTTCCCTCACCCTCGCACCTCTCCCTCTCGTCCTCACCACTGCCGGCGGCCTCTCGATCACCGCCCCGACCCCTCGTGCCCTCCTCGGATGCCACGACGCCGAAGACAGCCCCGCTGGCGGCTGCGAAACACGCCAACAGCAGCGACGGCGGTAACAGACCGCCGCTGCCACAGCTTTCCGACGACCACTCGATGACGGAGCCCCCACCACCGTCGACGAACCCCTCTGACCAACCGACACCGCCATTGGGCCGTTCTTCCACGCGACGCAGCCACGGCAGCAGCGGCTCTGCTGCTGCTGCGTCTTCCGATCGCCGCGCCGCCGCGGCGATTCCCCGGAGCTCCCTCGCCTACTCTCGACCCCGCTGCACTGTCCAGCCTCATCGCCGCGTCTCCAGCTCGCTCCTTCGGCCATCTCTCGTGTTGACGAGGCCTCCTCCAAGCTTCGACAGCATGCTCCCATATCCGAGCCCAACTCGCGTGCCTTAGCTCGAGCCCCTCTCCCTGCAGGCACAAGCAACAGTAGCAAGTTACCTTGAAGTGGTAAGCTCTCATGCCCTGTCCAATGTTTTGTTATTTTTATTAGCCAACAATTAGTAAATAGGTTAGTGTGTAATGGTGCAGTATGTGGTTTAAAGTTTATAGTGATTTAACAGTGAGATAACGTTGTATGTTAGTAGTAGCTTGAAATACTGTTAATTTAAATAGCGTCGGTACATTAGTAGTCAAGTAGTTACAGTAAGTTGTTGGTGATACAAGCATTTTTTTAGCAGCTTACATAAGTTAGCTAGTTAGGCCAGTATAAACTATTTATAACTCTATTTATGGTAGATTTTTATAATAATATGACTAGTTAATTTCTTCAGCTTATGTTTTATAAATCTTATGACCCAGTGATGGTCGCGCTTCCGTTCGACCCGTGAACACTAAAGACCAGTGACGAGATGTTCCGGAAATTGGAGTCCCGCGCACCGCCACCGTTTTCAGACCCGACGCTAGATTAAATGTGTGTTCCACACACCAGGTTGGTCCCCCCTAACTCGTAGTACAACCCACACCGTAGCGAAACCAAAAACCTAACTAAAACTGGACAATTACAATTAAATTTACTTTTCGCACCAGTAAAACGCTGCTCACTGTAGAGATCGACCATCGGATAACTTTTCTGTGCACATAGGGTAGTGGTCGATCTAGGCTGATAAAAACACCAAAATTGTGACTTTGACAAATAGGGTAGTCCCGATAACCTAGAAACGAACCCTAATATGGTTTGGTGAAATTGAGACCTGACACCGTCATCGTGGCAATATTTCAGACGGACCTCCTTGGACGAGAAGCTTGGACGAGACGCTTCGGGAGGACGACACACTCGCCATCGCAGGCAAGTGTATCCACTTGCACTTTTGGCCGTGCTTAGGCCCTAGTTGGTTAGAATTGTTAACTGTGAACAAATAGAACCGGACGTGAAATGATAGCGTCCGGGACGACTCCTGACGGCTCAGACTTGACGACGAAGTCTGAGCCTGACAACAACAACTTTTGATGCTGTAGGGCTATCATGTGTGTGCGTGTGTGTGGACACCCTAGAATAACCCTTCCTGTCATGTCATGTCACGTCCCGTCTTGCACAGCCCGCTGGGCAATAGGGCACTCGCCGAGTGATCCCTTGTACTGATTCACAGCCTGCGGGCAATAGGGCACTCTCCAAGTTAGAGAGAGTGATCCCTTGTACTGATACACAGCCCGATGGCAATAGGGCACTCTCCAAGCTAGAGAGAGTGATCCCTTGTACTGATTCTCAGCCTGCGGGCAATAGGGCACTCGCCAAGCTAGAGCGAGTGATCCCTTGTACTGGTGTCATGTCTTGTCTTGTCTTGGGGTTTGGGGTTGGGTTGAGCGTGCGCACGGCAAGAGGGTCTGATCCCCCTCGAACCGTAAGGCGTGAACCCTTTCGTGTCTCACTTGTCTTGTCCTGCCTTGTTTCCGTCACGTCACGTCTTGTCTTGACACCTGTAGGTTAGTCCCGTAGTTGGTAGCACACGCTACGACTACTACTTGTCCCGTTTTTACTTACCTGCTGTGTTACTTCCTGTCGTGTTACTCTGTTATAACCACAGCATGCTAATCAACCAGTAAACTGTTGTGTAAAAGAACCTCAGCATGCTAATCAACCAGTAAACCGTTGTTTAAAGTTCGGTGCACTTGCAGTAAAGTCTAACCCTTCTTGTAGACTTTACCTGACGTACAGTTCCTTTTTCTTGGGTGCTGTATGTCAGGTGTTCAGCCAGAGATCGTGGACGAGGCAGACTCGCTGGAGTACGTGGAGCCGAGGACGTCGTCATCAGAGTACGTACCTGACAAGGACCAGACCTTGAGGTCTTTTAGTCGCCACTTTCAGAGGTTTCTACTTTCAGTTTCTTTTAGATAGTTGTTGCCATGCTTTGGCTTCTTCCAGACTTTGTACCAGTTGGATATTATAACTCTATTTAATGAATGCAACTTCCTTTATGCACTTTTGTTGTTTCGAACTATAATAATGCAAGAACCTGAAAATCTTTTAAAATGGTACCTCTACAGACGCTTATTGGGTCCGAGCTTCTCAGCTCTGGCTTAAGCGGGCCTTGTCACGCTTCGCCTCCGTCCATTTTGGGAAGCGGGGCGTGACACACACGGAGATCTTTCCATTGATAGAGTGGAGGGCTCGGCTCCCCCGACTCTTAAAGGTTAGGTTACTACCAGCCTCTACGGAAGAAGTGTACATTGTACCGCCCGGAGGTCATATAGATCGGAACCCGGAGCGAGTTGAACGAAAGCCCTACCCACATCCCCAACTATCGGCGCTTCAAAGTGCTTAGATTCTAAGGGCGCTACTGGGTTTGGTACTTAAGTAGGGATTACATCGCCTTAAAAAAATCAAAGGCGCGACCTACTTCCCCTATTTCTGCATTTCATTCTCTATTTGGCCCGCCTCATGAAAAATGAGAGGCCTCTTTATTCGAAGTAACTACGAAATGGTCGGTCAATAGCATAGCTCTTTCTTTCCCGGGTCTCCTTTCGAAGGAAAGGCCTTCGCATTCCTAATCCGGTAGGGAAATCCCGGACGGCTTTGTTTGCCCCAGCTTGGCGAATCGCATCCCCGCGCTGTCCCTTACCGTTCTCGCGAAGTCTTTGCAACGGCTGGGAAACCAGTCTACGAAGCGAAGCCTATTGCCACGCCGACCATCAAATACGAGATTGGGCCCCTTCTCAAATCTTTGATGGAATGGCCCAGCCTAATAAAGGCAGGTTAACATACGCGATGCATTCCGTTTGTACGACGAATTGTGAACATACCACGCACGACCGGACGTAGAGCCAAAATATGAACTGGCGGACCGGGCCGGGCGCAGGTGCCAGATCCTAAAAGTAGAGTCTCGATCAGCCTAGTGCACCAACCACGTGGTACGACGGGCACTCAAAGACCTGGCGAATGATGGCCCACTCCACCCAAGAGCGCTTATGTCATATTGGAACTAATGGCTGGTACCTTATGATTTTTATATCCGGTAAGAATAATAAGAATCAAAGTCCAGGTTGGTTGGTGAGCCTAGTGATAGGAGACTATCTGGTTTGGTTCGGAGAGCACTGGTTGGGTTAAAGATTTGTTTTTTGCAAAATGTTACGGTCTAAATGCTGAACTATTGACCCTACTTGTTCGGATGGGTGTTCACCCCAAAGTGTTCCCAGACTGCATGCATACATCCGTAAGTAACTTAGTGCAACATGGCAAATTTCATTGAGAGGAATTAGCAAAGAAAAGAAAAACTGGTCTTAATTAATTAGTATTTGAGAGATTGTCCTCGGGCTGAGGAGTGTCCACATGAGTTCGTTGAGGTGTCTACACGCCTGCGGCCCTCTTTTCTATTCTGTCGAGAGTTTGGACCACCTAAGTAGAACGAAAAGGAGGAATTGGAAATGAAACAAAGGGGGGAGCCAGAACAGAAGCTTCGCTTCCGGTAGCTTGCTTACTCTCCTTGTTAGAAGAAGGATCTTTGGTGGATTATTTAGATCTGGATAGAGTCTCACTCAGTAAAGAGAGTTGTAGATTCGTAGAAGAGGATCAGAGTACGCGCGCTACAAAACACAGCCAGCTTAAAAGCTAGGCGATGTAATCGTGGAAAGAAGATAGTACTTGATTGAGTACTGACCCCGGAGGGGGTCCTGGGTTGCTTTGGCGTGCCCCACCCCAACGTGAGAGTATTGCCTTTTCAGCCTATGCTTGCTGCTCGCTCGCTGTCTACTAAACGAGCCTTCCTTTGATCAATAAGCCACCCGGCCCCTATCTTTCTTCTTAACTAAAGTAAAGTGGACTCAAATCAATGATGCCCAACCTCTTTGTTTGAAGCTTTGCCAGGAAGCTTCTACTTGCTTGTTGAAGCTTTGCTTCCCATAATTCCAAAAAACACAACATACAGCAACTATCGGAAAAAGCTTATCTTTGATAGCGGTCATAGGGAGGGTTCAGAAAGGATCTGATCGTAGATAGAGACTGAAAGCCGTGCGCGGGGGTAGGGGCGGATGTAGCCAAGTGGATCAAGGCAGTGGATTGTGAATCCACCACGCGCGGGTTCAATCCCCGTCGTTCGCCCATAAATAAATGGACCATTTGTTCTTGTAGTAAAACATCCCAACGTCAAAGAATTTCTTCTGCAAGAGTCAATTCATCTCGAGGCTTTCAAACGCATCCAAGCAATTGGTATCCGATTGATCACCATAGATTCGCGTCGCCTACTTGCTGAAAGCACAAATGGAATGGAAATTCTCTTTCCTATGGGACGAGGAAATGCTGATTCATCTTTTCGAAAGAAAGTTGCTAGGCGTGCTAGCATGCTAAGTGAATGGTAGCATAGTCTAGGAGGTGCGAAGCGCGAGGCTGGTCATAGATCAGTTGCTTTCTCTTTTCCCCTTAAGCGAGTTCGGGCTCGGGTAGGCAACTCACCAGGAATAGTCTACAGAAGCGATAGGCCAATTATAGTTGATCCCGTCTCAAGGCCCATCTCTGACTGAATAGCCTACCTAATTATTGTCAAACTGGCTTCGAGAGCAGTAAGAGCTGATACGATCACATTTGAGAAGTATCAAGGGCCCTACGACTATTAGTCCTTTCTCTTATTATACGACGCCTCTCCTTTGACCGGCTTCACGATATATTGCCAATGATATGCGATACCTTCGTAAGGCGACCGGCGGTAGCGAAGACTGACTCGATCGATAGAGAGAGGAAGCGAACATGCGTAGCATTGACCAACCGTGTAGCGCCACTGACTTATGTCTTTCTTTCTCTCTATCTGTCTTAGGTCAGTACTGGAAGTTCCGAAAGCACAGGTCTCTCTACGAAATTTCGACAGATGCAAGGACCTCTTCGAGTCTCAGAATCTGAGCCTCACTCAGCTACATCTGCTTCAAAGGTAGTGGATGTAGGCAAAGTTGCTGGTAGAAATGATGGGTTGGTTGAGTCGGTCAACTGTCATGTGACGAAGAGGACAGCGATGAAGAGAGCCTCAGGGACTGCAGGGGAAAGCAAGCAGAGACTACTATCTGAGCTGAACACCAGCCCTACCTCCTTGATCTTCTTTCCTCTTTCCGGGCCGGCATTGGGAAGGGAGAACTCTGTCTATCTATACTACCTACGCAATTAGGAGATTGGAATCCAAGAACGGTGGGACAAGCAAGTCATCTTTTTTGATCACCGAAAAGCAAAGCAGGTATGCGAGCCGGTCCCGAGGAAGAGTCTTCTTGATGCACCTAAACCAAATGTAGGTTCGAAGAGATCAACTACAAGATCGAAGACAAAAGGAGACTTTTTTGAAAAGAAGGAGGGTAGCTGGATACACTCAATCGGCAAGGACTGAAGACAGGTCCGAGACAGGGTCTGGATGGGAATCTTCTAGATAGGCATCTGAAGCTGATACAAGATCAGGAGAATCTTCTAGCGTAGATCCACATGACGGGTTCCCACTTGGCATGGAGACCTTTGGTGGTCTGGTTTCACTATCCCACTCTGTGGTGCAAGCCCCAGGAGAGAGCAAAAGACCAGGTACCAGGGGAGGCCCACTTCACTTCTTCATTCTCTTCTATACGAACGAGAGGAAAGACGCCTTAGCAGTAACTCCACTTGTTAGATCAAGAATCCACCCATGGTCTCGGGCAAGAAAGACACCAGCCGCCAAAGGCTCAGTCCGAGGGTTCTGCTGGAGAGGATGGCTCAGTTACAGCTGGAAAGTCTAGAACATAACATTATTCCGGATATGCAATTGTTGGCATTGGCACCCTTGGGGGTCTGGTAGATCTAAACCACTTTACTGCAAACTCTCTCCTCTGCTTTGGGAAGACGGGAAGAGGCACCTCACCTTAGGGGCAGATGAGAAAGTAGACGGAAGGGAAGCTCCGGGCGAGTCGGCTCTGCCAGAGATTCTTACTCTCTTGTTCCAGCTTCATAAGTAGTAATGCTTCATAAGTAGTAGATTTTAGATACTTTTTTGAAATTCGGGGTTTGCGGCAAGCAACTGTCAAGTTAGGTAAATAGATGCTTTTTTTACCAAAGCAGTATAGGCATCGACCCCTCCATTTAGTAGACGGGGATGAACATCTAGGATGGACAGAAAGACCTGAAACTGAGGGATTGGACAAAAGGGAAGCTACGCTTGCACGCATTGGCGCTAGATCCCTATCCTCACAAAGACGAATTTCGTAGAAAGAAGGCAAAGAGGTTGCCCCGAAGATGACAGCCGGTCGATAGTCTTCTTGAACGAGGTATAAAGCTTGGATGGTATAGGCTAGAAAGGGTTCCGTGGGTGAGTCTAGTCAGTTCGGATAATTACTTGGCATGGTTCCCTTTGGGGGGACCAGATAGCCCTGAACTTCTACTGTGAGCACCTCACCTCTTTTCTTTTTAGTAGACAGAGATGCGCACCTTGGAAAGACGGATAGATCAGACCCACTACTAAGATAGACTGACAAAGAGGCTACGGTAGTGCTCCTAGAGTCTGAAGCACCATCCTCGTTTGTTTCGTTCTTAAGGCACTATGAAAAGAGACGGAAAAAGCGCGGAATAGACCTACGTGTCGGCCAGTGTCGGGGCAGAGATAGGGACCATGAAAGCCTGGAATTCAATCTAACCTTTTCGGACAATTCCTAACGCTGAAGAGTGATGCTAATAAGCTGACAGCTCAGGCATGGCTTCAATAGCGAAAGAAGTTCTTTCTTAAAAGATTTGAATCAAGAAAGACAATGAATTTACGAGATCTTGATCCGTTCAGTGCCTTCACTTGTTAACAACAGGGACCAATTCTGTTGATTGCTTCTCTTCCCCGGCTCTAACAAACTGGTTTTTGTTTCTCACAGAATTAGGGAAATCATTAGATTCTTATTCCCTTCTTTCGGAAACATACACCGAACTGGGAAATCCCCCTTTCGATAGACAGGTGGCTTACCTCTAAGTAAGGACAGGTGTCACGCCCCGCTTCCCAAAAATATGGAGGCGAAGCGTGAGAAGGTCCGCTCAGACTTGAAGCTGCAAAGCTGCAAGTCCGATAAGCGTCAATCAAATTTAAAACTGCATGTCCTTGCAACGCGAATGAAACAAGATAATAATAATGAAATGAGACAAAAGAATAATCTCAGAATATCCATAAATATAAATTCCAACATCGCAGAAAAGCCACCAGGCTGAAAAGAAAAAGAGTTTAAAGGCTCAAACATGGCCAACAAAAGTACATCATACAAACAAAGGTGCCACGCACCGACAACTAACAACAGAACCTAAAAAAAGAAGCTCAGCAAAATCACCAAGAAAGGTCTCCGGTGTCCACAAACTCCTCCTAGGCAGACATGGACTCAGGCTCAGCGTCAGCAACACATCACGTACACAGCAACGGTCCCTGGCTCAGGTCTAACATGTGACCCCAAAAGAGCAAGGGGCACATGTTAGCAAGTCTACAAGAGACTTGTGCAAGGAAACTGAAAGTATGCAAAAGTAAAGCAACCTAGCAGTTCTAGCATGAATGCGATGACATGGCAGTTAAAGTATGAGTGCAACAGGTAAGGTAAAGTAAAGTAAGGTACGAGCATGGCATTTAAACATGGCATGGATGACAAGTATTTCATGAATCATTCACAAGACAAGTACAAGACAAGGAAAGTAAGCACCTCGTGCACAGAGATTCCTTCTTTTGGCTAGAGTGGCTGATCGGGCCAACTCCTAAGCTCAAGTAACCGTTTATCCCTACCCCTCCACGTGTATCGAGCCAGGGCCTTACCCCCGAACGGGAATGCTCGCTTCTGGATCACGAGCCAGGAAGTGTTTTTAACAAGTATGGCATAGGGGTGCACCTAGCCGGACTAGGAAACCAGGCATTGGCATTTGACCAACACATGAGGCCCGTTTCCTCGGAAGTAGTATTCAAGACGTACAAGTATTGTAGCGGGTGCTACGAATGCAACAATCAACTGGGTTGACATGTAAGATGCAATGCATGGCAGTTAAAAAGTGCGTACAGATAAGGAAAGTAAATGTGGCAGTTTAGTATGCATGAACAACAAGTTTAAAGAGTTGGATCTAGCTTCGTTGTCAAGCTAGATCCATTTAGGTGACGGATCTAGTTTCGTTGTCAAACTAGATCAAGTAGGCGTCTAGCCAGCTATCATTTCACTGACTAGTCTCTTTTACACTGCAGACAAGGAAGTGGCCTAGAAACATGGCCCTACACAAGAGTTGGCAAGTTTCACTTTCCTGCAAGTACGATGTCTGAGCACACCGTCCAATGAGTCCAAAAATCACAATTATCCTACGTGCACAAGTCCACCGGCCTAAAGTCCAAATTATTAATCTTCATTAGTGAATTTAAAACATTTAAAATACTTTAAAAATACTGATTTTAGTCTTGATTAGCAGGCAATGGGTTGGGGGTCCTAGGGGTGCAAGGCGTTACCTCAACACGACGCGAAAGCTACACCGGCGTCGGGTAGCGACGCCGGGGATTGGAATAAGAGAACGCACTCCAAGTCCAGATTCCAAATTAGTTTCCTCGCTGGAAAGTTCAGAGCATCAACCGGAGCAACGGTTCCAGATTCCAAAGCTAGCACGTGCGACGACGGGCTACGACGTGTCGCAACATAGTGCACGGTGAATCGTCGGAGGAAAAGCACCTAGGTGGGGCCCACAGTAGTCCTAGGGACCTTTGGGGGAACCACAATACCTCTGGAGAACTTGGGGGGCCCACGGAGGCAAGTGGTGCGACGGATGCGGGGTTGCGACGAGTGGCTCTCGGTCGTACACTGCCAATGCGGGAGATCCTCTCGGTCAGACGCTAGGAACGGCGCTGCACAGCGCTTGGTCGGTCGCAGCAGCGGGCGTAAGCTTGGTTCTCTCGGTCGGAGCGGGGGAGGCCATCGGTCGGGCGCCTTGGATGCGGGGGCTTGGGCGCTGCAACGTTGCAACGCCAATTTTGGGTTTTGGAAGAGACTATGGTTAATTTCTTGCGAAAATAGGTCTTCCTAGGGATTGTTTATATAGTGTAGATGTGTTGACTAAGTCTATGGCTAAATCTAATAGGATTAGAAGTTCAAAAATATTTAAAATTCGAAATTCAACTTCTCCAACTCACCCAAGGATTTGACTTGGTCCAAATGAGCTGGAAATTGGCTCAAAAATTCTTTAATACGTTTAAAACTCAAATAAATTTTATTTGGCCGAAATTAATTTAAAAATTAATTATTAAAAATATTATAAAACTTGTTAAAATATAAAAATGGTCAAATAAACTCCAAAAATTATAAAATAAATATCGGGGTGATCGTGATGACGAGAGTGAGCTAACTAAGAAGACAGATATCAATTTTGACGTCGGACGACGAAACTAAAAATAGAAACGTCTCCCGTCAAAAGTGAAAATCGCTACGTCTCATCGAATAAGTTTAAATTGTGGGAAAACGACTCGAGAAACGTCGTTCCAAAATAGTTCCACTATTTAATATTCTCAGAGACGTTCACACCGGCATATCACACGAAAGTGTTCACAAACAAACAAAGTCTAAAACAAACACGTGCACGGTCAAAAGCACGTGCACTAACAACGTACAACGAAAAGTGGTCGTTACATCCTCCCCACCTTAGAATAAAGTCCGTCCTCGGACTTTCTAATATACCTAGTCGCTCTAGTAACTACCCCAATCAAGTCACATTATAATTCAACCAGGTATAGTCATTACAAGTGCTTATGTATGCACTAGGCAGCCAAACATTAACACTACCAACATATATATATATATATATATATATATATATATATATATATATATATATATATATATATATATATATATATATATATATATATTCAAGTACATTATAGGCTTATAACTATTGTCAGTCAAAAACATACACGTATTTCATTCGTATATATAAACATACATCCCTTATATAACTACTACTTACCTAGTACAAAACAATAGTTCAGATACTCACATAAGGATAGTCTTACACTTAGCAAATACAATCATTGCTCTACGTATAGATAGCTACCTATGGACAAATATCAAGGGTATACTACCTGTTACGACCTAAAGATCGTAGGAGCCCGACTCCCGCCCGGATACGTTAACATACCCCATTAACTCACCTTTACGCAAAAGGGCCGCCGCCCCGAAAATCCGGGGCATCATGGAGACAGTCGCGCCTTGCAGCGCTCCCCGAACCGGCCAGGGCGGACCACCGCAGCCGGCCGAGGCGGACCACCGCAGCCGGCCGACTCTTAGTCCGACGCTAACGACAAACAACCTAAGGATAAGGACACCTGACACGCACGTCACCCGACCATCCGACAAAGCACCCCCTGACGGAAAAGCCACCTGACAGATAACGCTTTCACTTTCGGCTCTGACATCCCGACAAAAGCACCCCTGGGCCGTTGCGCCGCCTGACAAAGGCAGGTCAGAGACTCCTGTTCCCGGCGTCCTTGTCCGAAGCCTCCGCCGACACCCGAGCCAGCTCAGCACGCCTAGTCATCACCCGTCAGGTATAAATACCCCTTCTCCTCTTACGGAGAAGGGGTTGCTACAGAATTCTCTCTCATTCAGCTATTCACACACGAGTGCAAAGGTCTTCCATATCTTTGTGCTCCCACCTATAGCTCGCCACGTGCGGTCGACACACCGTTAGTCCGACCGGCGTGACCAGCCCCCCATTTTAAGCCCTATCACTGACTTAGGCATCGGAGGGGATAAGGGTTGAACCCCCAACCCAGCCCTTCTGACGAGTTGTTTGTGTTGCAGGAGAGCTCGCCTATCAACACCAGCCGGCGTCACCCCCCTGCCGTTCAACCTTGTCCAGCCGCATCCGGCGAGATTCAGCCCCGCGACCGTCACTGGCGTCCTGATCGACTTCTTCACCCCACTAATCGCTTGTCAAATAGCCTACCTAAACCCCCTTCTCCACATAACCACAGTGCCCTTGGTTCCCATTAATACAAATTCATTGTACGCGAGTCCCACCTCGTAACAATTGGCGCCGTCTGTGGGAACGAAGGGTCACACCCATGTTAGATTCCATACCGATCTCGCGGAACCCGGACCACGGCAAAGATCCCGTGGGACAGGAACCGCTCTCCCTACAAATCACCCCGGCGTCCGACCCCCTTCTGGGGATGGGCTCCGAGATCGAACACACTTCGGTCCCCGCCGTCCTGAAGAGCTTCGAGGCCGTTGCTCAGGCCAGGGGAGGCTGTCAGACGGCTGGAACGGAACCTCCGCCCGGCCCCTCAGAGCCCCTGAACGTGAGGCGAAACCTCCACCCTCAGTTCGAGGAGGAGGGGGAGCATAGGGGGCTCGCTGAGGAGATCGCGGCCCAGCAAAGGCTCCTGGAAGAGGAGGTAGAAGTCGCGCAGCGGTGGAGGCGCCTGGGGGAGGCGGCCGCCGCACAGAGGCGTCTGGACGAGGCGGCCGAGACCACCCGGAAGGCTTACCTGGAAGAGGAGGCCGCCCGCCGCCAGCTTCGCTTCATCATCGCGGAGCGCGAGAGGCTGGGGATGGAGAACAGGAGCAACCGAGAACACCTGGACGAGGCAACGACGGCCCGGCGGCCTGGGAACGGGCGGGACCCGTTGCTGAACAGGTCCCCGCCCGGAGGGGGCGGCCCCCATCACCAACACCACCCCTCCGATACCCTGCGCGAGGAAGCCATTTGTCGGCAACTACGCTTCCTCGCCACCGAGCGTGAAAGACTCCTTCGGGAGAATCAAGAACGGATGGAGGCCCGAGGAGAGCTGGCCAGGAGGCGTGGGCCCTGGGAGGACCGTAGCCCGCAACCCGTCGAATCCTCGGCCCAAGGAAGGAGCCCCGCCTGGAGACCGTCGGGCTACTCCCCGGGGACGGAGGACCGTCGGCGGCCGAGGCGCGACCGAAGCCCGACCCCCGAATGGCGGAGGGGGGATGCGCCGGATCGCCCGACCTACCCGGAGGAGGCCACGCCACTCGCCCGGTGGATCACTTCCGCCCCCAGGCCCGTAAGGTTCAAACCCCCTCACTTGGCCACATACAATGGGAGGGGCGACCCCCTCACGCACGTGCAACAATACCGGGGGGCGATGGAAGCCCAGGACGTGGATGAGGCGTTCCTTTGCCGACATTTCTCCCAAAGCCTGAGGGACACCGCGCTGGACTGGTACTTTGCCTTGCCCGCGAGGTCCGTAGGGAGCTTTGGCGAACTATCCCATAAGTTCTGCCAAGAGTTCCGGGCCGGGCGAACAAAAAAGAAGCCCTTAGACTATCTCAGCAAGATAGTCCAACGGGAGGGGGAGGGAACGGGAAGATACCTCCGTCGCTTTCAGGAGGAGAGACGGGCGGTGGTGACATGCGGCGACGAGGTGCTTATGCTGGCCTTCAAGACGGGGCTGCGGACTCGGAGCCTCCACAAATCCCTGCTCCGGGATCCGCCGACCGACTATGAAGCGTTGGTAGCAATGGCGGAGAGGCACGCGTTGGCGGAGGAGACTTTGGGTGCGAAGGTTGTATTCCCCCAGGCGAAACCACCCGCAGATGGGCCCCGGCCGCACCCTCGGCCGAGGTAGGAGGAAAGGGGGCGAGGCCGCGATCAGATGGCCCTACCGCGGTGGGAGCCACCCGAGCCCCGCCCGCTAGATCGCCTTGGCCCGGCTCGCGAGTTCGCTCCGGTACGGAGGCCCCCCGGAGTCATCCCAAGACCAGAAGACCCCCCGCCGGTGCACTACACACGACTCAATGCCCCCATGATGGAGGTGCTGGCCGCGGCGACGAGGGCCGGGTTACTGCCGGAGCCTCCCCGGGAGATGAGGACGGACCCGATGAGGCGGGACCCCCGGAGATACTGCCGATATCACCGGGACCACGGTCACGACACCGACCGTTGTTACTCCCTTAAGAGAGAAATCGAGCGGCTGATCCAAGCGGGTCACCTGGGGAACTTTGTCGCGGGAAGGCGGGCGGCGGCGGAAGAAAGAGCCCCCCCGGAGGAAGGGGGACGGGAACCCCCGGCGAACCGCGATAAGGAGGAGCCACGCCCCCCAAGGGCGGTCATGCGTATTGAGATGATAACTGGAGGCCCTTCCTCGGCGAGGCGGGCGCCCGCCATCCTGGAGGCCGGGGCCCGACAGGTGATGACGGCAGCCGCCGTCCACCGACCGAAGCGAAGAAGGACACACCGACCCCCCATCACCTTTACCGAGGAATATTGGCAGGAGACGCGGAGCCAGAGCAACGACGCTCTCGTCATCGAGGCTCGGGTCGGGGCGGTTGACGTCGGCCGGCTCCTGATTGACACCGGAAGCTCCTGCGACATCCTGTTCCTGTCAACGGTCGAAAGGATGGGGTGGGGGCGCGCAGACCTAGAGCCCTGCGTGGGCCCTGTGGCCAGCTTCACCTGCCATGAGATCCCTACCGAAGGAACGATCACCTTGCCCATGACACTGGGGGAGGAGCCGAGGATCGTCACCAAGGAAACGCTTTTCGTCATCGTTGACATCGCGTCGGTGTATAACGGAATCATTGGATGCCCATATATGACGGCCATCGAGGCGCTCCCCAGCCTGTAACATCAGACGATGAAGTTCCGGACACCGCGGGGGGTGGGACAGGTGCGGGGGGGTCGAGGGATGCCCCAAGACCACAGCCGTGGGCCGTCCCCGCCTGGGGGCCCCAGGCGGACACTGACGCCACTCGTCCCCGACGAAAGGGAGGACTTCTGCGACCAGCGGCCGACCCCGGCCGAGGAAGTAGAGGAGGTCCCAATAACCTCGGACGAGGGGAGAGCCGTCTCCATCGGGACGAAACTCCCCTCCGCCTTGAGGGCGGCCCTCGTCACCCTGCTCCGGGAGAACGCGGACATATTCGCATGGTCACCAGCCGACATGCCCGGGGTGGACCCGGCGGTAATCTCCCACAGGTTGAATGCGGACCCAGAGGCCCGGCCTGTTCGACAGAAGAAGAGGAGTGCGGGGGGCGAAAAGAAGAGGGCAGCCGAGGAAGAAGTAGAGCGTCTCCTCGAAGCCAAGTTTGTTCGGCCGGTGGACTACCCTGAATGGCTCGCCAACATCGTTCTAGTGAAGAAGCCCAGCGGGAAGTGGCGCATGTGCGTTGACTTCACTGACCTCAACAAGGCTTGCCCGAAGGACAGCTTCCCTCTGCCCAGGATCGACCACTTGGTGGACCGGGCGTCCGGTTATGAGTTGTTGAGCTTTATGGACGCCTTCTCGGGGTACAACCAAATACCGATGGCGGAGGAGGATGAGGAGAAGACGTCCTTCGTCACCAATAAAGGCACCTTCTGTTACACCAAGATGCCCTTTGGGCTGAAGAACGCCGGGGCGACTTATCAACGGATGGTTGACCGGATTTTCGGCCCTCAGGTAGGGCGAAATTTGGAGGTCTACATCGACGACATGCTGGTGAAGAGTGGAAGGGCCCTCGACCACCTCAACGACTTGCAGGAGACCTTCCAGAGGGTCCGCCGATACAACCTGAGACTAAACCCCGCGAAATGCATCTTTGGCGTGCAATCGGGAAAATTCCTGGGCTTCATGATAACGAAGCGGGGGATCGAGGCGAACCCCGACAAGGTGACGGCCCTCACCGGTATGACGGAGCCCCGGACGATCCGGGACTTGCAGCGACTGAACGGCCAGATTGCTGCTCTGGGACGATTCCTGTCGAAATCGGCGGAGAAGTCGCTCCCCTTCTTCAGGGTCTTGCGCACGGCCTTTGGCGAAGCTAAAGACAAGAGGAAGTTGATCCCGTGGGACGACGACTGCACGCGGGCGTTCGCGGAGCTGAAAGCATACCTACAGGGCCCACCGCTCCTCGCACGACCGGAGGAAGGTGAACCCCTGGGGTTGTACCTGGCGACCACCGAGGAGGCTGTTAGCTCCGTCCTAATCAAGGAGGAAGGAGGGGTGCAGCGCCCTGTTTACTATGCCAGTCGGATCCTCCGGGATGCGGAGACTCGTTACAGCCCCATCGAAAAAGCCGCCTACTGCCTAATCACCACCGCTCGAAAGCTCCGACCCTATTTCCAGGCCCACCCCATAACCGTCCACACCAGTATGCCCCTCGAAAAGAACCTGAAAAGACTGGAACGGTCAGGGAGGATGCTCAACTGGATCGTCGAGCTCAGCGAGTTCGACATAACGTACAAAGCCCGGACGGCGATCAAGGGTCAGGCGCTGGCCGACTTCGTGGTGGAGTGCACCACGGAAATCCCGTCGGGAGACCAGATAGAGCAACCGTCGGCGCCCACGTCCCCCCAGAGGATCGAGGCGGGCGAACCCTCAGCGCCCTCCCCGACGACGGCAGGCGAATTATGAACCATCCACGTCGACGGCTCCGCGACGGGCTCCGAAACAGGAGCGGGAATCGTCATTCAGACTCCAGACGGATGTTCGTTGGAATACGCCCTACGCTTCGACTTCCCGGCCACCAACAATGTCGCGGAGTATGAAGCCGCGGTTAACGGGTTAAAGCTCGCCAGGGCGGTCGGGGCGACGAACGTGTTGCTCCTGAGTGACTCCCGTTTCGTCATCCAACAGATCCTGGGAGGCTTCGAGGCCCGAGAGGAAACCATGAAGCGGTACCTGAATCACATCCAGATCGAACTCCGCAAGTTCAAGAAAGCGGACGTGCAACACCTGCCTCGCTCCAACAACCTCCGGGCAGATGCCCTGTCTAAGCTGGCTTCCTCCTCAGTGGCCAAGATCGGGAAGGCAATCTACGTCGAAAGCCTGTCGACACCCTCCATCAATGAAGGGGAACTGATGTGCACGGGCACGATGACGTCCTGGATGACCCCCATTGTGAAGTATTTAGAGACAGGGGAACTACCCGAGGAGCGGTTGCTGGCTAAGCAGGTGGAGAGACGGGCTCTGACGTTCGTGCTCCTCGACGGAGTGCTGTACCGCCGCCGCCGCGCCAATTTCGACGTCCTGCCCTACCTGAAATGCTTGGGACCGGAGCAGGCCGAGCAGGTCATCCGCGAGGTGCACGAAGGCTTCTGTGGAAACCACCACGGCGGGTGCACCATCGCCCACAAGATAATGCGCCAAGGGTACTACTGGCCGACGATGATCCGGGATGCGGTACTATACGTCAAAAGGTGCGAGGCGTGCCAGAAATTCCGCCGACGGACGACTGCACCTCCGGCCAACCTGATGCCCATCTTGAGCCCGGTCCCCTTCGCCAAGTGGGGACTCGACATCTTGGGGCCCTTCCCAAAGGCCTCCGGGGGAAGGAAGTATCTAGTCGTCGCCGTGGACTATTTCACAAAATGGGTCGAAGCAGAGCCGCTGGCGCGGATCACGTGGACGGACATGAAGGGCTTCATCTGGCAATCCGTCATATGCCGCTTCGGGATTCCCCGTTCCATAGTCACGGATAACGGAAAGCAGTTTGACTGCGAGGGCTTCCGCGACTTCTGCTCAGGCTGGGGGATTAAACTCCAATTCGCATCAGTCACCCACCCACAGTGCAACGGAATGGCGGAGGCCGCGAATAAATGTATCTTGAACCCGATGAAGAAGAAGGTGGACGCCGCCCTGGGAGCATGGGTCGATGAGCTACCAGGGATCCTATGGTCCTATCGCACCACCCACAAGGCCTCGACCGGAGAAAGTCCCTTCATGCTAGCGTACGGATCGGAGGCGGTTGTACCTGTGGAAATCGGCGAAGAGACGCTCCGGCTAAAACTCTTTGACGAAGAAGTCAACGGAGAAGGGCTCGGCCTCAGCCTTGAGCTGATAGACGAGGTCCGGGACAAGGCCCTAACCAGCCTTGTCAAACACAGCCAGAGGATGGCCCGATACTACGACTCCCGGGTGAAACCGCGGACCTTCAGGATCGGCGATTTGGTCCTCCGCGACGCCACCTTCCGCCCCGAGACTGTGCAGCGGGGAAAGCTGGCCGCCAAATGGGAGGGGCCCTACACGGTCATTGACATTGTCGGACCGGCCACCTACATCCTTGCCACCCCCGAAGGGAGCGAGCTGGCCCACCCTTGGAACGCGAAACATCTGCTGAAATTCTACCAATAGTTGTGAGTTTTTCTTTTTTCGCGCAATATACACATCTACACGTTTTTCCCAACCTGGTTGTTCCTACACAAATTTAGCAGTTCGCTAAAACTCCGAACCTCTGGGGCAGGGCCAACCCTAGCCACCCAAACCAGAGAAGGGCACGGGCCGGGCTACGCGCCCGCTCCCCCCCTCCAGACCTCTGGGGCAGGGCCAACCCTAGCCACCCAAACCAGAGCAGGGCACGGGCCGGGCTACGCGCCCGCTCCCCCCCTCAAGACCTCTGGGGCAGGGCCAACCCTAGCCACCCAAACCAGAGGTGGGCACGGGTCGGGCTACGCGCCCGCTCCCCCCCTCCAGACCTCTGGGGCAGGGCCAACCTAGCCACCCAAACCAGAGAAGGGCACGGGCCGGGCTACGCGCCCGCTCCCCCCCTCCAGACCTCTGGGGCAGGGCCAACCCTAGCCACCCAAACCAGAGAAGGGCACGGGCCGGGCTACGCGCCCGCTCCGCCCCCTCCAGACCTCTGGGGCAGGGCCAACCCTAGCCACCCAAACCAGAGAAGGGCACGGGCCAGGCTACGCGCCCGCTCCCCCCCTCCAGACCTCTGGGGCAGGGCCAACCCTAGCCACCCAAACCAGAGCAGGGCACGGGCCGGGCTACGCGCCCGCTCCCCCCCTCAAGACCTCTGGGGCAGGGCCAACCCTGGCCACCCAAACCAGAGGTGGGCACGGGCCGGGCTACGCACCCGCTCCCCCCCTCCAGACCTCTGGGGCAGGGCCAACCCTAGCCACCCAAACCAGAGAAGGGCACGGGCCGGGCTACGCGCCCGCTCCCCCCCTCCAGACCTCTGGGGCAGGGCCAACCCTAGGCACCCAAACCAGAGAAGGGCACGGGCCGGGCTACGCGCCCGCTCCCCCCCTCCAGACCTCTGGGGTAGGGCCAACCCTAGCCACCCAAACCAGAGAAGGGCACGGGCCGGGCTACGCGCCCGCTCCCCCCCTCCAGACCTCTGGGGCAGGGCCAACCCTAGCCACCCAAACCAGAGAAGGGCACGGGCCGGGCTACGCGCCCGCTCCCCCCCTCCAGACCTCTGGGGCAGGGCCAACCCTAGCCACCCAAACCAGAGAAGGGCACGGGCCGGGCTACGCGCCCGCTCCCCCCCTCAAGACCTCTGGGGCAGGGCCAACCCTAGCCACCCAAACCAGAGGTGGGCACGGGCCGGGCTACGCGCCCGCTCCCCCCCTCCAGACCTCTGGGGCAGGGCCAACCCTAGCCACCCAAACCAGAGGTGGGCACGGGCCGGGCTACGCGCCCGCTCCCCCCCTCCAGACCTCTGGGGCAGGGCCAACCCTAGCCACCCAAACCAGAGAAGGGCACGGGCCGGGCTACGCTCCCGCTCCCCCCCTCCAGACCTCTGGGGCAGGGCCAACCCTAGCCACCCAAACCAGAGAAGGGCACGGGCCGGGCTACGCGCCCGCTCCCCCCCTCCAGACCTCTGGGGCAGGGCCAACCCTAGCCACCCAAACCAGAGGTGGGCACGGGCCGGGCTACGCGCCCGCTCCCCCCCTCCATACCTCTGGGGCAGGGCCAACCCTAGCCACCCAAACCAGAGAAGGGCACCCCCCTCCAGACCTCTGGGGCAGGGCCAACCCTAGCCACCCAAACCAGAGAAGGGCACGGGCCAGGCTACGCGCCCGCGCCCCCCCCTCCAGACCTCTGGGGCAGGGCCAACCCTAGCCACCCAAACCAGAGAAGGGCACGGGCCGGGCTACGCGCCCGCTCCCCCCCTCCAGACCTCTGGGGCAGGGCCAACCCTAGCCACCCAAACCAGAGGTGGGCACGGGCCGGGCTACGCGCCCGCTCCCCCCCTCCAGACCTCTGGGGCAGGGCCAACCCTAGCCACCCAAACCAGAGAAGGGCACGGGCCGGGCTACGCGCCCGCCCCCCCTCCAGACCTCGGGGGTAGGGCCAACCCAAGCCACCCAAACCAGAGAAGGGCACGGGCCAGGCTACGCGCCCGCTCCCCCCCTCCAGACCTCTGGGGCAGGGCCAACCCTAGCCACCCAAACCAGAGAAGGGCACGGGCCGGGCTACGCGCCCGCTGCCCCCCTCCAGACCTCTGGGGCAGGGCCAACCCTAGCCACCCAAACCAGAGGTGGGCACGGGCCGGGCTACGCGCCCGCTCCCCCCCTCCAGACCTCTGGGGCAGGGCCAACCCTAGCCACCTAAACCAGAGATGGGCACGGGCCGGGCTACGCGCCCGCCCCCCCCCCCTCCAGACCTCGGGGGCAGGGCCGACCCTAGCCACCCAAACCAGAGTAGGGCACGAGCCGGGCTACGCGCCCGCTCCCCCCCCCCCCAGACCTCTGGGCCCGGGCCAACCCGAGGGGGGCCACGTACCCCTGACTCGGAAAAGCAAAAGAAAACGGGGGCACGCGAACCGGGACAAAATGACATCAGTTCCCGAGTCGACGGCCCCGATGGGACTCGGCGAAACGAAAGGACGCTCGCGAAACACGCCACCTTTAATGATGCGCTCCAAAAGAGGACACGCAAGAGCCACCTAGCCAAGGCGGTTTCCCACAGGCGTGAATTCAAGGAGCCCATTAATAATGCCAGCTTAGCGCAATAAATAAGGGAGAACCCGTCAACAAAATCTACCTATAAAGAGGCCATCCCCCCCCCCGAAGAGAAAAAATCAACAGACATGAAAAACCGCCACTTGATCCCCCCACCCTCCAGGAAAAGGGCTGAGATACACCGCCCTAACAAAAGAGAGGTCACCGGCCATCAATGGTTCCCGCCGCCCAGAACGGCGGTGCCTAGATCCCCAGCACCACTAACTGGATATTCCGCTTACAAACGGATCGCTATCCGGATATTCCGCTTACACACTGGAAATCCACCTTTCACGCCTCCGTCCCATAAACGGGGACGAGGCGGAGAAAGAATGGCATCCGTTCAAAGTAATCTGGGCAGGCGAGAGCCCCCAGCGCAGGCCGACCAGTACCTCCTCGCCCTCGACCTTCATCCGAGGACCTCGGCAAGGCTGCATCACCGACAGGCCCAACCGGCAAATCCTGGCATGTCAGCTCGCCGAGGCGCCGTCGGGCACGGGACCCCACCCTCAAACCGAAACAGCGAGGCGTGGGGCAGCGGTGAACGGCCCGATGCTCAAGAACCTCCCCAGGGGGCAGGGCAGGGCAAGCCGGCTTCCCTTCTCAGCGCATATACCGGACCGAGGAAACCCCTGTCCGTGAAAAAAGACAAGGCAGCGGAGGGAAGGCGGCCCGGTCGGCAAGGTACCCCCCACCTATCCCGAGCCGAAGTGACCTCGCGACACTTCAGCCCAGACGGCGGCCCCTCGCCTCCGCGCCAAGATCGGCTCAAGACAACTTGCCCACACGGCCCGCGGAAGCCCCAGGACCCGGCGGTCATTAGGCCCGTGCGACCGGGCAAGGACAGCTCTAAAGCCCCCCGACTCGGTTCTGACCCTACAACGGGCGACGAACTAAAAACTAATGTACAAGTTGTGGCCCAGCACTCATAAATTTAAACGAAAACATTGTTCTTTAAATATCATAGCATGTGTCTATCCCCCCACGCCAAGCACCGGGCGAGCAACGCGCCGCCCCGCCTAACTGACCTAGGACACCCACGAAATCTGGGACGCACAGTCCCGCTCCCCCTGCTCCCGGAAACCCACCAACAACTTTCCCTATGGCGAAAGGGGTGCACTGGGGCTCGCCTCGCGGAACCGATTCGGCCAGACACCAAATCAGGATAGACCAGTGCGTCCCATCCCGAACCCGTTCGAGACCGCCCCAAATGCACCACGGGAAGACAACATCCCCCTCCCCCAGACAGGACACGGGGATGTTGGGGGCATAATGGGATAATGGGCAAATTGTGTAGCTCCTGCAAGAAGCCAAGACACGTGACTCGGATCGGACCGGTCGCAAGACAGAAACCCCGAAATATACGCCCTGTCCTGAAATGACAGCGTCCTTGTCCCGTCACGATAGCGCCCCGATGCGACTCAACATAACGAAAGGATGCTGGTTCAACACGCCATCAACAGCAACACGCCCCCCAAGGGGCCAGAGTGCCGGATACCGCCAGGAAAAAGTGATTCCCGAAGCGCGTGATTCCGCAGAGCCCATGAGCGACGCTAATCCACGGCGTTACCTAAGAGAAACCCGTCCGCGACACCTCGCTATAAATACCCCCCCTCCAGAGGTCAGGGTAAAGGAGGAAGAAAGACAGGATTCCTCTCCCCTCACTCCGGGCATGAAGCGGCCCTAAACGCCCCACCGAGCTACGAAAAAAGCCGATAGCCACCGACGAACTTCACTTCCCCCGACGATGGGCGCCACGGCCCCGCCACCTCCGTCCGGATATTCCCCTTACACGCGGAAGGCCCCGCCCGCCAGCTTGCCTCCTGCTTGTTACTGTATCAAAAGGCAGGTTCAGACGGCCGCCCGCGTGCCGCAACACCCCATTAACGCCGTCCCCCTAGGCGCCGCCACCGCCACCTCGTCCTCAACCTCCCCGGGATTCCCCCTCGGTGCGCAGGATTCCTAGCGAGGAACTCTCCAGCGCGGCGGCGGCAAGGCAGATCGCGAGGAAGCGAGGAAAGGAAAAGGAAGAAGCTCCACCCGACAAACGAGGGTCAGCCCCCCGAAGGGGGAACCACCACGGGACTTCATCCCTGATTAAACCAAATGGTGGTTCACGGCGCGTCGGCCCCTCCCCGGACAACGAAGCAGAAGGAACTAGGCGGTCAGTAAAAGGGAAGACCGCCCGGCAACCGGGATCTACCCACCCCGATATAGAGGGCGACGAGTATAAACCACCGCCCATCCCGACCATAGGCTGGGTCACACCTGCGCTATCACTGTAAATATCATCTAAATCTCCGGTAAAGGTTGATGAATAATATTCCTCCTTATGGACGCCTACCCTGATCCCAAGAGCACAACAGCTGGGAGGTCCACCGGGTACAGTGCGGTGGAAGTCCCGTGAAAATCACAAACAGGTCCGATAAACACATCTCAGCAAAAACCACAACCTTCTCAAAAAGTCGGGCTCCCCCAAAATCCGACCCAGCCGCCATATAAAGCGGCGCGCCGTTATGAGGTAACGCCCCACCTGGTTACCACGCGGAATGAGACCTCGCGATCCCGCAACAGCGGGCAGTACCCCGCGGAAACAGCATATCCAACCCTGAGCTTGGACCCAAGCCCAAGTCCGATTAAAGGATAATGTCACGCCATCCGAGACGAACCGGGCTTCCGCCTCGCACTCGAATGCCGAGGGCAATTGTTACGACCTAAAGATCGTAGGAGCCCGACTCCCGCCCGGATCCGTTAACATACCCCATTAACTCACCTTTAAGCAAAAGGGCCGCCGCCCCGAAAATCCGGGGCATCATGGAGACAGTCGCGCCTTGCAGCGCTCCCCGAACCGACCGGGGCGGACCACCGCAGCCGGCCGAGGCGGACCACCGCAGCCGGCCGACTCTTAGTCCGACACTAACGACAAACAACCTAAGGATAAGGACACCTGACACGCACGTCACCCGACCATCCGACAAAGCACCCCCTGACGGAAAAGCCACCTGACAGATAACGCTTTCACTTTCGGCTCTGACATCCCGACAAAAGCACCCCTGGGCCGTTGCGCCGCCTGACAAAGGCAGGTCAGAGACTCCTGTTCCCGGCGTCCTTGTCCGAAGCCTCCGCCGACACCCGAGCCAGCTCAGCACGCCTAGTCATCACCCGTCAGGTATAAATACCCCTTCTCCTCTTACGGAGAAGGGGTTGCTACAGAATTCTCTCTCATTCAGCTATTCACACACGAGTGCAAAGGTCTTCCATATCTTTGTGCTCCCACCTATAGCTCGCCACGCGCGGTCGACACACCGTTAGTCCGACCGACGTGACCAGCCCCCCATTTTAAGCCCTATCACTGACTTAGGCATCGTAGGGGCTAAGGGTTCAACCCCCAACCCAGCCCTTCTGACGAGTTGTTCGTGTTGCAGGAGAGCTCGCCTATCAACACCAGCCGGCGTCACCCCCCTGCCGTTCAACCTTGTCCAGCCGCATCCGGCGAGATTCAGCCCTGCGACCGTCACTGGCGTCCTGATCGACTTCTTCACCCCACTAATCGCTTGTCAAATAGCCTACCTAAACACCCTTCTCCACATAACCACCGTGCCCTTGGTTCCCATTAATACAAATTCATTGTACGCGAGTCCCACCTCGTAACACTACCCTCTAATATTATCCAATACCAAACATCTCAAACATGTAGTCACTCCATACCATTTTAAATCAAGTTCCACTATATTTAATATATATATATTCACCTCTACTATGGCTTCATAATATATATAGTCATTCAAATGCATTCAAATATTTCACTATACATTCACATTACGTACGGTCTTATAACTGTATTTACGACACGCCACATATACCATAGTCATCAATACCTATAACTAAGCACATACTTACCCGTGCATGGTGCACACCCATACACGCTAACTTTTCATTCACGTATACCAATCATATCATCATATGACTAGCACACTTACACACCTAGTTTTAGCTAGTACACATACGTTCACACGAGCAAGTCCTTAGTAGTTAACTATAACACAAGACCAACACCTATAACTATATACTGGTGTAGCGACCCACAATTATGTGTGTAACACAACCAGGCACAAACACTCCTATCACTATACATACATCAAACATTTCTATATTCAACTATAAACATACATTCAACATTCTTAGAGTATACCCACTCAAGCTTGAGTGAGACTCTATACATATATCAGAATATTCTATATACGTAACACGGCAATCATACCTATACCAATACCACTCCAATATTTACATGTATATATATGTCTACCAATACAACCATGTGCATACCATAAGTCAATCACACTTAATATTTAGTCAGGTAATACTCACATAGTTCAAGCACTCTATATACCATAATAATAACATTACAGACATCAGCATCCACATATTTATAATACCCTCCCTAGTACAAACATTCACCGTATAGTCACACATATGTAACATATATATTCACACCATAGCCTACTACCAATAATTAGTATACTAACACATCTACGCATACATAATTAAGATGTGCAATAGTCGTGTATACCTCACGGTATGCACGCATGCAACATCCCGCAAAAGCAAGCAATACCAATCAAAATTATAATCCTACTACCATATGTATATCACATATGTACTCCTGCAACAAAACATAACTATTTACGTCTAAGCACAATACATACCTACATACGAGCACATACACATACGTACTAATATATAGGTCACTCAATAGGCCTACTTACTTATCTATATGTACACCTATTATCATCACTCCTAACATACATGTAGCTTTACCAATCATTTTATTTCAACCATTATAAGTATCTCTAATTACATACACTACATCAGATATCCCAACACTAGCTCTTATATACACAGGCACCCCTAGTATGGTATAGCTAGCCACACACAAATCTATAAACACTAACACACAACAACTTCATACTATCACGATTAACTCCGAGTATATGTATGTATATATATATCACACCATAGACAAGCATCAATATACTATGGGGGCAAACTCATTCAAACCCACGTACATAACTCAGGTACGTGCACTACGACACCTCACAAAGGTCCAAGGGTCTACTAACAACTAAGGGTTGACACAGACCTTGACGGGCACTAAATTCTGAGCAACAAAGGGAGGCCGAGGTCGGAGGCGTGACGAGGGAAGGATCGATAAGCACGAGTTCAGATAGGACGAATGCAAGGGGACAGCTTGGTTAGACGAAACTTTGACTCAATGGTGATGTTTAGGTTGAGGGGAAAGGGAGATGTAGTGATACATATATAGGATATAGAAAAGAAGATAGGGTAAGTAGCACAAGCTAAAATACGTGAAATCTGAAAACTGTTGTACTTCGAAATTAAAATCCTCGTCTGAAAAGAAATATTTGGGGGTCGATAAAACGAGTTGTTAAAAATAAATCTGAGTCGAATATTCAAAATAATAGAAAATGGTCTATTGGTTTATATAAAATCATTAAGAAAAGGGAGTAAAATCATTTACACGAATATTAAGGACATGGTTTAGAAAATTCTATCCGTCAGTATGTTAATATAATGTTGTCAAAAGTTTTTGAAAGTCAAAGAATGAAATCAAGTAACGGAAGAATTTAAACTCATGTTAAATGCTTTCAAAACTTTTAGGCTATGGAAAAATTTAAAATGATCAGTTTGAAACTACTTTTAGAGAACCAGGGTTTGCCAAAAAAGAAAAACTGATTTACACAAGGTTCTTAATATACGAGCACAACAAGTCTGGCACGAATATAAAAATAATTGGAATTCAATTTGGTTTAGAAATTTTTCTAAAAGCGTGTATGGTGAGCGGAAAGAAAATAATAGTAACTTAGCATAAGAATTATCAAGATCGAATAGCAAATCTTTAAAATCAAATCAGGGAGGGTCTAAAGCAGGAAGAGGTTATGAAAATAGTAATTTTGCAAAAATCTGAAGTAGCGAAAACGACGAGCAAAGACCAACTTGCTGAAAGCTGAAATTCCATGTGTCTTGAAAGTATATTAAAGTAAACACGACGTATCATTCGTATAACACAAATAAGAAGGAAAATTATAAATCGAATTGGGCATAGCAAAAGTACTGTCCAGAATAAAATTAATATATGATGGGACAACACATTTACATAGGTACGAAAAATATAAGCTGGAAAAATATTATAAGCTAGAGTTCAAAATTTCCGACAAAATTTTTAAATTTTTAAATCAACGAAGGGGGATGAAGTATAAGTATATATGCATTAAAATTTGGGACAAGGTTAAACTTCGGAAAGGAGGAAGTCGAAAAATACTTCCAAGAGTTTCAAGGTTCGTAATGGAGAGGTTCGAAAATTGACGACGATCGTCATGAGGCGATCTCGTGAATCGAGGCAAGGAAATTGGTCGGATGATCAAAACATTCATACGCCTAGGATATGAATCAGAAGAGTCTACGGGAAAACTCCTACGGTCGACCAACTAAAGATTAGGAACTAGGCGCTAAGACCTTCTAAGGGGCTAGACGGTAAAGAAATGCATTCAGCTTGGCCCGAAATCGATGAACCCAAGCGAACGGCAAAAGGAGATTCTAGAAGTCTAATATGGTCAGGGTTGGGCAAGAACCACTAAGGTAACTCCTACGACGACTAAATCAATTGCTGACAGTGAGTCTAACTAACAATCAGAGGCCTCTAACTAGCAAGCACAGACGTCTAACTTAGTCTTCTTACCACCTAGTGTCGTAAGAAAACGACTGGACTCAGGGCTTATGACTCGGATGTTGCAATTTATTTAATGGACATTCCGTTATTATCGTTGTTTCGTTAATTCGCAATTGCAAGACGGACCTGCATGGGCCACCAACAAAACTTGTCACGCCCCGCTTCCCAAAAATATGGAGGCGAAGCGTGAGAAGGTCCGCTCAGACTTGAAGCTGCAAAGCTGCAAGTTCGATAAACGTCAATCAAATTTAAAACTGCATGTCCTTGCAACGCGAACGAAACAAGATAATAATAATGAAATGAGACAAAAGAATAATCTCAGAATATCCATAAATATAAATTCCAACATCGCAGAAAAGCCACCAGGCTGAAAAGAAAAAGAGTTTAAAGGCTCAAACATGGCCAACAAAAGTACATCATACAAACAAAGGTGCCACGCACCGACAACTAACAACAGAACCTAAAAAAGAAGCTCAGCAAAATCACCAAGAAAGGTCTCCGGTGTCCACAAACTCCTCCTAGGCAGACATGGACTCAGGCTCAGCGTCAGCAACACATCACGTACACAGCAACGGTCCCTGGCTCAGGTCTAACATGTGACACCCAAAAGAGCAAGGCGCACATGTCAGCAAGTCTACAAGAGACTTGTGCAAGGAAACTGAAAGTATGCAAAAGTAAAGCAACCTAGCAGTTCTAGCATGAATGCGATGACATGGCAGTTAAAGTATGAGTGCAACTGGTAAGGTAAAGTAAAGTAAGGTACGAGCATGGCATTTAAACATGGCATGGATGACAAGTATTTCATGAATCATTCACAAGACAAGTACAAGACAAGGAAAGTAAGCACCTCGTGCACAGAGATTCCGTATTTTGGCTAGAGTGGCTGATCGGGCCAACTCCTAAGCTCAAGTAACCGTTTATCCCTACCCCTCCACGTGTATCGAGCCAGGGCCTTACCCCCGAACGGGAATGCTCGCTTCTGGATCACGAGCCAGGAAGTGTTTTTAACAAGTATGGCATAGGGGTGCACCTAGCCGGACCAGGAAACCGGGCATTGGCTTTTGACCAACACATGAGGCCCGTTTCCCCGGAAGTAGTATTCAAGACGTACAAGTATTGTAGCGGGTGCTACGAATGCAACAATCAACTGGGATGACATGTAAGATGCAATGCATGGCAGTTAAAAAGTGCGTACAGATAAGGAAAGTAAACGTGGCAGTTTAGTATGCATGAACAACAAGTTTAAAAGAGTTGGATCTAGCTTCGTTGTCAAGCTAGATCCATTTAGGTGACGGATCTAGTTTCGTTGTCAAACTAGATCAAGTAGGCGTCTAGCCACCTATCATTTCACTGACTAGTCTCTTTTACGCTAAAGACAAGGAAGTGGCCTAGAAACATGGCCCTACACAAGAGTTGGCAAGTTTCACTTGCTTGCAAGTACGACGTCTGAGCACACCGTCCAATGAGTCCAAAAATCACAATTATCCTACGTGCACAAGTCCACCGGCCTAAAGTCCATATTATTAATCTTCATTAGTGAATTTAAAACATTTAAAATACTTTAAAAATACTGGTTTTAGTCTTGATTAGCAGGCAATAGGTTGGGGGTCCTAGGGGTGCAAGGCGTTACCTCAACACGACGCGAAAGCTACACCGGCGTCGGGTAGCGACGCCGGGGGTTGGAATAATAGAACACGCTCCAAGTCCAGATTCCAAATTAGTTTCCTCGCTGGAAAGTTCAGAGCATCAACCGGAGCAACGGTTCCAGATTCCAAAGCTAGCACGTGCGACGACGGGCTACGACGTGTCGCAACATCGTGCACGGCGAATCGTCGGAGGAAAAGCACCTAGGTGGGGCCCACAGTAGTCCTAGGGACCTTTGGGGGACCCAAAATACCTCTGGAGAACTTGGGGGGCCCACGGAGGCAAGTGGTGCGACGGATGCGGGGTTGCGACGAGTGGCTCTCGGTCGTACACGGCCAATGCGGGAGATCCTCTCGGTCAGACGCTAGGAACGGCGCTGCACAGCGCTTGGTCAGTCGCAGCAGCGGGCGGAAGCTTGGTTCTCTCGGTCGGAGCGGGGGAGGCCACCGGTCGGGCGCCTTGGATGCGGGGGCTTGGGCGCTGCAACGTTGCAACGTCAATTTTGGGTTTTGAAAGAGACTATGGTTAATTTCTTGCGAAAATAGGTCTTTCTAGGGATTGTTTATATAGTGTAGATGGGTTGACTAAGTCTATGGCTAAATCTAATAGGATTAGAAGTTCAAAAATATTTAAAATTCGAAATTCAACTTCTCCAACTCACCCAAGGGTATGACTTGGTCCAAATGAGCTGGAAATTGGCTCAAAAATTCTTTAATATGTTTAAAACTCAAATAAATTTTATTTGGCCGAAATTAATTTAAAAATTAATTATTTAAAATATTATAAAACTTGTTAAAAATATAAAAATGGTCAAATAAACTCCAAAAATTATAAAATAAATATCGGGGTGATCGTGATGACGAGAGTGAGCTAACTAAGAAGACAGATATCAATTTTGACGTCGGACGACGAAACTAAAAATAGAAACGTCTCCCGTCAAAAGTGAAAATCGCCACGTCTCATCGAATAAGTTTAAATTGTGGGAAAACGACTCGAGAAACGTCGTTCCAAAATAGTGCCACTATTTAATATTCTCAGAGACGTTCACAACGGCATATCACACGAAAGTGTTCACAAACAAACAAAGTCTAAAACAAACACGTGCACGGTCAAAAGCACGTGCACGAACAACGTACAATGAAAAGTGGTTGTTACAACAGGAACGCCCGTGCCCAATCAAACACCACAATCATGAAAAGCACCTGAAATGGTTTCTATTAATTTAGAGAAATTTTTCTATTAATTTTTAGCTACTTCCGGGGGAAAGGAAAAGTAAGGAGCTACTTATAAAGGGCTGTTGTTACGAAAGAAAGAGCAGTAAATACCCCTGATGTTGCTGTAGCGACATAGGAGTAGGAAATAGGATAATAAGAGTAAGGAGGTTGGGCTGGTAGCTCAGACAGACATCTATAAGCGGGAAGCCGGCTACGCTCAATGCGGCTAGTAGCTCTTAAACCGGAAAGAAATTTGTTCGTCACTAAGACAAACTAGCTAAGAAACTTCTTGAGTTACAGACTTTGGGGGGAAGAGGGCCCTGTGACTATCTGAATCAATTCAGTTCTTTTTTGCTTGCTAAAGCAAGCACCTTTTAGCCAAAATGCTTTTGATCCAGAGACTCGTAGTTTGAAATCTCGATTTCTTTCGCTTTATTACATAACCTTTCCCACTTAGGAATCAATACCGAACCGAACAGCTTAGCTAACATCAGCCTTCGTTCCGTCTACTAGGTCGCGTGTAAGCCCTTGCCCCTAGAGATCGAATATTATAAAGAAGGGGAAGCGTTGTAGGAGCTTAAAGGGGGATTGGTTGTAGGGATTGGGAGTTTCGTCTCGGCCTTGACTTGAAAAGGTTTTGAAAGAAAGGATAGGGTAAGCCAGTATGGGATAGTAAGAAAAGAGTGCTGGTGCTATTTTAAGGGTAGAGTATCCCTGGAGTAAGAGTAGGAATAATCCCCTGAGTCAGCCTACCTTGTTGGAGTAAGCAAACCAGCTAACCCAGGGCTCGAGGTGCTATTACTTTTTCATCTCCTTTTGATAGATATTTCTAAAGTAAGGAAGTCCACTCTTTCTAGAGTAAGTAATTTCCTTCCCTTAACCCTCCAACCGGTTCTATTAAGCTAATCCAGGTGCGAGTCCGAAAGTTCAAGATGATAAAGAGCTAGCGGAAGGTGATAGAATACGCCAATGAATAAGCGTGCTCAGTCCGTGCTGACGAACCCCCCAATCCCAGGTTAGTAAGTAACCCTCGTGCTCGTTCTATTATAAGTAATTCCACGCTAAAACCTCTAATCCACTCTTTAACCAGCTAATCCATAAGGAAGTTTACTTTGCCAACCCTACCTTTTCTCTAGCTCTAGATTTAGGGATTAGCAGGTTGGCTTACTTACTATATGAAATTCTATCCCCAGGGAATTACTTCTCATCTAACCTTGCTTTGAACTTCCTTACTTGAGAGCAGGGTACTGACTTATGCTAGAACGAGAGAATAGCTTACCCGCACCGGACTATTTTTATGCAATTCTCTATCCCGTGGGGCTGGCTGACTCTAAAACCCTGCTTACGAGAGATCTAGCACTAGATGGGACTTCCTTTATCAAGTCCTTTCCCTTTGGCTGCCTGACTTTCTTACCTGGGAATGACTTAAAAACGACTCTATAACCTTTATTATTTAAAAGCCGGCTTCGATGACTTATTCAACAACCTTCCGTCACTTTAGCTCTAGAACGAGGGTAGACTTGCTTTCTTATGCTAGAACCTGAAAATCTCTATCCCTCGAACAAGGGACTGAGTCCTACAATGATGTCTTCCTTGCTGGCTGTGGTTTAGGCTTGATCACCTTCTCTCTCTCCTGGGGACTCTCTTGCACGAGTGATTAGTTGGTTACTACAGTACTACGCGTGCAGGAAGGTTAGCTGCTGACTACTGGTTGGAACGTAGGCAGGAGACAAGGGATATCTTATAATCTCACTCCTCCTCGGAACAAGATAATCTACTTTAGATGTTGGCCTACTCCTAGAACGAGGGGATTACTTGGAATAGCACCAGGCAGGATCACTCTTTCACCAGTGATTAGATAGCACGCTTCCTCTAGCTCTGGCAAAAGGGTAGACTGACCATCATAACGGGCACCGCGCCCCCTGCGGGCCTGGACGAGAATTCACGGGAACGTGTAGAACCGGGCGGTGTACTCCTAGGGGATGCATCGAGGACGAGACGGCGTGCTATCTGAGTTCCAATCTTCGGGATGGTGATCATCGGACCCTCGTGATGGGGTGGCTGTTTGTAAGGCGGCCGCAGCTTTCGCCTGACGACGCGTTGTGGGCCCCTCACGGCTCACAATCTGTTGAAGCGGTAGGGTAAGTTCTCGAAATTTCAACAGATCGTTGGGATCTGGAGTTCCAGGTGTGACCATCATTACTGAGAAAGTCTTCGATGAGGGCTTTGAATGTGCACGTCCTCTCTGTCGGCTCGCCATGAACGTCGAACTCCACCCTCGACGTTAAATCGTTGGGGCAAACGAATAGCATTTCCTTTCTCTAGGTAGTGTCAGATCTAATTCATCCTCTGCTGGGAGGGAGAGCTAGAAAGGATGTAACCCCGGATCAACTTCGTTAGGGGGTGCTTTGGAGAACACAGATCAGGCTTTGTTTCACGTTACAGGGGGCGGTGACCATTGGTATAAAAAGCCGGAAATTCAGACGATGCCAATACGTTAATCAGTTGGTAAAGCGACACGAGAAACCCTGCATCGAAGCGGCTATTGCTCCTGCAGTCATGAATCCAGCGGCTCTTCTTCCCCAAATGCTTTTCCTTCCAAGTCATTTGCTGATTGAGAGCCATCTATCTGATGCCCTCTTGCTTAGCTCATTGTCAGATCGAGCCACGTCCCTATTTGACGTGGATTCTAAAATGCCTAGTTCTCCATAGGCCCTACTTCAAATGCATGTTTGGGAGAGAAAAAGACCACTGAAAAGGGCCACAACAGATAAAGGGGTGGCAGCTCGAGGGAGAGAAACTGGGAGACTAAAAGATTGGTATTCGACTTATAAAAGGCACTCCCCAGAGGTAACATCCTTATACGAAAGACTAGTCATAACCAATAGTAGGAGATGATTAAATTACCGGAGAATGGGATTCGACACGACACCCGGGCATTGGGATTAGTACTAATTTATAATAATTATATGAAGGGGATTCCATTTTCTTAATGGCATGAATGAAACAAAGACAAGACAATACCCTACGCGAGTCAATTTGGATTGCAGAATTCCTTTATTGCTTCCGAGATCAAACCACCAGTAAAGGAGTCATCACTTCGTCTATCTGTTAACCTTGAGATCGAACTCTCACTCATATTGGGAACCCCACCTTTATGTAACGGATGAGCCACATAACTCTTAGGACCTAACCGCACATAGCGATTGCTTGCATACACGAAATGGAAACAACTAGGGGCTCAGGCGAAGAAGCCTCGCTACCTACTTCTTTTCCATCTCAAAAGCATGGATTTGGCTCTGTACCAATTTCGTCAGCCAATTCATATGATTTTCTTTACGAAGGGAACGCGCGAATACAAACTGAATGGCCTTCACTTCTTCTTTATATAATTACTTTCACAAGTCGAAATCCAATTATAAAAAAATCGTAAAGGTACAAAGCGTTAATATTATAGGCAATTTCGACACAATTGAGGCAAACTGCACTGGGCCAGGAAAGGGACATAAAGACGTTGCCTTCGTCGCCTCCCATACTTTACTTTATAGCACCTCACCGAACTCTTTCCAAATGGAATGGATTCTTCGTGGATGGAGCCACCTTGACTTCTAGACCGAGCGGAGTGACCTTCTTCTTAACAATGTGACAGACCTGATAAGCATGGTAAGAATCAAAGATTATTTAAATAATATAAGGCTTCTCCTGCCGATCCTCCTTCTCCAGCTGATGCTGCCGATCCAGATTTAGGGGAATAACCGAACGAAGGAGATTCTTTCCTTACAGGAAGAACTTGCGTAACCACCCTTTCTCAGATCTTGCCTTAGGGCTGTCTCAAACAACAGTTTTTATAAAGTTTGCCTCTTCGCAGTAATTCACTGCCTAGGTATTCTCTTTCTTTCCAGACTTGGGGAAAGTACTCTACAACCGACCTCTTCTCTTAAGCCTTCCATTGGGTTGATGAAAGAAGGAAAGCTTCTTCATTCAAACTGTACTAGTTGTGTGTGCGCTGTGCTGTCTTTCCTTCGGAACCTTCATTTCCAACAGGCACATATGAATTTCTTTGAACCGAACCGACACTCCATAACCGACACGTCTTATGGGAAAGGCACTAATTCCTTCGGTCATTGGCTTAGATGTAAGCTTAGACATAAACACATAATGGAAGTTAAGAATTTCTCCAACTCGGATATGGAGATTGGGATCAGACTTCATCATTTGGATTTGAGCCACAAATTCGTTCAAATCAATGGTCCCCAGTTACGTCCTGCAAAACACCTAATACGCACTAAAGAATTCTCTACTTTGGGAACATCCTGTGATGAAAGAACATGAATAAGAGCACCCAGAAGATATTACCCAACCCCGGCCTTTGCCAATCAATCCACGTAGGGCTCAGTACTCGACACGGCTTCTCTCTTTCAGAGCCTCGCGTCACGGAACCCGGATCTGTTTGAAATCCTTCACTAGGCCCAACAAAGTCTCCGTCGAACTCCGACCTCTCTCCATATTATAGCAGATGAGAAGAAGCCCTGTAGACTATGATCCACCTGTAACATGGTTCCATACGCGGTAAGCTCATAAACTAGAGCAAGGAATCTAGACAACATAGGTCCTTTTCTATACCGTTTAGGAACTTCTGCATAAGGGATCTTAACATTAGGGACTGCCTTCCTTGTGGGTTCCCAAGTGATACCCTGAGAAATAGGTATACTTGAAATCCAAGAGATATAGCGATCAATAAATTTATGACTTATTTCTTTCAGTCATAAGCTGCATTCTTTGAAAGCAGGTTGTGAAAAGTTCGACGATTCTTAAGAGATTGGGAACCAATGCCTATCTCTTAGAGTTACCAGAAGACTGGAAGATCAGTCCCATCTTCAACGTGGAAGACCTGACAACATATCTAGGTCATCATGAGGATGAGGAAGAAGAAACTGCACTACGCCTTCCACTAGTGACAAAGACAAAGCCAGAGATAGAAGCCATTGTTCGAGACGAGTTAATGTCTATAAGAACCGGTGGTTTCCAAAAATTCTTGGTCAAGTGGAAGGGTAAGACAGAGTCCGAGAATACATGGATCGCAGCGACTGATCTGCAGCGACTAGATCCGGACTTGTACAAGCAGTACATCGCAGCCAATTCGTCGGAGCCGAATTTTCGGGGGACGGGGGGGGATTGATGGGGTCCGCAAGCCTGTCTGACCATGCAGCAACTGAGGACCAACTGGTGAAGTCAAAATCACGAAAGAGCAGCTGAAAGTTGAAATTACAAACCGGCAACACAATCAGCACCGTCAGTTCCCAGGAGATATCCGACGGCGTTATTTACACTGTAAGTTCAAAGAGGAGGCCAGATGAACTCTCCCTGCTTGATCGAGACAATCTTGACCCAAGATCACGTGGACCGGTTCAAAGGGGACTCAAAGTCCGTGGCAACTGACGGTTCGCGCCGCGCAGTCCATTACCATAATAGTAGTTTTGTGAAAATTGTATGTATTAAACGAGTCTTAAGTTGAGTTAAACTAGTCTTAGTAATTGACGGCATTCCCTGCACCGTCCGTATGCTAATCGACGACTTACTTCATATCGTCAGTACAATTCATCACAGAGTCCATATTTCTCATGTATTTTTGTGTTGATTACGAGTTACGCTCACCCCCTCTACCATAAGTCTTAGTTACGAGTCTAGGGGCCTCAACCACTATAAATAGAGGCACCCACCCCTTTGTTAGCATTCGACTTCGGTTATTAAATACAATTATAGACTTTCTTCTCCATTTTCTGGTTGTGGTGTTGACTCCATAGCCCTAGCTCCGGTGCTGACTCTTCTTCGATGTTCTCTTTCGGGTTATCCTATTCCCTTTGGTAAAAGTAGTCACAACCTGCGGCCTTCTCTTTTAGTTCGACTTTTGTTTCTTTTCGTTTTTCTCTCTTACTTCGTTTTCATTGCTTTGCATTATTTCTTTTGGCTTCCGCTTTAGAAGTGAGGGAACCTGCAGATGTGTGGTCCCGATACGTGCCTGCATCAGAGAGGGAGGTTTCTTTACGGGTTTTTTGGAATGGCTCGGGGCTCCACTTCGGTATGCCGCGGTTGATATGAGAAGGCCCTAGTTTTTGTTACAACCACACACATTGATAGCCGTTAATTTGAGAAGATCGGACGGCCTTGATTTAATCCCACCCCAGACGGGTTTTGCTTAGGGTTTTTTATATACCCTTATTCTATTATATAATAGAATATGGTTTTTTGTTACTTTTTTGGAAAAGGAGTTGGTGATGTATTTCTCTATTGTATTTTGGCTCTTCTCTCTTGGTTTCTAGTTTCATTTCTCTCGGATCGCCTTCGCTTGTGGATGTAGCCCGATTTTGGGTGAACCACGTAAATCGTCGGTGTGTTCTTTCCTCTCTTTATTATTTATTTGACTTTTTCTTGTGTTCTTTACATGCACGATCACAAGCAACTAGATCCTACCCACGTGTTGGGTTCTTTTGATTTGTTTGGGGCACTTTCACACTACTAGTATTCAACTGAGTGAAAACTATAGATTGCATCAGGTTGGCAAGTCAACATTAGTCCCACAAATTGATGCAGGACAACCACCCTAGGATGATTATCCCACATAAGTTTTTTATTTTTGTGGAAGTGTATCTCCGAAATACAAGTATCAAACTCTCTTGGTCTCTCTCTCCCAATACAATTTAATAGGGTATAGAAAGAAAGAAGAATTTGAAGAAGAAATCAGGGAGGATGGGATAAGGGATTCTAGTTATAACTAAGGGAATCACTATCCTCTTCCTGTAATGATATCAGAGTCGCTCCTCAATCAATAGTAAGGGCTTGTAGGGGTCACACCTTAAGGCTTTGATTGTTGAAGTCGCATCAACAGATAATTCTTTATTTTGAGTTGAACTAATGAACACTCTGAATCATTGCTATTCATTTAGTTCTTCCGATCTAAGCTATCCATCTACTTGCTTTCCTTTCGATTGGAGCCTCCATCTCTTAGGCTGTTAAGCATATCAACTTGATCTTTAGGCGAACCAACCAACTGATACCAATGGTTTAGTAGGTTCTAAGGATCAAAGAGGAAGTGTTAAGCATTGTTAGCTTAATCGAAGCCATTCATTTGCTTGATCTTGCCGGTTAGGGTAAACCACCTCCCATAGTCCCACTTGGTTACGTACCATTTTACAGTACAGTAGATGCATAGGCGGCGTTGCATCTAAATCTCGGGTCCCTCTTAGGAAACTCGTCCATTTCCTACACACGCTTTGTCTTCTCTCCGGGGCTAATTACGACCGACTACTATCTTTTGTACTTCTGAGCGCAATCAACCTCGCTCTATCGCCGTGTGTGGGTCACAACGAGTGGGAACTCTAATTACGATCTTTCTGAGATCGAGTGTGCATAGCGGCCTTCCCAACCAGAGGAACAATTTCGCTGCCGATGAGGGTCATACGCGCCTTCACGCAACCTAGGAAGCGCGCTCTTACGCTGACTGAGATCTGATGATGCTTCGACTGTGTCCGAAGGCAAAACTTCTGTGGAATCGACCAGATTCTACCGAAGTCGACTCAGAAGCCATTCTCCTTTGGTCTCTCAACTGTCTGCTTTCGTCTATTCTCTTATAATAAGAAGAGAAGAGTCAAACTTTCTCTTCCGGCCCACCGCAGCCGTCACCCTCTCTTGCATGTTCGTCGAACGAAAGAGATTGGCTCGTTGACTTCCAGCGCACGCTGCATGAACCACGCATTTGATTGAACTTAAAAGTGTAGCAGGATAGAGGGACGTGCCTGGTCAGCCGTTTGTCATAGAACTTGTGCCTCGTCGCAGTGAGCCGACGGGGTCCCTAACACCAAAAACAGTTAGTTGCTTAGGGGGTGCGTGAGTGGAACGGTAGTCGAAAGACCAACTGCTCCTACGACTGAAAGACATACATACTATTGGAAGACGGCCCTGGAAGGATCACTCTATCGCCGGCTGCCAATAGTCCAGCTCGTGGACCAAGGAGAAAACGAAATCTCAGTTCGTTTTCATGATGCTGATCAAATATTTGGGATTGCGAACAGGATTCCCTGGTGAGACGATACCCCCAGTCTGCTCCAGTCTCATCACAATATCGCCTTTGCGGCTTGCTTAGTCCTTTCCCCTCTGTCGTGCTTTCTGTCTTAGGTCTTATATTCTTTTTGCTTGGTTAGGTTCAATGATGCCAGTTGTCGCGTGCTTCGATGGGGTGCCCGCCTCTCTCTATCGCGTGGTCCGGGGTGGTTCTTCGCTACGCCCCTTCATTTTTTTTATTTCTTTTTTGATTTTGCTACCTTACTTCTCTTTGTTCTGTTCAGTGGTAGTAGTTGTTGTTGATGGTGATGTTTATGTTGTAGTCGCTTCAGTTGCAGCAACTTACGCGTGCTACGGTTTACGCTATCGCCCTCACCTTCGCTGATTAGCTTTCGTTTACGCTTCGCTAGAACTGCTGCTTAGGTGCTACAGCTTCTCAGCTTTCGTACTGTTCGGGATGGGTGTTTTAGGTAAGCGACGAGCGGAGGGATTGAAGGAGGAAGGGAGGTTTCATCTACGAGCCACTTGCACTGAACTGCTGTCACGCCCCGCTTCCTAAAAATATGGAGGCGAAGCGTGAGAAGGTCCGCTCGGACTTGAAGCTACAAAGCTGCAAGTCCGATAAGCGTCAATCAAATTTAAAACTGCAGGTCCTTGCAACGCGAGCGAAACAAGATAATAATAATGAAATGAGACATAAGAATAATCTCAGAATATCCATAAATATAAATTCCAACATCGCAAAAAAGCCACCAGGCTGAAATAAAAGAGAGTCTAAAGGCCCAACATGGCCAACAAAAGTACAACGTACAAAACAACGGTGCTATGCACCGACCACTAACAGAAAACCTAAAACAAAAGAAAGCTCAGCAAAGACTCAAAGAATGGTCACCGGTGTCCACCAAAATCCTCCTGGGCAATCATGGACTCAGACTCAGCGTCAGCAACACATCACGTACTCAGCAACGGTCTCTGGCTCAGGGTCTAACATGTGACACCCAAAAGAGCAAGGGGCACATGTCAGCAAGTCTACAAGAGACTTGTGCAAGGAAACTGAAAGTAGGAAAAGTAAAGCAACCTAGCAGTTCTAGCATGATGCAATGACATGACAGTTAAAGTAATGAGTGCAACAGGTAAGTTAAAGTAAAGTGAAGTACGAGCATGGCATTTAAACATGGCATTGATGACAAGTATTGCATGAATCATTCACAAGACAAGTACAAGACAAGAAAAGTAAGCACCTCGTGCACAGAGATTCCGTCTTTTGGCTAGAGGGCTGATCAGGCCACTCCTAAGCTCAAGTAACCGTTTATCCCTACCCCTCCACGTGTATCGAGCCAGGGCCTTACCCCCAAACTTGGAATGCTCGCTTCTGGATCAAGAGCCAGGAAGTGTTTTTAACAAGTATGGCATAGGGGTGCACCTAGCCGGTAACACGGAAACACGGATTGTACAAGTATTTTGTAGCGTGTGCTACGATGCGACAATCAATTTGGATGACATGTAAGATGCAATGCATGGCAGTTAAAAGTGCGTACAGGTAAGGAAAGTAAATGTGACAGTTTAGTATGCATGAACAACAAGTTTAAAGGGTTGGATCTAGCTTCGTTGTCAAGCTAGATCAATTAGGTGACGGATCTAGTTTCGTTGTCAAACTAGATCAAGTAGGCGTCTAGCCAGCTATCATTTCACTGACTAGTCTCTTTTACGCTAGGAACAAGGAAGTGGCCTAAAAACATGGCCCTACACAAGAGTTGGCAAGTTTCACTTGCCTGCAAGTATGACGTCTGAGCACACCGTCCAATGAGTCCAAAAATCATAATTATCCTATGTGCACAAGTCCACCGGCCTAAAGTCCATATTATTAATCTTGATTAGTGAATTTAAAACATTTAAAATACTTTAAAAATACTGATTTTAGTCTTGATTAGCATGCATTGGGTTGGGGGTCCTAGGGGTGCAGAGCGTTACCTCAACACGACGCGAAAGCTACACCGGCGTCGGGTAGCGACGCCGGGGGTTGGAATAAAAGATCGCGCTCCAAGTCCAGATTCCAATTAGATTCCTCGCTGGAAATTTCAGAGCAATCAACCCGGGCGACGATTCCAGATTCCAAAGCTAGCACGTGCGACGACAGGCTACGACGTGCGACGATGTCGTACGCGGCAAGTCGTCAAAGAGAACGCACCTAGGTGGGGCCCACAGTAGTCCTAGGGACCTTTGGGGGACCCACAATACCTCTAGAGAACTTGGGGGGCCCACGGTGGCATGTGGTGCGACGGATGCGGGGTTGCGACGAGTGGCTTCGGTCGTACACAGCCAATGCGGGGAGATCCGTCGGTCGTGCGCTGAGAATGCGGGGCTGCGACGTTTGGGGTGTGCAGCGGCTGCGGGGTGGCTGTGGTGCGAGGTTTCTTCTCGGTCAGTGCGGGAGAGAGGCTCGGTCAGGCGCTTGGATGCGGGGCGGGGCGGTGTTGCAACGTTGCAACGCTTGCAACACCGGTCGGTGCGGAGAAGCGGGTCGGTCGGGCGCGGTGCGGAGCGGGGCGACAAGCGGGGGTTGGTGCGGAGCGCTGTGCGGGGTTGGTGCTCTCGGTCTGATCGAGGGCCTCTCTCAGTCAGAGCGGGGGAACGGGGCGGCGGCGGCTGCAGCGATGCGGAGCGGGGTTGGGTGCGGAGCGGCTAGCGGTCGGAGCGGGGGAACGGGGGCGATTTCTTCGGTCGGTGCGGTGGCTGAACGTCGCAACGTTGCGACGAATCGTCGCAACGTCCAATTTGGGTTTTGGAAGAGGCTAGGGCTAATTTCTTGCGAAAATAGGTCTTCCTAGGGGTTCCTTATATAGTATAGATGGGTTGACTTGGTCTAGGGCTAAATCTAATAGGATTAGAAGTTTAAAATAATTTAAAATTTGAAATTCAACTTCTCCAATTCACCCAAGGATTTGACTTGGTCCAAATGGGCTGGAAATTGGCTCAAAAATTCTTTAAAACATTTTAAACTCAAATAAATTTTATTTGGCCGAAATTAATATAAAAACTAATTATTAAAAAAATTTTAAAGCTTGCTAAAAATATAAAAGTGGTCAAATAAGCTCCAAAAATTATAAAATAAATATCAGGGTGGTCGTGGTGACGAAAGGGAGCTAACTAAGAAGACGGGTCTCAATTTCGACATCGGGCGACGAAACTAAAAATAGAAACGTCTCCCGTCAAGAGTGAGAATCGCCACGTCGCATCGAGTACGATTAAATTGTGGGGAAACGACTCAAGAAACGTCGTTCCAAATTAGTGCCACTATTTAATACTCTCGGAGACGTTCACAACGGCATATCACACTAAAGTGTTCACAAACAAACAAAGTCTAAAACAAACACGTGCACGGTCAAAAGCACGTGCACGAACAACGTACAACGAAAAGTGGTTGTTACATCCTCCCCTCCTTAGAATAAAGTCCGTCCTCAGACTTTCTAATATAGCTAGTCGCTCTAGTAACTACCCCAATCAAGTCATATAATAATTCAACCAGGTATAGTCATTACAGGTGCTCATATACGCACTAGGTAGTCAAACATTTAACACTACTAGCACGTATATATATATATATATATATATATATATATATATATATATATTCACGTACGTTATACATTTATACCTATTGTAGTCAGTCAAACTCATACACGTATTTCAATCATATATATAAGCATGCATCCCTCATATGACTACTACCTACCTAATCACAAAACAATATTTCAGGTACTCATATGAGTATGATCTCACACTTAGCAAATACAATCATTGCTCTACCTATATGTAGCTACCTATGCACAAACATCAAGGGTATACTACCCTCTAATAATCCCTAGTATTCATCCAACACCAAACACATCAACACATGTAGTCAAACCATACCATAATTAAGTCAAGTTTCACTATATATATATATATATATTCACCACTACTATAGTTTCACAATATATAGTCTTTCAAATACATGCAAATAGTTCACCATATATTCACATCACGTATGGTCCTATAACTGTATTTACGACACGCCACATATATCATAGTCACCAATAACTATATCTAAGCACATACTTACCCGTGCATGGTGCACACCCATACACGCTAACATTTCATTTACATACACCAATCATACCATCATATATCCAGTACATCTACACACCTAGTTTAGCTAGTACACATACGTTCACACAACAAGTCCTTAGTAAATAACTATACCACAAGACCAGCACCTATAACTATATACTGGCGTAGCGACCCACAATCATGTGCGTAGCACAACCAGGCACAACCACTCCTATCACTATACATACATCAAACATTGCTATATTCAAACTTCAGACATACATTCAATATACTTAGAGTATACCCACTCAAGCTTGAGTGAGACTCAATACACATATCAGAATATTCTATATACGTAACACGACATTTATACCTATACCGATACCACTCCATTATATATATACGTCTACCAATACAACCATATACTTTCCATAAATCAATCACACTTAATATTTAGTCAGGCAATGCTCACATAGTTAAATCAATTTATATACCATACTAATAACATTACAGACATCAGCACCCACATATTTATAATACCCTCCCTAGTACAAACATTCACCGTATAGTCACACATAAGTAATGTACATATTCATACCATAGCCTACTACCTATAATTATTATACTAACACATCCACACGTACATAATTAAGATGTGCAATAGTCGTGTATACCTCTCAGTGTGCACGCATGCAACATCCGGCAAAAGCAAGCAATACCAATCAAAATTATAATCCTACTACCATATGTATAACACATATATACTCAGGCAACAAAACATAACTACTTACATATAAGCACCATATATATCTACCTACGAGTACATACTCACTCGTACTAGTATATAGGTCACTCAATAGGCCTACTTACTTATCTATATGTTCACCCATTATCATCACACCTAGCATATACATAGCTTTACCAATCATTTTATTTCAACCATTATAAGTATTCTCTAATTGCATACACTCCAATAGACATTCCAACGGTAACTCTTATATACACAAGCATCCCTATTATGGTATCGCTAATCACACACGAATCTATAAATACTAACACATAAACAACTTCATAATATCACGAATAACCCCGAGTATGTATATATATATATATATATATATCACACAATAGGCAAGCATCAATACACTATGGGGGTACACTCATTCAAGCCCACGTACACAACTTAGGTACGTGCACTACGACTACCTCACAAGGTCCAAGGGCCTACTAACAATTAAGGGTTGACACAGACATTGACGGACCCTAAGGCCTAAGCAATAGAGGGAGGTCGAGGTCGAAAGCGTGACGAGTGAAGGATTGATAAGCACGAGTTCAGATAGGACGAGTACAAGGGGACAGCTTGGTTCGACGAAACTTTGACTCAATGGTGATGTTTAGGTTGAGGGAAAAAGGGAGATGTAGTGATGCTTATATAGGATACAGAAAAGGAAATAGGGTAAATAGCATAAGCTAAAATACGCAAAATTGAAAACTGTTGTACTTCAAAAAATTGGAATTTCTCATCTGTATAAAATATTTGAAGATCGATAAAGCGAGTTGAAATAAGTTTGAGTCGAATATTCATAATAGGAGAAAATGGTCCATTGATCTATATAAAATCATTATTAAAAGGGAGTAAAATCATTTACACGAATATTAAGGACATGGTTTAGAAAATTTATACGTCAGTAATTTAATATAATGTTTGTCAAAAAAGTTTGGAAAGTCAAAGAATGAAATCAAGTAACGGAAGAATTTAAACTTATGTTAAATGCTTTCAAAACTTTTAGGCTATGGAAAAGTGTAAAATAATCAATATTGAAGCTACTTTTTAGAGAACCAGGGTGTACAAAAATTAAAACTGGTTTACACAAAGCTCTTAGCATGCAAGAACAACGAGCCTGGTATGGATATAAAAATAGTTGAAAGTATGTATGATGCACGGAAAAATAATATTAACTTAGTAGCAGAATTATCGAAATCGAATAGCAAGTCTTTAAAATCAAATCATGGAGGGTCTAAATCAGGAAGTGGTTATGAACATAGTAATTTTGCAAAAATCTGAAATAGCGAGAACGACCAACTTGCTTAAAGCTGAAATTCCATGTGCCTTGAAAGTATATGAATGGCATAAATCAGGAGGGAAAATTACAAGTTGGACAAAAGTACGATTCAGAATAAAATTAATATATGAAGGGACGACGCATTTGCATAAGTACGAAAAACATAGGCTGGGAAAATACTATAAGCTAGTATTCAAAATTTCGACAAACGTTTTAAAAATTTAAATCAATGAAGGAGGATGAAATATAGGTATATTAAAATTTTGAACAAAATTAAACTTAGTGGAAGAGAAGATTGAAAAATACTTTCAGAAGGTTCAAGATTTGCAATGGAGATGTTTGAAAATTGACGACGATCGTCATGAGGCGATCTCGTGAATCGTGGCAAGGAAATTGGTCGGAGATCAAAACATTCATACGCCTAGGATATGGATCAGGAAAGTCTGCGGAGACTCCTACGGTCGACCAACTAAAGATTAAGAACTAAGCGCTAAGACTTCTAAAGGTCAGACTGTAAAGAAATGCGTTCAGCTTGGTCTGAAATCGATGAACCCAAAAGCGAACGACCGAAGGAAAATCTAGAAGTCTAATATGGTCAGGGTTAGGCAAGGACCACTAAGGTAACTCCTACGACGATCAATTGCTGACGGGGAGCCTAACTATCAATCAGGGGCCTCTAACTAGCAAGCACAGACGTCTAACTAAGTCTTCTTACCACCTAGTGTCGTAAGAAAATGACTAGACTCAGGGCTTATGACTCGGATGTTGCAATTTATTTAATGGACATTCTGTTATTATCGTTGTTTCGTTAATTCGTAATTGTAAGACTGGACCTGCATGGGCCACCAACAAAACCTGTCACGCCCCGCTTCCCAAAAATATGGAGGCGAAGCGTGAGAAGGTCCGCTCGGACTTGAAGCTACAAAGCTGCAAGTCCGATAAGCGTCAATCAAATTTAAAACTGCAGGTCCTTGCAACGCGAGCGAAACAAGATAATAATAATGAAATGAGACACAAGAATAATCTCAGAATATCCATAAATATAAATTCCAACATCGCAGAAAAGCCACCAGGCTGAAATAAAAGAGAGTCTAAAGGCCCAACATGGCCAACAAAAGTACAACGTACAAAACAACGGTGCTACGCACTGACCACTAACAGAAAACCTAAAACAAAAGAAAGCTCAGCAAAGACTCAAAGAATGGTCAACGGTGTCCACCAAAATCCTCCTGGGAAATCATGGACTCAGACTCAGCGTCAGCAACACATCACGTACTCAGCAACGGTCTCTGGCTCAGGGTCTAACATGTGACACCCAAAAGAGCAAGGGGCACATGTCAGCAAGTCTACAAGAGACTTGTGCAAGGAAACTGAAAGTAGGAAAAGTAAAGCAACCTAGCAGTTCTAGCATGATGCAATGACATGACAGTTAAAGTAATGAGTGCAACAGGTAAGGTAAAGTAAAGTGAAGTACGAGCATGGCATTTAAACATGGCATGGATGACAAGTATTGCATGAATCATTCACAAGACAAGTACAAGACAAGAAAAGTAAGCACCTCGTGCACAGAGATTCTGTCTTTTGGCTAGAGGGCTGATCATGCCACTCCTAAGCTCAAGTAACCGTTTATCCCTACCCCTCCACGTGTATCGAGCCAGGGCCTTACCCCCGAACTTGGAATGCTCGCTTCTGGATCACGAGCCAGGAAGTGTTTTTAACAAGTATGGCATAGGGGTGCACCTAGCCGGTAACACGGAAACACGGATTGTACAAGTATTTTGTAGCGTGTGCTACGATGCGACAATCAATTTGGATGACCTGTAAGATGCAATGCATTGCAGTTAAAAGTGCGTACAGGTAAGGAAAGTAAACATGACAGTTTAGTATGCATGAACAACAAGTTTAAAGGGTTGGATCTAGCTTCGTTGTCAAGCTAGATCAATTAGGTTACGGATCTAGTTTCGTTGTCAAACTAGATCAAGTAGGCGTCTAGCCAGCTATCATTTCACTGACTAGTCTCTTTTACGCTAGGAACAAGGAAGTGGCCTAAAAACATGGCCCTACATAAGAGTTGGCAAGTTTCACTTGCCTGCAAGTACGACGTCTGAGCACACCGTCCAATGCGTCCAAAAATCATAATTATCCTACGTGCACAAGTCCACCGGCCTAAAGTCCATATTATTAATCTTGATTAGTGAATTTAAAACATTTAAAATACTTTAAAAATACTGATTTTAGTCTTGATTAGCATGCATTGGGTTGGGGGTCCTAGGGGTGCAAAGCGTTACCTCAACACGACGCGAAAGCTACACCGACGTCGGGTAGCGACGCCGGGGGTTGGAATAAAAGATCGCGCTCCAAGTCCAGATTCCAATTAGATTCCTCGCGGGAAATTTCAGAGCAATCAACCCGGGCGACGATTCCAGATTCCAAAGCTAGCACGTGCGACGACGGGCTACGACGTGCGACGACGTCGTACGCGGTAAGTCGTCAAAGAGAACGCACCTAGGTGGGGCCCACAGTAGTCCTAGGGACCTTTGGGGGACCCACAATACCTCTGGAGAACTTGGGGGCCCACGGTGGCATGTGGTGCGACGGATGCGGGGTTGCGACGAGTGGCTCTCGGTCGTACACAGCCAATGCGGGGAGATCCGTCGGTCGTGCACTGAGAATGCGGGGCTGTGACGTTTGGGGTGTGCAGCGGCTGCGGGGTGGTTGTGGTGCGAGGTTTCTTCTCGGTCAGTGCGGGAGAGAGGCTCGGTCAGGCGCTTGGATGTGGGGCGGGGCGGTGTTGCAACATTGCAACGCTTGCAACACCGGTCAGTGCGGAGAAGCGGGTCGGTCGGGCGTGGTGCGGAGCGGGGCGACAAGCGGGGGTTGGAACGGAGCGCTGTGCGGGGTTGGTGCTCTCGGTCTGACCGAGGGCCTCTCTCGGTCAGAGCGGTGGAACGGGGCGGCGGCTGCTGCAGCGATGCGGAGCGGGGTTGGGTGCGGAGCGGCTAGCGGTCGGAGCGGGGGAACGGGGGCGATTTCTTCGGTCGGTGCGGTGGCTGAACGTCGCAACGTTGCGACGAATCGTCGCAACGTCCAATTTGGGTTTTGGAAGAGGCTAGGGCTAATTTCTTGCGAAAATAGGTCTTCCTAGGGGTTGCTTATATAGTATAGATGGGTTGACTTGGTCTAGGGCTAAATCTAATAGGATTAGAAGTTTAAAATAATTTAAAATTTGAAATTCAACTTCTCCAATTCACCCAAGGATTTGAATTGGTCCAAATGGGCTGGAAATTGGCTCAAAAATTCTTTAAAATGTTTTAAACTCAAATAAATTTTATTTGGCTGAAATTAATATAAAAATTAATTATTAAAAATATTTTAAATCTTGTTAAAAATATAAAAGTGGTCAAATAAGCTCCAAAAATTATAAAATAAATATCGGGGTGGTCGTGGTGACGAAAGTGAGCTAACTAAGAAGACGGATCTCAATTTCGACATCGGACGACGAAACTAAAAATAGAAACGTCTCCCGTCAAGAGTGAGAATCGCCACGTCTCATCGAGTACGATTAAATTGTGGGGAAACGACTCGAGAAACGTCGTTCCAAATTAGTGCCACTATTTAATACTCTCGGAGACGTTCACAACGGCATATCACACTAAAGTGTTCACAAACAAACAAAGTCTAAAACAAACACGTGCACGGTCAAAAGCACGTGCACGAACAACGTACAACGAAAAGTGGTCGTTACAACTGCCGTACGAACTTTGGGCTTTCCAACGTCAACTTGCCTACCGACCGAGACATGACTAAAGTTAGACGTAGGCCCTAAAGCACTCTCTCTCCCCAACCCTATCTCAAAAACTTTCAAAGGTCCGAAGGACACTTAAAGGTTCCGAAGGACTAAATACGCAAGCGGTAGTTCGGTATCAGCTGTCTCATCTGGTCTCATCCCGCACAAACAAGAAGGAGATTTTGATCTAAGCCTGTACCCGGAAGAGAAAGAGTGATTTGATCTCTCTATAGACGACCGAGTGCCTTCTCCCTTCGTCCGGAAACCTTACTGACAGGAAAGCTGAAGGCCAGTTCGAATTCGGCACCTTCATTTCAAATAACAGGCTTCTCATGGTATCACCTAACGGACCACTAGATGTTCACTCCGGCTTCAGTAAAGGGAAGCCACCGTTCATATTTCAAAAAATTTGGGTCGATGTTTATTATATTTATTTTGAATATAAAATACCTACTTTCTTCTTGATGGCACAAGATCATTACAATTTTTTGTTTTCCCTTCGACTTCGGCTATGACCAATGCTCCACCTATCTGAATAGGCGTAACAAAGCTACCTGAAAAAAGGCAAGGTGCCATGAACGATTAAGGCTGATTGAAATCGACGAATTGCGTTTTGCCAGATGGATTCTTTAGAATCCGGATAAAGTCCAATATTTCGAATCTAAATAAAGGCGCATACGTGGGCGGGAAGGGGGCCCCACTACTTCTTCATTCAGGGGGGACTAGCCTCATGACTTCCCACTGGGCGAGAGGTGCACCTAACCCACCTACCCACTCATCAATCACGGTGTGCAGCTGTCTTGCACAGAAAGACCCCTATTGTTTGTATAGTAATTCGGTGCCCCATCTTTTGACTGTTGTCAACTAATCTTTTCCATGTTCAATTCTACTCTATGTTAGAACATTTCTGTGAATGCTATTCCGATCTAAGTGGTCCTATTCCGTGTCACGTGCTAGGAAGCATTACTCCTATTTTCATTCCAAATTCAAGAATACGACCGATACGATTGATTGGTCTGTGCGCTTCTCTTATTACTTTTTTGTATCCCCCCTGTTCCTCGGATACAATTCGATCCTTCTACGACCAAATCTCAATTTGTGGAAAGCCTTTGATGGCTTCCTTATGAAAACATCCATGTGTATATGGGTATAGACGGTCTTTCATTATTCTTCTTTATATTGACCACATTTCTGATCCCTATTTGCATTTCAGTGGGTTGGTCTGGTATGAGAAGTTATGGGAAAGAGTATATTACATCATCTCTAATTCGTGAATTTCTAATGATCGCCGTGTCCTGCATGCTGGATCCTCTACTATTCTATGTTCTTCCCGAAAGCGTGCCAATCCCTATGTTGTGCGGAGCTGAGCATCTTCTATTCGCTGGGATAAAGCTTTTCCTCTGCAGGGGCCTTGTGCAGTAAACCCCCTATGGGCGGTCCTCCGTCATCGTAAAGTAGTAAAGAGTCAAATCGTCCCCGCGAAGGTTTCGGGAAGAGGGGTAGTCTTGTGTGTAAGCATAGCATTTCTGGTCGAACCACCGAACCACACATCTTTTTTTGGTGGGAGGGTACTCCGAGTAGTGGGTACCCCCGTAGGACCTCGACCCGCCTACTCGGGTCTTGTATGGATATGCAGGAAGGGGCGCTCCTAGGTGTGTGTAGGGGGTGTGTTTGTTCGCGAGAATGGATTCCTCGTCAAGTCAGGGGGGTGTGGACACACTTGCGCGAATTCGGGTAATGGCTACAAGGACGCAGCAAGAAAGGAAACTGTAACCGACCAGGGATGGATGTAAACTTGTAAGCTACCGAGGGTAGGGATAATCGTCCAGGTCTTATTGTTAAACAAAAAAGCCGCCCCGCCACAGCAGGCAGGGATTCCATCGCCTCTGTCGTCGCCGGGCTTGGCGAGGAGACCGTAGGATAAGTTGCTAAAACAAACGGAGGCGTTGAGAAAGCCGTTCAGTAGAATTCCGAAGAAAGACTGTTGGCAGCAGGTGGAGACAATTCTGTGGCCCCTTTCAAAAGAAATGCGGGCAGGGTAGAGCTCGGCAGAGGGTTCGAGAATAGGGTAGGGTCCTGTCCTAAAGATGAAGATCAAAAAAGGGGCGGGTCCCTTTATGCATGCATCTCTGTACATGCCGGGAAGATCAAACCAATTCGCTCACATCACAGTAGTCGTAGTTGCGTAAAGGCCGTCAGTCGGGGGGCGACCATAAAATAAGGCAATGACTTTCACAGATCTCTATCTAGATATCTATAGATAGAGAGAGAGATCTGCTGCGTGAACAACCCGGTAGTATAGTGAGGGGCCTTACATGTGCTCTACAGGCCGCACTCAATCTTTCTTCCCAACGGGCCCATTTTTATTTATTTATTTGGAAGACGGGCGGGTTCGAAAGGCAAGGTTTTTGACGGTCGGGCCCCCTACCACTAGTCCGGCTAGCTAGTGAGCGGTTCTTTCGGGCGGGAAGCAGGCCGGGCCCTACGGGCGGGCATCCCCGCTACGCAAGCAGCATTGTTTGCCGCCACCCGAGAAGCAAAAGAAAAGAGAGTCAAGGCCGCAGGATACAAGCATAGTGGTCTAATGACAAGGGCCGACGACGAAAGCTCGGGACGGAGCCATATGATGCGGAAGTCTCACGTACGGTTCCCTGAGAAGGGAGTGGCTACCCACTGGAGCTTCGACCAACCACCACCACCGATCAATTCCGCTTTGGGGCCACCCCTTACTCTACCATTATTATAGGGGTATGGGGTTCGAGACAAAGAAAGATCTAGGCAACATATTAGTTTTTCCTATATACTTCACTTGGATCAGTTTTTATGCTATTAGCTATTCCGTTGATTCTTCTCCAAACAGGAACCACCGATTTACAAATCTTATTAACCACAGAATTTAGTGAGCGGCGCCAAATCTTTCTATGGATTGCTTCTTTCGCCTCTTTCACTGTCAAAGTGTCTATGGTACCAGTTCATATTTGGTTACCCGAAGCCCATGTAGAGGCACCTACGGCTGGATCCGTCATCTTGGCAGGAATTCCTTTAAAATTGGGAAACTACGGGTTTTTAAGATTTTCAATACCCATGTTTCCCGAAGCGACACTTCGTTCTACTCCTTTCATTTATACTCCAAGCGCTATTGCTATAATATATACTCCCTCGACCACTTCAAGACAGATCGATCTTAAGAAGATCATTGCCTACTCCTCAGTAGCCCATATGAATCTGGTGACTATTGGTTTGTCTAGTCGGGCGGCGGCCGTTAGGTCACCTATTTTGAGTTATGAACACACAAGCAAGGCAAAACATGTGTGCCGGGCATGCGACCCATCAACCTACTAGCAATGGGCGAGAAAACATAGCATGTCACAACAAAAGCGTCGATTCGAGGCGTCAGCAAAACACTGCCGTCTGTTCCAAAAACAAAACCCTTTAGCGCCCCGAGACGGGAGTGGGGGACGGCCCTACGCGCAGACAGCAGCAACACCGGCTCTACGAATCGAATCTTTCTGATCCCATGAATAAGAATTGTTGGGCACGGCGAAGCGAGCGCTTCTAGCTGTTTCGCTTGCTTCTTTCTTATTGTGGCGGCTATTATGGCGTGGCGGAAATGAACGAAAAAAGCGAGAGTTTTTTATTTTCAAATCGATTGATAGATGGCCTGATCTGTTCTGATAGATCGAAAGAGTAGGAATGGATAGAGAAGAGGGAATCTATCAATAAGAAAGGGAAATCCCCTATTTCTATCTATTGATGAGACAAGATATCTATCTATTCTGGATGCATCAGAAAGAAATCGATATGTATCTGATAGAGTCTACATCGTATGTAGAGCGCCCAAGCGCTTTTTGGGCCTGCTCAGTTCTCTTATCCATCGGTCCAATGCACTGGGCTCATCTCATGGAGGGAAAAAGCAAATTGAGTTGTGTTGTTGTTGTTCGCCGCCTCGACGCATTCCCCGGCATCGTCCCACACAGAAAGAAAGAGCACGGAGCCCTAGCCCGACCTATAGGTCCGCTAACATAAATCGAGGAGTTGAGCCTGAACTGGCGAACCGAAGTCACTTTCGTAACCATACTTCCTACAGCTAACACGTGTCCAGTCCAGCGGGAACGCGCAGTGCAAACGAACGTGAGCTGCTATACCGAATCCCCCGCTGGCCATCGGGGACCGAGTGGTAATGCCATGATCTGCATGGGAACGGATCACTCATTCTTCTCTTGGGGACATGTGCACAAACGACAACTCCAAACGTCACACATCCGCCGCCTACCTACCGTTTAGGTGGCACCAGCGAGATCCAGCTAAGGTAAGGAACTTCGTGTCGCGGCTGCTCCACTCAACTGAACTTCATTGCCTTCCCGCGCGCGAAGCGAATGGGCGCTGTGCCGTGGGTCAGTTTCGGGGCGGGGGGCGGAGAGAGACAGACCATAAGAATGATTCATTTGGATCGACGAGCCATTTCGTGAATGAATGGAATGTCTGTCTATCCATATCTATGATATCTTTATATGACGGGCCATAAGCCTTTTATGGCATGATATGATCGCGCCGGGGAGCCACATATCATCTGCGCTCAATATACGGGATTCCTGTTGGATCAGATCTTTCGCTTTGACGAATTTGGACCTAGCGAAAAGGACTCTGACACCTTCGCGCAAGCAAGCACGAGAGAAGCAAGCAGAGTAGAAGCTTTGCCAGAAGCAAGACGAGGAAGCAGAGCTGTTGTAGAAGCAGTAGCTTCCCCCGACCTACTACAATGCAACAGTCGCGACCATGAAAAAAAAGGGCCTTTTTCCCGGCCTATTAGTTTAAGGGCTGCTCGCCCCCCTAATCTTCAAAGGGCGATTCAAAAGAAAGGCGAAGAGGGTTGTTTTGGTAACAAGCGGATGGCTCTCTATCATACTTGCAAGGACGGAGTTCAACGGAGACTTAACTACTTAAGTAGCAAACCAAAGGCAGCTTTCGGTTTCATAAGGGGGGCTGTTCACTACAAGCTATCAGCGCTATCTTAGATTGAACGGCAAAAAAATATTCTTAGTCGACGTTCAATCTCTAAGGTGGGTTTTAGCTGATAACGGAATAGTGTTCGTGTCAAAAGGGAAAAAAAGCGCCTAGCTTCTAGAGTTCGCTTCTTTTCTCAGGCCGGAGAAGGGCAACTACTGATTGATCGCCTTTGTTTGTTTGATATGTTTTCAATTCCGTACAATACAAACTACAACTACACCGAAGCGGAAGGGCCACTCACTATAGAAGCTAGAAGGGGACTAGCCTATAGTATATCGTATAGTATACTAGTAGGCCTAACCGTCATGGTCACGACATGTAGTTTATATTGATTGAGTTTACGGGATTCCATCGCCACGGAATCCATCCATAAACCGTCACCCCGGTGACCTTCGTCACCAAAGCGTCACGCACGACAGCTTCCAAAGCCGTCATCTCATCTCCAGTGGGTGCCCAAGAAGTCGGAGCACGTAGGCGCTACCCACTACATAAGCCGCTGGCGGAGAAAGCTTTTCGAGCTTCCCTTCATTCGCTTCGCGGGAGTCACACACAGCACAGAGCTGGAAGTCAGAGGGCCCGTACTACCTGCCTAACCCTTCGCTCCGAGGGACCGTAGAACGGAAAGCGCCTTCTAAACAACTCGGTAGAAGGGAATGGGCCTAGTTATTTGCATGACCTCTGCAGATTTGACTCTACCTCCACCCGGAGCCAATCCCCTAGCGGTCCTGCCATCACGCCGCAGAACGAGAGCTCATGTGGAACCGTCAGATTTCTTGTGTAACAGCGGTGGAACGTAACAAACAAAATATTACGGCCGCGTAACATAGGGGCCTACGCTACAGGGAACTCGGTCAAAATATGGACACCCGAAGGGCCCAGCACGCACAATCCGGTACTATCCGAGCCCGTCATTGCACTTCGGATAGCCGTCCGTAGCATCATAAGGAGCACCTCCCTTTCGAGGTACCACTTTGGTACGGTCTTTATTTGTGTTGTTGGTTGGCCTTTCTCAATGTGGTGTATAGCACGAAAAACCATTCTTTACATGCCGGGCCGTTCACATGAAAGAAGAGAAGAAAGGATTTCTTCACGGTCGGGAGCATTTCTCAAAATCCTCCAGGATCACAAGTGGAACGCTAAGCGACAGGTGGGGCGGCTGCGAGCGGAGCGTCGAACAGAAAGAAGCAAGAAGGGGAGAGTAAACATGTTGCCTACGCTTGCTCTCCGGCGCGCTACGACAACCCTAGCCTAGTTTAAATAAGGCTACGGGAGGGATAGCGTTTTTAAGCTGGCTGCATTTTGTAGCGCGCGTACTCTTCTGTGGAGTCGCACGGAACGAGCCTTGTCTTCCCTCCAATGACTAGCTCCCCTTTCTTGTTCTGGTCCGACAACAACCCTTCTCTTGTCGTGGAAGGACTTCCGCCTGTGGTGTGGTCCAACCCATGGAAAAACCTCATCCCCCCATTGCTCAGTGCTCCATACAGCTTTGCTGGGCTTTACCCGCGTGGACGTGGGCTTCCATAAGAGAATGAGAAGTTCTCTCTTAACAAGAAAACGTGAACCGCGCGGAGCCTACCCGAGTTCATTTTCTACCGCCACTGGGTGGCCACCGGGGAAACAAAGCCCAGCCCCCTCTCGGGAAACGAGGGTCCAACAAGCACTTTCTGCAGAGGGGGCCCACAAGCACCCGGCCTGCCCCCTTCTTATTCTGTAAAGCCGACCTCTTTTTCGCAAGTGCTGACACAGTGCGCGCATAGATAAGGAAAGCAAAATCTCAGTGGGGGGAAGTGTGGGCCGGTGCCTTTTGACGGCCTTAACTCCTCCATTTGTCAGCCGTGGGGAACTACTACCTTTATGTCGGAGGCGGGGGGAGGGGAAAGCTCGGGCCTACCTATCCCGATAGGACCCCATAAAGGGAGCAGTTGAGAGGTTCCAGCCGAGACGAAGGGCAGAACTTCTGTATGTGATCGTAGTATGTCACGCCGTCTCGTCCTTGCAGCATCGACGAGTACCTATGCACTATGTTCCGGTTCACTGATAAGGAAGATAGAGTTGGGGTGGGGGTCTACGATGTGATACTATATATAGGGGATTCCGAGGAGAAAGATGTGAAACTCAAAACGGAAGCAGGAACCGTGTTGTAAAAAATTTCGGGGAGATCTCTGAGACTACCATCGATCCGCCTTCTCCTCCATGCGGGCGGAACGACCCGAAAAAGAAGTTGAGTTAGAAAGCCGTATGATAGGTGGTAACTATCTTATATGGTTCGGGGGGTAATCGGCGTACTCCGATCAGTGTGGGGAATATTTGGCTCTATCGAACATACAGGGAATTGGAGGTAGCATTCCACCGATGTCAAGTCATGGACTGGTTCTTCCAGCCCTTTTTCTATGTGTTGGTGTTCTATATGACCGACATAAGACTCGACTTGTTAGATATTATGGAGGTTCAGTGAGCACCATGCCGAATCTCCCTACCATTTCCTTCTCTTCCACTTTGGCCAATATGAGTTCACCTGGTACTAGCAGCTTTATAGGGGAATTTCCAATCTTAATAGGAGCTTTCCAAAGAAATAGCTTAGTAGCCACATTAGCAGCGCTTGGGATGATTTTAGGCGCGGCGTATTCCCTTGGGCTATATAATCGTGCGGTTTCTGGGAATTTCAAACCCGATTTCCTCCATAAATTCTCCGATCCAAATGGCAGAGAAGTTTCCATATTTCTACCTTTTCTTGTTGGAGGGGAGACCATCCGTTGAACTACCAAAAAAGGGTAAACCAATGTGATCATGACATTGTAGGTGCTTGCGATGGGACGGATGCTACTTCCCTCATCAGTAATGGGTGGCATAGCCCGTAGCAGAAAAGTCCCCTTTTGATCCATTTCTTTATTACCCCAGAGGGGCCCAGGTGGGACCGAGAGAAAGAAAGGACGGGAGGCGACCATGCATGGCACTTCTCGACCGTGTCTCCGAGGGACAGTTGAACGAGCGACTCATGAATGCAGTCGGGTTGGACGAGCCAATAACTCGAACGCGTTCGATCAGTTTTTTGAGCAAGAATCACAACGTTATCTTACCTTCACCATGATACGGACTCCAAGTTCTTATGGCAGAGCACTAGGAGTTTCCTTCAATATGATGATGGGAATGGAAACCAGAAGCATGACCGGGGTCTTCGTGGTCCGAGATAATACTTATATATCAGTCACAGTAACTAAAGCATGCGACTTTTTGGTAGTACCGGTGAACCAGATGGCCGTGGCGAGGGAATCTGGGATGGAGGACTCGTAATATCTCTATAGATCTGGCAAAAGCGAAAGACCCCCTAACGTCAGGGGCTGACCGCTGAGCTCACTCTGGCCTCGCAGGGCGGGCCAGAGTGGGTGCGAGCTGTAGCTGCCATAGCTTATGGCTAGAGAAATGGGAGGGGGCCCCAGCAGAGAGAACAGTAAGGATAACGAGCGCTCCGCCCGCCAAGCGGGCGGCAGGAGCTGCGGGCAAGTGCTTGGTAGGCCAACAGCCCAGTGAACCGGGTGGAGCACTCGACGAAAGGGGGGCACACTGAGCAAGTATGAGAAATTGGCCCCGCGGAGCTTTCTTAAAAAAAGCAAGGACCTATGGAAGTCGGGGCTCGTCCCCAGTCAATATTAGATCAAACAATATGGGAGTTTTAAGTAGCACTTACCGCACTTTTTCAAGACAATAGGGGAAAAGATGGCACTGTTCCCTACCAAGACAACAGACACTCTCAACGGATCCTCCACGTGCTGGGCATACCATACCTCTTCCGTGTGTCTTTCTCGTGGCGGGAACAGAACAACAGGGAAAGACCCGGCCGACCCGCCCATGGCTCGAGGGCGAGCCATACGAGAGTGAGTCGAATTCTGTTTCCGTTCTATGGTTCGGGCCCCTCTCGATCTTTTTCGTATAAGGGAAGGGGTAAGGAGTCTAAATCAATGGACATTAATGAACCATCATTGATGGACGTTGCACATGACACGATCAATTCGACTCGACGGTCCGGCGCTAATAGAAGTAGCGTACTCTCCGTCTAGCGAAGGTGCAGGGGCAGGGCTTTTTCGTAGTAATAGTGGGCGGGTCTCATGAGATCTAATCTATTTAGGTCGTCGGAATCAAACGAAGGTCGAAGGACCATTCGATTCATTAAAGGGGACGGCTGGGACTATTTGTTCGGTCAATCACCAAAGGCGGGAGGGGGGGAACTGCTATGGACGACACCTCTCGGCCTCGATTCTTTTGCATAGTCTGGAGGCCGGCCGATGCAGAGTAGCGGGGCATCGCGGCACCCTCGCCTGGCACCATTCCCGGACCAAGCAGCAGACGGGCGGGTCGGGCCTGAATTCAGAGCGGACCAGACTCCCCTTTGTTTCAGTTGCTCCCACGCACGCAGACCGGAAGATCTCAGTTGTCCTAGACTGGACAAGTACGTAGAGATCTTCGTGGGACCGGGGAGAGAGTCTCAATCAATCTTTTCTAAGATTCCAACTCACGCCACGCACGGAGATCTTTCCATTGATAGAGTGGAGGGCTCGGCTCCCCCGACTCTTAAAGGTTAGGTTACTACCTGCCTCTATGGAAGAGGTGTACTTTGTACCGCCCGGAGGTCATATAGATCGGAACCCGGAGCGAGTTGAACGAAAGCCCTACCCACATCCCCAACTACCGGCGCTTCAAAGGGCTTAGATTCTAAGGGCGCTACTGGGGTTGGTACTTAAGTAGGGATTACATCGCCTTAAACAAAATCAAAGGCACGACCTACTTCCCCTATTTCTGCATTTCATTCTCTATTTGGCCCGCCTCATGAAAAATGAGAGGCCTCTTGATTCGAAGTAACTACGAAAGGGTCGGTCAATATCATAGCTCTTTCTTTCCCGGGTCTCCTTTCGAAGGAAAGGCCTTCGCATTCCTAATCCGGTAGGGAAATCCCGGACGGCTTTGTTTGCCCCAGCTTGGCGAATCGCATCCCCGCGCCGTCCCTTACCGTTCTCCCGAAGTCATTGCAACAGCTGGGAAACCAGTCTACGAAGCGAAGCCTATTGCCACACCGACCATCAAATACGAGATTGGGCCCCTTCTCAAATCTTTGATGGAATGGCCCAGCCCAATAAAGAAAGGTTAACGTACGCGATGCGTTCTGTTTGTACGACGAATTGTGAACATACCACGCATGACCGGACGTAGAGCCAAAATATGAACTGGCGGACCGGGCCGGGCGCAGGTGCCAGATCCTAAAAGTAGAGTCTCGATCAGCCTAGTGCACCAACCACGTGGTACGACGGGCACTCAAAGACCTGGCGAATGATGGCCCACTCCACCCAAGAGCGCTTATGTCATATGGGAACTAATGGCTGGTACCTTATGATTTTTATATCCGGTAAGAATAATAAGAATCAAAGTCCAGGTTGGTTGGTGAGCCTAGTGATAGGAGACTATCTAGCTTGGTTCGGAGAGCACTGTTGGGTTAAAGATTTGTTTTTTGCAAAATGTTACAGCCTAAATGCTGAACTATTGACCCTACTTGTTCGGATGGGTGTTCACCCCAAAGTGTTCCCGGACAGCATGCATACATCCGTAAGTAACTTAGTGCAACATGGAAAATTTCATTGAGAGGAATCAGCAAAGAAAAGAAAAACAGGTCTTAATTAATTAGTATTTGAGAGATTGTCCTCGGGCTGAGGAGTGTCCACATGAGTTCGTTGAGGTGTCTACACGCTTGCGGCCCTATTTTCTATTCTGTCGAGAGTTCGGACCACCTAAGTAGAACGAAAAGGAGGAATTAGAAATGAAACAAAGGGGGAGCCAGAATAGAAGCTTCGCTTCCGGTAGCTTGCTTACTCTCCTAGTTAGAAGAAGGCTCTTTGGCAGATTATTTAGATCTGGATAGAGTCTCGCTCAGTAAAGAGAGTTGTAGATTCGTAGAAGAGGATCAGAGTACGCGCGCTACAAAACACAGCCAGCTTAAAAGCAAGGCGATGTAATCGTGGAAAGAAGATAGTACTTGATTAAGTACTGACCCCGGAGGGGGTCCCGGGTTGCTTTGGCACGCCACACCCCAACGTGAGAGTATTGCCTTTTCAGCCTACGCTTGCTGCTCGCTCGCTGTCTACTAAACGAGCCTTCCTTTGATCAATAAGCCGCCCGGCCCCTATCTTTCTTCTTAACTAAAGTAAAGTGGACTCAAATCAATGATGCCCAACCTCTTTGTTTGAAGCTTTGCCAGGAAGCTTCTACTTGCTTGTTGAAGCTTTGCTTCCCCTAATTCCAAAAACCACAACACACAGCAACTATCGGAAAAAGCTTATCTTTGATAGCGGTCATAGGGAGTGTTCAGAAAGGATCTGATCATATATAGAGACTGAAAGCAGTGCACGGGGGTAGGGGCGGATGTAGCCAAGTGGATCAAGGCAGTGGATTGTGAATCCACCACGCGCGGGTTCAATCCCTGTCGTTCGCCCATAAATAATAGGACCATTGGTTCTTGTAGTAAAACATCCCAACGTCAAAGAATTTCTTCTGCAAGAGTCAATTCATCTCGAGGCTTTCAAACGCATCCAAGCAATTGGTATCCGATTGATCACCATAGATTCGCGTCGCCTACTTGCTGAAAGCACAAATGGAATGGAAATTCTCTTTCCTATTGGACGAGGAAAGGATGATTCATCTTTTCGAAAGAAAGTTGCTAGGCGTGCTAGCATGCTAAGTGAATGGTAGCATAGTCTTGGAGGTGCGAAGCGCGAGGCTGGTCATAGATCAGTTGCTTTCTCTTTTTCCCTTAAGCGAGTTCGGGCTCGGGTAGGCAACTCAACAGGAATAGTCTACAGAAGCGATAGGCCAATTGTAGTTGATCCCGTCTCAAGGCCCATCTCTGACTGAATAGCCTACCTAATTAGTGTCAAACTGGCTTCGAGAGCAGTAAGAGCTGATACGATCACATTTGAGAAGTATCAAGGGCCCTACGACTATTAGTCCTTTCTCTTATTATACGACGCCTCTCCTTTGACTGGCTTCACGATATTGTGCCAATGATCTGCGATACCTTCGTAAGGCGACCGGAGGTAGCGAAGACTAACTCGATCGATAAAGAGAGGAAGCGAACATGCGTAGCATTGACCAACCGCGTAGCGCCACTGACTTCTGTCTTTCATTCTCTCTATATGTCTTAGGTCAGGCAGTATTGACTAAGTGATCCATGGGTATGGAGCACGAAGGTGCGTATCAAAGAGAATAAAAAAAATCTATAATAGGAGCTCGATCTGGTATAACGACCCACACATCTACTCTCCCACATAAGATGGTTTTAATAAAAAAGAAAGGTATGTACGGGCGATACCGAAATACAGGTGTCTTATCCATATAAAGGATAAGAAATAAATAGATATACTATTTTATCTACTACGGTTGTAACAGGTTGACCATTGTCGTCAACTAGGGAGAACTCAGTCAGCTCCTCGCCAATGAAAGCTGGTGACTTCAGGTTGTTCGAGTTAATAATTTCATTTTAACTCGGACCATCAAACTGAACCGGGAACGGTCAGGTGCACCCATTGGACGTTGGAGCCAATGTTCTACACAATGAAGGACTGCACATCAAAAAAAAAGAAAAGAATAACAATGAAAATATTTTCTCACAAGCAGGGGACTGCTATCAAAATCCCATTTCTGTTGATCAGTGCTTATAGATTATTTTGCTCATCTCAGGATAGTGGTGGTAGGTCAATGATGCGCTCTTTATCTCGTAATTCTAAGTTACGTCACTTGTTGTATTCTTTTAGAATCTTTTTTTCTTTGTTCGGTCTATGCTATTTTATTTCTATCCATTTAGGAAAAGTTGAATTCTTTTATGTCTTGCTTAATTGAATTACGTTCTTTCTGATGGGGCACGCACTATCGATGTTATGCCTAAAACTGGGTTTGCCCAAAGCAATTGCTTCTTTCGCGAGGGCCCTCCTAATTTCTGAGGCCAAAACCCCCTGGGGAAGATGATGTTACCGGCAGGGACTTCTGCCCCATCAAGCTCGTCGGAGTGGACAGAAGATTCCTTTGAAATTCGTGTCCTGCTGGAACCCTTTTCTGAAACGGAAACGGAGGGCAAATCAGGGAATCCGGCACCCCTGCATCCCGAAGTCGGCATGTGTAATTTTCCATACACCTACCACGAGACCGTCGGGGGCGAGAGTCTCGCGGATACTCACAGACGCTTTCTATTGGCATCCGCCCCGGAAGTGACGCCCCTGGAATTGCAGTTGACGCTAGTCAATGCCCAGGAGCGCTTCGAAGCGAAGGCGGATATCATTCGCAAAATGGAAGAGTTGGATCCTGAAGGGGGCTGGAGGGAGCGGGGGGCACAATATTTACGAAATACGCACACTCCCACGGGGGAGGAGCCGCTCGCAAGGCTGGTCTCTCTTGGGGATCAACTCCAAGAGGGGGGAGCTGGGTCCGAAGCATTTGCGGAACTTCAAAGTAGAAGCAATGCCGGAAACCCATAGCACTGCCTTCTTTTTTCAATAGAACAGAACTCCTATGATAATTAATTAAGTAATATATACCCTCATTTGAATTTTGTGCCACCTTCTCAAAATGTCTATCTTTCCTTGTTTCATCGGACTTGTTGTTCTACACATGGCGGACGACTCTTCGGACCTTTGAGATACAGGTTCTACTGGAACCTTTCCTAGATGACAATGAAATCGGGAATGAGAGGCCCCACCCCGTGGAACGTAATCTCAGCCAAGAAACCTCGTTGCGCCAGAGGCTAAACGCCTTCGGTAAGGAGGATGACTCTCTTTTTCTTATGGGGAAAGAACCAGTACTTTAGAGAAGTACAACAAAACCTGGAATCGGCTTCCACCCAGGTATAATCGGATACTCATTTTTGAGAATCGGGATCTCCAGATCCGGGAGCTGAAACATGCAACTTATTATCAGTTTGAACGAGTGCTTTCTGAGCACCCTGCCTTGTCCTAAAATTCCGCCTACAATTACAAGAACATAGAAGTCTTTCTAGACTTCTTTAAGAGAAGCGGGGCGAGCTGGACACCCACTTTGAGTTGAGTCCGGTAGAAAGGTTTTGAACTCCCATTTTTGGAGAGAGTTAGGCAAGATATCATAAGATGCGGCCCGGACTCTATCTATATGAGACAAATACTTGGTAACGAATAAAATATTTTTATCATTCTTTTTTAGGGTCGATTTTTCGATAGGGAAAGAAAGAGGGGAGTTGGCTGATAAAGATGGACAGTAACGATTGCGTAATATCAATTTCTCGGCCTCGTCATCAAAAGCGGCTTCCAATTGCTCGGAAGTTCTCAGCTATATGGGGGACTTGGATGGTGAGCAAAAACAATTGATCAAGAAGTTGGTCCACTTTCGCATGAAATATGGTAAAAGAACGAAAGTTCGTGCTATTATTTATAAAACTTTTCATCGCCCAGCTCGAACTGAATGCGATGTAATCAAAATTATGGTTGACGCCGTGGATAATATAAAGCCCATATGCGAAGTGGTAAAAGTAGGAGTCGCATGTACTATTTATGATGTCCCTGGGATTGTAGCCAGGGATCGTCAACAAACCTTAGCTATTCGTTGGATCCTTGGAGCAGCTTTCAAACGACGTATAAGCTACAGGATAAGCTTAGAGAAATGTTCATTTGCTAAGATACTGGATGCTTACCGAAAGAGGGGAATTGCACGTAAGAGAAGGGAGAATCTTCTTGGACTGGCTTCCACCAATCGAAGTTTCGCGCATTTCAGATGGTGGTAAAGTGAGACCACATAAGGTTCCTCATTCAGTCATATTCTTAAGTCAGAAATATTTGACCCTTTTCCTTTTTTCATCTTCATATAGAAAAGTAGGCCTCCCCTTCATTCATAGAGTTGGAGGAATCCACAGGAGGCCCGCCCGTTATGCATTGCATAAAAGAACTTTCCCTCCCTCCGGTCACCTCAGGTCGAATGAATACGAAAGGGAGATCAATCAAATCAATAGGCCATGAATGAAGAAGTAGTTGGCCTTTCGCTTTCTTTCGTTTGACTCGTGGAGCTGATAAATCCACTTCAAAGGGAGGGAAGCTAGGAGTGCAAGTCCGAAAGGGCTAGGAACGGAGTGTTCTCTTTTTTTTCCATCATTTCTGCTTGACTTTAGCCTTACAAAATGCCTCAAATCAAAGATTTTTCTCCTTTGAATTACTCATTGAATTTCATTTCGCACCGAAAACTATTCTAGGAGAAGTTTGAATCCGTTCCGTTCGGATATTGATCGGTCTTGGTTTGACATGGTTTACACGTTACTGGTTCCCGGAAGAGTCAATTTCTCTATTAGCTAAACCCTTTCTTACCCTACCTTTGGACTCGTATTTTGTTCGTACACAATCAACGGAGGCCTCCCCGACATATGTTGCAACGTCTCCAATAGCATGCTCTTACTTCGTCTTTCCCTTAATAAGTCATCAAATTTGGTGTTTTTCGATCCCCAGTTGCTATGTGGAACAAAGGACGAAATACAATCGATTCCTCCATTTAAGTTGTTCTCGCTTCTCCTTGTTCCTGTTCCTAACTCCTCCCCTGGTAGTTCCCAATGTTTGGCACTTTCCATACTTCATGGGTGCAACATCAACAAATTCGCTCATGATCAAGTTACAACCTAAGATCTATGACCATATTATGTTAACTGTTCGTATTTCGTTGATTCCATCGGTATGCTCCCAGGTACCTGTAATTGTGATCCGTTTGCCAGAACCAAGGGGTCTTTCTGTGGTCACGAGCAATCGTCATTTTTGATGGTTTTTCTGCTTATCACAGCAGCTCTTTCCACACCTCCGGATATCTGGTGCCAAATCGTTGCCCGTTTCCTTATTTCTTTGATAATAGAGTTGGCTATCTCGGTGGCATTGATTGTACAAGTTCGTGAAGAGGGCTGGACGAGTAGAATGAGGGAAAGCGGCTCGATCGACAAAAAAGAGGAGTAGAGTAGCCCCCCTAGAACCTGGAAAAAGTAACTATAAAAGAATTCCCGAGCAATTCTAAACCATCGATTCATTCCCTTAATAATTATAACAAACATAAGACTCCTTACCTTAGGAGCGGGATGAGTGATACATCTGGCGAGCGCCAGTGAAGAACGCAAGCAAAGCAGGAGCTCGGGCATTGAACTATTCAATAAAGCAAGTGAAAGGAGGCAAAGAGAGGGCAGCGCCTGGGGAGCGAACCGAACAGCTTTGCGGATCGGACCAATCTTCCGTACCGCGCGGACTGCGTTGGCAAAGCCAACCTCTTCCTCCTAACATCCTAGGGAGGGTTCGGGGACCAAGGCACATGACCGAAATCAAGATAAAAAGGTCTGCCCATGTGCCCTTCAAGCACAGAAAAAAGGCACTGGTCCGTCCGTAAGTCCACATGTCGATCACAGAGCCAACATTTCGCTATCCGCTCGTTCCTGCGGGAAGCGCTAAGAGCTAATCAAAGCCTCCTGCCGAACAAATTACTGATGTTGGTTCTGAGTCGGTTGGTGATCCAGAAAAGGCTGCTGAACAGAGTGTCGAAGGTACACAGCCTACCGAATGTGTTCAGGTAAATCAAAAAGTGGAAGAGACGGCTCAGACGGATCGGGAAGGCCAAGAGCAGCCAGGGTCTGAACGAGCTGCAGATGTGGCTGAGGACGAAACAAGACCAGAATCTAATCCTGATGAGACCAGGCATGATGTTGGCCACACCTCCGAGCTTGAAACACTGGTGAAAGAGGAAGAAGGGAAGAAACAATCCGACATCGACTCTGTAAGAAGCTTGGGCGATCACCTTGATGAGATAAGTCTCGCCCCGCTTCCTCCGGGTGCATACGGAAAATTCGAGACCTCAGAGAACGACAACGGAAATGAAGGTCCAATAGAGGCTCAAGATCACGAAGTTCTCCGAATGCTTGAGCACATGAATCAGTTTGGACTCCCATCCCAAATCGTATCCCCGATGCGCCGAGCTATAAGATACAACTGTTGTACTACTTGACTGGTAAGAAAGAGCTGCAGTAAGAACTGGAAGACTGTTATATGTACTGTCACCCTCTCTTCCGCTGGTAACTTGCACAGAAAGGCCGACTCAACGTTTCTTAGCGCGCTTATCAAGTGCTTAGCTTAGCGGTTATTTTTTAGGGCTAGCGGCGGGCGGCAAGGTTGTGTAACAAAGTCAGTTCAGTTGCAAGCCGAAGGCATACATCCTTAGGGCGAAGTAAGGGGCCCGCGGAGCGGCTTGATTGTGGTAGTCATTGCGAACATCTCCCCTCTTCTCTTAGCGTGCACAGTTAGCTTGCATGCCACCTTAGGTACATCTCTCTTTCATTTTCTCATGCTTGCCTAAGAAAGTTAGTCTTTTAGTAAGCGTATATAAGCAGATGTTTAGTGTATAAGCAATTCTTTAGCGGCCGCACCGAAAGGTAGGCCCCTCTGTGTAAATGGCGGTGGAGGTTGGTTGAAGAAGATGATGTTACGCGGCGTTCATAACCAGCCGTCGAAGTGAATGAATTCGAAAGAACGAAGAAGTAAGGAAATGAGACGACTCTTTCTTGAACTATTTCATAAGCAGATCTTCCCCTCCACACCAATCACGAGTTTTTTTTATTCCTCTCGTATATCGGTGTAATACCCTTAATGATAGGTTTTGAAAAAGACTTTTCATGTCATTCCCATTTAGGTCTGATTCGGATCCCTCCGTTGTTTCCCTTTCTTCCCGAACCTTTTTCTCGAAATGAGAAAGAAGATGGTACACTCGAATTGTATTATTTAAGTGATTATTGCTTGCCAAAGATCCTACTTCTACAATTGGCAGGTCACCGGGTTATTCAAATAAGTCGTGTTTTCCGTGGTTTTCCCATGTTACAACTTCTGTACCAATTCGATCGATCCGGAATGGATCGGTTAAACATTCCATTAGGGAGCCCGGTCTTGACTCTTCTGTGTGGTATTCATTCTCGTTTGGCTCTTGGAATCACATCCAGCAGTGGTTGGAACAGCTCGCAAAATCCAACCACTTCACCTACTTCATTGCCCCCAACCGTTTCCCGTACCTCTATTGAAACAGAATGGTTTCATGTTCTTTCATCGATTGGTTATTCCTCTCCGTTCGTATCTCCTTATCCAATTTCGGTCTCGATTAGTTCACAAGATTGAATGGCCAAGTCATTGAAAAGCCTAGATTCGATTGTTTTCCAAGAATGTTGAGCCGGGCCCGGGTATGTAAGTTAAGCCATGTATCTGGGAGGAACTTTTTCTAAAATCTTTTTGGTTGCAGTATCAAGCTCCGCCCTCAACCCAACCGAAAAAATCAAATTCCACTCTTATTCTATGTAATTACTTACTACCTGTATCTCGGGAAACGAAAACACAAAATGACAATCCATTCTCTAGTTTGTACTAAATTACTTACTACGAACGCACATCTCGGCCGTCGGGTAGCTGCTCACCATTTCAAAGTCTATATCTGTGATTCCAGAAATGGAATTGCTATTCTATATTCAGACAAGACACTGATTTGTTTACGAAACGCTTTTCATTTTATAGGATCCCCCATTCGTCAAAAGGCCGTTCCTTCTTTTTAAAGACCAATCATTTATTTTTATATGAGATAATGGAAGAGATGGCGAGCCGTATCAATGATTCTCAATGGAGGATCGGGGCTTTTTTGGCCAATTCTTGTTCAAGTCCGAAAAAAATCCGTTCGAGAAAGAAGAAGATCAATTTAGGGTTGAACCAACAACCTGATTGTGTAGTTATTCTGGATGCAGATAGAAAGTCTTCGGTCATACTGGAAGCTGATCGATCACAAATACCTATTGCATCCTTAGTTGATTCTAAGATCCCATTGGGATCCTATAAAAGAATCACTTATCCCATTCCAGCAAATGATCCTATACAGTTCGTATATCTATTTCGTCATTCGATCACGAAAACAGTGATTCTTGAACGGGGAAGAATCGTTACGATGAAGGAGACTGCGGGATAAGAAACAACTCATCGATCGACCTTTTCCAATAATCATTGGATTTTTTTAGTCGATCGGTCGAGTGGTCAAATACCCAGCTAGTGAGACCGGTTTATGGATTGAAGAAGAATAGTCTTCGGGAGGATAGAACAAGTGCGAGCCTTTGACAATCTTCGTACACAGCAGCCAATGTCCCGGGGCGGGGCGCTCTGATGATGCAGAGAGCAAACAAAGGCGAGTTTTCAATCGTCGCATTTGTAGTCTTGTTGCGCGGTAGAAGAAATGAAATCGTCGCCCTTGTTCTCAGATAAGGCGACGCAGCAAGGCGAGGCCCTGCTGTTTCAGCCATGGAGCAGGGAAAGGGAGTGTGGCGGGCGGGCCCCTTCACTTTCAGTCCGGCAGAGACTCTATTTGGACTGTCCCGGTGCCGGCCTCGTGTTTATGGAGTTGGCGGAGTGTGCTCTATGTCCGAGAATTTGCAGAAAATGTTGTGCTTCATCTTATAGGGGAGGGTTCTACTACAGCTATGTGGCTCGACCCATGGCACCCTGTAGGTACTCTTCGAAATCTTTTTTGTGACAGGTTCTTGTGCCTAAATTGGTTAGCTCTTGTATCATCTATTGTTGAAGACGGGAAGCCTTGAATTTCCTTTATCACCGGATTTGTATTATGACGAGGTTTAATATATTTCAATTCTCATGAAGTGTCATGGTGATGAAATTGTGTGGACAGCAAGCTGATGATTGTATTTATTCTCAATATTATGCATGAGAAACTAACTATTAGAGAGTCTCACCTGAAGGTTGAATGGGCTGGATTGCTTTGGTTTAGTAGCCATGTACCTCGGTTTTCTTTTATTACTTGGATGGCTCTTCGGAAAGCACCGCTCACTCAAGATGTCTTGGTCTCTTATGGTATAATTAGTCGATCTAGTTGCTGCTTATGCAGGATGCATGTGGAAGACCATGATCACTTATTCTTTTGGTGTTCCTACTCAAAGAAGGTGTGGAGATCTATCCTTGGCAGATGTCGGTATCGTAGGAGAGGACAGTTCACATGGGATAAGGAGATCAGGTGGGTCCAAGATATTTGGGTTATTAAAATCTTATTGGCCGAATTCGCTTTCTTTTTGTGCAACAGTGTACCGCGGGTGAACGTAACTATCATATTTTTCCAAAATCAATATAAGCCATGGGAAGAGATAGTAGTTATGATCACTAGGGATACCGGAAAAAGATTCCTGAGTTGGCGAGATGCAGTGGACGACGCCCCCAAGAGTAGAGAATTCCTAGACTCTTGGCAGATTTTAGTTCAATTTACTGTTCCATCTCCCACATGGTGTTCATGGCGCCCTCCGGACCATTAGGTGCTTGAACACGCATGGTTCTCTTAGAGGTGCAGGGTATGGATGCATATTAAGAGACCATGCTGGGCAGCCGAAAGTCACGTTACAGCCAGGTGTCCTCCTTTCTCCATCCTTGTGCACGAGCTTGAGTCAATTCGAGAGGTCCGACGTTGAGGCGATGTGCATGCTATCTGACAACCTGTTCGAATTCTAGACCACCTAAACTATCAAACAACTGGCATGCTTCCCATTGAGCGAGCTCCATCCTCACGTTGCCATTTAATCAGTCCTCGCTCGGGATAAAGGGTTCTCACGCTTACAAACAATGCCGACGATCACACCAATAGACGAGCATGAGTTAGAAGGCCCAACTATGTGAGGGCTTCCTCTGCTTGTCTTTCCTTGGGCAGCAGCATTTCAGAATTGGTGAGAATGAGAAAAATTGTAATGCAAATCACCGTGTAATAATATATAGTAATCATTAGGCTGTGCCACTCCTCAGGAAGGTAGAACGGGCGAAAGAAATAACGTTATCTAATAAGGGCGGCAGAGATGCTAGAACAAGCTCTCCAACGGGGGATATGGAATAGGTGTATGCTTTGGAAAGAGAGGATCTGAAATGGATGGGCCATGGATATCGAACTAACAAGGAAGCTAGGCGGGCGCTCAAACTGGTACTTTTGCTCAGGCAGACTGTCTGCTTATGGATATGGATCAACTGAATATTCTTCTTCGAAGATACTAATAATGCATTCGAAATAGCTTCTGTTGAGTAAACGGGCTCCGGCGTATTCTATTTAACCTCTATCTGCCCGTGCCTCTGCCTCTACCGCCTCTTCGACTGGATCAATTGGTTCTTAATTTGGGTATAGGGAAAGAAGGTCGTCAGTCAGTCAAAAGTAAGGATTTGCCTGCCACTGGACGATCGAAAGTGGAACTCCGGCTAGCTGGCTGATATATCACTGTGGTTGGTGATAAAATAAAAAAGCCAAATTGAAACATTGGGGAACAGCCACTACTTCGTGGGATGATCTATGCGCGCGCTTTGACGCTCGTTTTGAAGAAGGCTTTCCTTTTTTTTAGTTCCAGTGGGTCTCTAACCAGACGTTCCGAGGTTGGCCGTCTTCGTCTTATTCCAGCCCGCTACGTTTTTGACTGCGAATTTCTTCTCAGTAGCATCACCCTCTCCTTACCAGACCAGCCGAGCTTGCAGTTGAGTTGCTTGTTCCCTCACATCTAGATCTAGCTGTTGAGCCTCTTTATGTAAATATATACTAAACTTAGCGCAAACAAATAGGTGCCGGGAACCCCCGTCTTTTTCGCTGTCGAGCCGATCTCACCTCCCTTCCTTAGCGTACTTTCTCAATATCATAGAATGCGTTCTATTGAGAAAGTAAACTAAACGAAACAAGCAAGCAATTCAGGGTGCTCGTAGATCAGGAAGCCGCCGCTATTGGCTTTCGTCCCTAACCTAAGAAGGAAACCGAAGGAGGGAGTCCAGAGCGGAGTTAGCTGCTGTCAAGGAGTCGGGGGACAGAGATTAGTGCCTAAGGGGGTTATGGAAAATAGGAGGCTCAATAGCTATGTTTAGGACATAAATCAATTAAAGAAAGCAGTTGCATGTTAGAACAAGCAACAGATTTCTTTTAGACTTTCGGGTGGAGGTAGGAGCCAGAGCCAGCGTCGCGGTATAGCTACGGCATGTTGACTAGACATGCATGCATCAGCAGCTAAGTTTGGGCGAGGTTTACCTACGATCGGCAGGTGATCTGTCCTTTCTCCTCTGCCTCAGTTCATGCATTCTTCCTTCCACTTACGTCGATTCGACGTTCCGACGGCCGCGTTTTATTTTGGAGAAACACCCGCGGAAGGTTCCCGCTATAATAAGCAGTTCTTTTTCATTTCTAATAGATAGAATTTTCATTTCGTTATTCCTTCTTTCTATTTATGTGGTCGAAGCACCACTACGCCAGGTGGTAATAAATTCAGTGATGTTACACAACCTTCATTCCTGCCTGCTCGCTTCCACACACGCCTTGCATTCTGCACGGTTGCCCTTCCATCTCCCCTTCATTAATGGCAGAGGCAACCAGTAGGGTCGGGCTGTAGCTGCAGGGCGGAGTTCGACGGAGACTGCTCCCGCTTAGATAGAACATGAGCTCTGCCAGAACTAGAACAGGCCTTTATTTAAGATATAGGGCAATTTGATCGCTTATACAAGCTAGTATCATCCGTCGACTTCCGCAAATCAAGTCTTATACGCCCTGCCCTATAGATGAGTAATAGGGAGCACCCTGCTTTTGGTCGTCCATAGGAAGGAAGAGAGGGGTCAGCGAACAGGTCTTCCCCATCTTTACCAAAGGTAAACAGCCCCCATGTTAAAGTAATCTAGTGGGGACCCTGCATGACAAGAGTAGGCTATAGGCATAGTGCATGGGACCAACACTTCTTTTTCTCGCCACGCCAGCCACTTCATTCAATCAATCATATGTTCAATTCCGGGACACTGGCATTCATGACTTTATTCTTTCTTGGTTCTTCATAGGCCGGCTTATTACGCTGCTTACTTATCTAACGTATACGCTTCGCACAGCTTACTCACTTTCTTTCAAGTCAAAGAGGATAGATAGCGCGCTTCTTACACCACCACTTCTAAGAGACCACTCTTCGACTTTGAAAGCGATACAACTAACCGGTTGCTTGGTACCAAGTGGTTGGTTGGTAAAGAAAAAAAAATGCGATTTGCTTTAGCTGCCGCTTTTTTTCAACACAGAGTCGAAAGGAAGGCCGGCATAGAAGTCTCTTGCATGCAAGGAGATGCTGCAGCTGCTGGATGTCATGGTTCCGGGGTGCCATGATCCTTCTATCTGGAACAATCGAGGGCACTGACTGCATCAATCATCGCTCAGTGAGCTATTAATTGCCGCCAATAGAGCTTCGCTTGCATGCAAGGTGGCAGCCAGGTAGACGCGCACGGGCGAAGGAGATGCATTTTAGTACTGGTGGTACTGAGCAAGCTCTTGGGGAATAATCTCTTTCTTATTTCGCAAGCACCTTTCTTTCCCATGACGACTAGGAACGGGCAAATCAAGAATTTCACTTCGAATTCTGGACGTCAACATCCTGCTGCTCATGGTGTTTCACGATCAGTATTGGAAATGAACAGAGAAGTGGTGGAACGTGCGGAACCACATATTGGATCACTCCAGTGCGGCACGAAGCCGCTGACGCTGAGTAGGCTCCTATGCCGCTAGATATGCCCTGCTCGGCCCCCCGGCAGGGTGGGGGTTCCGTAGCGCGTCATGAGCACCGGGCAAAGGGGCGGTTGAGCAACTCAAGTGAACCGCCCTACCTTTGGATAGGGATAGAAGGGAGAAGGTTGTGAAGGTGGCCTCGTTATCCACACATCCGGTCGGAGCAGGACTAGCTAATGTGCTCTTAAGCCCTGGGTTTTCACGAGCGTTGGCGGGTCATGGAGTGCCCGTCAAGGGCGCTAGCGCATACCCCGGGGTGATCATCACCACATGCACCTCACATCTCGGCATAGTGGAACGTGTAACCCGCCTGCTGTCCAAGTCAACTACTTTCTTTCCTGTAATCCATAGCGCCTAACAGAACATAGCAGCAAGGGACAACCCACCCATACAGACAGCCTGCGGGGAGGATGGCACTACTGGCAAAGACTGTCTGGCGAAAACGCCGTAGGCGCGAAGCGTGGTAGGCCTGCGTCGGGGGAGCATAGGGAGGAAAGGGATCCCGGACGGTGGAAGAGCCGGGGGAGGCCGGGTCATTTGACGGAAATGGAAGGCTTTTTCCGAGCGGCTTATTCATTCTTGGAAAAAGAGGGAGGGAGCGAGCCAATGGATCAATGAATAGATAGAGTCAACGGTAAACAGACAGCGCTGCCTACACGTGAATTAGCTTCCGAGGTCGAGCAGTCTCAATTTCAAAAAGGATTTGCGAATGAATGCTGGGCTGGGCCACCTCGAATGGCGTGAGCCGCATGTGGGGAGACCCGCACGTACGGTTTTCAGGGGGATCCGATCGAAAGACCGGCCGGCGCCCACCCGACTAGAAGGACTGAGAAATTAATAGAGTACAAAACTTATCTTCAAGCTTTACCTTATTCTGATCGTTCAGAGGGCGATCGCGGAGTCACTGAATGAAGTCCTCCGTTTCTTTCGGAGGTGCTGACCTGCAGCGAGGCAGATATGACTAAGTGACATATTGAATATGGCGACGAAAACAGCATGTCATAGAAGGAGATAACAGGTGGAGCCAACGACCCATTAAGACTCACGTATCTACAACTACATCCCTGAGCGGCAGTCAAACGGGGGCGTGAATGCGAGATGCCAGCGGAATGATCGGCTGGACAGAGGCTAGGGCTGCTTCCTTCCCACCGCGTCCTTCCTTGTGTGTCGGAGATACAAAGCGAGTGCACCGGAAAAGAACGGGAAAAATGGGTCGATCTATTCCATGGCGAAGCATCCGAAGCATAACTACACACTCACACGATCTTTGCCGAGAGATAGGAGAATTCGGTGGAACCGGTGAACTACACTTGCTTCTTGATAGATGTGTGGGACAGAGGGCTCGTGGTACCTGCTGCCCACCCTTCCTCCACTTTGTTAACCGTGTGAACAGAGAGTGGGCAGAGCAAAAGGGAAGAGGTCCTCATACGGAGTCGCACACTTGAGCAGTGCAAGAGACTGGAGAATGGGTCGAGTAAACTCCCTTGGGGCCGAGAAAATCACAGATGAAGTCTTCTTTTTTTTTTAATTTCACAGACGAAGCCTGAGCCAAGTAGGCAGATAACGGAGCAGGGACCAATCTACCTATGTGAACCAAATAACTGGCCTCAAGAAAAGGTATCGAACTGTGCCTTAGGTAAAGCATGATTTTAAGGAAATCCTTTTAATGCTAATAAGTCGCCGATATTCGCTGCCATCAAGACAGCCTGGTATTAATCGAACAACTTGAATTGCGTAGAGAAAGAGGCCCCCACTGACGGAACTACACTTGATGTTAGGCCCTGACGTAACTCTTCTTTAAAGAAGCCCCCTACGCACCCTTTCCTTAGCAATTCGTCTCCTCACTACTGCCTTAAAGCCTGTCAAGTTCCTCAGGCTCCACTTGCTGAGAATCTCATCTTGTTTTTCTTCTTATTTCGTAGTAAGAATGTGGTGACTTCTTTCCTTTGTTTGGCTTGAGTCCAATCTAATCTGTCAAGAGATGGAGTTGTCTTGCTTAGTAAGGAGTTGTTATATATAACAGGTGCGCTTCGGGAATTCGATTTTATGCGCCTCACGGCGTAAGGAGACGAAATCGATAAGGAACTCGATCTAATGCACCTCACGACGTAAGGAGCAAAGTACAAAGTCAATGAGTTGCTGTTATTTTCAACCAACAATTCTTATTGTTCTATATCAGAGCCCTGCGACGTCAGGAGCAGATTCAAGGATGAATGGCTGTTCGTTCATCCATTATATAAAATCTTTCGAGGATCGTGCCTCTGGCTGAATTCACTTAGGTCACGCCTTGGTTGCTGCCTAGCCTCCTGTTCCTGTGTTGGTGTCCAAAACGTGCATGTGTTGTAGGCTGTCTGACAGTCTGGGGACCTCCTTCGACTCGCACTTGCGGATATCAAGATCTGGTATCTCGCTGCTTTTTCAGTCAAGTTAAGAACACACGCTTCAACTTGCACCTGCGCGAATCAGTTACTGGCTAACTTGCCTTCATGTCTCGAAACTGATACACCTACTTGATATCAATCGGTTCTAGCGCCTTCTAATGAAATGAGTCTCGCTCTCAAACCCTTGTACTTTAGCTAGTGATTGCGTGTTAGTACTTCTTTTTTTGTTTGTCTTCTTTAAGGCAAGTGCAAGTATCGGCTCTGTCTGTTTTCGTAAATCAACCCTCGACTAATAGAATAGGGGGCGGACTTCACATCCGGAGAGGAAGCAGAGGCTAAGGAAAGGTTCAATCGGGATGAGCCCGAATGATCCTCAAAAGCCATTTGACCATGAGTTCACAGCGTTTGATCAGAAGTAAAGATCCCATCCCGTCTTTAAAGCAATGCAATGGTCAACGACTCCGCAGCTTGCTTAGGAGAGCCCCTTTGTTATTGTATTTCTACCGTTAAGAGAAGGATCACAATAACAAATCGCCTTCTAATGACGGTTTATGGATGGATTCCGTGGCGATGGAATCCCGTAAACTCAATCAATATAAACAACATGTCGGGACCATGACGGTTAGGCCTACTAGTATACTATACGATATACTATAGGCTAGTCCCCTTCTAGCTTCTATAGTGAGTGGCCCTTCCGCTTTGGTGTAGTTGTAGTTTGTATTGTACGGAATTGAAAACATATCAAACAAACAAAGGCGATCAATCAGTAGTTGTCCTTCTCCGGCCTGAGAAAAGAAGCGAACTCTAGAAGCTAGGCGCTTTTTTTTTCCTTTTGACACGAACACTATTCTGTTATCAGCTGAAACCCGCCTTAGAGATTGAACGTCGACTGAGAATATTTTTTTGCCGTTCAATCTAAGATAGCGCTGATAGCTTGTAGTGAACAGCCCCCTTTATGAAACCGAAAGCTGCCTTTGGTTTGCTACTTAAGTAGTTAAGTCTCCGTCGAACTCCGCCCTTGCAACTATGATAGAGAGCCATCCGCTTCTTGCCAAACCAACCCTCTTCGCCTTTCTTTTGAATCGCCCTTTGAACAGTTGGGGGGGGGGCGAGCAGCCCTTAAACTAATAGGCCCGGAAAAGGCCCTTTTTTCAATGGTCGCGACTGTTGTATTGTAGTATGTCGGGGGAAGCTACCGCTTCTACGACAGTTCCACTTCCTCGTCTTGCTTCTGGCAAAGCTTCTACTCTGCTTGCTTCTCTCGCGCTTGCTTGCGCGAAGGCGTCAGAGTCCTTTTTGCTAGGTCCAAATTCGTCAAAGCGAAAGATCTGATCCAACAGGAATCTCGCATATTGAGCGCAGATGATATGTGGCTCCCCGGCGCGATCATATAATGCCATAAAAGGCTTATGGCCCGTCATATAAAGATATCATAGATATGGATAGACAGACATTCCATTCATTCACGAAATGGCTCATCGATCCAAATGAATCATTCTTATGGTCTGACTCTCTCCGACCCCCGCCCCGAAACTGACCCACGGCACAGCGCCCATTCGCTTCGCGCGCGGGAAGGCAACGAAGTTCAGTTCAAGAGACCACAGCGGAGTGGAGCAGCCGCGACACGAAGTTCCTTACCTTAGCTGGATCTCTCTGGTGCCACCTAAACGGTAGGTAGGCGGCGGATGTGTGACGTTTGGAGTTTTCATTCGTGCACCTGTCCCCAATAGAAGAATGAGTGATACGTTCCCCTGCGGATCATGTCCTTACCACTCGGTCCCCGATGGCCAGCAGGGGATTCGGTATAGCAGCTCCCATTCGTTTGCGCTGCGCATTCCCGCTGGACTGGACACGTGTTAGCTGTAGGAAGTATGGTTACGAAAGTGACTTCGGTTCGCCAGTTCAGGCTCAACTCCTCGCTTTACGTTAGCGGACCTATAGGTCGGGCCGGGGCTCCGCGCTCTTTCTTTCTGTGTGGGACGATGCCGGGGAATGCGTCGAGGCGGCGAACAACAACAACACAACTCAATTTGCTTTTTCCCTCCATGAGATGAGCCCAGTGCATTGGACCGATGGATAAGAGAACTGAGCTGGCCCAAAAAGCGCTTGGGCGCTCTACATACGATGTAGACTCTATCAGATACATATCGATTTCTTTCTGATGCATCCAGAATAGAAAGATATCTTGTCTCATCAATAGATAGAAATAGGGGATTTCCCTTTCTTATTGATAGATTCCCTCTTCTCTATCCATTCCTACTCTTTCGATCTATCAGAACAGATCAGGCCATCTATCAATCGATTTGAAAATAAAAAACTCTCACTCTTTTCGTTCATTTCCGCCACGCCATAATAGCCGCCACAATAAGAAAGAGGCAAGCGAAACAGCTAGAAGCGCTTGCTTTGCCGTGCCCAAAAATTCTTATTCACGGGATCAGAAAGATTCGATTCGTAGAGCCGGTGCTGCTGTTGTCTACGCGTAGGGCCGTCCCCCACTCCTGTCCCGGGGCGCTAAGGGGTTTTGTTTTTGGAATAGACGGCAGTGTTTTGCTGACGCCTCGAATCGACGCTTTTGTTGCGACATGCTATGTTTTCTCCCCCATTGCTAGTAGGTTGATGGGTCGCATGCCCGGCACACATGTTTTGGCCTTGCTTGTGTGTTCATAACTCAAAATAGGTGACCTAACGGCCGCCGCCCGACTAGACACACCAATAGTCACCAGATTCATATGGGCTACTGAGGAGTAGGCAATGATCTTCTTAAGATCGATCTGTCTTGAAGTGGTCGAGGGAGTATATATTATAGCAATAGCGCTTGGAGTATAAATGAAAGGAGTAGAACGAAGTGTCGCTTCGGGAAACATGGGTATTGAAAATCTTAAAAACCCGTAGGTTCCCAATTTTAAAGGAATTCCTGCCAAGATGACGGATCCAACCGTAGGTGCCTCTACATGGGCTTCGGGTAACCAAATATGAACTGGTACAATAGGCACTTTGACAGTGAAAGAGGCGAAAGAAGCAATCCATAGAAAGATTTGGCGCCGCTCATTAAATTCTGTGGTTAATAAGATTTGTAAATCGGTGGTTCCTGTTTGGAGAAGAATCAACGGAATAGCTAATAGCATAAAAACTGATCCAAGTGAAGTATATAGGAAAAACTGATATGCTGCCTTGATCTTTCTTTGTCTCGAACCCCATACCCCTATAATAATGGTAGAGTAAGGGGTGGCCCCAAAGCGGAATTGACCGGTGGTGGTGGTTGGTCGAAGCTCCAGTGGGTAGCCACTCCCTTCTCAGGGAACCGTACGTGAGACTTCCGCATCATACAGCTCCGTCCTGAGCTTTCGTCATCGGCCCTTGTCATTAGACCACTATGCTTGTATACTGCGGCCTTGACTCTCTTTTCTTTTGCTTCTCGGGTGGTGGCGAACAATGCTGCTTGCGTAGCGGGGATGCCCGCCCGTAGGGCCCGGCCTGCTTCCCGCCCGAAAAGATAGGATCACATACCGTCCAATCACTTAGAAAAAATCCTTTGAATTATCAATTAGCACATTGTCATTATTAATTCTCTCCCCCTTTGGCATTAGCAAAAAGAGCAGGAGGAGATCAACGACAAGATTACAATGGCTAAAAGTAAAAGCATTAGAGTCTAAGAATACGACCACGATCCAAATGACACCAATGTAAAATACCAAATGTAAAATACCGAAGAAAATCAAAGCGTGCCAACGTGACCATAGGCGAAAATCGAAAAACGAAATCATAGGCGAAAATCGAAAAACGAAATCACCAAACCATAGGCGAAAATCAAAAAACGAAATCACCAAACTATAGGCGAAAATCGAAAAACGAAATCACCAAACCATAGGCGAAAATCAAAAAATGAAATCATCAAAACTCATATAAATTTCACGTATTGAGTTTTGGAACATACTCTCCAATATCAACATTCTAAGTTAAATAGTGCATGGAAAACAATTCTATGTTTTCATAAAAGCAAATCTATTTAATTCATAAAATCGTCGAACGACGAAAGTCAATATCAGAGACAAATAAATCCAATGAGAAAACCAATGTAGCATGCAAAAGTGTTATGCCAAAAATAGTTATTAATTTCATAAAAACTTATGGCATACACAATTCTAGTACAAAATGACATCAATTGAAATATAGTCTACCAATGGATGCATTCAACACACATGGATACCAAATGTATATCAAAAGTAAGAATATACTTACGGCATTAAGCTCCCCCTACTTTGGTGCATCTCTTAAGCACCATCAACTCTATTTGAATGAAAATCCTTTGCAAATCAATGAGTTGGTAGGGTTGGTATCCCATGGTGGATTTAACCTAGAGAACATAATTCTTGGTATCCAAAAACCCTTTTGGATCCTATGTGTTAGGCAACAAATATAACAAACTAAATTCAAATTAACGTAACCCATAGCCCAACTAAAATCAAATTCAATATGAATTTAAGTTTCAAATTAACATGTACATCCAAGATCAATATGCAAATAAAAAAAATAAACCAATTCTTACCACAATTGCTTTGGTACCCATAAAATGAAATTAAACTTATGGTACCAAGCAATGAAGGATCAAAGGAAACTAACCCTTCAGAAACCAAGTCCACGAGGACCGTGATTTCCCAATATAATGATCATTCAAAATAATATCATTAATATACCATTGCACATACATATCCTTTGCATGCATGCTTGTGTTCTTCGAACCCCAAATAGTGTATGTCTTGGGAGTCCTAATCCTATTGGGAGCATGCATACGCTGTTGATGTTTATGTGATGCATGTCAAGGATAAGCATATGACATATGATGAAATGGTGCATGATGATAATTGTTCATATGAGAATGTGGATGAACATATGCATGTGGTGGAACACGTGCATGAGTGTGTCTCACATGGTGTGCACGTGCTCATGGATGCGGAGCATAAAAATCATCATACGTGCTAACATGTGGAGTAGGATGTGTGTTCCTACGTGGCATGGTATACATGAAAGCATGACCCTCCTTTGGAGGTCCACCCAAAGTGGGTTTCTTTCCAAATGGGGGTGTGTACCTAGCGGAAGCACCATTGGTAGAAGAACTACCCATGAAGTGTTTACTCCCACTAGTAGAAGCTTCGGAAGATGGCCTAACAAAGGTGGCGGACGATTTGGATGAATCTCCCATCTTATACCCCAAACCAATGTTATGATTGGCCAGAAGTAAGTCATTTAGGATATTATCCAAATGGCACTTACCTTTATTGAATTCATTGATTCGGCCTAATGTGCACTCATACTTCTCGGTGAGAGAATGCATTGAAGCATCCAATGTGGACACTTGCGATGTGAGTGCACAAACACGTGATTTGAGATTTTTATTCTCAACACTCAAAGTTGAGTTTTGAGACGTCAAATCCGCTATCATGTTCATCCGAATTCTCGATATGAACATGCTCAAGTTGAGATTTGAAATTTACAATCTCATTTCTCAACCCTTCAACAACAGTGTCGTTGTTGACGATGATATGCTTAGGTGAGGTTTGAAGACTAGTTAACTCATTTTTAGTCTAAATAAATCTAGTAGCCAAATTAGAGAACTTATTCCAAAGTTGTTCGTTGGCTAATCTAAGTTCATCCATAGTTAACTCTTCGCCTTCATCCTTGCTTTCATCCTCGCTTTCATCGGAGGAGGTCTCTTGATCACGTTTCTCTTTTCCCATGAAGCACGTGTGTGCTTTCTCCACGCGTTCATCATCCGACTCTCCACTTGAGGAGTCCTCTTCCGAGTCGGTGAATGTGCCGACAAGTCCTTTCTTGAACTTTCTCGACTTGTCGTACTTGGAAGCCTTCCACTTCTTCTTGTGTTTGTTGAGAGGACAATCTGGCTTGATGTGTCCTGGCTTGTTGCATTTATAACACACAGGAGAGGAGACATTAGTCGAAATAAATTTAGACTTATTCTTCAACTTACCTTTTCGGAAGAATCGGTCGAACTTCTTTGCCATATCGGCCAAAGCTTCCATGTCCAACTCTTCTTCCGATTCTTCATCATCGGTAAATGTAGATGGAGCGGCCTTGTATGCAATCGCCTTTTTCTTTGGCTCGTCTTGCTTCAAGTACGCCTTTATCTTCTTCTTCATCTTGATCTTACTTTCCTTGCGTACCTCATAAGACAACAAGGTACCCATTAGTTGTACAACAATGTACTTATTCATATCGTTACCTTCCTCGATGGCGAAGGTACGCTTTTCCCAATAAGAAGGAAGTCCGTAAATGATCTTCGCGACTTTCTCCTTTTGGGTGTATATCTTCTTAAGAGCTTCCAATTCGTTGGATATGTCCACGAAGCGAGCATAGTAGTCCTTCATAGTTTCAACCTGTTCCATGTGAAACAACTCGAATTCTTTGTTAGCGACAACGAGTTTAGAATCTTTTACCGTACTCGTTCCTTTGTGCAAGATGAGGAGTTGGTTCCATACTTGATATGCACTCTTACATGTGCATATCTTCTGGAAGTCTTCGGGCTCCAACGCACATTGCAAGGCATTCATTGCCTTGGCATTGTTTACCTCCACGGCAACCTCTGCGGTAGTCCAATTCGTGAAGTCAAGTTCGGCAGGCTCGACATACTCTGTCAATGTGGCTCTCCAAAGTGAAGCGCTCCGGAGGAAGGTTTCCATCCGGCATTTCCAGTACCCATAGTTGGTAACGTTGAAGTGAGGAGGCCTGACAGAGGATTGTCCTTCCATAACTGAAGAAGATCCTTGACGATCCTTGAAGACGTTGTAGTCGTTGTTTGTCATAGCTTTGAACTCTGGCTCTGATACCAATTGTAGTGCCCTGTGAAGCTACTGCACATGTACTAGAGGAGGGTGAATAGTACTTTAAAATAATCAAGAGTGTTATTCCTAATTATTGTGCAAACATACAAACAACAATGCGAAAAAAAACAACAATCGACAAGAATTAACAAATGCAAACAAAGAATGTAACGGGTTCAGATCCACCCAAGTCTCACCGACTTGTTACCGGTGATCCTACGTCCCAACCATCCGGATCCCCTCCGAATACTTGAGTTAGAAACCACTAACCCAAGATTTAGCACTATGAAATTCTTGTAGAAAACCTCTACAAGACAAAATCATACACAATGAAAATGTGACTCCCACAACCCGGGATCACACACTTCTCTCACAACCGAGAGAACAATTCAAATATCAAATGCGATGAAATAATGAAACACTTACCACAAAATCATATGCCTTGAGTTTACTTACCAAATTAGGGCAAAGAGGGATTTTGAGGAGGAAGATGTCACCAAACCGAAGCTCCGCCAATATGATCAGCGATCGAAGGCTAGGATGGAGGATGGTGACTAGAATCAAGCTCTTGGCTTGGAAGACTCACAATGGAGAGAATCTCTCTTAAGGAATTAGGGCTCAAGAAGTTGAGGGAGAGATTCTTGTGAGAAGAGAGAGAGCTTTGAAATAGAGTTGAATGGCTCCTCTTTGATTTCTCTAAAACCCAAAATATGCAGCCTTGAATACTAGGAAAGAACCCCTCCAAGTATATATATGATAGAGGAAAGAGAGAGACAAAAACGTTTCAATTAAAGCTCCAACGGCTCTATTATGAAGAAGACTAGTCGGTCTAAGAAGGATCACTGACCGACTAGATTGGCAACTAGTCGGTCGGTGATTCTTCATGGACCGACTAACTGGCTCACAGCCAAAATAAGAAGTTCAGACAATAAGGAACTAGTCGGTCTAAGAAGACTTGCCAACAAACTAGTTTCACAACTAGTCGGTCGGTGAGTGTTCTTTGACCGACTAAGAGTCGAAATAGTATATGTTGAAATGAAGTACAGCTAGTCGGTTTAAGAACAAATTCCAACCGACTAGTTTCTCAACTAGTCGATCGGTCGATGTGCTATGCCCGACTAACTGTAAACAGTAAGTTAGGCTGTACAGAGGCAATGATAACTAGTTGGTCTGAGAAGGTTTCCTAACCGACTAGATCGTCATCTAGTCGGTCGGTGAACCTTCTTTGACTGACTAATTGATCAACAATGCCAGGCTGAATTGAGCAAGGACATCTAGTCGGTTCAAGAAGAATTACCGACCGACTAGATCATCATATAGTAAGTTGGTTCTTCTACTTGAACCAACTAAGATGCACTAGAAGCCGAGGGAACAAGCGATAGACTTCGGGATAGTTTCTAACGGATTCTAAGATAATCCTAGCTCTAAGATATGAGCGAAATGAAGATTATAATGTAAGTCCTACTCAAGGCTTAACATTCTATTCTATGAAGCTAGAAGACATTAAATTAAACATGACGAACCGTCTTCAAAGCTTCAATCTTCACTCTTGACTTCAATAAAACTCCTTGAGCTTCAACGATGCTTCAGGCACACGATCACGTGTATTGAGAAGTCTTGAGACGTCGCTTTTGATGTACGTATTCTTTTGGCGACGATCTCCATAACTGCGCTCACAAAGAGTTAGTACACGATATTTATGTTTGCTCATCATCCAAAACCAAATCCAGGGAATCAATACTCAACACTTCTACCTTAGGCTTGATGCTCGGGGGCATCTGTATACCAAATTCGCCAACACCCAATTGCTTAACGATCTCGGTGTCTTCACTGAGGTCGAGACTCTTTTCGCGAACTTAGGATGGTTAGCCTTCCTAAACACCACAGCAGTGTCTTACCCGTTCCTCACACTAGAATTTCTTTCCTCACTCGTTTGTGAGTCAGGGTCGACCGTCATTTTCCGGGTGCGTAACAAAACCATCCGCACCAACCTGAACACGATCAATAATATATTTGGTTTCCCTATCCTTGGGGACGATGCTATCCGACACTACGGGTATCCACCCGAATTCAACGTCGATCAGTTTTGGTTCCGCCTCACCCTATTCCATCACTAATCCCGAGGTAAGGCCAAGGCCTCCTCAATCATCCATCCTATATTCCATCTGGCCCATTGGATCATATCCTCTGTATTTTTCTCCAGGGATGAGTCAGGCACCGTGACCATCCCTGATCTTTTCATTCTATGGGCCATGACTTTCCCTTTCGTTCGAGACGGTGATGGGATTAGCTTTAGGTCCCCTACTATCCCGGTCCATGCCGACGACTGGCTTGTTCACAAGCTCCTCGAGATTAGCCGGGCCGGCAAGGGCAAGCTTTGTTGTGGGGGAATAATTACTATCATTGCTTCTTTCCCCCAATTTAATATCCCCATCCCCCGAGGTCTTCCCACTGCCGCAGGACCCTCACATCTACATCTTGATGTCCTACGGCATATTCATATGATTAAGCCCCGCCCTGATGGTCGTTTCAATTTCAACTACGGCCACCCCCCCAGCCCCCTACACCATTCTCCCCAACCCCGCTCGCATGACTATAGCTTTAGTGGGAGATTGGACTTTACCGCCCGATCCCGAATTTCTAGCGGGGTTGTGCCTTCCTTTCTTTCCCCAGGACGCACGCAGACCACCTTCCCCTACCGCCTGCTTAGGCGAGCAGGATATCCCTGTGTCCCGGGGAGACATCGGGGCTGGCCCGAGTCATACCACCCGTGCTCCTGGCCCTATCACTTCTGAGTATCATTCAGAGGCCATCTCCAGCCTTGTGTCTAGTGCCGGCACGACCACTGCCGTCGGCACTACTTCTACATCACTTCCCGGCACCACTTCCGCTTCACGTCAGTCCGCTTCTTTTGGTCGCCGCCAGGCCTCAGCTCGTCTTGGTCTCGAGGCCGAGATCGCTGACGTGCGTTTATATTTCATATATTTACGCACGTTTTCTTTCGTGTTTTTCCGTATTTTACCGCCGTCTTATATTCGTTTTCTCGTGTTTTCTTGTGTTTTCTTATTTTCTTTCACTTTTCCGTCTTTTTTGTATTTTGCAAGAATTTTCCAGCATTTGGGACATAAAACGACGATATCATGAGTCCCCGGAGCAACGGGAGGAGTCACGCGTGATCCAGGGGGTCAAACGACGAAGATCGCATCTTTCAGCCCCTCACCCGACCGGTTGGTCACTTCCAACCGATCGGGTGCTGCACGCGTGCACCACCCGGAAACAAGTTGGAGCGGCCAAGAAGTCACCCGGTCGGTTCAGTGACCGGTTGAAACGCCCCAATTCTCGGGAATTTGGAGCTGAATTCCAACCGATCGGGTGACATCTCACCCGATTGGTTCATCTGTAGCCGCATCGCCTCAAAGATCGAACCGACGGCTCCACCCGCTCTCTTCAGTGACCGGTTGATGCTCCCGAAGCCTGATGGCCAAAGCAACAAGCGACTCACCCGATCGGTTGATGTTTCAACCGATCGGATTGCCTTTTCTTCCGCCTTTGCACGCTGCTGATGCACTCATTGAAGATCTGCTATCATTTCAGAGGGATTTTGGATGATCTCTTATTTTTCTAGCGTCGGCATCGTCGTTAGCTTTCCAACGATAGGTCGTATGCCCAAATCCTATTTTTCTAGATTTTTCTGGAATTTTCTGAGCGCAGCATGTTCTGAAATTGGCTACTGTCTGAAATTTCACTTCAACCGATCGGTTGGGAGTCCAACCGATCGGTTGAAGTCAATTTTAGCAGTTTCGTGCTCTCTGTTTATTCCACCCGATCGGGTGAGTTTTCACATGATCGGGTGGGCCTGTTTTGACAGTTTTAAGTGGGTTTCAGACCCGAACTGTTAGGGTTTTTGAGGGGCTTATAAATGGAAGTTGGGGCACGATTTGGGGGAGTTCTTTCTAGGGCTTTTTGCCCCTTTCTCTTGTGAGTTTAGATTAGGTTAGATTAGGTTTTCTATTGTAATAAGTCTTGTAAAGGATTGAAGAATCAATGGCAAGATAAGTATTTCTTTTCCCATTTCATTGTTTTGTGTTATTTTTGTTTTGCTCAATGATGAATGTTTGTTTGGATTTATTGATTGCTATCATGTTCTTTATTATCGAGTAGTGTTCGATGAACCCTAATACGGGTTAGGGTAGGATTGATGCTTGGAAATTTACATTTGGCTTGGTTGCATGGCATGTGTTCGATGAAATGTGTCAATGGGGATTTCTAGCAATCTGGGTCCAATTTGTACGGCAACACACTAGTTGTGATGGGGGATGGGGTCCAGTGCTTGTCCAATCAAGATCCGCTTCGATGTATTGCTAGAAATCACATTTGACCTATTTGGCCATTAGGGTTACGCAGGGGTGTTTCATTGTCATTGGCGGGAGAAAGACCGCCTCTGACCATTGGGCCAAGGGGGAATAAACTTGGCGGTTGACTCCCTAGCCATAGCTCACGCCCCTAGTGTAGACATCGAGTCCTCGCGCATGGGAACGGCTTGGACAAAATGTTGGGAGTTATCATTGTGGCCTTAATGCTCCCGGTTGCGGAAGGTGTTAATGGACATGGTAATGCCCACCGTCCGGAACCAGGTAGGCCTAGTGTGCTTGGCACCGACCGGAATATTGGGCCATGGACGCTAGGTACCACCTTTTGGGTCAATGTCTCACCCTGGTTCAAGTAAAATGCCAAGTGTCATGAGTGCTCTAGCCCATGTTGGCGGGGATTCATTTCGTGTCTTTTTCATTTCTTTCTTTTATTTCTACACTTCACCCATATCATCCGCGTAGCTAGCACACAACCTAGGCGAGGCTAGTAGCCATTCAAGCCATCCACCTCCCTGAGTTCGATAAACCCGCACCCTACACTAACCGTGCACTTGCGGTAAAACGACACCGTGCCCAAACCGTAAACGGGTCACCGGTCAAGTTTTTGGCGCCGTTGCCGGGGAGGCGTTCGGTTTGATATTAGTTTAGCTTGGGTTCGTTAGACTACGCATAAAAACACAAAAAAAATTCTTTTTCTTTTTTTAAAAAAAAATATATTCAATAACCAAGACTTTTTTCCCCCACTATTATATTATCTTTTTGTTATTCTCTTGTACTATTGACGCTCCTCTCTAGTTTTCTTATTTTTGTTGTTCAGGTATCTTTGGTGTAATCATGTGGAGAACAAATTTTGATGCTCAGATGGGAGGATACAATCCTTATTCGATTGTGGTTTGTGAGACTTGTGGGATGGCGGGGCATATGTATTATGATTGCCCATTTACGCTCGAGAGCCTCCCCCTACACCAAGGCCAAACATTTTCCCACAACCTTAGCCCAAACACCTCCCATCCATTTTCTCAACCTTATACCCCTCCACAAACACAAGAAGAATCAAGACTCGTGTCTCTCCTTGAAAGTGCCATGTTTAACCAAGGCCAAATATTACAAAACTTAATGGTACCAATCATCGAGCCTACACCGAGGAGAGGGGATGAAGGAGAGGATATACCCACTTAAATGGTTGAGACCACCATGCCATCGGCCACCATAGACATATCTCATGCCGATACTCCATTTCTCCATCACTACCACTTGGATGACGAAGCATTTTTTGATGATGATAGTGAGGATGGGGAGATGTATCTAGGACCTGTGGGAGATATTTCTTGTCTTGATTTGGATACCCCACATGATTCCTATGAGAGCACTGAAGAGTTTACAGAGATTACACATACAGGCGAGGAGGATGTGCGTGAGGACGAGGACACCACGACCACATACGAGGGGTCCGCTCCACATCCGCCTCCACAGCCATCTCTGTCACAGCTTCCTCCTTGGTCGGTGGTCAACCATGAGGATGTCATTCAGGACATCGGGCAGATGGCGGAGCATGAGCATATCGTCGAGGAGGATGTGCATGAGGGCTTGGATATGATGGTCCACTCCATGGAGCGCGAGTCACATCTACCTTTACCGTCGCTCTCCACTTCTTCTGTGGCTGAGCATCTACTTGAGCATATTGCCCCTATTCAGGGATATTTTCATACTCACTTCCTCTCCACTTTTAAGTCTCTCTTTTCACGTCCTATTCATTTAGACTTATATATTTTTAACACACCATATCTCTCGCAGGACACAGGATCGACTTCCCTTGAGGTATGATGTGGTGTGTCACCACATGGAGAGCAACTTCACATGGAGAGCGGGGATTTGATCGTTGCTAGCACAGAGGATAGCATACCATTTCCAGGGAGTGTTCGCCACATTTCATATATTTTACCATCATTTACCGGCGACTATCTCTGGGATACATTTATTTTGGGAAATAATTTCTTGCCATGGACTAATGCACCTCGTCCTTTGCAGGTCACAGGTGGACACCTACGAGGGATGCTTGGAGGTGCATTGCTTGGGTCCATTGGCACACGTGGCACAGCGCTTCTGGCGGAGCCACAGAAGGAGCAGTTAGAGCAGCTACCTGCCCCGCTCCAGATCTTGGATCCACCTATGCTCAGGTGTATCCTAATCTAGTAGTGTAAAAATTTACAGCTTTCTAGTTTAGATTTGAATAATCTCGTCTCCTCTCATTAGCGAGGGGAGCGTATCTAGGATTTGCTTTTGCATCATACTAACCATTCATGTCGTGCCCTTCTATCACTTTTACCGCCCACACCCCACATCCTCTCCCGAGGAAAATGAGCACACTGTCTCTCCTGTATTTTGATTTCTTTCTTTTCCTTTCCGATTTTCCCCTAGCATATCTCTACTTCAACATTGATCACATCATTTTGCTAGCGTTGTCATGTTCAGCTTGGGAGAAATCGACTTTTGTGTACATGTTTTCGTGTGTCGTTGTTGTGTGTTTGTGTCTTTGAGTCCTTCGTCGTGTTTTATATCTTTTATTTGAGTGTTTCTTTTTCTTTATTTTTTACTTTCATTCATGTGTTTTTCGTGTTTTTCATTTTTTGTGTCCGTGCACCCCCCCCCCCCATTTTCATTGCCCTCCCGTATTCACTACTATTGCATTGAGGACAATGCAAGTTTCAGCTTGGGGGAGTCACACTTCATGCGTCATTTGTCTCTTTTTCTTCGTTATTTGAGTCGTTTTTCTCCGTGTTTTTCTTTTTCTTTTTCTTTTCTTCTTTTTATCTCTTTCTCCTAGAGATGAACCCTATGATGAATTGCCACGAAAATCACACGCACACCTTGCACGGCTTCGATAATCACATTCACTAACCCTAGGATATCGAGTCCTCTTGCATTTCATGCATCGCGGGTCCACTTAGCTTTTTGTGAGTCGTGCGTCGTGCCTAGCTGTTTGGTGTGCTTCTACTTTGTGATTTTACTTTATATACCTGTCCAGGAATGACCCCTAGATTATCATGCTTCGATTTGAATATGCGGTATTTATTTCCCCTGTTTGCTTCTGCATGATATATATATATACTAGTCATACCCCGTGCCCGCGGGCACGGTTCGGTTAAGTTTCTCCCGCGAAATTTTTGATCCCAAAAAATTATTTCCGCAGCCAAAATTTAAAAGAACAACAAATTAGCATAGAAATATTTAGCGGCGTGGAATAACAAATTCGACACGAGCGTCTTCCACGCGAAACAACAAATTCGTCGTGGGCACCTTCGTCACGAAACTACAAAGTAGAGGAAAAAAATTTGGCGGGCACCCGCCTTCAGCATGAAACAACAAATTAGCTGAAGAAAATTTAGCTGACGCAGGCCATTCAGTTGAACAAAAATTTACAAAACACCCAATCCAATGAAATGAAAAATGAAGATAGATTGTTGAACCAAAGAGCTGAACGCAAGAGCACTCTGTCCTGGAGTAAAAACATGGTAACAATTGAGTTAACTCAATAAATAGAAGTGGTATATAAGCAGAACAGTGCGAGAGTAGTAGTTAAGACAACATTTTTGTACATCGGCTTATAATATCACACAACCTAAACTATATGCTAAAATAAAAAACCCTTAACTATGAACAAATATACACAAAAATATATTTTGGATTGAACCATGCAGTCCAACTTCAAAAACACGATCTCTCACCATCTCTCACACAGGCATTTAAAACCAACAAAATTTACATATGAAGCTAGGGCCGTGTGTCCTGAAAATAAAAAATAAAATCATAGATTAGAATAGAAAAATTAGAAACGAAGATATATCTAATTACTTTGTACAACTCAATTTTATTACCTTCATCATGTTTAAGCAGAAAACCTTTTCATCATCACATTATAAAAAGATGGCGTGTCAACCTCAATCCAAAGTGGAGAGTTAATAGGATGAGCAATAACCTAGATAAATTAAGAACATAAATTTCTTAGAAAAATTAATATATATTTGATAATATGGAAAATTTTAAATTTATACATTTATTTACCTTTTTTCGTTGGAGTAGTGGATGGCGTGCTTTCTGGAACCAAGCAAGCTCGGCAAGAACCATCTTCCACTTCATAACCAATTCTCTAAATTCATAACCAAGTCATAACCAATTCTCTCAAACCAATTCATAACCAATTCTCTAAAGTGTTGTCCATGTTTTTTTGCAAACATCTCAATTCAGTAGCACATGGACAGAAATTTATATATTCTCAACTATTATTTAAAAACATCTAGAAATTTTATACATAGGTGAGAATACTACACATGCTTACAATTTGTATTATCCATGCATACATAGGTGATAAAACTAAACATGTATTGCAAATTTATCCATGTATTGCAAATATTTATCCATGCACAATCCAGGCACGAGTACACAAACAGGACATTGCTCATCAAGGTTTTCAAACTTAAGTCCTGTTATCCAATTTCAAAACTTACATCCGGGCAAGAGTACACAAACATGACACTGAAATTTTGAGAATTTTGAGAATGTTGAGAATGAAATTGGATTTCAAGTGTAACCTGGATTTCAAGTGTAGCCTTCCAATTTCAGTTTGAAAACCTTGAAAACCTTGATATGCTTACAATCCATGCACTATAGCCTTCAATGAAAATTGCATTCCAGTGTCCTGTAAAAATGAGATGAAATTTTGAGAATGAAATTTCAGTGTCTTATCCAAAAATGATATGAAATTTTGATAATGAAATTTAACTCTCTGACCCAAAAATTTCAAAGATATAAAATGAAATCTCATAACCATGTACAAAAGTCGCATAATCAATTTTGTATATGAAGTTTATAATGCCATATTAAAAGTTAAATGAAAGTTACACTGATCTCATATACAAAACTTCATAGACAAAATACTCACCTATCTTGAATGTTAGCAACTTCATATATGCTTGCAAAAATTTCAGGAAAAAAATTCAAATAATATGTTAAACCCAACATTCAAATGTAACGTGATTTTACAAGTTTGATACCCAGCATATTATTTAGTTTTTTGCAAGTTTTTAGTTTTTAGTTTGATACTTGATAACAATGCATTTTATCAGTAGCAAGTTCATATATGCTGGGTTTAGCATATTATTTGCAAAATCCATTAAATTGAACTTGCAAGGTTGCAAAATCCAGTCTTTTTAAACCAACATTCTTTTGCAAAATTAGTAGCAAGTTCATATATGCTGGTCACTGAATGAAATTGAAACATGAATGAAATTAATTTTTAACAATGATGGAAAGAATGTTGCAAATTAATTTTTAACAGTCATATATCCAGGTTGATCAGAAGGAAGTTCATTAATTGAAACCAATAGCAAGGTGAATGAAAATTTTAAAAATCATTCTCAAAATTTGCAAATAGCAAATATCAGTTTGAAACTAGAATTGGAAATGAAATAGGATTTAGCATCAATAGCATCAATATGATTATTGCAAACATCTCTATTGCAAACATGTGCAAAATGTTAGGAATGCTGGGGAAATAAAGGAATTTGATTTATTTTGAATACATGAATTGGGTCTTGGTAACTATTTTGAATACATGATTTATTTTGCAAACATGTTCAAAATGTTAGAAATCAAATCATTTTTTGGGTAGTGTCATTTAACCATTTACCCATCCAAGCTTGAGAAATTTATTTATTTGGAAAATAAAATCTCTATTGCAAATCATTTCAGGTGGTGCAATATGAAAATTATTTTAGCAAAAACATATGATTCTCAGAAATTGGAAACTCCCCCTTCAAAACTAATTTCTTGCCAAATTTGGGCATTTGAATCTGGGCATATGAATTGGAAACATATGAATTAGAGGAATGTGCATAAATTAGAGCAAATTAGCATCAAAAACTAACAGGACACAGTGGATAACAGGACACATATGCGTCACATATGAAAATAGCTTGAAGGGGGAGCTTGAAATAGTTTGCAAACTCCCCCTTCAATACATGAAATTGCAAACTCCCCATTCAGGACACATATGATTTCAAACTGAGCACTACTCCCCCCTTCAACACATTGAGCACTACTCCCACAAATAAAAGTTTCAAATTTCATTTTTGGGTGTCAAAATCAATTTCCAAGGATTACATCCAAGGCCAGCTCAATTTCAAAATAGCTTGCTGAAATATGGATATAATGAAATTTACATCAAGCTTGAGAACATTTGGCTGAAGGAAAATGTAAAAAAATTTGGTGTATTTTCAATAAGACAAAACAATGTCCTGCAAATTAATCAACAACAAAGCTTGATGTATTTTCAATAATACCTTGGCTTGCAAGCTTGATGTATGTCAAAGTAAAGTGGTGTGTTCTTCAGATTTTTGCAAAAGTTTCAGTAATTGCTATTGATTGGTGCAAAAGTTTCAAAGCACAGCCATGATTAATTTGTCCTAAAAATATTTAAATCAAACTCATGTAAGTGCTATTGATTGTTCATGTAAATACATGTGCAATTTTGCAGTATCAGTGCATGTATTTCAGTGCAATACATGTGATGCTTCAAGTAGCAAACTTGCAAAATCCATGATATTATCAGTAGCAAGCAGGAAAATTGACAAAATTCAAAAAACATATACAAAAGGTGAATGTTGGTATATGAATGATATTAAAAACATATACAAAAGTCTATGTTGAAAGATATTAGAATGATATTATAAATTTCATTGCAACTTCATATGCAGAGCTTCCCACTTGGGTTTATCTTTCAACATAGAATTTCAACTATTTTACTTTCAGAGCTAAGAGCTTAGACATTCATATATCAACTTCATAGACAAAAAAGGAAACAAAATTCAAAAAAATTTGTATATTTGAATTTCAGGGACTAAAATTTGTATATTTGAATTTTAGGGACTAAAATTTCAAAAGTCTATGTTGAATGTTGCCAATCTTAGGCAAAGCTTAAAATTTTAGCCACAGGACAAAAGTATAATGTGAAATGAAATCATTTAGACACAGGACAAAAGTATGAGTGAATGTGATTTGTTTTCATTTAGCTAAAAAAGGAAATGAGTCCATTGATAATCATTTAGCCACAGGACTGAAAAAAGGAAAAGTTTGCTATCTAATGGACTCATATTTTTGCTATCTAATTCATGGACTGGCAAAAGCAAAAATGATTATCATTGGAATCATATTTTTGCTTGGACTGGTTTGATCAAGGATTTTTTGCTTGATTTTTTGCTTGACCATCAAAATTGGCTATCTGAATGATTCAGATTGCCAATTCATTCAGATTGGCTATCTGAATGATTGGTTTGCTCAAGGATTTTTTGCTTGATGGCCAATCATTGGCTATCAGTCAAATAGCCAATTTTGCTTTATTTGCTAGCTGAATTTTTGGCTATCTGAATGATTGACAATCCTTGATCATTCATGATTGACAATCCTTGATCCATATGAGTGAATGCTGTCCTATGAGTGAATGCTGTCCTATATGATCAAAGTTTTGGCTATCTGAATTCCAATTTTTGGCTATAGCCAAAAAATTCCAATATTTGGCTATCTGAATGATTACAATCCTTGATCAAGCCAATTTTGATGGTCAATCATTCAGATAGCAAATCAAGCAAAAAATTCCAATGAATTGGCTATCTGAATGATTGGCTATCAAAATTCCAAAAAATCAAGCAGATCAAATTGGCTATCTGAAAACAAATTGGCTATCCAACATGTAAATGATTTCATGTAAACAGGACATCAAACATTTATATGAAAACAGGACATTTACATGAAAACAAATTTACATGTTTGATATGAAATTTTTTTATATGATGTCCATATATGGACATCCATTTGTTTGCAAACATTTATATGAATTTGATCTGGACAGCCAATTTTATATAAAATACAGGACAGCCAATTTGATCATATGGATGTCATGTATGATATCATTCACTCATATATGGATGTCCTGTGTTAAATTTGATCATATAGGACAACATTCACTCATATGGATGTCATGTATGCTAACATTCACTCATCATTCACTCATACAGGACACCATTCACCCATATATCATTCACTCATACAGGACAGCATTCACCCATATATCATTCAATCATACAGGACAGGACACCCAAAAATTCCTGGCATTTATCCTCTCAAGATGTGCATCATTTCTAACCAAAATTCCTGGCAATTCTAACCAATAATTAACTCAAGATACTCATTATGTATAGGAATTTTGTCCTATGCATTGTTTACTGATAGGAAACAAAGGATAAATGTTTACAGGACAACTTTGGTCTAACCAAAAAAGAAACACAAAAAAATAATTTGCCGCAGGTTATACCATACTAACTGCATAGGACAACTTTGCATTCCCCCCGCAAAATCAGTAGAACCTACAAATTTGCTTACATTCTCATTACAAAAATAAAAAAAATTTATGAAATGATAAATATCCACATCTTGAGAGGATAACTGCGTATACACATTGAATAAATGTCCTACAAAATATATTGGATAACATGTCCACATCAAAAAAATTGCTGGACATGTCCAATACACATTGAATACACATTGCTTACAGTCAATCTGAATACACATTGAATACAAATTGCAAATACACATTGAATATCTGGACATGGCCAATACAAATTGAATATCTGGACATGTCCAATACAAATTGCTGGCATTACATATATATTTGCTCATATATTTGCTTACAGTCTCATTGGCTAACATGTCCAATACAAAATTGCTGGCATTTATCCTGGAATTTTGTAGGACTGGAAATTTTCTGGACTGGTTTGTATGTGTATTCAGTTTCTACAAATTTCTGGACTGCAAAATTTGTACATGCCAAAAAAGAGTATACACATCTTGAAATTGAATACACATTGTAAAATTGAATGTGAATACACATTCAATTTCTAAAAAATTGCATGAGCAATGCCAGCAAAATTTGTGAATACACATTGAAATTGAATACACATTGGAGAAAAATTGCATGAGCAATGCCAGCAAAATTTGTAGAAATTGAATGTGTATTCACATCTTGAAAGTCTTCTATAAATACAAATTTCCAGTCTCAAGAAAACTAAGTATATCCACATCTTGAAATATGAGCAACATCAGTTGCAGGCATTACAAAAAAATGTCCAGGAATATTTGTGTAATTCATGGCTAAAAAATATGTCCGTAATTTTTCTCCATAACTGTTCAGCATGAACCTGCTCCTGGTATTTATCCTCTCAAGATAACTGAATACACATCTCAATTTTTTGTAATAGATTTGTATTTGACATAACCCTGGACATTTTGTTTGCACATTTTCTGATATGACATAACCCAATTTCTCAAGATATCATGCTCATATGACATAACCCAATTTGGATAACATTTTCTCATATGAGTTATGGAGGAATAGACATAATCAATATGAGGATTAGACATAACCCAATTTGGATAACATTTTCTCAAGATATCCTGCTCAATATGAGGAAATTTGGATAGGTTGCAGGAATAGATTTGTATGTGAGAAATTGCATAAGAAATTGGGAAATTACCAAAAACATGTCTAATACAAAAGTACACATTCAATTTCAATTCAATTTTCAAACATGACTCATATGCAGGAATAGATTTTGCTCATTTTTCAGTCAACTCTTATCCATGAGAAAACATGACATTAGAAATTACATTAGATCATTTTGAAACATGACTGAAAAATGAATGTATAAGAGTTGGTGAAACAGGATATTAGCTCATTAGCTCATATTTTAAATATTCATTCCAGATTTGCATGTATAATATCAAAAATACATTAGCTCATTAGCTCAGTTGAATTTTTTCAGGGTATAAACTCAGGTTCATGGTATAACATATCAAATGTCTAATATGCTATTTGAATGCTATTTGGTATTTGAATTTCTAATAACATATCAAATTTCTAAAAAGCTATTTGAATTTTTCAGCTTGATATTGAAATTTGAATCATATTGTAAAAAGCAGTTTGAAGTTGATCTTACTTTCATTCAGATTTGGGTATGTCACAAATGAACATTCATGGGATTGATGTTGGATGTAATCATATTTTTCAAATATTTTTCAATTCAACCAACCTTGACTGAAATTTTGAAAAAGCCAATCCAATTAAAAATTAATATTGAACCTTGACTGAAATTTTTAAATTGCAACTGCCAATTTCATTTTTTGCTATGCTCATTATTCTAGGTTCAATATTGCAACTACCAATCCAAAATTTTGAAATCCATAACAAAATTCAAGGTTCAATAGTCAATATTCATGTGAGATATGCTCATTTTCAAGTTCAGGCAAAATTTCAGTATTGTGACTGAAATGAAATTCATTCAAGGTTCAAAATTGAAGATTGTTTTGAAAAATAAGGACAAAAATGAGCCTAGATGAGCCTAAATGAAAAATAAGGACAAAATAAGGACAAAAATTGAAGATTCATTCAAGATTCATTCAAGGTTCAAAATTCAAGGTTCATGTAGCAAATACAAAATTTTGAGAAATGGATAAGAGTTGCTTAAATGAGCTTGAAATTTTCTTCATTTAGCAAATACAAAAATTTCAAATTCCAGTTTTGTATTTGCTCATCAAACATTTTCTGAAATGAACTGTATTTGCTCATTCAAACATTTCAAACAGTTCAAACATAGCAAAATGAAATTAGCAAAACTGAAATGAAATTAGCAAACATTTCAAACATTGATGTATTTTCTAAATGAAGAAAATTACATTCCAGTTTTGTATTTGCTAAGCAAACATTTTTGTATTTGCTCATCAAACATTTCATTTAGCTTGAAAATTGCTAAGAACAAAATTGATGTATTTACTGAAATGAAATGTTTGATGAGCCCAGCACAAAATCTCATTCAACTGAAATGTTTTAACCAACATTCAACTAAAAATTATTCTCTTTCAACTGAAATTAAAAAGTAAAACTTGATGAAAAAATGAATTTTTTAACCAACATTCAACTGAAATTATTCTCTTTCAACTGCAGACCAACATTCACATACCCCATATACAAAATCTATATAACTTGTTACTCATTCAACTGAAATTTTTAAGCAACATTCACTTAAAAGCTCACCAAGGGTTGACGTGATGAAGCTCTCAAATCCACAAAGCTCACCAACGTGATGAAGCTCTAAGATCTGCAATGGGTTTGGGGAGAAGATGATGAAATAAATCAAACGAAACAAAAAAAATTGTGGAGAGTGTCACAAAGCTCACCAAGGGTTAAGGTGCTGAGGTTGCTCTAAGCTCTGCAACGTGATGAAGCTCTAAGCTCTGTAATGGGATTGAGGAGAAGAGGGTGAAATAAATCAAATAAAAAAATATTATAGAGAAGAGGAAGAACTCACTTGATGTGCTTGCTCTTCGTGCTCTCCCTTGCTCTTCGTTCTCTCCCTTGCTCTTCTTGAGCTGGAGGTAGAAGAAGATGGCGAGGAGGAACGTGAGCTATCCCTTGCTCTTTGTGCTCTCCCTTTGATCTGCTTGAGCTTGGCAGGATTTTGTGATGGCGAGATGAGAGCTGGTTGAGAAAGCGTAAACGTAAACATAGATGGCGATCGTTCTTTCCCTCCTTTTGTGATGGCGAGAAGTGATCGAAATTTTTTTCCCTCCATTTGTTATTTGATCAAAATACAGAGGAGAGGAGAGTAAACATAGATTTTGATTTCAAAATTTAAAAAACCTTATGTGATCAATGTGATGTGATAACATCTCATATCCAATATCTCATACTCAATTTCTCTTACCATATATACAATCTATATAAACATCACACCCAATTACATATAACCAAAACCAAATTCTCTTATCCAATATCTCTTATCCATTATCTCTTAACCAATATCTCTTATACAACAATACACATATCCACATAACCAATATCTCTTATCCAATTTCTCTTATCCAAAAACCCATGATAACATCCCTGTTTTATAATATAGATATATATATATATATATATATATATATATATATATATATATATATATATATATATATATATATATATATATATATATATATCGTGTACTTCATTTCGCATGTGTCGGGATTCCATAATTAAGGACTAGGATAACCCATTTAGCCCATGCTCTATTTAGCGAGAATAGTTTCCTTTGCCCAAGTGTTTAGATTCCGACTTCTTTTTTGTTTTACTTGGTGCAAATCCCCTCGTTGTGTACCGTTCTCCCACTTGGGAGAGTGCACATGTGTATAGCCAAAACCCCAAAAATCCAAAAAAAGAGAAAAGAAAAGGAAAACCCAAAAAGAAAAGAAAAGAAAAATTTTGTATAGGCCAAAATCCAAAAAAAATACAAATACCCAAAACCCAAAAATTTCAAGTGTGAATATTTTTTCTATCTACCGAGAATAAAGGGAAGGCGAGAATTTGCATCGAGTGTTCTACTACACATCATCTCAACCCCAATCGTTTTCGAAAACACTTGGCTTAGAAACTTTTTAGCTATTATCTAGGCTTTAGTGTGGTGATTTCCTTAACCATAGTTGTGGAGTCCCCGACGCATGATATGTTTCGATTCTCTCTCTATTCTCATGCATGCTTGAACTACATATATTCACCGCCTTATTCAATTCGAATTGATATTTGGGTCATTTCCTGGGTTTGCGTATATCGAGCTTTATCGCACATCTTAGATAGTGACACGGACTGCTAGCTCACGACCACACTCACTCGCGCTTCACCACATGGGCCCACGGTACTTGTCTCGACTCGTATTCCTTGGTTTAGTGATGTGATTTGGCGTTTGCTTGCTTGGTGTGTCGATTTCGATTTTGTTGACCCTGACGGGCGATCTAGGATATAGAGTTTTCTTTTTCTCTCTTTCTCTCTATTTTCCCCCTCCGAGCTCCTACTCTCACTCGTCTTCCTCGAGGAAGAGAAAGAGTTCAGCTTGGGGGATTTTGACGTGCGTTTATAATTCATATATTTACGCACGTTTTCTTCCGTGTTTTTCCGTATTTTACCGCCGTCTTATATTCGTTTTCTCGTGTTTTCTTGTGTTTTCTTGTTTTCTTTCACTTTTCCGTGTTTTTTGTATTTTGCAGGAATTTTCTAGCGTTTGGGACATAAAATGACGATATCATGAGTCCCCGGAGCAACGGGAGGAGTCACGCGTGATCCAGGGGGTCAAACGACGAAGATCGCATCTTTCAGCCCCTCACCCGACCGGTTGGTCACTTCCAACCGATCGGGTGCTGCACGCGTGCACCACCCGGACACAAGTTGGAGCGGCCAAGAAGTCACCCGGTCGGTTCAGTGACCGGTTGAAAGGCCCCAATTCTCGGGAATTTGGAGCTAAATTCCTACCGATCGGGTGACATCTCATCCGATCGGTTCATCTGTAGCCGCATCACCTCAAAGATCGAACCGACGGCTCCACCCGCTCTCTTCAGTGACTGGTTGATGCTTCCGAAGCCCGATGGCCAAAGCAACAAGCGGCTCACCTGATCGGTTGATGTTTCAACCGATCGGGTGGCCTTTTCTTCCGCCTTTGCATGCTACTGATCCACTCATTGAAGATCTGCTATCATTCCAGAGGGATTTTGGGTGATCTCTTATTTTTTTAGCGTCGGCATCGTCGTTAGCTTTCCAATGATAGGTCGCATGCCCAAATCCGATTTTTCTAGATTTTTCTGGAATTTTCTGAGCGCAGCATGTGCTGAAATTGGCTACTCTCTGAAATTTCACTTCAACCGATCGGTTGGGAGTCCAACCGATCGGTTGGGAGTCCAACCGATCGGTTGAAGTCAATTTCAGGAGTTTTGTGCTCTCTGTTTATTCCACCCGATCAGGTGAGTTTTCACCCGATTGGGTATGCCTGTTTTGACAGTTTTGAGTGGGTTTCGGACCCGAACTGTTAGGATTTTTGAGGGGCTTATAAATGGAAGTTGGGGGCACGATTTGGGGTAGTTCTTCCTCAGTTTTTCTAGGGCTTTTTACCCCTTTCTCTTGTGAGTTTAGATTAGGTTAGATTAGGTTTTCTATTGTAATAAGTCTTGTAAAGGATTGAAGAATCAATGGCAAGATAAGTATTTCTTTTCCCATTTCATTGTTTTGTGTTATTTTTGTTTTGCTCAATGATGAAGGATTTATTGATTGCTATCATGTTCTTCATCATCGAGTAGTGTTCGATGAACCCTAATACGGGTTAGGGTAGGATTGATGCTTGGAAATTTACATTTGGCTTGGTTGCATGGCATGTGTTCGATGAAATGTGTCAATGGGGATTTCTAGCAATCTGGGTCCAATTTGTACGGCAACACACTAGTTGTGGTGGGGGTTGGGGTCCGGTGCTTGTCCAGTCAAGATCCACTTCGATGTATTTCTAGAAATCACATTTGACCTATTTGGCCATTAGGGTTACGCGGGGGTGTTTCATTATCATTGGCGGGAGAAAGACCGCCTCTGACCGTCGGGCCAAGGGGGAATAAACTTGGCGGTTGACTCCCTAGCCATAGCTCACGCCTCTAGTGTAGACATCTAGTCCTCGCACGTGGGAACGGCTTGGACAAAATGTTGGGAGTTATCATTGTGTCCTTTATGCTCCCGGTTGCGGAAGGTGTTAATGGACATGGGAATGCCCACCGTCCAGAACCGGGTAGGCCTAGCGTGCTTGGCACCGACCGGAATATTGGGCCATGGACGCGAGGTACCACCTTTTGGGGCAATGTCTCACCCTGGGTCAAGTCAAATGCCAAGTGTCATGAGTGCTCTAGCCCGTGTTGGCGGGGATTCATTTCGTGTCTTTTTCATTTCTTTCTTTTATTTCTACACTTCACCCATATCTTCTGCGTAGCTAGCACATAACCTAGGCGAGGCTAGTAGCCATTCAAGCCATCCACCTCCCTGAGTTCGATAAACCCGCGCCCTACACTAACCGTGCACTTGCGGTAAAACGACACCGCGCCCAAACCGTAAACGGGGCGCCGGTCAATCGCTGCTCTCCATGCTCTTGCCACGTCCTCTGTCCCCTCGGACCCATCACCGTCCTCCTTTCTCACTCACCCATGTTTCCTTGCTCTTGAGAGGAACGTGGCCACCATCCTCCATCTCCTCACTCACACTTTCGGACCACCTCCACCTACCCCACACCCATCACCACCTGCTTCACCCCCTCGACGATCGTCCCCTCCACCATCTCCACCATCCCACCCATCCCCACCTCCTTCACCCCCACCTAGGCGATCATCTCCCCCACCCACATCTATTTCCATCCCCGTATCCACTTCTCCTCTCACGACCACTTCTGTCGCCCCCACACCACCTCCTACCTCCTCCGCCATCACTCCATATGTGCACCGCAATAAATTGCAGGTGCGCTCCAGATCACTCCCGCCGCCATCCACTACCGTCACCATCACGTCTTCTCTCCCCATTTCTATCCCTTCTACCACCACCTTGATCGTCGTATTTCCACCACCACCCACCTCCACCGATACTCCACCCATCATTCACACCCCCACTGTACCTATTCCTTCACCTCTTTCCCCACTTCTCCGCACACCCCCCGCCTCCCCCGACCACACATCCACACCCTCTTTCGAGGAGGGCGAGGACTCCCCATCTCCTACTTTTTGATTTCATTTTGTTTTCTGACCTCCCCCTTGCATATCTCTGCCTTTTCACAATCATATCATCTTGCTAGCATTGTCATGTCTAGCTTGGAGGAAGTCAATTTTTTTCTGTGTGTCGTCGTATGCTGTTTTCTGTGTGCTTGTTTTATATATTGAGTCGTGCCATTTTCTATCTTCATTTTTCTATTTTTATGTCGTGTGGTGTGATTTTTCTTTATTTTCATTTTCGTATGTGTGATTTTTCATTTTTGTGTCTGTGCGTATTCCCCCCCCCCACTTTTTTTGCCCTCCCATACTCACTCTTATTGCATTGAGGGAAATGCAAACTTCAGCTTGGGGGAGTCGCACTTTATGCGTCATTTGAGTCTTTCTTTTTTCATTTTTGAGACCTTTTCATCGTGTTTTTATTTTTCTTTTCTTCTTTTTCATCTCCTTCTCCTAGAGATGAACCCTATGATGAATTGCCACAAAATCACACGCACCTAGCATGGCATCGATAATCACATTCACTAACCCTAGGATATCGAGTCCTCTTGCATTTCATGCATCGTGTGTCCACTTAGCCTTTTTGTGAGTCGTGCGTCGTGCCTAGCTGTTTGGTGTACTTCTACTTTGTGATTTTATTTTATATACCTGTCCAGGAATGACCCCTAGATTATCATGCTTCGATTCGAATGTGCGGTATTTGCCTCTCTTATCTGCTTCTGTATGCATGAATATATATATCGTGTGCTTCATTTCGCATGTGTCGGGATTCCACAGTTAGGACTAGGATAACCCATTTAGCCTACGCTCTGATTAGTGAAATATCTCTCTTGCCCAAGTGTCTAGAATCCGACTTCTTTTTTGTTTTACTTGGTGCAAATCCCCTCATCGTGTACCGTTCTCCCACTTAGGAGTGTACACATGTGTATAGCCAAAACCCAAAAATTCAAAAAAAAAGAGAAAAAGAAAAGAAAGACCCAAAAAGAAAAGAAAAGAGAAATTTGTATAGCCAAAAAGCCAAAAAAAAATACATATATCCAAAATAAAAAAAATATGAGTGTGAATATTTTCCTTCTTACCGAGAATAAAGGGAAGGCGAGAATTTGCACCAAGTATTCTACTACACATCATCTCAACCCCCATCGCTTTCGAAAACACTTGGAATAGGGAATTCTAGCTATTATCTAGGTGATAGTGTGGTGATGTCCGAGCCCCTAGCTGTGGAGTCCATGACACATGACGCATTTCTATTCTCATACTCTTCTCTTGCATGCTTGAGCCATATATTCACCGCTTATTTCAAATCGAATCGATATTTGGGTCATTTCTTAGATTTGTGTATATGGAGCTTATTGCACAATGTAGATAGTGACACCGTTTGCTAGCACGCGACCACACTCACTCGTGCTACACCGCGTGGGCCCACTGCACTTGTCTGGACTCGTATTCCTCGGTATAGTGATGTGATTTGGCGTTTGCTTGTTTAGTGTGTCGTTTTTGATTTAGTTGGCTCTGACGGGTGATTTGGGATTTTGTTTTCTCTTTTTCGCTCTTCCTCTCTATTTTCTCCCTCTGAGCTGCTACTCTCACTCGTCTTCCTCGAGGACGAGGAAGGGTTCAGCTTGGGATATTTTGATGTGCGTTTATATTTCATATATTCACTCACGTTTTCTTTTGTATTTTTCCATTGTTTTCCGTCGTCTCGTATCCGTTTTCTCGTATTTTCTCATTTTCTTTCACTTCTCTTTGTTCTTGTGTTTTTGCAGGAGATTTCCCGCACAGGGGACATATAACGAAGATATCATAAGTCCCCGAAGCAACGGGAGGAGTCACGCGTGACCCAGAGGGTCAAACGACGAAGATAGCATCTTTCAGCCCCTCACCCGACCGGTTGGTCACTTCCAACCGATCGGGTGATGCACGCGTGCACCACCCGGACACAAGCTGGAGCGGTCAGAAAGTCAACCGGTCGGTTCAGAGACCGGTTCACACGTCCCAACTCTCTGGAATCTGATGCTGAATGCCAACCGATCGGGTGACCTTCACCCGATCGGTTCATCTATAGCCGAGTCTCCGAAACCACGACACGGAGAGATTAATCGACCGGTTCACCCGACGGCACGAAGATCCAACCGATCACATTCATTCCTCAACTGACCGTGTCATCTGACTGGGTGAGGTCCTAAATTGCGCTGCCGAAGAACGAAGCAGGTCACCCGATCGGTTGACTTTTCAACCGATCGGGTGATATCGTTTTCTACATATAGGACCCTTAGGTTTTCAGAAATGGGCGTTGTTATTTTTTACTGTTTTTTCTCTCCTTGACGGCTGTAATTTTTTACTTATTTGTAAGTAGTCCGATCTCTACCAAACTTTAATATAGTGTTATTTGCATTACTACTGTAGGATCCCATCATGCGAGGATGGAGGATCGAATGAAAGGACTTACGTTAGCGTACGCTTCGTCGTAATCTCTGAACTTCACCCTTGGATTCGCCACAACAGTCGGTACTTCGTCACAGAGGATCGAAGCAGCGTTTCACCTTCTAAATCTCTACTTAAATGAAGAACTTTAATGGAAGGGAAAAGAGGAAGATGGTTGCCTTATGCAAACTTATGGCATGAAGGATAAGCCTAAAATGCCTTACCCTTGGGTCCTATTTATAGGCTTTAGGGGTAGTTATTGTAGGAAATAACTACATATATGCTTATTAGCTTATATTAACACCCTTGCTTATCCTCTTCTTCATGCACTTATAAAGTGCCTTTATGCACTTATAATGTGCATTTTTCCACTTATCGAGTGGTCCTTTTCACACATGAAAAGGTTCCCTTCACACATGCTTTCAAGTACGCAACATCCGAGGTCCATAGACCCTCATACATCCCCTCATGGGTGTATACATGTCGTCCATATCCAACATCTCCCACTCACACTTGAGGGGATTGTAAGGAAACATCTTTTCCTTTAGTTCTTCTATTTATCATACTGAGAAATAGACAGTGTGACCGTCATGCGCATAGAGTCCGCTGTTGTGCACTTGTTAGAGATACATAACACTCCTTGGGGTGCAAAGTTGAGTAGATCAACGCATGTTTTACCATAGATTATTTCTTCGCATTTCTTATACTTTATATTCAACAATTGTATCCCATCTGGATTTCAATTGGCTGGCCAGTTTTGAATCTCTAAAGTCCAAATGTGAGTATAAAATTAATCTTCCTCTTCTTGCGATCCTTTTGATCTTGACTTGACTCGCTTTTCTAACATGCCCCGCCAGACCGAATTAATCATAGTCCATAAGCAACATGCTAAGATAGCGATCACCTAGTCAAATCTAAAGGAACCAATTAGAGTCATAAGGGTAAGTAGTTAAAACCCATGTGGTCTTTGGGTCTCACATAATAGTAAACACAATTATTATTCTAACCCAATGGTCAAATGCATACGTAGTATGAATACGTATTACAACATCACTCCTTTCCCAGGGAGCGTATGTCTTAATAATGTTGTAAGGATGATGATCAGACACCACAATGTCTGACTTTTGAGTCCCTTTTACTACTCATTAATTTCCTGGACCCACATCCCGCATAAGACAGACAGGATTTCAAAAATCCTCTTAGATCTTTTGTAAGCATCCATATGATGCAGATCTTTCATTCGACTATTTTGTTTAAGTCATAACTCTAAATCATCCGTCTGACGATTTTGACTTTAAACATGTCTCATCTTTATCTTATCCGTCTGATAGAATAAAGGCGGTTGCTCATGTGAGAGAGCCAACCTCAATCTGTCCGACATACTAGAAAAACATAGCTGAGATTTAAAAAGAAATGTACACAAACATTTTCAAGAAACTCATATGCAATGTCGAAAAGAACTTATTCTTTTATTAAATTTGATCTTTCATAGACATGGGATGTCACGCACCGCTTCCCAAAAACGTGGAGGCGAAGCTGAGAAGGTCCGCTCAGACTTGAAGCTACAAAGCTGCAAGTCTGATAAGCGTCAATCACTTTAAACTGCAGGTCCTTGCAACGCGAAACGAAACAAAGATAATAATAACGAAAAGAGACAAAAGAAACATCTCAGAATATCCATAATAATAAATCTCAACATCGCAGAAAAGCCACCAGGCTAAAATAAAAGAGTCTAAAAGAGGCCCAGCATGGCCAACGAAAGTACAAGTACGAAACAAAGAAATGGTGCAAGCACCGACAACTAACAGCAACCTAAAGCAAAAGCAAGTAAAATCAGTCTCTAAGACTGGTCTCCGGTGTCCTCGAACTCCTCGACGAACGTAGGCTCGGTCTCAGCGTCAGCAAACACCTCGTCCTCAGCAACTGTCTCTGGCTCAGGGTCTAACATGTGACACCCAAAAGAGCAAGGGGCACATGTCAGCAAGTCTGGAAGACTTGTGCAAGGAAACTGAAAGTAGGTGAAAGTAAAGCAACCTAGCAGTTCTAGCATGATGCGATGACATGACAGTTAAAGTAATGAGTGCAACAAGTGAAGTAAAGTAAAGTAAAGTACGAGCATGGCATGGCATTCACAAGACAAGTACAAGACAAGGAAAGTAAGCACCTCGTGCACAGAGATTCTGTCTTTTGGCTAGAGTGGCTGCGCGGGCCAACTCCTAAGCTCAAGTGAACGTTTATCCCTACCCCTCCACGTGTGTCGAGCCAGGGCCTTACCCCCGAACTGGAATGCTCGCTTCTGGAACACGAGCCAGGAAGTGTTTTGCCTTGCTGGTCTAGGGGTGCACCTAGCCAGTCAAGGGAGTACAAGTACAAGTATTGTAGCGTGTGCTACCAATGCGACATTCAATGCATGGATGACATGACATGACAAGTAGTAAGGCGTACAGGTAAGGAAAAGTAAACGTGACAGTTTAGCATGCATGAATGACAAGTTTAAGGGTTGGATCTAGCTTCGTTGTCAAGCTAGATCATTTAGGTGACGGATCTAGTTTCGTTGTCAAACTAGATCAAGTAGGCGTCTAGCCAGCTATCATTTCACTGACTAGTCTCTTTTACGCTAAAAGCAAGGAAGTGGCCTAAAAACATGGCCCTACACAAGAGTTGGCAAGTTTCACTTGCCTGTAACTATCACGTCAAGAAAACACCGTCCAACGAGTCCAAAGTCACGATTCCTACGTGCACAAGTCCACCGGCCTACATCCGTTTTATTAATCTTGATTAGTGAATTCTAAAACATTTAAAATACTTTAAAATACTGATTTTTTGTCTTGCTTAGCATGCAATTGGGTTGGGGGTCCTAGGGGTGCAAAACGTTACCTCAACACGACGCGAAAGCTACACCGGCGTCGGGTAACGACGCCGGGGGTTGGAATAAAAGATCGCGCTCCAAGTCCAGATTCCAATTAGATTCCTCGCTGGAAATTTCAGAGCAATCGACCGGGCGACGATTCCAGATTCCAAGGCTCGCACGTGCGACGACGGGCTACGACGTGCGACGACGTCGTACGCGGCAAGTCGTCGAAGAGAACGCACCTAGGTGGGGCCCACAGTAGTCCTAGGGACCTTTGGGGGACCCACAATAACTCTGGAGAACTTGGGGGGCCCACGGTGGCAAGCGGTGCGACGGGTGTGGGGTTGCGACGAGTGGCTCTCGGTCGTACACAGCCAATGCGGGGAGATCTCTCGGTCGTGCGCTGAGAATTGCGGAGCTGCGACGATTTGGGGTGTGCAGCGGCTGCGGGTGGCTGTGGTGCGAGGGTTGCTGTCGGTCAGATCGGTAGGGAGCCTCGGTCAGATGCTTGGAAGCGGGGCAGGGCAGCGTTGCAACGTTGCAACGTTGCGACGTCGGTCGCTGCGGGCGGGGCGACCGGTCAGATGAGGAGCGATGCGGGGGAACGAAGCGGGCACGGTGCGGAGCGCTGTGCGGAGCGGGGTGCGGGCCTGTCCCTCGGTCAGACCGAGGGAACGGAGCGGGCGCTGCTGTGCGATGCGAGCGGCGATAGCAGCGGGGCGGGGCTTCGGTCGGAGCGGGGGAACGGAGCAGTTTTCCTCGGTCAGGTCGGGGGCTGAACGTCGCAACGTTGCGACGAATCGTCGCAACGTCCAATTTGAGTTTTGGAAGGGGCTAGGGCTAATTTCTTGTGAAAATAGGTCTTCCTAGGGGTTGCTTATATAGTATAGATGGGTTGACTTGGTCTAGGGCTAAATCTAATAGGATTAGAATATTAAAATAATTTAAAATTTGAAATTCAATTACTCCAACTCATCCAAGGGTTTTGACTTGGTCCAAATGAGCTGGAAATTTGCTCAAAAATTCTTTAAAACGTTTAAAACTCAAATAAATTTTATTTGGCCGAAAATAATTTATAAATTAATTATTAAAAATAATATAAAACTTGTTAAAAATATAAAAGTGGTCAAATAAACTCCAAAAATTATAAAATAAATATCGTGGTGATCGTGACGACGAATGTGAGCTAACTAAGAAGACGGATCTCAATTTCGACGTCGGACGACGAAACCAAAAATGGAAACGTCTCCCGTCAAAAGTGAAAATCGCCACGTCTCATCGAATAAGTTTAAATTGTGGGAAAACGACTCGAGAAACGTCGTTCCAATTTAGTGCCACTATTTAATACTCTCAGAGACGTTCACAACGGCATATCACATGAAAGTGTTCGCAACGAACAAAGTCTAAAACAAACACGTGCACGACCAAAAGTACGTGCACGAAAAACGTACAACGAAAAGTGGTCGTTACATCCTCCCCACCTTAGAATAAAGTCCGTCCTCGGACTTTCTAATATAACTAGTCACTCTAGTAACTACCCCAATCAAGTCATATTATAATTCAACCAGGTATAGTCATTACAGGTGCTCATGTACGCACTAGGTAGTTAAACATAAACACTACCAACACGTATATATATACATTCACGTACGTCATATATTTATACTTATTATAGTCAGTCAATTTCATACATGTATTTCAATCATATTTATATAAACATACATCCATTATATAACTACTACTTACCTAACACAAACAATATTTCAGATACTCATATAAGGATAGTCTCACACCTAGCAAATACAATCATTGCTCTACCTATATGTAGCTACCTATGTACAGACATCATGGGTATACTACCCTCTGATAATCCCTAGTATTCATCCAACACTAAACACATCAACACATGTAATCACACCATACCATAATTAATCAAGTTCACCATATATAATATACACTCACCACTTCTATAAATTCATAATATATATAGTCATTCAAATGCATTCCAATATTTCACCATACATTCACATTACGTACGGTCCTATAACTGTATTTACGACACGCCACATATATCATAGTCATCAATGCCTATAACTAAGCACATACCTACCCGTGCATGGTGCACACCCATACACGCTAACATTTCATTTACATACACCAATCATACCATTATATAACTAGCACACAAACACACCTAGTTTTAGCTAGTACACATACGTTCACACGAGCAAGTCCTTAGTAATTAGCTATACCACAAGACCAACACCTATAACTATATACTGGTGTAGCGACCCACAATCATGTGCGTAACACAGCCAGGCACAAACACTCCTATCACTATACATGCATCAAACATCGCTATATTCAAACTACAAACATACATTCAATGTACTTAGAGTATACCCACTCAAGCTTGAGCGAGACTCAGTACACACATCAGAATATTCTATATACGCAACACGGCATTCATACATATACCAATACCACTCCATTATATATATATATGCATCTACCAATACAACCATATACATTCCATAAATCAATCACACTTAATATTTAGTCAGATAACACCCACATAGTTCAAACTAATTATATACCATAATAATAACATTACCGACATCATCACCCACATATTTATATTACCCTCTCTAGTACAAACATTCACCGTATAGTCACACATGAATAATGTATACATTCACACCATAGCCTACTACCTATAATTAGTATACTAACACATTCACACATACATAATTAAGATGTGCAATAGTCGTGTATACCTCACGGTATGCACGCATGCAACATCCCGAAAAGCAAGCAATACCAATCAAAATTATACTCCTACTACCATATGCATATCACCTATATACTCAGGCAACAAAACATATCTACTTACGCCTAAGCACCTTATATATCTACCTACGAGCACATACTCATACATACTAATATATAGATCACATAATAGGCCTACCCTCTTATCCATACGTACTCTTATTATTATCACTACTAACATACACCTAGATTTACCAATCATTTATTTCAACCATTATAAGTATCTCTAACTACATACACAACTTAGATATTTCAACGCCAACTATTATATACACAGGCATCCCTAGTATAGTATAGCTATCCACACAAAATCTATAACTACTAACACACAACAACTTCATACTATCACGAATAACTCCGAGTATATATATATCACACAAGAGTCAAACATCAATATACTATGGGAATATACTCATTCAAGCCCACGTACACAAGTTAGGTACGTGCACTACGACTACCTCACAAGGTCCAAGGCCTACTAACAACTAAGAGTTGACACAGACATTGAAGGACCCTAAGGCCTAAGCAATAAAGAGAGGTCGAGAGCGTGCCGAGGGAAGGATCGATAAGCACGAGTTCAGATAGGATGAATACAAGGAGACAGCTTGGTTAGACGAAACATTGACTCAATGGTGATGTTTAGGTTGAGGGAAAAGGGAGATGTAGTGATGCTTATATAGGAGGGGAAATAAATGTGGTAAGTAGCATAAGCTAAAATACGTGAAATCTGAAAACTGTTGTTCTTCAAAATTAAAATCCTCGTCTGAAAAGAAATATTTGTGGATCGATAAAACGAGTTGTTCAAAATAAATTTGAGTCGATCATTCGTAATAAGAGAAAATGTTTTATTGGCAAAAAAATAAATTTTAAAAGGAAGCAAAAATCATTTACACGAATATTAAGGACGTGGTTTTAGAAAATTTATACGTCAGTAATTTTAATATAATGTTGTCAAAAGTTTTGGAAAGTCGAAGAATGAAATCAAGTAACAGAAAAATTTAAACTCGTGTTAAATGCTTTCAAAACCTTTGGGCTATGGAAAATTTAAAATAACCAACATTGAAACTACTTTTAGAGAACCAGGGTTTGCAAAAAAAAATGAAAAAAAAAACTGATTTACGCAGGGTTCTTAATATACGAGCACCACAAGTCTGGCACGGATATAAAAATAATTGAAATTCAATTTGGTTTAGAAATTTTTCCAAAAGTGTGTATGGTGAGCGGAAGAAAATAATAGTAATTTAGCATAAGAATTATCAAGGTCGAATAGCAAATCTTTAAAATCAAGTCAGGGGGTCTAAAGAAGGAAGAGGTTATGAAAATAGCGATTTTGCAAAAATCTGAAGTAGCGAAAACGAGGAGCAAAGACCAACTTGCTGAAAGCTGAAATTCCATGTGTCTTGAAAGTATATTAAAGTAAACACGACGTATCATTCGTGTAAGAAGGAAAATTATAAAGCGTATTGGGAAAAATAAAAGTACGGTTCTATATAAAATTAATATATGAAGGGCAACACAATTACATAAGTACGAAAAATATAGGCTGGAAAAATATTATAACTAGTGTTCAAAAATTTCGACAGAAGTTTTTTTAAAAAAATTTAAATCAATGAAGGAGTATGAAGTATAAGTATATTAAAATTTTGAACAAGGTTAAACTTAGTGGAAGGGAAGTTTGAAAAGTACTTTCAGAAGGTTCAGGTTTTGCAATGGAGATGTTTGAAAATTGACGACGATCGTCATGAGGCGATCTCGTGAATCGAGGCAAGGAAATTGGTCGGATGATCAAAACATTCATACGCCTAGGATATGAATCAGGAAAGTCTACGGAAACTCCTACGGTCGACCAACTAAAGATTAAAGACTAAGCGCTAAGACTTCTAAAGGTTAGACGGTAAAGAAATGCGTTCAGCTTGGTCCGAAATCGATGAACCCAAGCGATGACTAAAGGAAATTCTAGAAGTCTAATGTGGCCAGGGGTAGACATGAACCACTAAAGTAACTCCTACGACGATTAAATCAATTTCTAAAGGGAGTCTAACTACAATCAGGGCCTCTAACTAGCAAGCACAGACGTCTAACTAAGCCTTCTTACCACCTAGTGTCGTAAGAAAACGACTAGACTCAGGGCTTATTACTCGAATGTTGCAATTTATTTAATGGACATTCCGTTATTATCGTTGTTCCGTTAATTCGCAATTGCAAGACCGGACCTGCATGGGCCACCAACAAAACCTGTCACGCCCCGCTTCCCAAAAACGTGGAGGCGAAGCGTGAGAAGGTCCGCTCAGACTTGAAGCTACAAAGCTGCAAGTCCGATAAGCGTCAATCACTTTAAACTGCAGGTCCTTGCAACGCGAAACGAAACAAAGATAATAATAACGAAAAGAGACAAAAGAAACATCTCAGAATTACCATAATAATAAATCTCAACATCGCAGAAAAGCCACCAGGCTAAAATAAAAGAGTCTAAAAGAGGCCCAGCATGGCCAACGAAAGTACAAGTACGAAACAAAGAAATGGTGCAAGCACCGACAACTAACAGCAACCTAAAGCAAAAGCAAGTAAAATCAGTCTCTAAGACTGGTCTCCGGTGTCCTCGAACTCCTCGACGAACGTAGGCTCGATCTCAGCGTCAGCAAACACCTCGTCCTCAGCAACTGTCTCTGGCTCAGGGTCTAACATGTGACACCCAAAAGAGCAAGGGGCACATGTCAGCAAGTCTGGAAGACTTGTGCAAGGAAACTGAAAGTAGGTGAAAGTAAAGCAACCTAGCATTTCTAGCATGATGCGATGACATGACAGTTAAAGTAATGAGTGCAACAAGTGAAGTAAAGTAAAGTAAAGTACGAGCATGGCATGGCATTCACAAGACAAGTACAAGACAAGGAAAGTAAGCACCTCGTGCACAGAGATTCCGTCTTTTGGCTAGAGTGGCTGCGCGGGCCAACTCCTAAGCTCAAGTGAACGTTTATCCCTACCCCTCCACGTGTGTCGAGCCAGGGCCTTACCCCCGAACTGGAATGCTCGCTTCTGGAACACGAGCCAGGAAGTGTTTTGCCTTGCTGGTCTAGGGGTGCACCTAGCCAGTCAAGGGAGTACAAGTACAAGTATTGTAGCGTGTGCTACCAATGCGACATTCAATGCATGGATGACATGACATGACAAGTAGTAAGGCGTACAGGTAAGAAAAAGTAAACGTGACAGTTTAGCATGCATGAATGACAAGTTTAAGGGTTGGATCTAGCTTCGTTGTCAAGCTAGATCATTTAGGTGACGGATCTAGTTTCGTTGTCAAACTAGATCAAGTAGGCGTCTAGCCAGCTATCATTTCACTGACTAGTCTCTTTTACGCTAAAAGCAAGGAAGTGGCCTAAAAACATGGCCCTACACAAGAGTTGGCAAGTTTCACTTGCCTGTAAATATCACGTCAAGAAAACACCGTCCAACGAGTCCAAAGTCACGATTCCTACGTGCACAAGTCCACCGGCCTACATCCGTTTTATTAATCTTGATTAGTGAATTCTAAAACATTTAAAATACTTTAAAATACTGATTTTTTGTCTTGCTTAGCATGCAATTGGGTTGGGGGTCCTAGGGGTGCAAAACGTTACCTCAACACGACGCGAAAGCTACACCGGCGTCGGGTAGCGACGCCGGGGGTTGGAATAAAAGATCGCGCTCCAAGTCCAGATTCCAATTAGATTCCTCGCTGGAAATTTCAGAGCAATCGACCGGGCGACGATTCCAGATTCCAAGGCTCGCACGTGCGACGACGGGCTACGACGTGCGACGACGTCGTACGCGGCAAGTCGTCGAAGAGAACGCACCTAGGTGGGGCCCACAGTAGTCCTAGGGACCTTTGGGGGACCCACAATAACTCTGGAGAACTTGGGGGGCCCACGGTGGCAAGCGGTGCGACGGGTGCGGGGTTGCGACGAGTGGCTCTCGGTCGTACACAGCCAATGCGGGGAGATCTCTCGGTCGTGCGCTGAGAATTGCGGAGCTGCGACGATTTGGGGTGTGCAGCGGCTGCGGGTGGCTGTGGTGCGAGGGTTGCTGTCGGTCAGATCGGTAGGGAGCCTCGGTCAGACGCTTCGATGCGGGGCGGGGCAGCGTTGCAACGTTGCAACGTTGCGACGTCGGTCGCTGCGGGCGGGGCGACCGGTCAGATGCGGAGCGATGCGGGGGAACGAAGCGGGCACGGTGCGGAGCGCTGTGCGGAGCGGGGTGCGGGCCTGTCCCTCGGTCAGACCGAGGGAACGGAGCAGGCGCTGCTGTGCGATGCGATCGGCGATAGTAGCGGGGCGGGGCTTCGGTCGGAGCGGGGGAACGGAGCGGTTTTCCTCAGTCAGGTTGGGGGCTGAACGTCGCATTGTTGCGACGAATCGTCGCAACGTCCAATTTGAGTTTTGAAAGGGGCTAGGGCTAATTTCTTGTGAAAATAGGTCTTCCTAGGGGTTGCTTATATAGTATAGATGAGTTGACTTGGTCTAGGGCTAAATCTAATAGGATTAGAATATTAAAATAATTTAAAATTTGAAATTCAATTACTCCAACTCATCCAAGGGTTTTGACTTGGTCCAAATGAGCTGGAAATTTGCTCAAAAATTCTTTAAAACGTTTAAAACTCAAATAAATTTTATTTGGCCGAAAATAATTTATAAATTAATCACTAAAAATAATATAAAACTTGTTAAAAATATAAAAGTGGTCAAATAAACTCCAAAAATTATAAAATAAATATCGTGGTGATCGTGACGACGAATGTGAGCTAACTAAGAAGACGGATCTCAATTTCGACGTCGGACGACGAAACCAAAAATGGAAACGTCTCCCGTCAAAAGTGAAAATCGCCACGTCTCATCGAATAAGTTTAAATTGTGGGAAAACGACTCGAGAAACGTCGTTCCAATTTAGTGCCACTATTTAATACTCTCAGAGACGTTCACAACGGCATATCACACGAAAGTGTTCGCAACGAACAAAGTCTAAAACAAACACGTGCACGGCCAAAAGCACGTGCACGAAAAACGTACAACGAAAAGTGGTCGTTACATGGGAATATATTGATACAACTCAGCTCTTACGCAATCCTTGAGATGATAAGTGTTTGTAAAACACATCTTTGGGGATCGCCTCCGTAAGTGGATCCGCTATCATCTCATGTGTAGATATGTATCTAATGTCTATCTTCTTGTTCTTATCATAGTCTTTTGCAAATTTGTAGCGGATATCAATGTGTTTGGTCTTACAATGGAATTTTGGATCTTTGACATAGGCTATAGATGCTTGACTGTCACTGTATATTGGTACAGCACCTGAGTCACTTGCATCAATTAGCTTGTCTAAGAACTTCCTAAGCCAAACAGCTTCTTGGACCGCCATGCTAAATGCTACAAATTTGGCTTCCATGGTTGAAAGTGCGATACATGATTGCTTTTTTCTACTGCAGGATATTGCACCAGATCCGAGTAGAAAAACATGTCCTGAGGTCGATCGTCGCTCATCGAGATCACCCGCCCAATCAGCATCAGAGTATCCTTCGAGTCTCAAGGCATTTCCTTGATAGCATAAAGCATAGTCCGCAGTCCCTTTAAGATACCGCATTATCCTCTTAACCGCTTTCCAGTGTGTTTGCCGTGGATTGGATCGGTAACGACTTACCATTCCAACGGTAAACCAGATGTCCGGTCTTGTACACATCATAGCGTACATAAGACTACCAACTGTACTGGAATATGGAACTTTTTCCCTAATTTCCCTTTCCTTTTGGTTCTTAGGACACATTTTCAGACATAAATTATCGCATGTGCTTATAGGAGTATCAATGGACTTACAGTCCTGCATATTAAAACGTTCTAGAACCTTCTTTATATAAGTCTCTTGTGAAAGAGAAAGAAGTTTCTTCGAACGATTCCTTGAAATCTTAACTCCAAGGATATATGCGGCTTCTCACATGTCTTTCATCTCAAATACTGATGAAAGCCAAGCCTTGATATCCATCACAAAGCCCTTGTCATTTTCGGCTATTAAAATGTCATCTACATATAGAGACATAATAACATACTTGCTTTTGATCCTCTTGATATATACACAGTTATCTTCATCAAGCATGGTAAAACCATTTGATAAGACAACTTCTTGAAATCGTATATACCATTGCCTCGAGGATTGTTTAAGACCATATATGGACTTACGAAGTTTACAAACCTTATGTTTGTTCCTTCTTTTACAAACCCTGTTGGTTGTTCCATATAGATCTCCTCGTCCAATTCTCCATTGAGAAAGGCAGTCATTACATCTATTTGATGTAATTCAAGGTCTAAGCAAGCTACCAAAGCCAGAATCAAGTGAATCGAGGTAAAACGAACAACATGTGAGAAAGTCTCTTCGTAGTCTATCCCTTCCTGTTGCGTAAAACCTTTCGCGACAAGGCGAGCTTTATATCTGTCTATAGAACCATCAGCCTTATGCTTGATCTTGAGAACCCATTTGTTCCCAATAGCTCTACGTCATCTGGGTAAGTCAACTAAGTACCAGACTCGGTTAATTTTCATGGATTATAATTCCTCCTTCATCGCTTCCATCCATTTGTCTTTTGCAGGGCATGATACTGCCTGTTTGAAAGTAGCAGGCTCGTCATCTTCTTGTAGTAAAGTCATAAAGGTTTGTGGGAATTCATCCTCAAATCTTAGAGGAGTTAACCTTGTACCACTACTACGTCGTATTTGAGATTCTCCAAGTCCTTGTTGACTCGAATTTGGATCAATTCTAATATCGCTCCCACTTGGAATATGGTTAGAATTGCTCCCACTTGGATCATTATTCCCATATGGAATAGGATTTGCACCATTCGTATCATCCATTGGTGAAGGTTGAAACGTATTTTCGTCTTCACCATGAATTCTCCCACTTGAATGAGGTAATCCTTCTTGATCATAAATCTCAAATAGAGATAAGTCCTGACTTATCTCGCCCTGCCTTGGAAACTCATTTTCCAAGAAAGTAACATCCCTCGACTCAAATTCAATCATTCCTCCATTGTCTTCCTGACCAATGAAAACATAACCGTTGGAGTTTTCTGCGTATCGTATAAAGATACATTTCCTCCCCCTTGGCCCAAGTTTGCCATACTTATGGGAGGAAATATGTGCGTAGGATGCACACCCTCAAGGTTTTAAAATGCTTAAATCAGGAGACTTTTGGTTCCACAACTCAAAAGGAGTGGAGCTAACTAATTTCGAGGGTACGCGGTTCAAGATGAAAGCAGCCGTCAATAATGCATCACCCCAAAAGGTGATTGGCAAGTTAGCTTGTGCCATCATTGAACGGACCATTTCCATTAAAATCAAATTCCTCCTTTCAGCAACACCATTTTGTTGAGGAGTATAAGACATAGTTACCTGATGAACTATGCCCTTTTCATCACAAAGTTCCTTAAAACTTGCGGATTGATATTCACCGCCTCTATCGGTTCGCAAGACCTTAATCTTGCGATCTAATTGATTTTCCACTAAACTCATATAGTTTTTAAAGCAGGTTAATGCTTCACTTTTGTGGGATATCAAATAGATATGTCCGAATCGGGTGAAGTCATCAATAAAGGTGATGAAGTAGGACTTCCCGCGTCTTGTCTTAACATTCATTGGACCACATATGTCCGAATGGATTAGATGTAATGGTGCCGGTTCCAAATGGCTTGCGACAAGATTTTCCTACAAGGCAATGTTCGCAAGTCGACATTTCGACCTTTGAAACATTGGATAGAAGGCAACGTTTGGCAAGTCTATCCATACGTGTTGGTCCAATGTGACCAAGCCTTGCGTGCCAACAAATTACATCAGATTCATAAACCGAGGAATTTGTAACAAGGAAATTTTCATTAAAATTAGAGGAATTGTACATAGTATTTAATACAATGAATCCCTTAAAAACATACCCAGAACCAATTAAAGAATTATTACAAGTTAGGTCCACATTACAATTATGAAAGAACCAACTATAACCAAGACCCATTAATACAACCACAGATATAATATTCCTTCGAATATCTGGAGCGAAGAGGACATCATGAAGTAAGATATTGTGGTCGTTGTCCAAGACGAGCTTGCACGTCCCAATGCCTTTCACTTCAACACGTGTGTTGTTTCCTACATATATTCACTTCGTTCCTTGGGGTATCCGGTGATACTCCACGAAGGACCGTCTGTCCCTTGCTATATGGTCGGTGGCACCTGAATCAATTATCCAAAAAGGATTAGATTCTACAAGAAATATTGAACTAGAAACACATATGTAACTAGTATTATTACAAGTTACCTTGTCACCTCCATCCGTACATGAACGGGCATAGTGACCTAACTTGTTGCACTTGAAGCACTTGATCCTCTTCAAGTCTTTCTTCTTGTGCCATTTCTTGTTCCCACCCTTCTGTTTGGGTTTCTTGGTAGACACTGGTTGCTTTTACTGGTCATGAGCAAACTTCGAGTGATGTTTACGTTTCTTTCCTCCGTGTGAGAAACTAGCAACCATGTGCACTTCTGCACTTGGCTTGGCAGCTGCAAACCGCTCTTCCTCTAACTCGAGGTGCTTAGAAACATCACTGAAATTCTTGATGCTCTCATTATGAGTGAGATGCATCTTCATTTGTTCCCATTCGTTTGGTAGGGAACGTATGACTGCTTGGATTTGTTGCTCATCAGTGAGCACATGACATGCATCCTTTAACTCTGAAATAAGATTCGTCATGTGTCGTAGATGCATTCCCATAGAATGATCTCGACGCTTTTTGTACGAATCGAATCTTATAATTAAAGAGCGAAGTTTGGTCACCGAGGTGCCACCAAACTTCTACTCTACCTTGGACCATATGTCTATAGCTAGGTCATATTCTCGAAAGATCCGCATTATGTCGTCTGCCATACTTGACAGCAACGTAATGCGAGCAATTTTGTTCTTCCGAGACCAAGCATCGAAAGCTTTCTTGTCTCTTCTGTGTTGGGCCGTAGTGCCTAACTCAGGTTCAATCATTATGTTCTTTAGAGTTTCGAGCACGTCTTGCTCCTTTAGAACATATTGTATCTTCATGGAGCATAGTTTGTAATTACCGCCGTTGAGTTTTTCACCTTTGTTTAACTCCGCGACGATGTTCTTAGCAGCGGAAGACATTTCAGTTTTAAAATGCTGCAAAAGACATAAAACAAGTTTGATCAAAAACATTGCATAAAGCTTTCATTTGATAAGTTACTTTCGAAAAATATTGAAGATGTTGCTCTAGAATCGAAAAGAACATCACGATGCCAATCACCATCAAGAACAACTTTCAATATTTCCCCATCACTTATCAAACAATAGTACTCTTATAGTACTTGCAGCGGAAAAAACGTTTTTTGAAAACGTATTGCAAATGTATTTTGCAGACGTATTTTTCAGCGGGAGGTAATGGTCCTCCCCGGCCATTGCCGGGTTCAAGCCGTGGCCGTGCCAAGGCCGGATTCCCCCAAGTAGGGGGTTTTGCCGTATGCAACTGCCGCCAGTCCGTATGGGCCGGCCATTCAGACCCCCCACCCCTTTGGGGTTGTGGCCGAGGCCAGGGTGCCTCTACCCTGGCCAGCCGGCCGGCCTTGGCCCTGGCAGAGGCCAGGGCCGGCCTCTGCCCCCTGGCAAAGGCCCTGGCCGGCCAGGGTGCCTCTACACTGGTCGGCCGGCCGGCCCAGGCCGATGCCAGGGCCGGCCTTGGCCCTGGCAGAGGCCAGGGCCGGCTTCCGGCCCAGGCCATGGCCCTGGCCGGTGCCAGGGCCTGCCAGGGCCGGCCACGGCCCTAGCCGATGCCAGGGCACCTTGGCCCTGGCCAGCCATGGCCTGCGGCCCTGGCCTCTGCCAGGGCCGGTCATGGCCCTGGCAGAGAGGCCAGGGCCGGCCAGGGTCGGCCATGGCGGCCCTGGCCTCTGCCAGGGCCGGCCATGGCCCTAGCAGAGAGGCCAGGGTGGCCTCTGGCCCTGGCCGAGGCCAGGGCGGCCTCTGGCCCTGGCCGAGGCCAGGGCAACCTCTGCCTTGGCCGGCCAGGGCCGGCCATGGCCGTGGCCGAGGCCAGGGCCGGCCTCGGCCAGGGTAGCCTCTGCCTTGTCCGGCCAGGGCCGGCCATGGTCGTGGCCGAGGCCAGGGTGGCCTCGGCCAGGCCGGCCATGGCCTTGGCCGGTCAAGGTCAGCCATGGCCGTGGCCGAGGCCAGGGTGGCCTCGGCCAGGCCGGCCATGGCCTTGGCCGGCCGGCCTTCCCTTCTTGGACTCCTCCCCCCTTTCGGGGGGGGTGTGTGCATGGTTTTCATTGGCCGAAGCCAACCCCATCCCCAATGGGGGAGGGGGTACATAGCCTTCATGACCCATATGGCCATGGTGATCATGCACCAAAGAGATCTTCTTCTCCGATGAGAAGTTTTGTAACCACCGTCTTCTTCGATGAGACACCCGTTCATCGAGAAAGTGGTTATGCTTCAATGGCCGTGTGCCAAAAAAATAACACACCTTCAAGACCGTAAACTTCACGCTCTACATGAAGAGAGTTCACATTCCCTATTGAATGGAGACTCAGCATCCATGAGGAGTGCGAGTTTGGCGAGATGAACGGTCAGTTCTTCCCGTCACGGAGATTTCTTGCTATATCCGTAATGGCAAAAGACCCTAACGTGAAAAGAACAACTTTTGGTGTTCTCTCAGTCACGATGTGCTCCTACCATATCCATAAGGGAAGGAAACTCATTCGTGAAAGAGACAACGCGTCATTCATCGGTGAGACCGGAGCGAACCCGTATGGCTCTGATACCAATGTAGGATCTCATCATGCGAGGATGGAGGATCGAATGCGAGGACTTACGTTAGCGTACGCTTCGCCGTAATCTCTGAACTTCGCCCTTGGATTCGCCACAACGGTCGGTACTTCGTCACAGAGGATCGAAGTAGCGTTTCACCATCTAAATCTCTACTTAAATGAAGAACTTTAATGGAAGGGAGAAGAGGAAGAGGGTTGCCTTATGCAAACTTATGGCATGAAGGATGAGCCTAAAATGCCTTACCCTTGGGTCCTATTTATAGGCTTTAGGGGTAGTTATTGTAGGAAATAACTACATATAAGCTTATTAGCTTATATTAACACCCTTGCTTATCCTCTTCTTCATACACTTATCAAGTGCCTTTATATACTTATAATGTGCCTTTTTCCACTTATCGAGTGGTCCTTTTCACACATGAAAAGGTTCCCTTCGCACATGCTTTCATGTACACGACATCCGAGGTCCATAGACCCTCATACCGCCCATCATGGGTGTATACATGTCGTCCATATCCAACAACTACTACTGCATTTTAATTGTCTGATCATGTTTTTAACGGTCGATTTTCGTTTAGATTGTTTTTTAGTAAATATGTGTGAGTAGTTCCCAAATCTGGGATTTTGGTGGAAACCCCTTCGTGGGTTCTCCCCGATGCGTCCATAGGACTATGAAATCGATAGGGATTAGGAATCTATCGGTTACGCGGGGTGTTTTATTGTCATCGGTGGGAAAAAGACCGCCTTGACCATTGGGCCAAGGGGAAATAAACTTGGCGGTTGACTCCCTAGCCATAGCTCACGCCCCTAGCATAGACGTCGAATCCTAGTGCGCGGGATCGGCAGGATGAGACGTTGGGAGTTATCGTTGCGAGCTTAGTGCTCCCGGAGTCGATCAGTATTAATGGACATAGGAATGCCCACTGATCGAACCCGGGAAGTCAGGTGTATCATCCTGGGCACCGACCGGAATATCGGGCACATGGGACGCCGGTATCACTCTTAGAGTCAACGTCTCACCATTACACCCTAATTCCGATCGTTATCCTACCCGTAGGCCGTGTTGGCGAGAATCGCACGATAGGGTGGAAACCGAAGTCCCAGGTTTCCCTTTATATCATTTATCCCTCGCATTCTATTTTCCGTGACAACCCATCTACCGATTAGGGCTAGCTCGCCCATGGGGTGAATCCGGTCCATCTTGACACAAGCACAACCACGCCTCCCTGAGTTCAACCCCCAAGCCACATTACAACACCATACGCTTGCGGTTACAAATATTTAAATCTCATGCCCCCAATACTATATTGCACACATCTGAAATGCGCAAAGCCAGGGGGCGTCAACCTCTTCCACCTCCAGCAACCTTCCCCCTCGACAACACCCCTTCCTCCACCTTCAAAACCCTCATACAAACACATAAAACACCCAAAAACTGTCAACAGCCCCTCCCTTTAAACCCCACGGCCGAATCGCCGCCGTCGCCATCGACGATCCCCACTTATGGCCTGAGCATCTCTTGACGTCCCCTATCCACGGCTAGCCTCCCTTCACGTCAGTCCATCCTCCTCCTCCCTAAAACAGCACGCAAACACCCGTTAACCCAAAAAACTGTCCTCCACCTCCATATAGCTCACGGCCTGGGCTGTTCTACTACCGCCAGCTGCTCCCCCTGCCACCGGTCGTCCCTTGGGCAACCCCCTAGGCCGAGCAGGTCCTCCCCTGGCCGTAGCTTCCCCCAACGCTTTCCCTTGTGTGCACAAAATTCAGATCTGTGCACTCCAGGCCGCGAGTCCGCTGTCTGCCACCTCTCGTGCCTCTCGTGCCTCCCCATGCCACTGTCCGTGTCTTTTCGATGTCGTAGGATGCTGTGCCACTGTCCATCCCCTTCGCGTCGTTGTTTGGTGATCGTGCTGCTACCCGGCTGATCGCCATTCGCTGTCGTTAGATCGTTGCTCACTGATCGCTGTTGTACCATTAGATCGTTGTTTGCTTCTATTAATTCAACCCCTGATGTAGCTACCCGATGTCAGTGTAGCTCTCGCGTCATGCTAATGGTAATCTCTGAACCGTAGGAACCCCCATGGTTGCATGTTAATCAAGACTAAAAACCGTAACTTTACTGCTTTGAATAACTCACTAATCAAGATCTAAAAATTGGGACTGTAGGTTGATTCTGGACTGAGCACATAGGTAGAACTTGGACTTGTTGGACGGATCGCAGCGTGATTGTTTTCAGGCAAGTGATAGTTGCCAGTGCTTGTTTAGGCCATGTTTTAGGCCAATTTGTGTAATAGCGTAAAAGAGACTAGGCGATGAAATGACAGTTGCCTAGACGTCCATACTAGATCTAGCTTGACAACGAAGCTAGATCCGACACCCTTGATATGCTATAATTTCATGCCGCATGTCACGTTTACTTTCAAATTAACTGTACGCACTTTAAACTGATTATTCCCATGTTCATGCATATTGTCATGTCATTTCATGCATCATCTTTCTTTATCATGATTGTGTAGCACACGCTACAATAAATGTAAGCTGCGACGAGTAGGATTTTGCCTCCTACAAATTGATTGAGGCTAGGCACCTGCATTGCGGGCACAACCCTATGCCAAACCAAAAACACTTCCTGGCTCGTGATCCAGAAGCGAGCACATCGTTGTTGGTGATAAACCAACGCTCGATACACGTGGTGGGGTAGGGTTAAGCGACCACTCAGTGTAGAAGTGTGCCCGTCAGCCACTTCAGCTGTAAGGCGTAAACCATGTGCACAATGTGATGAGCTAGTGTTCGTGAATTCATGAAATAGTGATTCGTAGTTTCTGCTACGACGTTCATGCTTGTTACCATCATGTCATTGTAAATTGTTGCATTCTTTAAATGTCATGCCATATCATCATGTTAAAACTGCAAAGTTGCATTACTTTTATATGTTCCTTGCACAAAATTCCCCTGTTTGCTTTTGGAGACTTTTGCTGACATATGCCCTCTTCTCTTTGGGTGTCATATGTCAGGATTAGAGTTAGAGATAGTTGAAGAGGACGATCAGTACGCAATCATTGAGTTTGAGGTTCCTGCAGAGGCAGAGTGGGAGGACACTGGTGACCAGTCCTAGTCTCGCCTAGAGACTTATCTTAGTTGTTGCTGTTGCTTAGATTTGCTGTTAGGTTGTCGGTGTGTAGCACCTTATCTCTGTGTTTTATCTTTGGCCATGCTTAGGACTTTTTGCTTTCAGACTCTGTGCTCCTTTTTATGACTATAACTCTGATATGTTTGGAATAAAATCTGTGGATGTCTACTTTTCTGTTATTATTGTTGTTTCGTCGCGTTGCAAGAATCTGCTAATGTTATCATACACAGACGATTATCAAACTACAGCTTCACAGCTCCAAGTCTGAGCGGACCTCTTCACGTCTCGCCTTCCATACTTGTGAAGCGGGGCGTGACAGATTTTAGTGGTGGCCCATGAAGGTCCCCTTTGCATCCACGAAATTACGAAATAATGGTAATAATAAAACATCCATTTAAATATTCGGAACATTCAAGTCATAAATCTGAGTCTAATCTGAATGTTTTCCTGTCTTAGATGGCTGGAAGACGTGTCACCCGCGCATCTTGTCTCAGTATAATAGGAAAAATCCATTAGACCCAGACTATAGGAAGATTTAGTTAGACGCCCGTGCCGGTTAGTTAAGCATCCATGATTGTTAGTTAGACATTTTACTAAGAGTTGGTATAATCATCTTAGGAATTTCCTTAGTGGTTTCTTACCTAGCTCAGATCATATTAGATTTCTAGAGTTTCTTTAGTCGTTCGCCTGGGTTCATCAAATTTCGGGCCCAACAGAACGTAATCTTGATCCCCTAAGGACCCTTCCCCGAGATTTCTATTACAGTTTATTTCATTAGAAAGTCTTAGCGCTAAGTTCCTCCTAATCTTTAGTCAGCCCGGTAATTAGAACCCCTGATTTCTAGCATCTTCCTAATCATTACACTTCCGTGTAATCGACCATAGAATTCCAGCGTAGCTTTTCATGAATCATATCCTGGCGTATTTATGTATCGATCACGTGATCATATTCTTTACCCTCGAATCACGTAATCGCCTCATGACGATTATCGTTAATTTTTCGAATCTTCCCCATTGCAAGTCTTAGTTCCTCTAAAAGTATTTTCGATTTTCCTTACTAAATTCTTCGCTCAGGTTAACTTCTTCGAAAACCCCTTATTATATACTTAGATTTCCTGCTTTTCGGTCGAGTTAAAATTCATTCTTTGATTTTGAAACCTTCTTGGTCGTAATCATTAGTTACTATCTCGTAACCATTTTCTAATCTATATCTTTCGTATTTCAGTTTTAAAACTTTATTACCATTTTGATAATTCAATATATCATCCTTTTTCTAAACTACTAAATTTATTTTTAACCACTTATCGTACATACTTTTAGAATGTTTTTTTTGCTAAATAGGACTTCAATTTTTTAGTATATCAGTTTTATATTCATTGTGCTCATACTTCAAATTTTTTTTGGTATAAATCTAATTTCATTTGCAAAACAATCACTACCTCACCATACTCATTACATTCTTCGTCTAACACTTTTTCCGTGTTTTAAAATTTTACCGTCCGCTCGCTATTTCTACATATGGTTATAAGAATACATATATATATGATATCATATTTTACACATATCTTTCTTTCATCTATTTAATTATCTAAAGCAATATTTTTGTCCCACCCAACCAGCTATCTCCTTATCCTCGCTTTATCTGAACATGTTCATTCCGATCTTGTTCCGTTACGCTTTTGAATTCGGTCCCCTTACCATTGCCTAGTCATCCTACTAGTGCTTGACACTGCCATGTTAACCTTAGTCTAGTAGTGGGCTCATTGGTTTTATTGTGATGTCGTCGTGGTGCATGTATCTAGGTAGAGTGTGTGGACCTGTGTGAGTGACCCCTGCGTACCACTCATGTATGAGTGTGCTACCCTTAGTATATTAATGATTGTCTCTTATGTTGTATATGTATACTCAGTGTTATTCGTGATATATGTATGAAGTTATTTGAATGCTAGTATTTAAATATGTGTGGATAGCTATACCACTTTAGGGATGTCTGTGTATATTAGAATTTGTGTTCGAATATCTATTAGTGGTATGCGGTTTGAAGATATACTTGTAAATGCTTGAAATAATATACTAGTAAGTCATGTGCATGTTAAGTGTAATGATAATAGGGTACTTATAGTTAAATGTGATTTATATGTTAGCACGTATGAGCGTGTGCTCGTACGTAGATGTGTATGTGCTAGTCATAGGTAGATATATACGTATTGTATGAATATGTGTGATATACATATGGTAATAGGATTATAATTTTGTATAGTATTGCTTGCCTTTACGGGATGTTGTGTGTGTGCGTGTATACCACGAGGTATACACAATTATTGAATGTCGTAACTATGTATGGATAGGCATATGTAGCGGTATACTAATTATATGTAAATTGCTATGGTGTGTATATATTATATATGTGTGTGACTATACAATGAATGCATGTGTAGAAGGGTGTATTATGAATGTAATAGTCATAACCCGTGCCCGCGGGCATAGTGCATTCAAGATTTTTTTCCGCAAAATCTTTGTCCCAAGAAAATATTTCTACAGCCAAAATTTAAATGAACAACAAATTAGCGTAAAAAATTTAGGGGCACAGCTGCCTTCGGCGAGGAACAATAAATTCGGCTCAAAACAAAAAATTAGTGTATAAAAATTTATTGGGCGCCTTCGACGCGGATGGATTCAGACCTCTGCTTGAGGGGTTAATTGAAACGGATGCCCAAAAAGCCCAGCCTGCCTCTTTGGATGCACATTCCATGTGTTTTTTGTTTCAATTTTTTTGGACGGGTGTTTCGATGAGTGCAAAACCGGGTGAAAATGAGAATGGTGGGTTTGAGCATGCGTAGTGTCTTGGGGATTTTGGTTTTTTTGCTTGGGGTGTGATGTTGGGTGTTTGGTTTTGGGTGTGTTTTTGGGGGTTTGTGTGGAGTTTTGTGTTTTTTGGGTTTTGGGTTTAAGAAGGTTGTCCTATGTGGCGATGTGACATTGCCACATGAGACAAAGATTCAAAAACCTCCATTTTTTTGTAATATAGATACGTGTATTGATAATTTAATATTATTATGGTGTGTAAAGTGATTGCATTATGGGGTGTTATTTGATTAAATATAAAATGTGATTGATATTATGATATGTATGTGTTTACGTTGGTAGATATGTATATATTAGAGTGGTGTTGGTATAGGTATAAATGTCACGTTATGTACATAGAGTATTCTGGTATGGGTTTTGTGTCTCACTCAAGCTTGAGTCGGTGTACTCTAAGTATATTGTTACATACGTCTGTAGTATGCATGTAGTGCTATGAACATAGTAATGGATGATGTGTGTATAGTGATAGGTTTGGTTGTGCCTGGTTGCGTTACACACATGGTTGTGGGTGACTATACCGTTATATGATTATAGGTGTTAGTCTTGTAGTATAGTTATTTACTAAGGTTCTACATGGTTGAATGTATGTATGCTAGCTAAACTAGGTGTGTAGATGTGTTAAGTATACAGTGGTATGAGTGGCATGCATGAATAGTATATTAGCGTGTGTGGGCGTGCACCATGCACGGGTAAGTATGTACTTAGCTATAGGTGTTGTGAATATGGTACGTGTGATTTGTCTTGTATATAGTTAACGGATTGTATGTGATGTGTATATATGATGAAGTATCTGCGCGTATTTGAATAACTATATATTGGTGTATTTGTAGTAGTGGTGAATGTATATTAGATATAGCAAACATGATTTAATGTGGTATGGTATGATTACATGAATTGTTATGATTGAATGTACATTAGGAGATATGGGGAGTAGTGTATCCATGTTTATTTTGTGCATAGCTAGTTATCAATACGTGAAGCACTTCGATTGTATTTGCTGATGTGAACTATTTTTATGTAAGTAGGTATACCTTGGTTATGGGATAAGTGAGTAATAGTTATATAAAGATGTACGTGACTATATGAATGATTGAAGTACATGTATGAATTTGACTGTCTATGATAGGTATAAGTATAGAATGTGTAGATATATACATGTTTGTAGTGTTAATGATTGACTACATAGTGTATATATAAGCACTTACAGTGACTATACATTGTTTGATTTATAGTGTGATATGATTGGGGTAGTTATTAGAATGGCTAAATATATTTTCCTTTAGTTAGAAAGTCTGAGGACGGACTTTGTTCTAAGGTGGGTTGGATGTCACGGTTGCTTTCCGATCATACGTTTTCGTGCGTGTACTTTCTTTCGTACGCGTAGTTTTAGTTGCCTCTTCTTCTATCCCAAATGTGCGATGTGATATGTCGTTGTGACCCTCTGAGAGAGTACTTAATTGTGGGATTTTTCGTGAACGTCATTTCACGGGTCATTCTCCCACAAAATAACTTTGTTTGAAGAGGTGTCGTAACCCTTACCTTCATAGTTGGATCTTTTTATTTTTAGTTCCGATTTTCGTTACCCTAGCCCGTGACTGATCTTCTTAGTCTTGACCCTCTTGTCGACACGGTCGTCCTGATATTTTTCTAATAATTATCGGACACTGCTAGACCCACTTTTTCTCCTAATCACTTTATAATCATTAGGTAATTAATTCAAATTTCAAATCACCCTAATTAAACCTATAGGTTAAAACGTATCATGTTGAATTATTTCATTGGTGTTACGAGGTGGAACTCGCGTACAATGAATTTGTATTGTGGAGAACCAAGGGCACAGTGGTTATTTGAAGAAGAGGGTTTAGGTTGGCTGTTTAACAAGTGATTAGTGGGGTGCAGAGGTTGGACTTGTCGCCGGGGGTGATCACGGGGTCGAATCTCACCGGATGCGGCAGAGGAAGGTTGGATTGCAGGAGGCCGAAGTTAACGTTGGCCAAGGGGCGAGCTTTCCTGCAGCACGAGCAACTCGTCAGAAGGGCGAGGTTGGGGTTCAACCCTTAGCCCCTCCGATGCCTAAGTCAGTAATAGGACTTAAAACGGGGGCTATACACGCCGGTCGGACTAACGGCGTGTCGACCGCACGTGGTGAGCTATAAGTGGGAGAACAAAGATATGGACGACCTTTGTTCTCGTGTGCGAATGATAGATTGAGAGAGAATTTTCCAACCCCCCCCCCCCCCCCCCCCCCGTAAGAGGAGAGGGGGGTATTTATACCTGGCGGGTGATGACTAGGCGGACCTGACCTGGCATTCTGACTAGACGTGCTGAGCTGGCTCGGTTGTCAGCGGAAGCTCCAGATAAGGACGTCAGGAACAGGGTTGCTTGACATGCTTTCATCAGGCGGCGCGACGGCCAGGGGGTGCTTTTGTCGGGGTGTCAGAGCCGATAGCATTAACTGTCAGATGGCTCAACCGCCAGGGGGTGCTTTGTCAGACGGTCGGGTGGCGTATGTGTCAGTCGTGTCCCTATCCTAGGTCATTTGTCGTTGGTGATGAACTAAAGGTTGAGCTATGCTATCCCTGGCGTCGGGGCGCATGGGAATCAGACGGGTCGTCCGGATCAGGGGCTGTCCGGCCCGGCCGCGCCTCCCGTTCGGTCGCGGGCTATGGTTCGCTGGCACGGAAGGATACACCCGTGCCTATGTCAGCAGGCCCCGCGGTGCTGTCCAGGTGCTCCCCAAGTGCACTGCCCCGGGCGGGTCGAGCAACTGCGGTTGTACGCCTCGGCCGGGTGGGGGGGTGCTGTGAGGTGCGCCTGTTCCCATGTAGCTTCGGATTTCTGGGGTGGCGGCCCTTTCATGAAAAGGTGAGTTAATGGGGTGCGTTAGCGGATCCGGGCGGGAGTCGGACTCCTACGATCTTTAGGTCGTAACAATTGCCCCCGTCATTCGAGTGTGAGGCGGAAGCCCGGATCGGGTCGGATGGCGTAACACTACCTTTTAACTTAACTCGGACTTGGATCCAAGCTCCGGGGGGGTGATGCTGCTCCCGCGGAGTGTGTGCCCCGCTATAGCGGGATCGCGAGGTCTCTTCCCGAGTGGGAACCAAGCGGGGCGTTGCCCTATAATGAGGTGCCGTTGTAGGTGGTTATTGGGTCGGATTTAGGGGGAGCTCAACTTTTTGAGAGTGTTATGGTTCTTGTTGAGAGGTGTTTACCGGACGTGTTTGTAGTTTTCGCGGGACTTCAGCCGTGTTGTGCCCGGTGGACCTCCCAGCTGTTGTGTGCTTGGGCTTAGGGGGAGGGGTCCGAAAGGGGGAATATTATTTATCAACCTTTACCAGAGATCTAGGTGATATTTACAACAATAGGGCCGGTGTGACCACACCAGTGGTCGGGACGGGAGGATGATTACACTCGTCGCCCGCTACATCGGGGTGAGCAAAGCCCTGCGTCGGGGTGGTCTTCCCTTAGACCGACCGCTGAATTCCTATTGCCTCATTGTCCGGGGACGTGCTGGCGCGTCGGGAATCAATGTTTGGTCTGCTCAGGGATGCCACCCCGTGGTGGTCCGCCCTTTGGGGGGGTTAGACCCTCGTTTGTCGGGGGGACCCTCCTCCTTTCCCTTTCCTCACTTCCTCGCGTTGTGCCTCGCCGTCGAAGTGCTGGAGGGCTGCCCGGCCTTGCCAGGGACCCCGTGCGCCGAGGGGGGAACCCCGGGGGAGGCAGAGGACGAGGTGGCGGTGGTGGCATCGCTGGGAGGGCTGTTGGGGGTCTTCGCCCTCACACCCCGTAGGGATCGCCATCGGCTGGGTGTTAACTGGGGTGTTGCGGCCTGCGGACAGTCTTCTGGACCTGCCTTTTGATCCAGTAACGGGCAGGAGGAAAGCTGGCGGGTGGGGCCTCCCATGTGTAAGGGGAATATCCTATCAGGGGTCGTGGGGCTATGGCGGTCACTGTGAGGGGATGTGAATCCCCTTTGTCTCTCTCCCCCTCTCCCCTGACTTCTGGAGGGGGGTATTTATAGCAGGATTCTGTGGAAGGGGTTTTTTCTGGATAATGTGAGGGACGGGTGCCATTAATGGGCTCCGCTGAATCACGCGCTTTGGGAAGCGCTTTTTCCTGGCGGTATCCGACACGGGTGGCCTGCTCTGGACTCTCGGGGGGCGTGTTGCTGCTGATGGCGTGTTGTCCAAGCGTCCTTTCGTTATGTCAAGTCGCATCATGGTGCTACTTTGACGAGACTGGGCCGCTGCCTTATCTGGACTGGGCGCCTATTTCGCGCCTTCTGACTCGCGACCGGTCCATTCCAGGTCACGTGTCCTGGCTTCTTGCGTGAGTTACACAATCATCAATTATGCCCCCAACATTCCCTTGTCCTAGATCGCGAGGTCTGGGGGAAGGGGATGTTGACGGTTTGTGTTATCTTTGGGCGGGGCGGGGAGTCGTCGGAGAGGTTCGGGATGAGACATGCTGCCCTATCACGATTTGATCTCGGGCAGAACTGGTTACGCAGGGTGGGCCTCAGTTCACCTCTTTCCCCTTTGAGCGAAAGTTGTCGGTAACTTTCAGTGAGCGAGGGGTCTGGGTTCGAAGCGTAGTATCGCGGGGTTCGAGCTGCGGGCGTAGACTTCCTAGGCGTCCTAAGCTTGTTCGAGGGGGGCGCGTTGTGCCCTTCCTACTTTCCACGCCGTGAGGGGTGGCGAGCTCGCCCGGCACTTGGCGGGGGGATAGCTTCACGCTATGGTATTCTCCGAAAATCTGAGCGTATCTGACAAGGAAGAATGTTTTCATTTAAATTTATAAGAACTGATCTATAGCTTGTACATGAGTTCTTAGTTTATAGCCCGTTGTGGGGTTAGATCCGGCCCTAGGAGGGGCTATAGAGCTGTCCTCGCCCGCGGTTTAATGACCTCCGGATCTAGGTGTAACGACCGGTTTTCTTCGTTACGTTATCCAAATTTTCTTTCTCTCGTGTACTTTCCCGTATCCGTAGCTAGGCGTATCTGTCCCCGTACCCGTTTCCATACCCGTATCCTTTCTGTCCGTTACACGTATTATTATTATCATTATTATTCCTCCTAGTAAAGTATTTCAAATGTCTATTCTTCTAATTTGTTTTAAGATTTTGTTTCAAGATTCAAATTCAGAATTTAAAGTTTTTAAAATGTTTGAAAACTTCCTATTAAAACTCATTTAAACTCATGATTAAAAATTGGTTTGATTAGCTATTATTCTATTGATTTAAACCTAGTAATTTCAAACCCCTTCCTAATTAAGCTCTAGTTTTTTTGAAACCCTGGGCCGAATTAACCTGCACACACGGCTTTCTATTTTTTTTAAAAAAGAGAAGACTTTAAATCCCCAACGCCCCCTCACGTGCTCATGTCCCCTACAGCCTTTTGAAACTCTTTAAGAGAAACACTTATATAATTCTTTTATTATAAGGACCTAACAAAATAGCAGCTCACCCTAAAAACCCCTAGGACTAACATCAAAAGCCCAGCCGTACACTCTCCCGTGACACCCCAACACCCTAAAGCTATTCTTAGTATAGAAACCCTAGGGTTTCTTTTCTCACCTAGACCCTAACCTAAAGCCTGCTCATCTACAATTTCTTTTATATAAAAAAACCCCCTAGGGCGTTTCTATTTCTCCACGCGACACAACCCAAGGCTAACGAGCAGAACATCACCCTACTTATATAAAAACCCTAGGAAGCCTAGAGTTTTCTCACCCACGTGCTGTACTTATCAACCCACACCCTATTATAAAACCTACTGTCTTCTTATAAAATAACCCTAAGGCTAAACTTATAGCAGCCGCCGCCCTCCTCGTTTCTCCCCACGCGAAGAACACAGCCGTGCGGCCTTCTTCTCCGCGGTGTCTCCCTCCCCCGCACAGGCCTCACGAACGCCGACGGTGGCCTCCCCGGCGTGGGCCTCCTCTTCTTCTTCTTCTACACGTCAACCCTCGCTCCCTCCTTCGCAGCGACTTCCTCCCTCGCGACGTAACACGAACCCAGCGCCAATGCCCCCTCACGGCGACGACAGCCGGGATCCTTCCCCTCGCCTTTGTCCGACAGCCTCCACACCGCAGCAACCTCCCTCGAACCGCCCAGTTTCTCCCCGCAACGGTCTCCTCCCTCTTGCGAGATCTCTCTCCGGCAGCGTCTAGCCATCGCCCCTCTCCGGTGACTCAACGGCCGCGCCGCCACTGCCCTGTCGCCGACCCCCACATGCCGACGCCGTTCGGAGCTACGGTCCTCGTGGCTCCCCTCGCAAGTGCGGTAACAACACCACAGATAACGTATCACAGTAAGTTATAATGTGTCTTTATATTCAAATATATTCATTTTTATATATAGGTTAGTTTGGTTGCTACTGCACCCTATATGCATAGGCTTGTGTGCGTACAAGTTTTAATTCATAAGTCCCTTACAGAGGAACAGCACACTATCTATGGTATATGTTGCTTCATTATTTTTATTTATATAGGTTAGGGTGCATATGTATATGTTACTTATATATATGGACATAGTAATTTATTAGTAGAGACCGTTAATTTACTATTGTATACCCGTTGGTACAGATGTATTGCGCCACCCATTACGATCACTTGGACACCCACAACCCCCCCCCCCCCCCCCCCCCCGCGAAATCGTCTGATCAGGCAAGTGTGCAATTAAATACGAATTTTTGAAGTTTGATGACTGTTGCTCTATTTTTTTTAATTAAATATACATATCTTGAAAACTGCACGTTAATTGACTCTTAAAATCATTTCCATAACATTTTGGACTAAAAATGTGACATTCGAACATACAACTTGATAGTGTTCAACTTTAAACATTGGCAAAGAAAACTAGTTTTCGCAACCTGTTCGTTCAACCCACGTGTTCAACACTCTCCTTAATTTATTGTAAATGTCGAGCAACCCTCTCTTAATGTTTGAAGATGTTGTACAAATGGAAAGATGACATTGTTAAATTGGTACATAACTTGTCTAGACATTTTGAATGTTTAACAATTTATGACATCATGAAATCGTGCGCCTCGAAGGCGGTATCGTGATATCGTGATGTCGTGTGAGTCGACTAGGCCGGCTCGTGCTCCGGCAAAAATTTTGGGTGGGGTTAGGGTTGAGCGGCCACTGGGCGTATGAAAGGTACTCTCCTCAAGAGCACCACCCGACGCGGTGGGTTAGTGTCAATCACGGTAAGCCCCCGTGAGAGGAACGACCTTCTCATCACGACCTAAAGGCGAGAACCCTAGATTAGAATGCTAACTCTTGACATGGAAACTTGCAACGCTAACTTGGTCATCCTGATAAATGAAATGCTAACTGAACTCAGAGAAGAACCTTAATTAAATTCTTGCAACTACTTAGAACTACATGCTAGGGATGTCTACTTTTCGTTTCAGTATAATTGTCTCGTTATATTACTGCAGTCACCTTTCTTTTTAAAATGTTTAATGCTTCCTAAATTCGTATTATCTGCACATCTTGTTTGGGGTTGCTAATCTTTCCTTGCAGACCTTGCTGACATACATTCATGTTTGTGGATGTATGTCAGATTCAGCGCTTGAATACCCGGAGGATTCGTACGTGACGCCTGGCTTGGAGAGCCAGAGTTGGTCGTAGACGCTGAGCCGCCTTCTGCGGAAGACTAGGGCCTTCGTCACTGCTTTGAGTTTTAGTTTAGTTCCTTGTAGTAGGATTAGTGTGTTGTTGTAGTTCTTTTTGGCCATGCTGTGGCTTGTTGTTTAATTTCGTGTACGAACTCTTTATATATCTGGATGTGGCTTTCAACTTTTGAAATGCTCTGATTGTTCTGATTCGCAAATGCAAGGACCTTTTCTGTGTTTTTATCACAGACGCTTATTGAACTCGAGCTTCACCGCTCCAGTTCAAGCGGGCCGTGTAACGTTCGCGCTTCCAGCGTCTTTTGGGAAGCGGGGCGTTACAGGGTTTAGTGGTGGCCCATGCAGGTCTTGCAACTGCGAAATTCAGAGCAATAAGAACACTTTTCATTAGTCAAAACATCCAGAATTATTTCGTACGTGAAATTACTCGAATACTTGTCTCAGCGATAGGAACCCAGTATCAAGAGTTAGTTAGATGCTCGTGTTCGTCAGCTAGACACCCTTGCCACGACTTAGTATTATCATCTTAGGAGTCACCCTATCGATTGATCATCCAACTCTGACTTTATTAGACCTTTGAGTTCGTTAGTTGTTCGCTTAGATTTATCGAATCTAGGGCCCAACCAAACGTAGCGATCGTCACCGTCCAAGTCGAACCCGAGGCGCCTGCAAGGGGTAGACTTCGAAGCGTTAGATATTCCAGATCTATAGATAAGGTCTCGATCTCGACCCTCAACGGACCCTTACCTCCACTTTCCCTATCGCAGTCTAGTTCGTTATAGAACCATAATGCTAAATCTTAGTCGACCCAATGATTATTTTCCTCCTGATCTTATTTCCCTAATCATTACCCCCATATTAACGATCGTAGAAAGCCATCGTAGCGTATTCGCGGAGTTACTTCTTAGTCGTCCTTACGTTTCGGTCGTCGGACCTATTCCTTGTCTTCGATTCACATAAACTCTTCAGGTCCGCCATCTTGCAGATCCTACACCTTCTAAAAAAGTGTTTTCGATATCCTTTTAAGAATTAAAAAAAAATCCTTTCGAAAACCTTTTTTTCAGTCGACTTAAACCCAACCGTGACTATGAAACTCTTCTGACCCGATTCTTAGTTACTATCTTATAGCGGTTTTCTAACTTATATTTTCCGCACTTCTACTTCACATAACCTTGTGTAGCCACTCTATTTTCCTCAAGCAGTGAAAGTTTTTTTAACTCTTATTCTAAGTCACTAGTTCAAATGTCGTCTCCTTTTCTTACTAACTTATTTCGAAACGGTCATTGATACATACTTTTAAAAATACTTTCCTAAGTTAAATAGAACTTTTAAAATTCTGTGTGTCAGTTTTATGATCATTGTCTTCACATATTTTAAGGAAAAAAAATTTTGTTTTTACAACCCTACTTTCCATTTGCAAAACAAGCACTGCATCGCTAGACCCATATTACTCTTCTCTCATTATTTGACTAATCACATTTTACATTTTAACTTATTCCATATGTTCGTTATTTTACGACGTTATTATTTTACACATATCCTTATCTTCTTAACTATTTAATTATTCTTAAATATTTTATGTCACCCAACCAAACTACTCTCTTATCCATACTACCTTCGGAACCATCCATCACAACATTAACTCGTTGCCTTATTCAACTGTGAATCCTACCCCATTACTAGGTTATCACATTAGTGCTTATCCTTGTTTGTGTCAGCTTTAGTTTAAGTATAGTAGGACCATTAGCTTGATGGTGGTGTTGTGGTGCATGTATATAGATAGTGACTGTGGGCCCGCGTATGCTAATCTCTATACACCACCCATGTATGAGTGTGCTTACCCTTAGGATGTTACTATGGAGTGATTGTCTATTGTGTCATATGTGCATGTACAGTAATTTGTGATATATATGTATGTAGGCGGGTATAGAATAGTAAGTGTTATGTTTATACTTATGCAGGTAATTGACTAAATCATTATAGGAATATTAGATTTAGCTTTGGCCAGTTACTAGGAGTATGTATACCATAGTTGTACTTATTAATGTTTGTAATTGGATGCTAGTATGGTGATATGCGTGTTGAGTGCAATGTTAATAGGTATACGCATAGTTGTGCGTGCAGATTTATTGTGTGATAGCATGTCCGTGTGTACTTGTGCTTATACATGTATATGGTCAGTTATAGGTGTGTGTATATATATATATGTATTGTATGAATAAGTGTGTTGCATGCATAATAAGATTATAATATTACCCCTACGGGATGATGTGTGAGCATGTGTATACCAGGAGGTATGCATAGCCATATGATTGTGACTACGTATATGTGAATGTATGAAATAGTATACTTACCCATGTAGATTGCCATGGTTGTGTATGCCGGTGAGTGTATATGTGACCTATATAGAGACGAGATAAGAGTGGCGTAGTGTGAGTATGTATACGTATGTGAAATTAATATATGCATGGGAATTTGAAAGTGTGTGCTATATGATTAAGTGTGTATATGGATGTATATGGTTTCTTTATAATGTATGAATGGGATGGAATGACCTTAGTGTCTAAGTTCGCTCACTCCTATGTCGGCCTATTTAAGTCTGAGGGCGGACTTGATCCTAAGGTGGGTAGATTACAACGATCCTAGTACTATGAATAAGGCGTGTATAAATCTGTGTTTGTTGTAAGGTAATACGTGCATGTATATATGTGTAGTGATATGTACTATAATGTGTATGTGGTAATATGCGGTATGTAAAAGTGATTGTACGATTGAAGTGTTAATTGACTAAGAATGATTGTATTTTTATTAGTGGTATGTTTATGTGACATGTAGTACTATATCAGTATATATTGTTAGTGTATAAGATGAATGGTATTACCTTGTGTATTGGTAATAATGTGAGTGTGCAGGGTGATGGCACACTTACAGCTAGTAAATTGATGTGGTCATGTAGTAAGTATTACTATTTGCCGAGTATAATATTGGTTGGATTATACTTAAAGGATGGTATTATGGTAAATGTGTTAGGTTAATACGTAATTAGTGATGTGTGTATGTACATTGTTATTACTCTTAGCATGAACGTTGATTAGTATTATCAGCGATAATACTATTGGTATTGATATTAGCAATAGAAATACTACTTGGATATGGCGTGATGGTTATTTATGGTGTATATGCGTTAGAAGAAGAGATGCGAGCGCTACCCCGTGAGTTTTTTTTTTCGATGCCTTAGCCGATGAGACTCCGAGAACGGAATCGTCTTTAAGGTGGGTAGGATGTAACGACCGGTTTTCTTCGGTACGTTATCCGAATTTTCTTTCTCTCGTGTACTTTCCCGTATCCGTAGCTAGGCGTATCTGTCCCCGTACATGTTTCCATACCCGTATCCTTTCTGTCCGTTACACGTATTATTATTATCATTATTATTCCTCCTAGTAAAGTATTTCAAATGTCTATTCTTCTAATTTGTTTTAAGATTTTGTTTCAAGATTCAAATTCAGAATTTAAAGTTTTTAAAATGTTTGAAAACTTCCTATTAAAACTCATTTAAACTCATGATTAAAAATTGGTTTGATTAGCTATTATTCTCTTGATTTAAACCTAGTAATTTCAAACCCCTTCCTAATTAAGCTCTAGTTTTTTTTGAAACCCTGGGCCGAATTAACCTGCACACACGGCTTTCTATTTTTTTTTAAAAAAGAGAAGACTTTAAATCCCCAACGCCCCCTCACGTGCTCATGTCCCCTACAGCCTTTTGAAACTCTTTAAGAGAAACACTTATATAATTCTTTTATTATAAGGACCTAACAAAATAGCAGCTCACCCTAAAAACCCCTAGGACTAACATCAAAAGCCCAGCCGTACACTCTCCCGTGACACCCCCACACCCTAAAGCTATTCTTAGTATAGAAACCCTAGGGTTTCTTTTCTCACCTAGACCCTAACCTAAAGCCTGCTCATCTACAATTTCTTTTATATAAAAAAAACCCCTAGGGCGTTTCTATTTCTCCACGCGACACAACCCAAGGCTAACGAGCAGAACATCACCCTACTTATATAAAAACCCTAGGAAGCCTAGAGTTTTCTCACCCACGTGCTGTACTTATCAACCCACACCCTATTATAAAACCTACTGTCTTCTTATAAAATAACCCTAAGGCTAAACTTATAGCAGCTGCCGCCCTCCTCGTTTCTCCCCACGCGAAGAACACAGCCGTGCGGCCTTCTTCTCCGCGGTGTCTCCCTCCCCCGCCCAGGCCTCACGAACGCCAACGGTGGCCTCCCCGGCGTGGGCCTCCTCTTCTTCTTCTTCTACGCGTCAACCCTCGCTCCCTCCTTCGCAGGGACTTCCTCCCTCGCGACGTAACACGAACCCAGCGCCAACGCCCCCTCACGGCGACGACAGCCGGGATCCTTCCCCTCGCCTTTGTCCGACAGCCTCCACACCGCAGCAACCTCCCTCGAACCGCCCAGTTTCTCCCCGCAACGGTCTCCTCCCTCTTGCGAGATCTCTCTCCAGCAGCGTCTAGCCATCGCCCCTCTCCGGTGACTCAACGGCCGCACCGCCACTGCCCTGTCACCGACCCCCACATGCCGACACCGTTCGGAGCTGCGGTCCTCGTGGCTCCCCTCGCAAGTGCGGTAACAACACCACAGATAACGTATCACAGTAAGTTATAATGTGTCTTTATATTCAAATATATTCATTTTTATATATAGGTTAGTTTGGTTGCTACTGCACCCTATATGCATAGGCTTGTGTGCGTACAGGTTTTAATTCATAAGTCCCTTACAGAGGAACAGCACACTATCTATGGTATATGTTGCTTCATTATTTTTATTTAGATAGGTTAGGGTGCATATGTATATGTTACTTATATATATGGACATAGTAATTTATTAGTAGAGACCGTTAATTTACTATTGTATACCCGTTGGTACAGATGTATTGCGCCACCCATTACGATCACTTGGACACCCACGACCCCCCTGAAATCGTCTGATCAGGCAAGTGTGCAATTAAATACGAATTTTTGAAGTTTGATGACTGTTGCTCTATTTTTTTTAATTAAATCTGCATATCTTGAAAACTGCACGTTAATTGACTCGTGAAATCATTTCCATAACATTTTGGACTAAAAATGTGACATTCGAACATACAACTTGATAGTGTTCAACTTTAAACATTGGCAAAGAAAACTAGTTTTCGCAACCTGTTCGTTCAACCCACGTGTTCAACACTCTCCTTAATTTATTGTAAATGTCGAGCAACCCTCTCTTAATGTTTGAAGATGTTGTACAAATGGAAAGATGACATTGTTAAATTGGTACATAACTTGTCTGGACATTTTGAATGTTTAACAATTTATGACATCGTGAAATCGTGCGCGTCGAAGGCGGTATCGTGATATCGTGATGTCGTGTGAGTCGACTAGGTCGGCTCGTGCTCCGGCAAAACTTTTGGGTGGGGTTAGGGTTGAGCGGCCACTGGGCGTATGAAAGGTACTCTCCTCAGGAGCACCACCCGATGCGGTGGGTTAGTGTCAATCACGATAAGCCCCCGTGAGAGGAACGACCTTCTCATCACGACCTAAAGGCGAGAACCCTAGATTAGAATGCTAACTCTTGACATGGAAACTTGCAACACTAACTTGGTCATCCTGATAAATGAAATGCTAACTGAACTCAGAGAAGAACCTTAATTAAATTCTTGCAACTACTTAGAACTACATGCTAGGGATGTCTACTTTTCGTTTCAGTATAATTGTCTCGTTATATTACTGCAGTCACCTTTCTTTTTAAAATGTTTAATGCTTCCTAAATTCGTATTATCTGCACATCTTGTTTGGGGTTGCTAATCTTTCCTTGCAGACCTTGCTGACATACATTCATGTTTGTGGATGTATGTCAGATTCAGCGCTTGAATACCCGGAGGATTCGTACGTGACGCCTGGCTTGGAGAGCCAGAGTTGGTCGTAGACGCTGAGCCGCCTTCTGCGGAAGACTAGGGCCTTCGTCACTGCTTTGAGTTTTAGTTTAGTTCCTTGTAGTAGGATTAGTGTGTTGTTGTAGTTCTTTTTGGCCCTGCTGTGGCTTGTTGTTTAATTTCGTGTACGAACTCTTTATATATCTGGATGTGGCTTTCAAATTTTGAAATGTTCTGATTGTTCTGATTCGCAAATGCAAGGACCTTTTCTGTGTTTTTATCACAGACGCTTATTGAACTCGAGCTTCACCGCTCCAGTTCAAGCGGGCCGTGTAACGTTCTCGCTTCCAGCGTCTTTTGGGAAGCGGGGCGTTACACTAGGGGTCATCCTGGGCCGGGTGGGCCTTTTTAACTCGAGTTGTTCTTGGCGCAGAGGTGAGCGACCGCCTTCTGTGCTGAAGTGTTGCAAGGTCTCCTCGGCCCGGCAGACGCATTGGGGAGGTTCACCAGGGAAGCCGCCTTTCTGTGGTTTTCGTCCCGGGGGGGTCTTGGTGATCGGGCCGTGCCCTCTCCATTGCTTTGTCATCTCCCTCCACGCCTCACGGTTTGGGTTTGAGAGCGGGGTGGGGTCTTGAAAACCGGGCCGCTTTCCCTCCGGGCCTCGCGGTTTGGGTTTGAGGGCGGTGTTCGGTTCCCGATTGTGTAGGGGCGGGCTGACACGCCATGACTTGCCTTTTGGGACCGTCAGGGATGCAGCCTTTCCGAGGTCCCCGTCCGGAGGTCGACGGCGAGGAGGTACTAGCCGGTAAGCACTGGGGGCTCTCGCCTGTCCTGTCGGCAGGGATCGGATGCCAACCTTTCTCCGACTCGTCCTCGTTTAGGGCGGACGGAGGCGTGAAAGGAGGATTTCCCTTGTGTAAGCGGAATATCCTGTTAGCGATCCGTTTGTAAGAGGAATATCTTATCGGAGGTGGTGGAGATGCGGGAACAGCCGCCCTGGGCGGTGGGAACCACTGATGGCTGATGACTTCTCTTTTGTTAGGGCGTTGTATCTCGGCCCGTTTCCAAGCGGGTGGGGGGGTCAAGTGGCGGTTTCTCATGTCTTCCGACTCCTTGTTCTTTTTTCTTTCGGAAGGGTGAGTGGTGTCTTTATAGGGAGGTTTCGCTGACGGTTTCCCCAATATTTATTACGCTGAGTTGGCCTCATTAATGGGCTCCTCGAATTCACGCCCGTGGGAAACCGCTTTTGCCAGGTGGCTCTTACGGATCCTCTTTTGGAGTGTATTATTAATGGCGGCGTATTTCTCGAGCGTCCTTTCGTTTCGTCGAGTCACATCGGGGCCGCCTACTCGGGAACTGACGCCATTTCGCCCACATCGGGGTTAACTCCTACGATCTTTCGATTTTTCCTGGGTCATGGGCGCGTAGCCTTCTCTGGCTTGGGTGGCTTGGGTTGGCCCAGGCCCCGAGGTCTTGAGGGGGGGAGCAGGCGCGTAGCCCGGCCCGTGCCCTTCTCTGGTTTGGGTGGCCAGGGTTGCCCATGCCCCAGAGGTCTCGAGGGGGGAGCGGGTGCTTAGCCCGGCCCGTGCCCTTCTCTGGTTTGGGTGGCTAGGGTTGGCCCTGCCCCCGAGGTCTCGAGGGGGGAGCGGGCACGTAGCCCGGCCCGTGCCCTTCTCTGGTTTGGGTGGCTAGGGTTGGCCCTGCCTCAGAGGTCTCGACGGGGGGAGCGGGTGCGTAGCCCGGCCCGTGCCCTTCTCTGGTTTGGGTGGCTAGGGTTGGCCCTGCCCCAGAGGTCTCGAGGGGGGGGGAGCGGGTGCGTAGCCCGGCCCGTGCCCTTCTCTGGTTTGGGCGGCTAGGGTTGTCCCTGCCCCAGAGGTCTCGAGGGGGGGAGCGGGCGCGTAGCCCGGCCCGTGCCCTTCTATGGTTTGGGTGGCTAGGGTTGGCCCTGCCCCAGATGTCTCGAGGGGGGGAGCGGGCGCGTAGCCCGGCCCGTGCCCTTCTCTGGTTTTGGTGGCTAGGGTTGGCCCTGCCCCAAAGGTCTCGAGGGGGGGAGCGGGCGCGTAGCCCGGCCCGTGCCCTTCTCTGGTTTGGGTGGCTACGGTTGGCCCTGCCCCAGAGGTCTCGAGGGGGGGAGCGGGCACGTATCCCGGCACGTGACCTTCTCTGGTTTGGGTGGCTAGGGTTGGCCCTGCCCCAGAGGTCTCGAGGGGGGGAGCGGGCGCGTAGCCCGGCCCGTGCCCTTCTCTGGTTTTGGTGGGTAGGGTTGGCCCTGCCCCAGAGGTCTCGAGGGGGGAGCGGGCACGTAGCCCGCCCCGTGCCCTTCTCTGGTTTAGGTGGCTAGGGTTGGCCCTGCCCCAGAGGTCTCGAGGGGGAGAGCGGGCGCGTAGCCTGGCCCGTGCCCTTCTCTCGTTTGGGTGGCTAGGGTTGGCCCTGCCCCAGAGGTCTCCAGGGGGGAGCGGGCGCGTAGCCCGGCCCGTGCCCTTCTCTGGTTTGGGTTGCTAGGGTTGGCCCTGCCCCAGAGGTCTCGAGGGGGGGAGCGGGCGCGTAGCCCGGCCCGTGCCCTTCTCTGGTTTTGGTGGCTACGGTTGGCCCTGCCCGAGAGGTCTCGAGGGGGGGGAGCGGGCGCGTAGCCCAGCCCATGCCCTTCTCTTGTTTGGGTGGCTAGGGTTGGCCCTGCCCCAGAGGTCTCGAGGGGGGGAGCGGGCGTGTAGCCCGGCCCGTGCCCTTCTCTGGTTTGGGTGGCTAGGGTTGGCCCTGCCCCAGAGGTCTCGAGGGGGGGAGCGGGCCCGTAGCCCGGCCCGTGCCCTTCTCTGGTTTGGGTGGCTAGGGTTGGCCCTGCCCCAGAGGTCTCGAGGGGGGGGAGCGGGCGCGTAGCCCTGCCCGTGCCCTTCTCTGGTTTGGGTGGCTAGGGTTGGCCCTGCCCCAGAGGTCTCGAGGGGGGGAGCGGGCGCGTAGCCCGGCCCGTGCCCTTCTCTGGTTTGGGTGGCTAGGGTTGGCCCTGCCCCAGAGGTCTCGAGGGGGGAGCGGGGGCGTAGCCCGGCCCGTGCCCTTCTCTGGTTTGGGTGGCTAGGGTTGGCCCTGCCCTAGAGGTCTCGAGGGGGGGAGTGGGCGCGTAGCCCGGCCCGTGCCCTTCTTTGGTTTGGGTGGCTAGGGTTGGCCCTGCCCCAGAGGTCTCGAGGGGGGGAGCGAGCGCGTAGCCCGGCCCGTGCCCTTCTCTGGTTTGGATGGCTAGGGTTGGCCCTGCCCCAGAGGTCTCGAGGGGGGAGCGGGAGCGTAGCCCGGCCCGTGCCCTTCTCTGGTTTGGGTGGCTAGGGTTGACCCTGCCCCAGAGGTCTCGAGGGGGGGGAGCGGGCGCGTAGCCCGGCCCGTGCCCTTCTCTGGTTTTGGTGGGTAGGGTTGGCCCTGCCCCAGAGGTCTCGAGGGGGGAGCGGGCGCGTAGCCCGGCCCGTGCCCTTCTCTGGTTTAGGTGGCTAGGGTTGGCCCTGCCCCAGAGGTCTCGAGGGGGGGGGGAGCGGGCGCGTAGCCTGGCCCGTGCCCTTCTCTCGTTTGGGTGGCTAGGGTTGGCCCTGCCCCAGAGGTCTCGAGGGGGGGAGCGGGCCCGTAGCCCGGCCCGTGCCCTTCTCTGGTTTGGGTGGCTAGGGTTGGCCCTGCCCCAGAGGTCTCGAGGGGGGGAGCGGGCGCGTAGCCCTGCCCGTGCCCTTCTCTGGTTTGGGTGGCTAGGGTTGGCCCTGCCCCAGAGGTCTCGAGGGGGGGAGCGGGCGCGTAGCCCGGCCCGTGCCCTTCTCTGGTTTGGGTGGCTAGGGTTGGCCCTGCCCCAGAGGTCTCGAGGGGGGAGCGGGCGCGTAGCCCGGCCCGTGCCCTTCTCTGGTTTGGGTGGCTAGGGTTGGCCCTGCCCCAGAGGTCTCGAGGGGGGAGCGGGCACGTAGCCCGGCCCGTGCCCTTCTCTGGTTTGGGTGGCTAGGGTTGGCCCTGCCCCAGAGGTCTCAATGCGGGGAGCGGGCGCGTAGCCCGGCCCGTGCCCTTCTCTGGTTTGGGTGGCTAGGGTTGGCCCTACCCCAGAGGTCTCGAGGGGGGAGCGGGCGCGTAGCCCGGCCCGTGCCCTTCTCTGGTTTGGGTGGCCAGGGTTGGCCCTGCCCCAGAGGTCTCGAGGGGGGGAGCGGGCGCGTAGCCCGGCCTGTGCCCTTCTTTGGTTTGGGTTGCTAGGGTTGGCCCTGCCCCAGAGGTCTCGAGGGGGGAGCGGGCGCGTAGCCCGGCCCGTGCCCTTCTCTGGTTTGGGTGGCTAGGGTTGGCCCTGCCCCAGAGGTCTCGAGGGGGGAGCGGGCACGTAGCCCGGCCCGTGCCCTTCTCTGGTTTGGGTGGCTAGGGTTGGCCCTGCCCCAGAGGTCTCAATGCGGGGAGCGGGCGCGTAGCCCTGCCCGTGCCCTTCTCTGGTTTGGGTGGCTAGGGTTGGCCCTGCCCCAGAGGTCTCGAGGGGGGGGAGCGGGCGCGTAGCCCGGCCCGTGCCCTTCTCTGGTTTGGGTGGCTAGGGTTGGCCCTGCCCCAGAGGTCTCGAGGGGGGAGCGGGCGCGTAGCCCGGCCCGTGCCCTTCTCTGGTTTGGGTGGCTAGGGTTGGCCCTGCCCCAGAGGTCTCGAGGGGGGAGCGGGCACGTAGCCCGGCCCGTGCCCTTCTCTGGTTTGGGTGGCTAGGGTTGGCCCTGCCCCAGAGGTCTCAATGCGGGGAGCGGGCGCGTAGCCCGGCCCGTGCCCTTCTCTGGTTTGGGTGGCTAGGGTTGGCCCTACCCCAGAGGTCTCGAGGGGGGAGCGGGCGCGTAGCCCGGCCCGTGCCCTTCTCTGGTTTGGGTGGCCAGGGTTGGCCCTGCCCCAGAGGTCTCGAGGGGGGGAGCGGGCGCGTAGCCCGGCCTGTGCCCTTCTTTGGTTTGGGTGGCCATGGTTGGCCCTGCCCCAGAGGTCTCGAAGGGGGGAGCGGGCGCGTAGCCCGGCCCGTGCCCTTCTCTGGTTTGGGTGGCTAGGGTTGGCCCTGCCCCAGAGGTTCAGAGGTTTTGCGCTACAAAACTTGTGTAGGAATAGCAATGTTGGGAAAAACGGGTAGACGTGTATATTGCACGTTAAAAAGAAAAAAGAAAAACTCACAACTATTGGTAGAATTTTAGCAGATGCTTTGTGTTCCAAGGGTGGGCTAGTTCGCTCCCTTCAGGGGTAGCCAGGATGTATGTGGCTGGTCCAACAATATCGATGATTGTGTAGGGCCCTTCCCATTTGGCGGCCAGCTTTCCCCGCTGTGCAGTCTCAGGGCGGAATGTGGCGTCTCTGAGGACCAAATCACCGATCCGGAAAGTCCGCGGCTTCACCTGGGAGTCGTAATACCGTGCCATCCTCTGGCTGTGTTTGACGAGGCTGGTCAGGGCCCGGTCTCTTACCTCGTCTATCAATTCAAGACTGAGGTCGAGTCCCTCTCCATTGATTTCTTCGTCGAAGAGCTTTAGCCGGAGTGTCTCTTCGCCGATCTCCACAGGAACGACCGCCTCTGATCCGTACGCTAGCATGAAGGGACTTTCTCCGGTCGAGGCCTTATGGGTGATACGATAGGACCTTAGGATCCCCGGCAGCTCGTCGACCCATGCCCCCAGGGCGGTGTCCACGCGAAGCATATGATGGATTGCCAGATGAAGCCCTTCATGTCCGCCCATGCGATTCGCGCCAGCAGCTCCGCTTCTACCCACTTTGTGAAGTAGTCCACGGCGACGACTAGATATTTCCTTCCTCCGGATGCCTTTGGGAAAGGCCCCATGATGTCGAGTCCACACTTGGTGAAGGGGATCGGGCTCACGATGGGCATCAGGTTGGCCGGAGGTGCACTCGTCCGTCGGCCGAACTTCTGGCACGCCTCGCACCTCTTGACGCTTTGTACTACGTCCCGGATCATTGTCGGCCAGTAGTACCCCTGGCGCATTATTTTGTGGGCGATGGTGCACCCGCCGTGGTGGTTTTCGCAGAAGCCTTCGTGTACCTCGCGGATGACTTGCTCAGCCTGCTCTGGATCCAAGCATTTCAGGTAGGGCAGGACGTCAAAATTGGCGCGGCGGCGGCGGTACATCACTCCGTCAAGGAGCACGAATGACAGGGCCCACCTCTCCACCTGTTTAGCCAGCATCCGCTCCTCGGGCAGTTCCCCCGTTCCAAGTACTTCATAATGGGGGTCATCCATGACGTCACCGTGCCCGTGCACATCAGTTCTCCTTCGTCAATGGTTGGCGTCAATAGGCTTTCGACGTAGATGGCCTTCCCGATCTCGGCCGCCGAGGAGGAAGCCATCTTAGACAGGGCGTCCGCCCCGAGGTTGTTGGAGCAGGGCAGGTGCCGGACGTCCGCTTTCTTGAACTTGCGGAGTTCGATTTGGATGCGCCTAAGGTATCGCTTCATTGTTTCTTCTCGGGCCTCGAAACTCCCCATGATCTGTTGGATGACGAGCCGGGAGTCACTCATGAGCTACACGTTCGTCGCCCCCACCGCCCTAGCGAGTTTCAACCCGTTAACTGCGGCCTCGTACTCCGCGACAATATTGGTTGCTGGGAAGTTGAAGCGTAGGGCGTATTCCAAGGAGCATCTGTCGGGGGTCTGAATGACGATACCCGCCCCTGTCCCGGACCCCGTCGCGGAGCCGTCGACGTGGATGGTCCACAATTTGCCCACGTTCATCTGGGAGGGCGCTGAGGGTTCGCCCACCTCGGTCCCCCGCAGGGACGCGGTCGCCGATGGGAGCTCTGTCCGGTCCCCCGGCAGGACTCCCGCGGTGCATTCCACCACGAAGTCGGCCAGCGCCTGGCCTTTGATCGCCGTCCGGGCTTTGTACGTTATGTCGAACTCGCTGAGCTTGACACTCCAGTTGAGCATCCTCCCCGACCGCTCCAGCCTTTTCAGGTTCTTTTCGAGGGGCATGTCGGTGTGGACGGTTATAGGGTGGGCCTAGAAGTAGGGTCGGAGCTTTCGGGCTGTGGTGATTAGGTAGTAGGCGGCTCTCTCGATAGGGCTGTAACGAGTCTCCGCCTCCCGGAGGATCCGGCTTGCATAGTAAACAGGGCGCTGCACCCCCCCTCCTCCTTGATTAGGACGGAGCTAACGGCCTACTCTTTGGTCGCCAAATACAACCCAAGGGGTTCGCCTTCCTCCGGCCGTGCGAGGAGCGGTGGGCTCTGTAGGTAAGCCCGCAGCTCTGCGAACGCCCGTGCATAGTCGTCGTCCCACGGGATCACCTTCCTTTTGTCCTTAGCTTCGCCAAAGGCTATGCACAAAACCCTAAAGAAGGGGAGCGACTTCTCCGCAGATTTCGACAGGAATCGCCCCAGAGCAGCGATCCGGCCGTTCAGTTGCTGCAAGTCCCGGATCGTCCAGGGTTCCGCCATACCGATGAGGGCCGTCACCTTGTCGGGGTTTACCTCGATCCCTCGCTTCGTTATCATGAAGCCCAGGAATTTTCCCGACTGCACGCCAAAGATACACTTCGCGGGGTTTAGCCTTAGGTTGTACCGGTGGACCCTTTGGAAAGTTTCCTGTAAGTCGGCGAGGTGGTCAGGGGCCCTTCTACTCTTCACCAACATGTCGTCGATGTAGACCTCCAAGTTTCGCCCCACCTGAGGGCCGATTATTCGGTCTACCATCCGCTGATAGGTCGCCCCGGCGTTCTTCAGTCCAAAGGGCATCTTGGTGTAACAGAAGGTGCCCTTATCGGTGACAAAAGACGTCTTTTCATCGTCCTCCTCCGCCATTGGTATCTGGTTGTATCCTGAGAAGGCGTCTATAAAGCTTAACAACTCGTAGCCGGACGCCTGGTCCACCAAGTGGTCGATCCTGGGTAGGGGGAAGCTGTCCTTTGGGCATACCTTGTTAAGGTCGGTGAAGTCGACGCACATGCGCCACTTTCCACTGGGCTTCTTCACCAGAACGACATTGGCGAACCAGTCCGGGTAGTCCACCGGCCGAACAAATTTGGCTTCGAGGAGCCGCGCTACTTCTTCCTCGGCCGCCCTCTTCTTTTCGCCCCCCGCACTTCTCTTCTTCTGTCGGACAGGTCGGGCTTCTGGGTCCGCATTCAACCTGTGGGAGATCACCGTCGGGTCAACCCCAGGCATGTTGGTAGGTGACCATGCGAATATGTTCGCATTTTCCCGGAGCAAGGCGACGAGGGTCGTCCTCAAGGCGGCCGGGAGTTTTGTCCCGACGGAGACGGTTCTCTCTTCATCCGAGGCCACGGGAACCTCTTCGACTTCCTCCGCCGGGGTCGGCCGCTGGTCGCAGAAGTCCTCCCTCTCGTCGGGGATGAGAGCCGTCAGGGCCCACCTCGGGCTCTTACGCCGGGATGGCGTGCGGTCGTGGTCCCCGGGCCACTCCCAGCCTCCCCGCACCTGTCCCACCCCCCGTGGGGTCCAGAACTTCATCATCTGGTGTTGCAGGCTGGGGAGCGCCTCGATGGATGTTATGTATGGACGCCCTATGATTCCGTTATACGCCGACGCGACATCGATGATGACGAAACGCGTCCCCCTGGTGACGATCCTCGGTTCCTCCCCCAGAGTCATGGGTAGGGTGATCGTCCCCACTATGGGAATCATATGGCCGGTGAAGCCGGCAATGGGGCCCACACAGGGCTCTAGGTCTGCACGCCCCCACCCCATCCTCTCGACCGTTGACAGGAACAGGATGTCGCAGGAGCTACCGGTGTCAATCAGGAGCCGACTAACGGCAACCGCCCCGATCTGAGCCTCGACGACGAGGGCCTCATCGTTCTGGCTCCCCACCTCCTACCGGTCTTCCTCGGTAAAGGTGATAGGGGGTCGGTGTGTCCTTCTCTGCTTCGGTCAGCGGCCGGCGCCCGCCACCATCACCTGTCGGGCACCGGCCCCCGGGACCGCGGGCGACGTCCTCGCTGGGGACAGCCCCCCACTTATCATCTCAATTCGCATGATCACCCCCGGGGGGCGTGGATCCCCCCGATCGCGGTCCACCGGTGGTTCCGGCCCCCGCCCCTCCGAGGGGGCTCTCTCTCCTTCTGCTGCCCGCCTGCCCGCGACGAAGTTTCCCAAGTGGCCCGCCTGGATCAGCCGCTCGATCTCTCTTTAAGAGTGTAACAACGGTCGGTGTCGTGACCGTGGTCCCGGTGATAACGACAGTATCTTTGGAGGTCCCGCTTCGCCGGATCCGACCTCATCTCCCGGGGAGGCTCCGGCAGTAACCCGGCCCTTGTTGCTGCGGCCAGTACCTCCATCATGGGGGCGTTGAGCCGTGTGTAATGTGCACGTAGGGGGCCTTCTTGCCTTGGGACGACTCGGGGGGGCCCTCGGGCCGGGGAAAACTCGCGCACCGCGCCAGGGCGGTCTTGTGGGCGTGGCCCCGGCGGTTCCCGCCTTGGTCGGGCTAGCTGGTCACGACCTCGGTGTCCCTCTTCTTGCCCCGGCCGAGGGTGTGACCGGTGCTCGCCTTCAGATGGTTTCGCCGGGGGTGATAGGGCCTTTGCGTCGAGAGTCTCTTCGGCCAACACGTGCCTCTCCGCCATGGCAACCAACGCCTCATAGTCGGTCGGCGGATGCCGGAGCAGGGATTTGTGGAGGCTCCGAGTCCGCAACCCCGTTTTGAAGACCAGCATAAGCACCTCATCGCCGCATGTCACCACCGCCCGTCTCTCCTCCTGAAAGCGGCGGAGGTATCTGCCTGTTGTCTCTCCCTCCCCTTGGACTATCGTGCTGAGATAGTCTAAGGGCTTCTTTTTCGTCCGCCCGGCCCGGAACTCTTGGCAGAACTTGTGGGACAGCTTGCCAAAGCTCCCAACGGATCTCGCGGGCAAGCCAAAGTACCAGTCCAACGTGGTGTCCCTCAGGCTTTGGGAGAAATGTCGTCATAGGAACGCCTCATCCACATCCTACGCCTACATCGCCCCCCGGTATTGCTGCACGTGCGTGAGGGGGTCGCCTCTCCCATGGTACGTTGCCAAGTGAGGGGGTTTGAACCTTATGGGCCTTGGGGCGGACGTGATCCACCGTGCAAGCGGCGTGGCCTCCTCGGGATAGGTAGGGTGATCGGGCGCATCCCCTCTCCGCCACTCGGGGGTCTGGCTTCGGTCGCGCCTCGGCCGCCGACGGTCCTCCGGCCCCGGGGAGTAGCCCGACGGTCGTCTGGCGGGGATCCTTCCTTGGGTCGAGGATTCGACGGGCTGCGGGCTACGGTTCTCCCAGTGCTAGCACCTCTCGGCCAGCTCCCCTCGGGCCTCCATCCGTTCTTGATTCTCCCAAAGAAGCCTTTCGCGCTCGGCGGTGAGGAAGCGTAGTTGTCGACAAACGGCTTCCTCGCACAGGGAATCGGAGGGGTGGTGTAGGCGATGCGGGCTGCCTCCTCCTGGTGGGGACCTGGTCGGCAACGGGTCCCGCCCGTCCCCGAGCAGCCGACCCGTCGCCGTTACATCTAGGATTTCTCGGTTGTTCCTGTTCTCCCTCCTTAGCCTCTCGCGCTCCATGACGATGAGGCGGAGTTGGCGGCGAGCGGCCTCTTCGTCCTGGTAGGCCCTTTGGACGGTATCGGCCGCTTCGTCGAAACGCCTTTACGCGGCGGCCGCCTCCCCCAGGCGCCTCCACCGCCATGCAACTTCCATCTCCTCTTCCAGGAGCCTCTGCTGGGCCATAATCTCCTCGGCGAGCCCCCTGTTCTCCCCTTCCTCCTCGAACTGAGGGTGGAGATTCCGCCTCACGTTCTGGGGCTCCGAGGGGCCTGGCTGAGGCTCCGTTCCCGCCGCCGGATATCCTCCCCTGGCCTGAGTGATGGCCTCGAAGCTCTTCAGGACGGCGTGGGCCAAAGTATGTTCAGTTTCGGTGCCCATCCCCAGAAGGGGATCGTGCGCCAGGGTGATTAGTAGAGGGAGCGGTTCCTGACCCATGGGATCTTTGCCGTGGTCAGGGTTCCGAGAGATCAGCATGGAGTCTAACATGGGTGTGACCCTTCGTTCCCACAGACGGCGCCAATTGTTACGAGGTGGAACTCGCGTACAATGAATTTGTATTGTGGAGAACCAAGGGCACGGTGGTTATATGAAGAAGAGGGTTTAGGTTGGCTGTTTAACAAGTGATTAGTGGGGTGCAGAGGTTGGACTTGTCGCCGGGGGTGATCACGGGGTCGAATCTCACTGGATACGACAGAGGAAGGTTGGATTGCAGGAGGCCGAAGTTGACGTTGGCCAAGGGGTGAGCTTTCCTGCAGCACGAGCAACTCATCAGCAGGGCGGGGTTGGGGTTCAACCCTTAGCCCCTCCGATGCCTAAGTCAGTAATAGGACTTAAAACGGGGGCTAGACACGCCGGTCGGACTAACGGTGTGTCGACCGCACGTGGCGAGCTATAAGTGGGAGAACAAAGATATGGACGACCTTTGTTCTCGTGTGTGAATGATAGATTGAGAGAGATTTTTCCAACCCCCCCTAAGAGGAGAGGGGGGTATTTATACCTGGCGGGTGATGACTAGGCGGAGCTGACCTGGCATGCTGACTAGACGTGCTGAGCTGGCTCGGTTGTCAGCGGAAGCTCCAGATAAGGACGTCAGGAACAAGGTTGCCTGACCTGCTTTCGTCAGGCGGTGCGACGGCCAGGGGGTGCTTTTGTCGGGGTGTCAGAGCCGAAAGCATTAACTGTCAGATGGCTCAACCGCCAGGGGGTGCTTTGTCAGATGGTCGGGTGGCGTATGTGTAAGTCGTGTCCCTATCCTAGGTCGTTTGTCGTTAGTGATGAACTAAAGGTTGGGCTACGCTATCACTGGCGTCGAGGCGCATGGGAATCAGACGGGTCGTCCGGATCGGGGGCTGTCCGGCCCGGCCGCGCCTCCCGTTCGGTCGCGGGCTATGGTTCACTGGCACGGAAGGATACACCCGTGCCTATGTCAGCAGGCCCCGCGGTGCTGTCCGGGCGCTCCCCAAGCGCACTGCCCCGGGCGGGTCGAGCAACTGCGGTTGTACGCCTCGGCCGGGTGGGGGGGTGCTGTGAGGTGCGCCCGTTCCCATGTAGCTTCGGATTTCCGGGGTGGCGGCCCTTTCATGAAAAGGTGAGTTAATGGGGTGCGTTAGCGGATCTGGGCGGGAGTCGGACTCCTACGATCTTTAGGTCGTAACAATTGGCTATTCGTCATCCTATATCACCCTAACTCTACCCCCTCCCTCTCACATCTTCTCTCTCTAATCATCTTAGTGCATCCCACTTTCAAAACCAAATATCAAAACAAATCTCTTACGTATCACCAATCTAGGCTATTCACCATCTCATTTTAGACTAAAATATACCCCTATATCTCTCCCTCTCTCCTCCCAAAACCCTTAAAATCACTAAACTCTAAATCTATATAGCATTTATCTCTTATTAGAACCGAACGCATCTTGGGCTCCTTCTCACTCACACAAACCCTACCGCAGCCGACACCCAAGCCCGTCGCTGGCCACCAAACCCATGGCCTGGCTTCCTCTCGACGTCATCCACCTCCGACAACCTTCCCCCTCGACAACACCCCTTCCTCCACCTTCAAAACCCTCACACAAACACATAAAACACCCAAAAACTGTCAACAGCCCCTCCCTTTAAACCCTACGGCCGGACCGCCGCCACCGTCACCGGTGACCCCCACTCACGGCCTGACCTCCCCTCGACGTCCCCCATTCATGACCAGCCCCCCCGCGTCAGCCCTTCCTCCTCCTCCCTAAAACAGCGCGCAAACACCCGTTAACCCTAAAAATTGTCCTCCACCTTCATATAGCTTACGGCCTGGGCTGTTCTACCACCATCGGCCGCTCCCCCTGCCACCGGCCGTCCTTCGGGCAACCCCCTAGGCCATGCAGGTCCTCCCCTGGCCGCAGCTTCCCACAACGCTTTCCCTTGTGCGCGCAAACTTCAGATCTGTGCACTCCAGGCCGCGAGTCTGCTGTCTGCTGCCTATCGTGCCTCCCCGTGCCTCTGTCCGTTTCTTCCCGACGTTGTAGGACGATGTGCCGCTGTCCATCCCCTTTGTGTTGCTGTTTGGTGATCGTGCCGCTACCCGGCTGATCGCCATTTGCTGTTGTTAGATCGTTGCTCGCTGATCGCTGCCGTACCGTTAGATCATAGTTCGCTTCTATTAATTCAACCCTTGACGTCGCTACCCGACGTCAGTGTAGCTCTCAGTCGTGCTAAGGGTAATCTTTGAACCGTAGGAACCCCTACGCTTGCATGTTAATCAAGTCTAAAAACCGTAAATTTACTGCTTTCAATAACTAACTAATCAAGATCTAAAAATTGGGACTGTATGTTGATTCTGGACTGAGCACATAGGTCGAACTTGGACTTGTTGGACGGATCGCAGTGTGATTGTTTTCTGGCAAGTGATACTTGCCAGTGCTTGTTTTGGCCAAGTTTTAGGCCAATTTGTGTAATAGCGTAAAAGAGACTAGGCGATGAAATGATAGTCGCCTAGACGCCCATACTAGATCTAGCTTGATAACGAAGCTAGATCCGACACCCTTGCTATGCTATTATTTCATGCCGCATGTCACGTTTACTTTCAAATTAACTGTACACACTTTAAACTGCTTATTGCCATGTTTAGGCATATTGTCATGTCATTTCATGCATCATCTTGCTCTATCATGATTGTGTAGCACACGCTACAATAAATGTAAGCTGTGGCGAGTATGATTTTGACTCGTACATATTGATTGAGGCTAGGCACCTGCATTGCGGGCACAACCCTATGCTAAACCAAAAACACTTCCTGGCTCGTGATCCAGAAGCGAGCATATCGTTGTTGGTGATAAACCAACGCTCGATTCACGTGGTGGGGTAGGGTTAAACGACCACTCAGCGTAGAAGTGTGCCCGTACAGCCACTTAAGCTGTAAGGCTAAACCCTGTGCACAATGTGATAAGCTAGTGTTCATGAATTTGTGAAATAGTGATTCCTAGTTTCTGAGACGACGTGCATGCTTGTTACCATCATGTCATTTTAAATTTTTGCATTCTTTAAATGTCATGCCATATCATCGTGTTAAAACTGCTAAGTTGCATTACTTTTATATGTTCCTTGCACAAAAGTCCTCCGTTTGCTTTTGGAGACTTTTGCTGACATGTGCCCTCTTCTCTTTGGGTGTCACATGTCAGGATTAGAGTCAGAGATAGTTGGAGAGGAAGATCAGTATGCAGTCATTGAGTTTGAGGTTCCTGTAGAGGCAGTGTTGGAGGACACTGGTGACCAGTCCTAGTCTCGCCTAGAGACCTATCTTAGTTGTTGCTATTTCTTAGATTTAGATTTGTTGTTAGGTTGTCGGTGCGTAGCACTTATCTCTCTGTTTTATCTTTGGCCATGATTAGGCCTTTTTGCTTTCAGACTCGGTACTCCTTTTTATGACTATAACTCTGTGATGTTTGGAATAAAATCTGTGGATGTCTGCTTTTCTTTTATTATTGTTGTTTCGTCGCATTGCAAGAATCTGTTACTGGTATCATACATAGACGCTTATCAGACTGTAGCTTCACAGCTCCTAGTCTGAGCCGATCTCTTCACGTCTTGCCTTCCATACTTGGGAAGCGGGACGTGACAGCTAGCCAGGCGGGATGGCTCTGCGGGCGGCCTAAGACCCACCCACTCACAAGGCGGGCGGGCTCGCCCGCAAAGCGGGCATGCTCAGGTCCACCCGCTGGGCGGGCTCAAGCTAGAGCCTGCTTGGCAGGCTCTGGCCTGAGCCCACCACTTTGGCGGCCTTAGGCTTGCTCTGCCAAGTTGTGCGGGCTAGCCCAGCCTGCATGGGCTGGGCTAGCCCAATTCTTGCATTTTGAGCCATAACTTGATTTGTACAACTCCGATTGGGCCGATTCCAGATTCGTTGGAAAGCACGGTTCGAATGGGACCATCCCAAAGAGCCATCTATCTATTTCTGTGCATTATATGGTTCAAAATATCATCATAAACTATTTACAATTTATTTTAATCCTGTTTGCATCATATGCAATAATCCCATTCATCATTCTACTAATGCTGAAGTCGCAAACATTTTGCGACATTATTAAATCTCATTTAATGTCTAAAACTTATCTGACCCTATTAAATCCTATTTAATATAGATCGACTAAATGTCACTAACTCTTTAGTGACTTTAATTATCCTTGTGCACCCAAGTGTACTCCTCCTAAATTCTTCTATTACTAAGACGCAAACCGAACTCGGTGTGGACCCTACAGCCTGACCCTACTACAGGTTGGGGATCGAAACCCATAGACGAAAGTGACCACGAGCAGCAGGTGTCGTCCCTATTTCTGCATCATAATTACATGATTGACCCATCGACAAAAGTGTTATCGGGATCACTCTGACTGTGTCAGTGATGAATACCGCAGTTTTAGTCCCTTCGTCATACCTATGTCTCTGCTTGGCCTAGGGTATGGTAAACCATCAACCCTACTAGCCAGCATCGGTCAGCATACTTCGATCTTTATTATATACACATTGTACATCTTACAACGTACCCCGGCCGAGGTTTAGCACAAAGAACAGTACTGAGCCTGTGATACAAACTTCCCTTTACCGGAAGAGACGAATCCCATCTAAGGCATTTACTTACCTCGTATGCTTCAGGTGTCACCCAACCTAAGACCTTTCAGCAGGCCTGGCCTCGAAGCTAGATCATAGATCTAAGTGACACTATTCACGCACAGGTTCGTACAAAGACTTCAGGTATTCAGGACCAACTTGCCTATCATCACTATAGAGTTATTAATGACTGTTTAGTTAGAGTTTAACCATTTAATAACTCTTCATTGTGTCGTTCAGTGGACTCATTCTCTAATGAGCACATGTGCCTTGTCTCCGACTTCGTCAGGTCGAATGACTATGAGATCATCATCACCCTTTTATAGTAAGACATAGACACAATGGTCTGTCCGATGTGCCGATATCCTTTTCTCGACACATCTATGACCATGAACGTTTTAAGACTTAAGTTCCTATCGGTCATTCACTTTCCATAATCGAGATCTACATCTAGATATGGAATGACCTCACTTTAAGTCTAAGGAAATTATCCAAGTATATATAATTCATTGAATTTATACTAGGATAATTAGTACCATTCATAGTTTGAACAAGATGTTACTAAGGATAAATTGCTTCAAGGGCATATATCTTCCTATATCTCCCACTTGCACTTAGGCTATTTATCTCGGTATCTCATACCGCTATAGCATATCTGTCACTACGGACGTTCATATGTCAAACCTAAAAGGGATCTGCTAAAACGTATCTATTATGTAGTTATATGGAGTCTTATTATTAATACACCATTTGTTCACACAAGGGTGATCCTTCGAAACCGTCTTTGGATCTCATTCAACGATTTCCCTTTTTGTATAGCTAACGATTAGCATTCACAACTTGATGTAATGTTTATCATTCCTACAAGTCAGTCATATCATAGCATATTCCAATTATTCTTGTGTCAATTATGTCCAGTACATTAATGACACCAATGTTTCTATATCTTTGACATAATCAAAACTCTTCTGATTTGATGTCACATATAGATGGTTTTATAATTTGGAACTTTTACTTAGTCCAAAAAATGAAACTTAGTAATATGCTTGCTCCCATTGACTTCGACAACCGTCTGGTTAAATACTTCAACTTAAAATTCTAAATCTTATTTAGAATATTTATTAAGTATAAACAGCCAATTTGTGCTGAATTAATTAAAATAGAATGTACCAGTGTTAGGTTGATTTGACGAATAAGTCATATCAAGATCCATCTATAGGAGTCTTGATGAGAACTTACTCGAACAAAACTTCTTACACTGTTATTTCCTTTAACTGCATTAATCTTGCAGTCCAACAAGAACTATTCTTATTGTGCACATAATTAAGATCACATCTTAATTTATATGCTCCTAGGACTTTACTCATTACTTAGGATTAGTTAAATATACAGACAGCTCCAATTAGTCTCATTAACTCAGAAGCATCCACGACAGCTCAGGAAAAAAAATATTCACCAACTCAGATAGCCATACACAGCAAATTAAATAGTCATTCACAACAAATCATATTACCAACCAGAGCATATATTGCCAATATATCAACGATTTCATCCAGAATGAAACAACTTGTCCATCACAGAAACTTTGAGTGACAATCACTCAATAACTGTTTTCAACCAAAACATCGATACATTTATTCAAAATAAAACGGTATCGTCTGCATCTTAATATCTTCTGAAGTCCATAGACGGCCCCAGCAGCAACGATTACTCTAATTACCGATCGTGTTGGGAACTTCTTCCATCCTTTGCTTCATGCACCTATAGACAGTTTACAGATGTCTTAGTAATCGTACTGGTATCTCATACCATGTATCAAAGCTTTATGGAAATTCATATGATCTTAAATAAGATTTGTACCTGATGTAGAGGCATGACCATGCTCCTTCTTTTCTACAAGGTAGACCTTGCTGTTCCTCTTCCAATGACCCATCTTGTGATAGTGTAAGCACTCAGATTTCGACGGCCCCCCTTTGTTCATCTTCCCCTTATTCTCTTTCGCAGGTTAAGGGGCCTACCTCTTCTTACCCTTGTCCTTAGTCTGGTGAGAAGAGGCAGATCCGACAATACACTGCTGTTAGCTTCTTCTCGATCTCCTCGAACTGCCGAGCATGTTCAGGAGACCAGGTAGTTTCACTTTAGTGTTGTTCATTATGAAACTCGTAATGAACGGGTTGAAGTCAGGGGTCAAAGATCTAAGGATTATGTCCACGCTTATTTCATTCTCGAGAACAAATCTTAGTTGGGCGGCATCCTCTATGTAGCTGATCATCTTGATAACATGATCCTGCACAGTGCACATCGTCATCTTGGGTCCCCAAAGGTTACAGGTGGCCTCAAACCTGTCAGCTCTAGAATGCTTGCCAAACAATTCCTCTGCGTTCAAAAGCATGCTTCGAACATCCATATGTTCATGCTTTCTTTGCAGTTCATTGGTCATAGAGGCCAGAGTAAGGCACATGGCCTTCTCTGCATCCCTTTGGTACTGCTTGTATGCTTCCCTCTCCTCATTGGTGGCATCCTCGTCAGGCCTTTCCAGAGCGTCCTCCGGCAGTATGTAGCCAATCCCAGCTAGCGAGAGGATTGGCTTTATGTTCCTCAGCCAGTCTTTGTAGTTCGTCCCATCTAGCATGTTCTTCTCGATTATGAATTTTAATCCTGAGTCCATACTGCATTTATTAATAGACATTGAATTAGCATATGTTCTTGTATAGTGTAAGAGGTTTTTATTAGATGCAATTAGATGCAATAAGCATGTCGTCCACGTAAAGCAACAAATAGATCTTAAAGCCATTCTCAAGCGTGCATACATACACACATTGATCCTTGATGCTCCTCTCAATGCCTACTCCCATCATGAAGCTATCAAATCGTTTCTACCACTACCTGGGTGACTGCTTCAACCCATACAACGATTTCTTCAACTTGCACACCAAGGTCTATTTCCCCTCAACTCTGAACTCCTCAGGTTGTTGTATATAGATTTCTTCATCAAGATCTCTATACAGAAAGGTGGTCTTCACATCGAGTTGTTCTAACTCCATCTCGATGCTAGCAACTAGCGCCAACAACACCCGAATGGATGTATGTCGCACAACTGATGAGAATAACTCGTTGTAGTCCTTTTCCCCTCCATTGTGCAAACCCATTGGCTACCAACTTTGCCTTATACTTGAATTCATTGCCATCTTGAGTTGAGCTTTCCTTTACCTTGTATATCCAACGGCAACCAATGGCACACTTCTCGCTGGGTAACGGAACCAACTCCTATGGGTCATTCCGGTAAAGGGACTCCATCTCCTCCTCCATAGCTCCTTGACACTGAGCAGCATAACATGATACTATGGCTCCACCATATGTTGCCTGATCCTCGTGCTCTAGGTTGAGTGCATAAGACGACATATCATCGAAAGAATAACCCGCATAATCACATGCTCTAAATCTTTCTGGTGCCTTCTTCACCCCCTTCGATCTTTGTGTTCCATCATCACCTGCATAGGTGTCAACACGTGCCTGAGATGACCCGGTTGTCTGCACTTGGTCCTCAACATGGATCTCATCATCTACCATAGTTGGGACATCGACCATCAAATCTTTGTCTGGTTGCTGAGTGGGCTGGATCGGAAGATTGACTATATCCATCAAAATATTCTCTGCAGACGTGTCCTATTTTGAATGAGAATGCTCCGCCCTGAGCATTGCATCCTCATCAAAAGTGACATGTCGGCTCACAATCGCTTTCTGATCCTCTGGATCCCACAAGCGATATCCCTTGACGCCATGGCCATATCCAAGAAAGATACATTTCTTTGCTCTTAGATCCAAATTGTCTCCCCTCTCGTGCACAAACGCCGGGCAGCCCACAATGCGCAAGTAAGAATAATCTCTAGGTTAACCACTCCACAGTTCCTCAGGAATCTTGTAACCTATAGCCATTGATGGAATTCTGTTCACTATGTGAGCTGTAGTGGTAAGGATTTCACCCCAAAATTGCTTCGCCATACCGGCTGAGTGCCTCAAGCATAGCACTCTCTCCAACAATGTTCGATCCATCCGCTCCACCACACCATTAGACTGTGGATCTCCAGGTGTGCTAAAATGACGGCAGATTCCATGGAGTTTGCAGTAATTTCTACACTCCCTTGAGGTGTACTCACCTCCATAGTCAGATCTCAGCACCTTCACGTGCTTTCCGGTTTGTTTCTCCACCATGGTCTTCTACTCTCTGAACATGTGAAATGTCTGGTCCTTTAACTTTATTGAGTGCATGCAGACTTTGAGAGAGTAATCGTCAATGAATAAGACAAAATACCTAGCTTCCCCTCTTGACAGCTCTGGGCACGGTCCACACACATTTGTGTGTACATAGTCAAGTGGTCCTTCACTAGTATGCTTCCCCTTGTTGAACTGCACCTTTGTCTTCTTTTCGTACACACAGGATTCGCAGAATTCTACACTCTCATTCGAGTCTTCAATCAGTTTTCTTCTTCGGAGTACATCAAGGGTTTTGTCACATGGATGCCCTAAGCAATAATGCCACAACTTGGCTGAATCCCCAGGAACTGAGCTCGTAGTTCTTACGTCTGCTTCACCTTCAACTATAGTACCTTGAAGGGCATATAAGTTTCCCACTTTCGTTCCCTTCATCACAACCATGGCTCCTTTGGAGACTCTCAGTTGGTCCTTTTCAAAGACCGACTTACATCCGGCATTGTCCAATATTCCTATGGAGATTAGGCTCTTCGGTAGATCTGGGACATGCCTCACATCGGCAAGTATTCGCACTATGCCGTCATGCATCTTTATCTGGACGGTTCCAATACCCGCAGCCTTGCAAACTGCATTATTCCCCATGAGGATTGAACCTCCATCTTCCTTGGAATGGTTTGTAGTGAACCAAATCCTATGAGGAGTCATATGGTATGAGTAACCATTATCCATAAGTCATGCCATATTTGCATCACCTGCAATCCATGCGGCAAACATCTCGGTATCTCTACCTTCATCATGGACTTGCTCACCATCAATCCCCAAAGATGTCAAACCGGACTCTTTCTCGGCATCCTTGCTTTTCTTACTAACCTTGTTAGGATACCGGTTCGAAAAATGAACCTTCTTCTGGCAAATGAAACATGTGATATTCGCATACCTATCCTGCAAATGTCTCGACTTGGAGCAGTCATTGGTCTTCTTGAAGCCTCCTCTCCTTTCCTGTCGACATCTCACATGTAATGTCTCCTCACAGTTACTCACATGTTCTCTACCTTGAACCTTGCCAGATAGTTACTCGGTGTGAAGCGTTGCCTTCACCTCTTCCACGGTGAGAGTTGTTCGGTTATAAATCATCGACTAAACGAATTGGTTAAACTCCTCATGCAATGAACATAACAAGATAACCGCTTGGTGTTCATCCTCAATCTTCACATCCATACCCCGTAAATCCAGTACTATCCGATTCAACTCATCCATGTGATCTTTCACCGTTGATCCAGATTTCATCTTGAGAGTATACAGCTGCTGAAGCAAATATAGGCGACTTGTGAAGGATTTCTTCATATATATAGTCTCGTAAGCTTTTTCCATATGTCAGATGATGTAGCCTCATCTAAGACTTCCCTCAGAATATTATCTGATAACGACAACTGAATTGCGTTATAGGCCTTCCTCTCCATCTCTGCCTTAGCAGATTATTTCCCCTCTTTATCGATATTCGACACATCGAATATGCTCTGGTAACATCCCATCTGCATCTAAACATTCTTCACCTTCGTCTGCTAGATTCGAAAATAATTCCGACCGGTGAACTTCTCAATGTTCAATGTTGCAAAAGACACCATCTTTTCGCCACTAACTTCCTTTGCAAACGAACCACAAGCTCCGATACCACTTGTCGGGAATAAAACAACACGGCGTGACGGAACACAACGATGCCTTGGCATCCAAGCAAAGTACAAACCCTAATAAACTGATCAGGAATTTAGGGCTAGCAAAAGAACTCCAAATCACCCAACAATAAACCCTACAACCTTGCAATAGAAAGCAGCAAACGAATAATAGCATCAATCAAATCAAACGCAGACACAAGAGAATTATCCTGGTTCGGTTGTAAACAACCTACATCCAGCAATCCGAGATGATTCCACTATCAGAGAGATCCACCAATCTTAGGGTTACAATATTGCTTCCGCTCATGTGAGTAATAACTTGGCCAATAGCACAAGCCCTCATAAAATCACTCAAGGAAGAAGAAATCAAAGGAGAAATAGAGAAGAAAACACTCACCTTCTCAATTAAGAACTTCAAACCCTAATTTCTTTCTAGAATCTCCAAGGGGGTGGCTTTTGGCTTCCAAAAGCTCCAGATATTAAAAATAGAGGCTTAACCTAATCTAAAATAATAGATAGGGTTAAATAGGAACCCATAAATCCTGAGAAAATCAATCCGGGATGTCGGCTGCGCAGCCTGGACCCACGCGTGCTTGGCCCGAGTTGGTCCTCAGCTCGGTCTGCTCGACTGAGCTAACTTGCGCCGCTTCTATCGCTGGGTGGAGTCGAGTCGACTTGGTTGAGTAGCATTGCTACTCGACCCGAGTTGGTATTCGCTGCAGAGCTCTCTCAAACAACAAACTCTCGGACTTCTGAGACTATCAGAATCCTGCTATAGATCGACCTGAGTAGCATACTACTCGACCAAGTAGCCTCCTGCTCGACCAAGTTGAAGATCGCCCGAGTCGGCGAAAAATTCCCACTACTTACTGTTTCTGCTCTGATCCTGTAACACGGTCGAGTAACTGGTCAGCTCGACCGAGTCGCCTAGGAATCCTTCATATGAGACTTGAATCACAAAAAAAAACAACTTGAACCATTGGTTGATTGGCATTTTGTTTAGGACCTAGCTTCCTTTATTATGTTATGCCAAGAGTTTGTATATAAACTATTAATAGTAAGTTGATAAACATGGATGAGATCTTAAGATTTATACACCACCTCCTTTTATTATGTTTTGCTCACTAACGATCGTTGTCATGTCTGATTTACAGTGTACATGTTGTCAAAATTTTGAGAAGTTATGCATGCTTTTTACAACATGGCATGTCACGTACCGCTTTGTTGAGTATTGGACTCCCCGGATTTGGTTTTGGATGATGAACAAATATAACTATATCGTGAACTAACTCTTTGTGAGCGCAGTTATGGAGATCGTCGCCAAATTCATATGAACATCCAAAGAGACGTCTCAAGACTTCTCAAAGCGCGTGATCATATGCCTAAAGCTTCGTTGATGCTTTTGGACCATTATTGAAGTCATGAAGATTCAATTGAAGCTTTTGAAGACGGTTCGTCAAGTTTATTTTTATAGTCTTCTAGCTTCATTTCGTAGAATGTTAAGCCTTGAGTAGGTCTTACGTTTTAATCTTCATAACGCCCATATCTTAGAGCTAGGATCTTACTAGAAGTCTATACGAACTTTTCCGAAGCTTCGCGCTTCGATTCGCGACTTCTTGTGTATGTTAGTTGGTTCAAGAAGAAGAACCAACCGACTACTTCTTGAACCGACTAGTTTGCCTTCTCAATTCTAAGCTCTTTACTGTTTACAGTTAGTCAGTCTACGTTGACTTACCGACCGACTAGTTGGTGAACTAGTCGGTCAGTGATCCTTCTTAGACCGACTAGTTGAGCTTTTCCTGTGCATGCCAAGTTAATGTTTATCGTTAGTCTGTCTATGTACATTTGGCGACCGACTAGTTGATGAACTAGTCGGTCAACATTTGTTCTTGGACCGACTAAATCACTTTGTACTCAGACTATTTGTTTTATCTCTTAGTCGGTCTAAGTTTACTCACCGACCGACTAGTTGTGAAACTAGTCGGTTGGCAAGTCTTCTTGGACCGACTAGTTCTTTAAGTCTGAACTTCATCTATTCACTGTTCATCTCTTAGTCGGTTCATGTTGTTTGATCGACTGACTAGTTGATGAACTAGTCAGTCAGTGGTTGTTCTTTGACCGACTAGTTTGGTTCAGAATAGAGTCGTTGGAGCATTTAATGCCACGATTTTTGCTCTCTCTTTCATCTATCCTATAAATACTTGGAGTGTTGCATTCATTGCACTCAAGGCTGATATTAAGAGAATTTTAGAGATCAAACGAGAAGCATTCAATCTCATTCAAAGCTCATTCATTTCCAATCTTGAATCTCTCCCTCACTCTTATTTCAAAAGAGAGATTCATTGATTGTGAGCCTTCCAAGCCAAGTTCTTGATTCTAGGTCACCAACATCCACCTAGGACTCCATTGCTGGTCATCTTCTTGGAGCTAGGGTTTGGTGCCTCTTCATCTTCCCCAAAATCCTCTTTGCCCTAAATCGTATGTTTACTCAAGACATAGGATTTTGTTGGTAAGAATTTCTATTTCAAATTACATTGATATTGTAAGTGTTTCACTCTCGGTTGTGAGAGTTTGTTTGTGATCCCGGGTTGTGGGAGTCACATTTCGATTTGTGTATGATTTGATCTTTAGAGGTTTTCTACAAGAATTTCATAGTGCAAATCTTGAGTTAGGGTTTCTAACTCAAGTATCCGGAGGGATCCGGGTGGTTGGGACGTAGGATCACCGGGAACAAGTCGGGGAGACTTGGGTGGATCCGAACCCGTTAATTTGCTTGTTTGCGATTGTTTTACTTGTTGTCTAATATTTACATTTTCGCATTTTCGCATTGATTGGTAGAGTTTGCAAGATAGTTAGAAATTATCTTCTTAATTATTTTAAAGTACTATTCACCCCCCCTCTAGTACTTGTGCAGTAGCTTAGCATGGCATTACATTTGGTATCAGAGCCAAGTCTATAGATATGTCTGCCAACGACAACAAGACCGTTCGTCCACCTTCAGATTACAGCACCTTCAGGAACCGTGAAGGAGCGTCCTCGGTAATGGAAGGACACTCCTCGACGAGGCCTCCCTTCTTCAACGGTACTAACTACGGGTACTGGAAATGCCGGATGGAAACTTTCCTCCGGAGTGCTTCACTATGGAGGGTCACGATGAAGGAGTATGTCGAGCCCGCCAAAGAAGATTTCGAGAAGTGGACTACCGTGGAGGTCGCTACGGAGGTAAGCAATGCCAAGGCAATGAACGCCTTGCAATGCGCTTTGGAGCCCGAGGACTTCAATAAGATATGCACATGTAAGAGTGCATATCAAATATGGAACTCCCTCCTCATATTGCATGAAGGAACGAGTAGGGTAAGAGACTCTAAACTCATTGTAGTTAATAAAGATTACGAGTTATTTCATATGCTACAGGGTGAGAAGATGAAGGAGTACTATGCTCGCTTCGTCGACATCACAAACGATTTGGAGGCTCTCGGTAAGACATACTCCCAAAAGGAGAAAGTCTCGAAGATCATCGATGGACGTCCTTCTTGTTGGGAGAAACGTACCTTCGCCATCGAGGAAGGTAATGATATGAAAACTTATACTGTTGTTCAACTAATGGGTACCTTAATGTCTTATGAGGTACGCAAGGATAGCAAGCTAAAGTTACAGGACAAGATGAAGTCCTACTTGAAGCAAGACGAGCCAAAGAAAAAGGCGATTACGTTCAAGGTCCCTCCATCAACATCCACATCTACCGATGATGAAGAATCAGAAGAAGAGTTGGACTTGGAATCTATTGCCCTCATGGCAAAGAAGTTTAACCGGTTCTTCCGGAAAGGTAACTTCAAAAACAAATCGAAGTTTAGTTCTACTAATGCCTCCTCTCCTTTGTATGTCAAATGCAACAAGCCAGGACACATGAAAGCAGAGTGTCCCCAAAACAAACACAAGGAGAAGTGGAAGGCGCCCAAGTTCGAAAAGTCGAAGAAGTACAAGAAAGGGTACAAAAAGAGGCATGTCAGAACATTTACCAACTCCGACGAGGACTCGTCAAGCGGAGAGTCGGATGATGAGCAAGTGGAGCAATCATACACGTGCTTCATGGCTAGAGAGGAGCAAGATAAATATTCCTCCTCCGATGATAGCGACAATGAAGGTGATGAGGTAACTATGGATGACCTTAGAAATGCTAATGAGAAATTATGGTCTAAATACACTAAATTAGTAAATAGATATACTAAAGTAAAAGATGATTTAGCTAGCATCCAAACCTCGCCTAAAACTATCATCACCAACAACGACACCATTGTTGAAGAGTTAAGAAATGAGATTGTAAATCTCAAGTCTCAACTTGAACATGTTCATATTGAGGAATCGGATGAACATGAGATAGCGGATTTGACTTCTCGGAACTCAACTTTGAGTATCGAGAATGAGAATCTCAAATCTCGTGTTTATGCACTCACATCGCAAGTATCCACTTTGGATGCTTTGATGCATTCTCTCACCGAGAAATATGAGTGCACATTAGGCCGAATTAATAAATTCAATAAGGGTAAGGACCATTTGGATAACATCCTAAATGACTTACTTCCGACCAATCACCACATTGGCTTGGGGTATAAGATAGGAAGTTCATCCAAATCAGCCACTACCTTTGTTAGTCCAACTTCCGGTGACTTAACGAGTGGGAGCAAACACTCTATTGGTAGTTCATCTACCAATGGTGCTTCCACCTCGTACACTCCCTCATTCGGAAAGAAACCCACTTTGGGTGGACCTCCAAAGAAGGTTCATGCTTATATGTACACAAATACCATGCCACGTAGGAACACACATCCTACTCCACCGGCTCACACATATGATGATTTCTATGCTAAACATCCACGAGCACGTGCACACCATGTGAGACACCCTCACGCACGTGTTCCTCCACATGCATATGTACACCCACATCATCGTATGAATAAATATCATCATGCACCATTTCATCGTGTTCCTTATGCCTATCCACGACATGCATCACGTAGAAATCAACAACGCATGCATGCACCCAATAGGATTAGGGCTCCCAAAATATTCACAATTTGGAGCCCAAAGGACACAAGCATGGATGAAAAACAAGTTTACATGAATCCTTATTTCATGAATGTTGTGCATAGTGATAATTATGTGGGGAAGTCTAAGTCCAATTGGACTTGGCTTCCAAAGGTCTAATCTTTTTGGACCCAATGACCTTGGGTACCATGATACGATATTTTCTATCTTTATGTACTCAAGAGAAAGAAACGGAGCAACAAATCAAAATTTGGCTCCAAGAATAATTGGATACTCGATAGCGGGTGTTCAAAACACATGACGGGTGACGCTCAATTGCTCTCCGGAGTGGTGCCCATTGCAAATGGAAACCTGGTAGTCTTTGGAGGCAACGAGAGCGGAACCATCATAGGTGTTGGTAAAGTGGGTAATCCTTCTAAACCTCTAATAAGTGATGTTTACCTAGTTAAAGAATTAAACCACAATCTTATTTCAATAAGCCAACTTTGTGACAAAGGTTACAAAGTTAGTTTTGCGAAAGGAATGTGCCATATTTTAAGAAAAGATAATAATGAATTATTGTTTTCTGGCACACGCCATAAGGATTATACATCCTAGATCTTCCAAGATCACATGAAAAATGTCGCATTGCCAACACAAGTGAACAACACTTATGGCATCTACGTTTTGGTCATGTGAACTTTGGAATACTCTTTAAACTTTCCAAGTTAAATTCTATTAGAGGCTTCCCTAAGCTTGTCTGTCAAAAGAAAAGCTTTTATGACTCGTGTCAATGAGACAAGCTTCCAAAATCGTCATTTAAACCTAAGAAAAGCATTTCATCTAAGCGGCCACTAGAGCTATTACATCTAGATTTATTTGGGCCAACTAGAGTTGCTTCATTAGGAAATACACGGTATGGACTTGTTATCGTTGATGACTTTTCTAGATTTACTTGGGTATTTTCCTCAAGTAATAAAAATGATGCTTTTGAAAAATTCACAATATTTGTTAAGAAAGTACAAAATCTCATTGGAACCACCACTGTCACTATTCGTAGTGATCATGGAGGGAAATTTGAGAATGAGTCTTTCTCAACTTTTTGTGATGATGTTGGTATTACACACACCTTTTCATTCCCTCGCACACCTCCTCAAAATGGTGTAGTTGAGAGAAAGAATAGGACGCTAGTGGAATGTGCTCGCACTATGCTTGATGATAGCCAACTTGGCCATCAATTTTGGGTGGAAGCGGTACATACCGCTTGCTATGTGTTTAATAGGATACTTTTGAGGCCCAAACAAAATTGTTATGAATTGTTGTTTGGTAGATTGCCTCAAGTTAAACATTTTCGTGTTTTTGGTTCAAAATGTTTTATTAAAAACATGTATGGTAGCTTGGACAAATTTGATCCAAGATCCGATGAGGGGATATTTATTAGATATTCCTCCCGTAGCAAAGCCTACAGGATATACAACTAACGAACCTCAACGATCGATGAATCACTTCATGTCTCATTTAATGAAGATTTTGTCCCTACTAGAATTACTAATGATGATGACTCCATGGATGTTTTATGTGATTCAATTGGTAATTCTAATTCTATTGATTCTATTGATACTAACCGGACTAATGGAGTTTTTGAGAATGTTCCTAGTGATCAGGGAATTCCCAAACAACTTCATACCGTTCGTGACCGTCCTCATGAGCAAGTCATTGGCAATATACATGATAGTGTCAAGACGAGATCTCAAGTCAACTACTTCGCTCATTGTGCCTTTGCCTCCTCGATTGAGCCAAAGAATATTAATGAAGCGTGCGAAGATAGCGCTTGGATCCTTGCCATGGAGGAGGAACTCATTCAATTCGAGAGGAATGAGGTTTGGGAGCTTGTTCCATTGCCATCAAAGAACCACACCGTCATAGGGACAAAGTGGATCTTCAAGAACAAGACCGACGAAAACCAAATCGTCGTCCGGAACAAAGCTCGGTTAGTAGCTCAGGGCTATCGGCAAGAGGAAGGTATTGATTTCGAAGAATCCTTTGCTCCGGTAGCTAGATTAGAATCAATTAGATTATTGTTATATTTTGCATGCCATAAAGATTTTAAACTCTTTCAAATGGATGTTAAAAGTGTGTTTTAAACGGAGATGTTGTTGAGGAATTTTATGTTTCTCAACCTCTGGGTTTTATAAATGAAAAATTCCCAAACCATGTTTTCAAACTTAAGAAAGCACTTTACGGTTTGAGACAAGCTCCTCGAGCTTGGTATGACCGTTTAAAGAATTTTCTTTTGGATTTAGGTTTTAAAATGGGAGAAGTTGATTCTACATTATTTGTTAAGTATTCGAATAATGATATAATTTTATTTCAAATTTATGTTGATGATATCATTTTCGGTGCTACTAACTTCATTCTTTGCGAAGAGTTTTCTAATGTGATGAAGGATCAATTTGAGATGAGCCACATGGGTGAGCTCAAATATTTCTTAGGTCTCCAAATTCACCAAATGAACAATGCAATCTTCATCCACCAAACCAAGTACACGGTGGAGTTGCTAAAGCGATTTGGAATGGAGAATGCCTCTGGGAAGAAGACTCCAATGAGAACCACTACACATCTTGATAAGGATACAGGTGGTAAAGATGTAGACATTCGTTTATATCGAGGTATGATGGGTAGTTTACTTTATCTTACCGCAAGTAGGCCCGATATTATGTTTGCCGTATGTGTATGTGCTCGTTATCAGTCTCAACTTAAGGAATCTCACTTAGTAGCGGTAAAACGTATTTTCCGTTATCTAAGTTACACACTTGATTTTGGATTACTTTATCCAAAATCTAGCACATATGAGTTAATCTCATATAGTAACGCAGATTATGCGGGATGCAAATCCGACAGGAAAAGTACTAGTGGCACTTGCCATTTTATAGGAAATTCTCTTGTCTCTTCGTTTTTCAAGAAGCAGAATTCCGTATCACTTTCAACCACCGAGGCGGAATACATTACCGCCGGTGCCGCATGTGCTCAGGTTCTTTGGATGAGACACACTCTTAAAGACTTTAGTATAAACTGTGATACTTGCCATATCATGGTAGACAACCAAAGTGCAATATGTCTCTCTAAGAATCCGGTACACCATTCCCGTTCGAAACACATAGATGTCAGTCATCATTTCTTAGATGATCATGTTGCTAAAAAGGACATCATATTAGTGTACGTTGAAACCCAGAAGCAAATCGCCGATATTTTCACGAAACCCCTAAAGGAAGACTCCTTTGTGCGGTTGCGTCGAGAATTGGGGATTATGGGTGAATCCGAGATTTAGGATTCATATTTTATTCAATAATCTTGCATGCTATTAAATTTCGTTATATTTGCACATGCTAGATTTATTGGAATTTTCTGGATTTTTTTTGAATTTTCGGAATTTTCGCTCGATTTATTCATGAACGTCAAATTTAAGATTTTTGATATTTAATGGGGTAGTATAATGATTAATGAGAGTATTACGATGTTTCGTCCAAGTGCGATTAGGAGAGAACGCAAAATTTTTCAAATTCTAAATTTTTGAACTCTGTTAGTCGGTTCATGTTCATTGACCGACCGACTAGATCATCATCTAGTCAGTCCGTGAATGAACTCAGACCGACTAACTCAAGCCCTAAATTTTGGCTTCAGTTACTGTTTGCACTTAGTCGGTTCAAGCTCATTGGCCGACCGACTAGATGATCCTCTAGTCGGTCAGCGCTTGAACTCTGACCGACTAAGTGCACAGGGACAGTTGCGTCTTTTGATATTCCAATCGACTTATACACTCTTCTAACCGACTTAATCTCTCATTAGTCGGTGCGAAACTCCTCTCCCAGCTCAAAACCCCCGAGCCCCTTCGAATTCCTCCTCTCATCTGGCCTTTTTCCGTCGCTTGCGTCAGTTCTCTGGCCGTCGATCTTCCCTAGGGTATCTATCTTCCCTCTCTTTCAGCTGTTTAGGTTTCTAGGTTTTTGATTTCAGCTCTTAGACCTAGGGTTATCTCGTTTTCTTTCCGTTTAGGGTTGCTCTAGGGTTTCTTCGATTTGTGTCTATCTCGTTTCATTGCACGTGTCTTGTCTCGCTTATGGCAAAGACCCGCATCCCGATCGAACCATCTCGTCTGTCGCCTATGACCATCGATTCGCCACCTTCGGACCCCCCGCAACCCAAACACCGATCGAAAACGACCCATCCCCCTTCGTCGTCTTCGCCTCCTCTTAAGAAGAAGAGGACGGCGATAGCGAAACCCCGAGCCCAATCTCAGCCCAAGCCTAGGAAGCAACTCGTTTCACCATCTTCAGTCCGTGCTCCCACTCCTCCCGATGATTCTGACACGGAATATACTCCCGAGTTCGAGCCTACCGATAGGGCTCCTACTCCTCCTCCTAGGTCTAGCACTCGTCCGACGTCTAGCTCCCGTCTGATTCCTAGTACACGTTAGCCTAAGGGGAAGGATTCGATGCCAGCTGGCGGTGTCGATATTTCTTTATGTAGCGACGACCTGTTGTGTCTCGCGGCATATAACCGTATCAAACACTGTCCGCTGCTATTAGAGCACTTCGTACAGTTCTCTGACTTCCCAGGCCTAGCTGATCTCCTTTCGTCTAGCGGTCTTATCAATTATCTTCGGTATGACCCTAAGGCGAATCCACATCCATACCCCCGTCTGGTCAAGCTATTTTACGCGAACCATGTCCGGGGTCAGTACGATGAGACCCATTCCATTGAGATGGCTGTCTTGGGGACTCCGATAGCCTTCACGGCAGAAATCTTAGGGGATTTGATTGGTTGCTCCTCGTCTGGCCTCCTCCCTTCCGATATCTCTGTCGATGACATCTCTTCCCTTGACCAGGTCATGCTTTCTGAGATTTTCCACGTGATCCCTCCCGCCATGATTGGCGTCCCATCCAAATCCTTCAAGCCCAACGCTTGGGTCTTGAATCTGATCTTGAATTTGTGCCTCCTTCCGAAGTACGGCTCATCCTCCTTGCCATCCCAGCCTTTCCTTAAGCTCATTTATGCCATCTTCATGGGGAGTGAGATTAACTGGGCTAGGATCATTCTCGATAAGATGGATTCTTTCGACTGTATCCGAAAGTCCACGAAATCTGCTCACATCCCATATCCATGCCTTCTGACACTCGTATTCTGTTACTTTTGTGTCCCTCTTCCACCTGATGACGAGCATCCTCTCGGTCCCCCTCTGAATGCGACGGCCGTCAAGAAGTCTCTTGTGACTCTTCATCACGTTCAGAGGACGACCCCGTCTGTTTCTGCTTCAGCCTCTGCTTCAGCTGCCCCTGCTCCCTCTCCTACTCTTGCTGAGCTCGCACGTTCGTTGAAACGTGTAGAGTCTCATTGTGCTTGATCTGAGGAGATTCTCGCTCGCATCGCAGCTCACTTGGGGATTGATATCCCACCGTCAGTTTCTGACGAGGATGAGTTGGATGAGGATGAGATCGAGGAGCTTGCTCGTGCTGCTGCTGCTCGTGCCCCTGAGGGTACTTCTGGTGCTGCTGCTTCGTCTACCGGTGACCCCGAGAGCACACCTGGTGCCACCATACCTGCGGTGGGTACTTCGTCTGGTGCTCCCGAGGCCACACCCGTCGCTCCCGTGGACACTGCTGCTAATCCGGTGACCACCACTCCTGCTGCAGAGCTTGTTGCTGCTACAGATCCTCCAGCTACCTCCTGAGCTTCTCTGAGGACTCTCTTAGTGCACATTGGATGATTTATGTAGTGAGATAGAGTTGGGTAGGATAGAGTGGGTGGTTATGATTTATGATATTTTGTGATGTCGTTTTGATGTATTTTTGGTATAGTTTGATGTATTTTGGATGGATATGTGTATGTTTTGTGATACTCCGATATCTGTTGTGATATGATGATGTATTTTGTGCCTCGATCTGAGGATCGTTTATGTATGTTGTCGATGTATCAATTTGATGTACTCATGCTTCATATATATATATATACATATATATATATATATATATATATATATATATATATATACATCGATGTTGACATTTATTCTCTTGTGCACATTATATTCTTTTTATGTCTCTGGTGTTTGATTATCTTCGTCACTTGACGATAATAACTTGGTTAAATAGAAATTATTTCTATGAAAACATAGAATTGTTTTCCATGCACTAAATTAACCAAGAATGTTGATATTGGAGAGTACATTCCATAACTCAATTCGTAAAATTAATTTGAGTTTTGATGATTTTATTTATCGATTTTCGACTTTGGTCTCATTGACACGCTTTGATTTAATTCGTATTTTTCCCTTGGTGTCATTTGGACCGTGGTCGTACTCTACGACTCCCGTGCTTTTGGTTTTTTTAGCCATTATTGTCGTTGATCTCCCGCTCTTTTTGCTTATGCCAAAGGGGGAGAGATATAATAATGACGATGAGCTAAATGATAATTTAAAGCATTTTTCCAAGAATCTAATTTGATATGTTAGATTCAGTGGGAGTTAAGATATAAAAATGGATTTCAAATCCGATATTTCAATAATTGATTCACATTTTATATTTTACTCGTCTGCTTGATGCGTATGATTATGATTTAATTTTGAGATTAATGTGTCATCAATGCAAGGGGAGTAAGTAAATTTCATTTGAATCATTATTTTAGATTATTATTTATGTTGGTTTGTCATCACCAAAAAGGGGAAGAATGTTGAGTATTGGACTCCCTGGATTTGGTTTTGGATGATGAACAAACATAAATATATCGTGAACTAACTCATATGAACATCTAAAGCGACGTCTCAAGACTTCTCAAAGCGCGTGATCATATGCCTAAAGCTTCGTTGAAGCTTTTGGACCATTATTAAAGTCATGAAGATTCGATTGAAGCTTTTGAAGATGGTTCGTCAAGTTTATTTTTATAGTCTTCTAGCTTCATTTCGTAGAATATTAAGCCTTGAGTAGGTCTTACGTTTTAATCTTCATAACGCTCATATCTTAGAGCTAGGATCTTAGTAGAAGTCCATACGAACTTTCCCGAAACTTCGCTCTTCGATTCGCAACTTCTTGTAAATGTTAGTTGGTTCAAGAAGAAGAACCAACCGACTAGATGGTGATCTAGTCGGTCGGCAAAGCTTCTTGAACCGACTAGTTTGCCTTCTCAATTCTAAGCTCTTTACTGTTTACAGTTAGTCGGTCTACGTTGACTCACCGACGGACTAGTTGGTGAACTAGTCGGTCAGTGATCCTTCTTAGACTGACTAGTTGAGCTTTCCCTATACATGCCAAGTTACTGTTTATCGTTAGTCGGCCTATGTACATTTGGCGACCGACTAGTTGATGAACTAGTCGGTCAACATTTGTTCTTGGACCGACTAAATCAATTTGTACTCAGACAATTTGTTTTATCTCTTAGTCAGTCTAAGTTCACTCACCGACCGACTAGTTGTGAAACTAATCGGTTGGCAAGTCTTCTTGGACCGACTAGTTCTTTAAGTCTGAACTTCATCTATTCACTGTTCATCTCTTAGTCGGTTCATGCTGTTTGACCGACCGACTAGTTGATGAACTAGTCGGTCAGTGGTTGTTCTTTGACCGACTAGTTTGGTTCAGAATAGAGCCGTTGGAGCATTTAATGCCACGATTTTTGCTCTCTCTTTCCTCTATCCTATAAATACTTGGAGTGTTGCATTCATTGCACTCAAGTTTGATATTAAGAGAAGTTTAGAGATCAAAAGAGAAGCATTCAATCTCATTCAAAGCTCATTCATTTCCAATCTTGAATCTCTCCCTCACTCTTATTTCAAAAGAGAGATTCATTGATTGTGAGCCTTCCAAGCCAAGTGCTTGATTCTAGGTCACCAACATCCACCTAGGACTCCATTGATGTTCATCTTCTTGAAGCTAGGGTTTGGTGCCTCTTCATCTTCCCCAAAATCCTCTTTGCCCTAAATCGTAAGTTTACTCAAGGCATAGGATTTTGTTGGTAAGAATTTCTATTTCAATTTACATTGATATTGTAAGTGTTTCACTCTCGGTTGTGAGAGTTTGTTTGTGATCCCGGGTTGTGGGAGTCACATTTCGATTTGTGTATGATTTGATCTTGTAGAGGTTTTCTACAAGAATTTCATAGTGCAAATCTTGAGTTAGGGTTTCTAACTCAAGTATCCAGAGGGGATCCGGGTGGTTGGGACGTAGGATCACCGGGAACAAGTCGGAAGACTTGGGTGGATCCGGACCCGTTAATTTGCTTGTTTGCGATTGTTTTACTTGTTGTCTAATATTTACATTTCCGCATTTCCGCAATGATTGGTAGAGTTTGCAAGATAGTTAGGAATTATCTTCTTAATTATTTTAAAGTACTATTCACCCCCCTCTAGTACTTGTGCAGTAGCTTAGCAGGGCATTACACGCTTCCCATTATACTTGAGAGCGAGAACGCGAGCGGGTCCGCATGTGCTTAAAGGAAAGAAGAGGTACTTATTTTTCTCTTCTCTCTTCTTTGACTTAAGCACAATAAGCGTTAATTAGCAAAAGCAGGTCCCTGCACGCGAATATCTTAGAAGCAGCATAAATATTCATTACATTACAAGTACCTATGTCCAACGCAAAGTACACAAACAATTAAGGCCTAGCATGGCCGTACAATCTGCTGAAAGCAAACACACCTGAAAACAACAATTTAAGTAATAAAACTGAAATAGTAATGGTCCGCTCTAGCACTCCATAGGAAAGATCTCAGTGTCCTCGTAGCTCTGATCAGCGGGGTCCACCTCTATGATGAGATCCTCAAAAGTAGGGTCCTCGAGGTACTCTGTCTCTGAACTGTAACGGCCGGTATTTTTCCTACGCGTGTAATTTATTGTGTGTGCCCGTATATTTGCTCGATCGTCCGGATGTGTTGTGCGCGAGTTCTTCGTGTGTCGACGCGAGCGCGTCTCGGATGACTTTTAATTTTCATGGCGCGATTAATTAACTTTAACCCTGATTAATTACACTAATTATTTACCCTAATTAGATTAACCCCAATCAAATACTGTTTAAACTTTAATCTCAATTAAATTGCTAATTAACCCTACATTCATACCCACCGTTTGGGGTAGTTCAGATCCAACACTACATTGAAGTTTCTCCCCCACCTCCAGCTCTTCCATCCGTCGACATGTTCACCTGCACTGTTGTATTTCAACAGGTACATCTTCTCCTTCCTCCTGCCAACAACAATTTTTCCTCCTGCAAAACAAATCCCTGCAAACCCACCACCTTCATCCCTGCAAATCATCTGCCAATCCCCAACCCTATCAGCCCCAATCTTTCAAACCAAAAACAAAATTCAAAAAACAAATCAGCCCTCCTCAAATCAATTCCCCACTGCAAACAAAATCTCCAAGTCAAAAATCGAACCAGCAACGAAAATCAAAACCCAAAATCAAATCAGGAATCTAGGGAAGAGATCAACTTAGATCTAAAAAACATTACAGATTTTTACAAAAAAAAACCCAGACCCAAAACTTCTTCTTCTTCCTTCCTTCCTCTCCTCCCTAGGCCCTCACCCGCCGCACACCCCTAGCCGCCGTCGCCGGAGTAACCACAGCGCGCCGACGTGCGCTGGAGGAGGCCGCCGCCGCTGCACCCTGCCGGAGGCCGCCACGCCACCGGGGAAGCCGCCGTCCGTCGCTAGGAGCGCGCGCCGCCCGTCGCCGTTCGCCTCCGCGCCGCCGGCCGCCTGAAGCCGCCCTTCCCCGTCGTCGCCGAAGGTGAGGAGCCCCTCTGCTGTTTTGATTTTTGCAAGAAGCCGTTGGTTGCTTGGTTGCCTGCCTGCAAGTTTAAAGAACAAAAAAAAAGAAAAGAATGAATGAAGCCTATTAAAGAATGAAAGAAGAGAGTTAAGAGATTGACCTGGGCTTTTAAAAATAGAGAAGAGATAGAGACGGAGTCTGAGAAAGAGAGCCTGAGAGGGGTTAAAGAGTATTCCAATAAAGAAGCAGCCAGTATTAATAAGTGAGGAAGGAATAGTAATAGACAGATAGGGTTAGTTGACAGTGGAAATAGGATTAAAGAATAAGAGAGGGTGAGAGAGTTAAGATAGGGTCGGCCTCTTAAAGAAAATAATAGACGCGTGACAGACTGAGTATTAAACGAGTAGGAAGGGTAATTAACGGTTAGTTTGTTTATTAACCCATAATAAATGTTTAGTTGTGTTAGGTTTCGTATTAATTAGCTAACTGCTACCATGAAACTGTTTTAATCTTTCTGTTAATAATATTTCTGTAAGTTAATAACCTCAATCTACATATACTTTTCCATGTTAGATTATTTAATTATAACATAACCCACTTGTTAGTATTGACATGTTAGGATAATATAAGTAGAATAAAATAAGGTGTATCAGGTTAGTGTAACACATATGAATATCACCCTAGCCGGAGAACCTGATAAAATTTAACCGAACCCACTTTAGAGATTAACTTAATAATGTATTTGTTTCACGAAATATCTAATTCGGTGAATTGTTTAACTAAAACAGAGAACCAGTCGTTTTATAGCGTAACGCTCGTCGAGGCGAACCCACGACAACCGATATCAGCGGAAACAGGCAAGTGATACTTGCCAGTAATTATTTAGGCCACGTTTTTAGGCCAAATTGTTTGTTAGCGTAAAAGAGACTAGACAGTGAAATGATAGCTGTCTAGACGCCCTATTTGATCTAGTTTGACAACGAAACTAGATTCGACACCCTACTTGATCTAGCTTGACAACGAAGCTAGATCCGACACTTTACCTGCTTTCATTCATGCTGCCATGCCATGTTTAATTTTCAATTAACGGTATGCACTTTAACTGCTCATCTCATGTCATGTCATGAATTCAATGTTTCATCGTGATTGTGTAGCACATGCTACAAAAATTGTAATTATTGAGGCTAGGCACCTGCTTTTGCGGGCACAACCCTATGCCAAAAACACTTCCTGGCTCGTGATCCAGAAGATGGGCGCCAGTCCATATTGAGAAACACTTCCTGGGCTCGTGATCCAGAAGCGGGCTCACGTACTTGGGAAACCAAGGCTCGACACATGTGGGAGGGGTAGGGTTAAACGATCGCTTGAGCGTAGAAGTGAGCCCGTACAGCCACTTCAGCCAAAAGACGGAAACTCTGTGCACAAAGTGATAAATCAGTGATTCGTGAATCGTGAAATAATGAATTGTAGCTTTTTGCTACACCGTGCTTGATTACTATTATCTTGTTCATTTAAATGTTGCATTCTTAAATGTCATGCCATTTCATCATGTTAGAACTGCTAGTTGCATTATTTTATTTGTATCCTTGCACAAAAGTTCTCCGCCCTTTTGGGAGACTTTTGCTGACATGTGCCCTTTTCTCTTTGGGTGTCACATGTCAGGATTTGAGACAGAGCAGGTTGTTGAGGACGAGCAGTTCGTTGACGCTGAGTTCGAGGTCCCTACTGAGACCGAGTTCGAGGACACCGGTGACCAGTCCTAGTCTCACCTAGAGACTTCTTTAGTTGTTGCTGCTTTTATAGTTGCTGTTAGATTTCGGTGTGTAGCACCTATATATCTCTTTGTTTTGTCTGGCCATGCTTTAGGCCTATTGTTCAGACTCGTACTTTTGTGACTATTCTGTGATGTAATATTTGTTGGATGTTGTTGGTGGATATTTTCTTATCTGCTTTATTATTGTTGTTGTTTCGTCGCAATGCAAGGACCTGCTACTTTTCGAAAAAATTTTACAGATGCTTATCAGGCTGCAGCTTCACAGCTCCACGTCTGAGCGGGCCTCTTCACGTCTCGCCTTCCATATTAGGGAAGCGGGGCGTGACAGGTTTTAGTGGTGGCCCATGCAGGTCCTCCCTTTTTGCATCTGCGAAATATCGGAACAACAATGATGATAAACCACATCCAATTAATTATTCATAACATTCGAGTCATGATTAAGTCTAATCTGAACGTTTCCTTGTCTTAGATGGCTGGGAGACGCGTTACCCGAGCTGTAGTTAGACCCGCATTGAAGTCTAGTTCGTCTGCACAGTTTAAGAGGCCAGGTGGGCTTAGCCGGAAAACATGTCATTTTTGCGGCAAGGCTGGTCATGTGAAGGAGCAGTGTAGGAGATTCTTGGGCCAGTGCTTGGTTTATGGTGATGCCACGAATGCATTGAAGGATTGTCCGAGAACTAAGCAACTGTGGAAGGCACCAGTTGGAGTTCAGCAGCAAAGAGCTCCGGTAGTCGCTGGACGTGGAGCGCCTCTCATTCCCCAGAAGCAGGCTTTCCAGCAGGCTGTTCAGCCTAAGAGGCAAGCCTTCACGATGACAACAGTGGAGGCCGAGACTGAGGACGGAGTTATTGCAGGTAACTTCTATACCAGTCTTTCTTATTTATGCATTATATTTGATTAGTTATATTCATGTTAATTTAGTTGCATATTACCCTTAGGTGTCATCTTAGTTTCATCTCACCCGGCCTTGACCCTGTTCGATTCTGGAGCTTCCATGTGCATCCTATCTCGGAAGTTCGTAGTCGAACACTCGATACCCACCTATACACTTCCCAAGTGTTGGAACATTACAACTGGGAATGGTGTAGTGAAGGTTGCACTGGGATGTAGACCGTGCCCGTTGGTGATTAGTGGACACGAACTGTATGCTAATTTCATCGTCCACGACCTCTCCAATTTCGATGCTATTCTCGGCATTGACTGGTTAGGAGCTTTTTATGCCACGATCGACTGCCACCGGAAGAAAGTGGTGTTCGAAATTCCTGATCACCCAGTGTTCGAGTTTGTCGGCGGAGGACGTTCGCTTGGACCTGTCAAGTTCCGAGCCCAGCCTTACCGATTGACCATTGCATCTATGATTGCTGAGCCAGAGAAGCCTGCAGTAGTGAGAGATTTCGAAGACGTCTTCCCTGAAGACATTTCTGGAGTGCCGCCTGATCGAGCGTTGGAGTTCGGCATCGATCTTATGCCAGGAGCCCAACCAATTTCGAAGGCGCCGTACCGTATGGCTCCTGCAGAACTAGAAGAGTTGAGGAAGCAGTTGGATGAGCTACTACAGAAGGGTTTCATTCATCCCAGCGTATCTCCCTGGGGTGCACCCGTCTTGCTGGTAAAGAAGAAAGATGGCTCGAGAAGAATGTGTATCGATTATCGGGAGTTGAATCAGATCACAGTGAAGAACAAGTACCCGCTGCCTCGCATTGATGATATCTTCGATCAGCTTGGTGGATCGAGGGTATTTTCGAAGTTAGATCTCCGGAGCGGATACCATCAAGTCAGAGTCAAGAAGGAAGATGTACTCAAGACTGCTTTTCGGACTAAGTACGGGCATTATGAGTTCGTTGTCATGCCATTCGGTGTGACCAACGCTCCTGCTGTGTTCATGAATCTCATGAACCTTATCTTTTATGACTTCCTCGACAAGTTCGTGGTGATTTTCATAGACGACATCTTGGTGTACTCGAAGAGCGAGGAGGAGCATGCAGAACATCTGAAGATAGTGTTGGAGACGCTCCGTCACCATAGACTGTATGCCAAGTACAGCAAATGTGAATTCTGGCTGGATAGAATTGCATTTCTTGGGCATGTAGTATCGGGAGCTGGTATCTCAGTGGATCCGGAGAAGGTCAAAGCAGTTAGTGAATGGCATACACCTCGATCGGCATCAGACATCAGAAGTTTTCTTGGATTGGCTGGATACTACCGCAGATTTATCAAGGATTTCTCGAGGATAGCTGAGCCGATGACGAGATTGACGAGGAAGGATGTTAAGTTCAGTTGGTCAGACTCGTGTGAGCAAGCCTTTTCTACTTTGAAGGAGAGACTGACATCTGCACCAGTCTTAGCTATTCCGGACAGAAGCGGAGGCTTCGAAATTTTCTGCGACGCATCAGGCAAGGGACTTGGATGCGTTCTGCACCAGCACAATCATGTGGTCGCATATGCTTCGCGACAATTGAAGGTCCATGAGAAGAATTATCCGACCCATGATTTGGAGCTAGCCGCCGTCATCTTTGCTGTGAAGATTTGGCGACATTTCTTACTGAGTGAGAAAGTGAAAATCTTCACTGATCACAAAAGTTTGAAATATATATTCACCCAGAAGGAACTAAATATGAGACAGCGTAGATGGTTGGAATTGATGGCAGACTACGACATCGATCTTCAGTATCATCCAGGGAAGGTGAATGTCGTACCAGATGCCTTGAGTCAACTGCCCAAAGTGATGATTCTCACCGCTCAGTGGAGATTGCAGCAGGACATACGAAGGATGAATGTTGAAGTTGTACTACCTTGAGTCACATCGACATTGATGAACATGCAGATTCAGTCGACGATTGTGGATCGAATCAAGATTGCTCAAGCTGGAGATGCTAAGTTGAAGAAGATCAGAGAGCAAGTCGAAGCAGGACTTCGAACAGATTTTCTGATTCACGCGGATGGATCTTTGAGATATGGTAGCAGGATCTGCGTACCTGCAGGAGATATCAGAGAAGAGTTAATGAATGAGGCTCACAGCTCACCTTATTCTATTCATCCTGGAGGTACTAAGATGTACAAGGATCTTCGACAAAATTTCTGGTGGCATGGGATGAAGAGAAGTGTGGCACAGAGCGTTGCCAAGTGCCTCGTGTGTCAGCAAGTGAAGGCTGAACATCATCGCACTGCTGGACTATTGCAACCTCTGCCAATTCCAGAATGGAAGTGGCAGCACATCACGATGGACTTCGTGACTGGCTTACCTCGGAGCACCAAGCAGAACGACGCGATCTGGGTTATCGTTGATCAATTAACCAAGTCCGCGCACTTTATACCTTTCCGAGTTGGGCAATCCACGGAGATATTAGCAAGGAAGTATATGGAGGTAATGACTTAACTCATGCCTTATTAATTTCCTTCTAGTACTAGTCGTGATATGAATTATGTCGTGTAGGAGATCGTGCGCTTGCATGGAGTCCCTGTGAGCATTGTATCAGATCGTGATACGAGGTTCACATCTCAGTTCTGGAAGAGTCTGCAGACCAATCTGGGTACCAGTCTGAAGTTCAGTACTGCGTATCACCCGCAGACGGATGGACAGTCGGAGCGCACTATTCAGATCTTGGAAGATATGCTGAGAGCTTGCATGTTGGATCTCAAGGGTTCGTGGGAGGATCACCTGCACCTGGTAGAGTTTTCCTACAACAACAGCTATCAGGCGAGCATTGGCATGGCGCCATTTGCTGCTCTCTACGGGAGGAAATGTCGATCACCACTGAGTTGGGATGACGTAGGTGATAGAGAGCTCTTGGGACCGAGATGATAGTGGAAACAGTTGATGTTGTGCGAAATATCAGAGACAATATTCGGATCGCCCAGGACCGTTATAAGCATTGGGCAGATGCTAAACGTCGTCCTCTAGAGTTTCAGCCGGGAGATCATGTATTCCTGAAGATCTCACCAAATCGAGGAGTAATTCGATTTGGGAAGAGAGGCAAACTTAGTCCGAGATATATTGGACCATTCGATGTGCTAGAGCGAGTTGGAGAAGTAGCTTATCGCTTAGCTTTGCCACCATCCTTGGAGGGAGTTCATGACGTCTTTCATGTGTCTCAGCTCCGTCGTTATATTAGCGACCCTTCTCATGCTGTGGACTACTCAGAGATCACAGTTCGACCAGATCTGACGTACGAACAGCAACCGGTGGAGATCTTAGATCGACGTCAGAAAGTTTTCAGGACCAAGACTGTTGATCTAGTCAGGGTGATGTGGCGTCGTGACTCACCAGGAGAGTCTACCTGGGAGCGGGAAGATGAGGTACGGGAGCGTTACCCATATTTGTTCACTACTCTTTAGTGGATAAGAATTCCGAGGACGGAATTTTTCCTAAGGTGGGTAGAATGTAACGGCCGGTATTTTTCCTACGCGTGTAATTTATTGTGTGTGCCCGTATCTTTGCTCGATCGTCCGGATGTGTTGTGAGCGAGTTCTTTGTGTGTCGACGCGAGCGCGTCTTGGATGACTTTTAATTTTCATGGCACGATTAATTAACTTTAACCCTGATTAATTACACTAATTATTTACCCTAATTAGATTAACCCCAATCAAATACTGTTTAAACTTTAATCTCAATTAAATTGCTAATTAACCCTACATTCATACCCACCGTTTGGGGTAGTTCAGATCCAACACTACATTGAAGTTTCTCCCCCACCTCCAGCTCTTCCATCCGTCGACATGTTCACATGCACTGTTGTATTTCAACAGGTACATCTTCTCCTTCCTCCTGCCAACAACAATTTTTCCTCCTGCAAAACAAATCCCTGCAAACCCACCACCTTCATCCCTGCAAATCATCTGCCAATCCCCAACCCTATCAGCCCCAATCTTTCAAACCAAAAACAAAATTCAAAAAACAAATCAGCCCTCCTCAAATCAATTCCCCACTGCAAACAAAATCTCCAAGTCAAAAATCGAACCAGCAACGAAAATCAAAACCCAAAATCAAATCAGGAATCTAGGGAAGAGATCAACTTAGATCTGAAAAACATTACAGATTTTTACAAAAAAAACCAGACCCCAAACTTCTTCTTCTTCCTTCCTTCCTCTCCTCCCTAGGCCCTCACCCGCCGCACACCCCTAGCCGCTGTCGCCGGAGCAACCACAGCGCGCCGCCGTGCGCTGGAGGAGGCCGCCGCCGCTGCACCCTGCCGGAGGCCGCCACGCCGCCGGGGAAGCCGCCGTCCGTCGCTAGGAGCGCGCGCCGCCCGCCGCCGTTCGCCTCCGCACCGCCGACCGCCTGAAGCCGCCCTTCCCCGTCGTCGCCGAAGGTGAGGAGCCCCTCTGCTGTTTTGATTTTTGCAAGAAGCCGTTGGTTGCTTGGTTGCCTGCCTGCAAGTTTAAAGAACAAAAAAAAAGAAAAGAATGAATGAAGCCTATTAAAGAATGAAAGAAGAGAGTTAAGAGATTGACCTGGGCTTTTAAAAATAGAGAAGAGATAGAGACGGAGTCTGAGAAAGAGAGCCTGAGAGGGGTTAAAGAGTATTCCAATAAAGAAGCAGCCAGTATTAATAAGTGAGGAAGGAATAGTAATAGACAGATAGGGTTAGTTGACAGTGGAAATAGGATTAAAGAATAAGAGAGGGTGAGAGAGTTAAGATAGGGTCGGCCTCTTAAAGAAAATAATAGACGCGTGACAGACTGAGTATTAAACGAGTAGGAAGGGTAATTAACGGTTAGTTTGTTTATTAACCCATAATAAATGTTTAGTTGTGTTAGGTTTCGTATTAATTAGCTAACTGCTACCATGAAACTGTTTTAATCTTTCTGTTAATAATATTTCTGTAAGTTAATAACCTCAATCTACATATACTTTTCCATGTTAGATTATTTAATTATAACATAACCCACTTGTTAGTATTGACATGTTAGGATAATATAAGTAGAATAAAATAAGGTGTATCAGGTTAGTGTAACACATATGAATATCACCCTAGCCGGAGAACCTGATAAAATTTAACCGAACCCACTTTAGAGATTAACTTAATAATGTATTTGTTTCACGAAATATCTAATTCGTAGAATTGTTTAACTAAAACAGAGAACCAGTCGTTTTATAGCGTAACGCTCGTCGAGCCGAACCCACGACAACCGATATCAGCGGAAACAGGCAAGTGATACTTGCCAGTAATTATTTAGGCCACGTTTTTAGGCCAAATTGTTTGTTAGCGTAAAAGAGACTAGACAGTGAAATGATAGCTGTCTAGACGCCCTATTTGATCTAGTTTGACAACGAAACTAGATTCGACACCCTACTTGATCTAGCTTGACAACGAAGCTAGATCCGACACTTTACCTGCTTTCATTCATGCTGCCATGCCATGTTTAATTTTCAATTAACGGTATGCACTTTAACTGCTCATCTCATGTCATGTCATGAATTCAATGTTTCATCGTGATTGTGTAGCACATGCTACAAAAATTGTAATTATTGAGGCTAGGCACCTGCTTTTGCGGGCACAACCCTATGCCAAAAACACTTCCTGGCTCGTGATCCAGAAGATGGGCGCCAGTCCATATTGAGAAACACTTCCTGGGCTCGTGATCCAGAAGCGGGCTCACGTACTTGGGAAACCAAGGCTCGACACATGTGGGAGGGGTAGGGTTAAACGATCGCTTGAGCGTAGAAGTGAGCCCGTACAGCCACTTCAGCCAAAAGACGGAAACTCTGTGCACAAAGTGATAAATCAGTGATTCGTGAATCGTGAAATAATGAATTGTAGCTTTTTGCTACACCGTGCTTGATTACTATTATCTTGTTCATTTAAATGTTGCATTCTTAAATGTCATGCCATTTCATCATGTTAGAACTGCTAGTTGCATTATTTTATTTGTATCCTTGCACAAAAGTTCTCCGCCCTTTTTGGGAGACTTTTGCTGACATGTGCCCTTTTCTCTTTCGGTGTCACATGTCAGGATTTGAGACAGAGCAGGTTGTTGAGGACGAGCAGTTCGTTGACGCTGAGTTCGAGGTCCCTACTGAGACCGAGTTCGAGGACACCGGTGACCAGTCCTAGTCTCACCTAGAGACTTCTTTAGTTGTTGCTGCTTTTATAGTTGCTGTTAGATTTCGGTGTGTAGCACCTATATATCTCTTTGTTTTGTCTGGCCATGCTTTAGGCCTATTGTTCAGACTCGTACTTTTGTGACTATTCTGTGATGTAATATTTGTTGGATGTTGTTGGTGGATATTTTCTTATCTGCTTTATTATTGTTGTTGTTTCGTCGCAATGCAAGGACCTGCTACTTTTCGAAAAAAATTTACAGACGCTTATCAGGCTGCAGCTCACAGCTCCACGTCTGAGCGGGCCTCTTCACGTCTCGCCTTCCATATTAGGGAAGCGGGGCGTGACATGAACCAAACATATATTTCATAAAAGGTTGAAATATATGTCAGGGATAAGCTCGTAAGATATTTAAAGTAATGAAACGAAGAACAACTATAAAAGGACAAAAGAGCGTTAGTACACAGTTATGAATAATAAGTGCAGAAAAATAAAGTACACGCATGCATGGATTTGCAGTTTAAAAGTAAAACAGTTGTATGTTGAGTATTTGTGCTCGTGATAAGTCCATGTTTGAGTAGGTAAATGTTCTCGATACACCCTATCATCGGGGGTTTACCGTAATGCTTCTTGCCATTCCTAACCCGAAAGATGGCCAAGATGCTTGCCTCCATTTGTGTGGTTATGAAGGTAGCCGTATAGTGCTCAAGCAACATTTACAGACTCTACTACATGAACCAACCCCACCCAAAGTGTCTGTCTAGTCATCGACTAGGTTTCACCCCATCTGTATTCGATGGTTTCACCCCATCTGTATTCGATGGTTTCACGCCATCTGTATTCGATGGTTTCATCTCATATATGTTTCGAGTTATAACACACCCTCTTTCCAAAAAATTTCAATTTGATAACATGCAGGTAGTAAAAGTAGTCCAATTAAATTAGGAGGCAACAAGAAAAATGAAACATATTATTTGGCTACCAAAAGTTGACAAGCACATTGGAATCAGATTTAGCACTAAGTTTGAACGGTTCGATTCGCAATTCATTTACCACAAATACTTGCCTTGATGTGGGTTTGGGTGTCTAGGTGGTCGTAACGTGAGGCACGTTTTATCTGCATCATTAGATCAGGCTAATAGTTATTATCTAGTTAAGATAAATTAAACTAACTTTAGAATTTTCTAAGTTAGAAATGAGAATATTGATATGATTGAGCTTAAACTTACTTTAAAAATTTATTAACTTAACTTAATTAACTAAAACTTATTCTTAATTATTAATCTTAAAATAAGTTACATAACTTAAAAACATAACTTTTGAAAGAATGATTTAACTACCTTTTATAATTTATAAACTAATATAAGTATAGCTTATTAACTTTACTATAAAACTTTAGACTAATTAATAATTTATACTTAACTTAATTTTAAAAATAATACCTTTTTATTATAGGACATAACTTAACTTATCAACTTAACTAATAAGTTATAATAATCGTGCCGTCCCCCTAGATTTAGCAAAATATGCAATGGAATCGGGGATACCAGATTTAAATATTTATAACCGTAAGCACACGGTATTGTAGTGTGGCTTGGGGGTCGAACTCAGGGAGACATGTGTTGTGCTTGTTGTCAAGAAGGAACCGGTTCACCCAATGGGTGAGCTAGCCCGATCAATCGGTAGGTTGTCACAGAATGGAAATACGAAGGATGTAATATATAAAAGAAAACATAGGACTTTGGTTTCCACCCTATCATGTGCACTTTCTATTACGACCGACGGATATGATTACGATTGGATGTATGGGTTTAGTGGTAAGACGCTGCCTCTAAGAGTGATACCTAGCGTCCCATGGGCTCGATATTCCAGTCGATGCCCAGGATGATACGCTACCTGGGTTCGGTTGGTGGGCATTCCCATGTCCATTAACACCGAACGACTCCGGGAGCACTAAGCTCACAACGATTGCTCCCAACATCTCATCCTGACGTTCCCATGGGCTAGGATTCAATGTCTATGCTAGGGTCGTAAGCTGTGGTTAGTGGATCAAACGCCAGTTTTATTTCCCCTTGGCCTGACGGTCAGAGGCGTTCTTTCTCCTGCCAATCACAATAAAATGCCCCGTGTAACTGACGTCCCCTAGTTATAGCACCATAGGCGGGCAATGAGAATGGGGATACCAGATTTAAATATTTATATCGCAAGCGCACGGTGTTGTAGTGTGGCTTGGGGGTCGAACACAAGGAAGCGTGATTGTGCTTGTGTCAAAGAGGAACCGATTCACCCTATGGGTGAGCTAGCCCGAACGATCGATGGTTTGTCACAGAATATAGATACGAGGGATAAACGATATAAAAGGAAACCTAGGACTTCGGTTTCCACCCTATCATGTGCTCTCACTAAAACGGCCGACGGATAGGAATTCGATTGGATTTAGGGTTTAGTGGTGAGACGTTGCCTCTAAGAGTGATACATAGCGTCCCTTGGGCCTGATATTCCGGTCGGTGCCCAGGATGATACGCTAGGACTCCCCGACTTCGGTCGGTGGGCATTCCCATGTCCAATAACACCGACCGACTCCGGGAGCACTAAGCTCGCAACGATTACTCCTGACATCTCATCCTGACGTTCCCACGCGCTAGGATTCAATGCCTACGCTAAGGGCGTGAGCTGTGGCTTGGGAGTCAACCGCCAAGTTTATTCCCCCTTGGCCCGACGGTCAAAGGCGGAATTTTTCCCGCCGATGACAATGAAATACCCCGCGTAACCATCTAAATTCCTAAACCCTATCGTAATCCTAGTCCTATGGACGCATTAGGGAGAACCCACGAAGGGGTTTCCACCAAAATCCTAGATTTGGGAACTACTCATGAATCATAGCCAAAAAGTAATCTAATTGAAAATCATCGGTAGAAATCATGATCAAGCAATTGAAATGAGATAGTAGCAATGCTATTAAGATAATATTAAAGTTTGAAAGCAATCAGAAGACTTACAAAAGCAATAAAATTGCAGCCGTCACCATACAAGAAAAAGACAGAAAAACAACAACTCTCGTTTTATGAAACCTAGTGCAACTATTTATACAAATCGACGTCACTTGATCGGTTGAAGTATCAACCTATCAGGTGAGCTACTTGGCGTTTCAGCTGCGGGCTTTAGAACTTCAACCGCTCACTTGGTCCGACCGGTTGGCATCTCCGGGTCGTCGTTTGGATATTGCGGCTACAGATGAACCGATCGGGTGATAAATCACCCGATCGGTTGGAATTAAGTCCAAAATGGCCGAGAGCTCTGTCGATCTCACCCGATCACTGAACCGATCAGGTGAGCTCTTCGGTTCGTCGTTGGGAAATATCGGCTACAGATGAACCGATCGGGTGAGATGTCACTAGATCGGTTGGAATTCAGCTTCAAATGGCCGAGAGATCTGCTGGGTTCAACCGATCGACGAACTGGTCGGTTGAGCTGCTCTTCACTTCAGCCTTCGTCCGGGTCGGATACGTGAGCATCAACCGATCGGGTGGATGTGTCCACCCGATCGGTTGATGGCTGAGAAATGGCAATCTTCATCGTTTGACCCTCTGGATCGCACGCGACTCCTCACATTGCTCTGGGGGCTCATGATATCTTCATGATCTGTCCCCAACGCTGGTAATCTCCTGCAAATACACAAAAACACAAAGAAGTGAAAGAAAACTAGAAATCACAAGAAAATGGATACGGGAGGACGGAAAACAACAGAAAAACACAAAGAAGACGTGCGTGAATATATAAAATATAAACGCACGTCAAAATCCCCCAAGCTGAACCCTTCCTTGTCCTCGAGGAAGACGATTGAGAGTAGGAGCTCGGAGGGAGAAAATAGAGAGAGAGAAAGAAAGAGAAATCAAAATCATAGATCGCCCGTCAGAGCAAACAAAATCAGACACGCCACACAAGACAAGCATACGACAAAACACAACACTAAACTAAGGAATATGAGTCTAAACAAGTGTCGTTTGCCCACGCGGTGAAGCGCAAGTGAGTGTGGTCGTGTGCTAGCAGACGGTGTTACTATCTACATTGTGCAGTAAATCTCTATATACACAAATCCGGGGAAAATCCCAAATATCGATTCGATTTGAAATAAGCGGTGAATAAATAGCTCAAGCATGCATGAGAAAAGTATAAGAATAGAAGCGTATCACGTATCGGGGACTCCACAGCTAGGGACTAGGAAATCACCTCACTATTGCCTAGATAATAGCTAGAAAGTTCCTATTCCAAGTGTTTTCGAAAATGATGGAGGTTGAGAAGGTGTGGAGTAGAATACTCGGTGCAAACTCTCGCCTTCCCTTTATTCTCAGTAGGTAGGAAAATATTCACACACATTTTTTTTGGGTTTTGGGCATTTGTATTTGTATTTTATTTTTTGGATTTTTTGGCTATACATATTTTTTTTCTTTCTTTTCTCTTTTCTTTTCTTTTTGGGTTTTTCTTTTCTCTCTTTTTTTGGATTTTTGGGCTTTTGGGATATATACATGTGTACTCTCCCAAGTGGGAGAATGGTACACGACGAGGGGATTTGCACCAAGTAAGATAAAAAAGAAATCTGATTCTAAACACTTGCGCAAAGGAGATATTTCTCGCTAATCAGATCATAGGCTAAATGGGTTATCCTAGTCCTATTTGTGGAATCCCAACACATGGAAATTGAAATATACGATATAAATATATGCATGCATATAGAAGCAGACAGGAGAAGCAAATACCGCATATTCAAATCAAAGCATGATAATCTAAGGTTCATCCCAGGACAGGTATATAAATCAGAATCACAAAGTAGAAGCACACTATAAGCTAGCTATGACACATGACTCACAAAAAGTAATGTGAACCCACGAAGCATAAAATGCAAGAGGACTCGGCTTCCTAGGGTTAGTGAAAGTGTTTATCGAAGCTATGCTAGGTGTGTGTGTGATTCAGTGGCAATTCATCATATGGGGCATCTCTATGAGAGGGAGAATACAAAGAAAGAAAGAAAGAGAAAACACGATGAAAACAACTCAAAAACGAAGAAAAAGGCACAACTAACGCACGAAGTGCAACTCCCCCAAGCTGAAACTTTCATTGCCCTCAATGCAATAGTAGTGAATACTGGAGCGCAATGAAAATGGGGGGAATACACATTGGCACAAAAAGAATGAAAACCAAGAAAATCACACATACGAAATAGGAAAAATAAAGAAAAAGAAACACACAAATAAGAACACATATAAACAGACACACCACAAAGACATCACACGACATCACACATAAAAAGCGATTTCTCCCAAGATGGACATGACGATGCTAGCAATAAGATATAATCATGATGCAGAAATATGCTAGGGGGAAGATCGAAAAAGAAAAAGAAATCAAAATGCAGGAGAGGAACTATCCTCGTCCTCCTCGGTAGAAGATGTGGGCGAGTGGACGGGAGAGGTGACGGGTGTGCGGAGAAGTGGGGAAAGGGGTGGATGGGTGGTGGTGTGAACGATGGGTGGAGTGGTGGTGATGATGGTAAGTGGTAGTGAAACGGCGACCAAAGTGGTGGTGGATGGAAGAGGTACGGTGGTAGAAGAGGATGGAGTGGGAAGTGATCTCGATCGCACCTGCAATTTCTTGCCGCGCGCGTATGCAGTGAGGGAAGTGGAGGGTGACGGAGGTGGTGGGTCAGAAACGGTGTGTGGAGAGGAAGTGGTGGGAATGGAAGTGGTGGGGGGAGGGGATGATCGTCGAGTAGGTGACGGAGGGGGGAGGAATGTGATGGTATGTGTGAAGATCGTCGAGGAGGTGAAGAAGGTGGTGAGGGTGGTGGAGTGGGTGGAGGTGGACCGTGAATGTGAGTGAGAATGCAGAGGATAGCGGACACGTTCCTGTCTAGTGCGAGGAAACATGGGTGCGAAAAGATAGAAGAGGATGGGTCTGAGGAGGTCGTGGTGGATGCGCTAGCGTGCAGTGCAGCTAACTCAGTCTCTAGAGCGAGATGAGCGGAGACGGCTCGACGAACGAAAGAAGTAGTGGTCATACGGACGGTGGAAGTGGTACCGGCGGCAGTGGTCGTGTCGGCACCTGAGGCGAGGTCTAAGTGGGCCTCAGAGAAAGCCTCAGAAGTGATAGGGACAGAAGCCGGGGTGGCACTACTAGGGCCAGCCCCAGGGTCTCCTCGGGACGCAGGGATGTCCTGCTCGCCTGAGTGGGCGGCAGGGGGAGGTGATCTGGGTGCGCCCGGGATACGGAACTGAAGATTTAACCCCCCTAGGAACTCTGGGTCAGGAGGGAACGTCCAATCTGCCACATGAATGATAGACATACGACCAGGGTTGGGAAGAATGGTGTAAGGAGCAGGGGGTGACCATAGTAGAAGGTAAAACGACCGTCGGGTCGAGGCTTGATCATGTGAGTGTGCCGCAGGACATCAAGATCTAGACGTGTAGGTCCTGCGACAGAAGGCAAATCTCGAGGGATAACGATACCGTACTGGGGATATGAAACAATGATGGTAATGAGGCCCCACAACAATACTTGCCCTTGCCGGTGCAGCTAATCTCAAGTAATTTGCGAATAAGCCAAGCGCCACCATGAATGGGAATGCGAGGGGCCTCAAAGGCGATCCCATCATCACCACGAATAAAATCAAATGTCATAGCCCACAGAATAAAAAGGTCAGGGATGGTCACGGTACCGGACTCATCCCTAGGGAAGAATGTGCTAGAAATGATACGGTGGGCCAGACGAAATACGGGGTGAATGATGGAGGAGGCCTTAGCCTTGCCTCGATGATAGTGGTCATGGAGGGTGAGGCGAAACCAAAATATATTGACATCGAAGTCGCGGTGATATTCATGGGGACGGATGGCGTCGCCGCCTAGAATGGGGAAACCGAAAATGTTATTGATTGTATTCAGGTGTGTGCGGATGGTTCGGTTTCAGACGCGGAAATCGACCATGGAACCCGTATCACATTTGAGGGAAAATAGGAATTCTAGTGTGTGGGAGGGGTAAGACACCGCGTGGGCGTTTAAGAAAGCTATCCAGCCTAGGTTAGCGAAGAGAGTCTCGACCTCGGAGAAAACTCCGAGATCGATAAGAGTTTGGGCATTTGCAAACTTAGTGGATAGGTGTGAACGTGTGCTGAGTCTATCATAAAAATATTTCTGCTCACGACTCAAGAAACGGTAACCATGTGGTCCCATCAATGGGTCCACTAGAGGGATAATTGGTTGGGGTTGGGGTTGTGTAGGCGGTGTAGGAGGTGGACGTGAACTAGGTGGACGTGTGGTCTTCCGTCTCTTGCGAGACGGCCCCTCCTCATGCATGATAGCCTTACCTTTACCATTGTCCTTGGCCATGATAGTGAGTGATGCAAGTGTATGCAAGTCTATATGAATGCACACGGCCAAATGACGATAGAGCAAAAATATATAAATAGGGCATATTAAAAATGGAGCTAAGGAGCGAAGTTACCCAGAAGCGAAGTTAATCCTTGCTTGCAAATCACCCAACACAGCACAATCGAAGGATGTGTGAAGCCACGTCACGCCATTCCAACAAAATTTGAAATTTTCAAAAAAGAGCAAAGTTAGGGCTAGGGTTGCTGCAGATTTTTGGGAAGAATAAGGATGGAGAGAGGGCAGGATTGATGGAGAGAGAGATTGCGGATGTGGGGAGATCGATTGAGAGAGAGAGAGAGGATCGTGCGGGGGAAGTGGAAGGCCGGTTAAGAGTGGGAGAAGTCGAAATGACGGGGGATGATCGAAGTCGGGTGAAGGAAACGAATCGATTCAGTCGGAGGATTTTTATAGGGTTTAAGGCGAACCGATCGGGTGAGATGTCACCCGATCGGTTGGGTTAATTTTCGAAAAATGTTGTTGGATGGCGGCTACAGGCGAACTGATTGGGTGAGTTTTCACCCGATCGGTTGGCTGCTTCACGATTTTCCCGAGAGCTCTGGGCACTTCACCCGGATAGCCACACGACCACTTCTTTAGATCAACCGATCGGTTGAGTTAATTCCCAAATTTCCCGAGAGCACTGCTTGCTCACACGATCAGCCACCCGGTCTGCCACTTTTGCCACCCGATCGGTTAGCTGATGAGCTGATATAGACCATCTTCAGATACGTCCCACCCGATCGGTTGAGGGCTCAACCGATCGGTTAGGGGCTTGTTTCCTGCAAAACATCAAAAATAGTCTAAGTCTTTTGACGAAGGCTCCCGTTGCTGAATTTATTCACCAAAATAAGAAAAATAATCATAAAAATAATTCTAAAAATAAAGACGATGGTTTAGAACATGGGTTTCCTCCTATGAAGCGCTGTTGTTTAACGTCGTTTGCTCAATGCCCAGTAGGGCGATGCCCAATGTTTGGCATCCCTTCAGATTCTGGAGCGATGGCACTTGGTGTTGACAGTGGTGATATGTAGATGCTCTCGACGATTCTCCCGCCGGTGGTGTCCGGGGGTTTCTCCCTCATATTGGCATCGATCGTCACTTTCCGTAGGATCCGGATCTCATCGGTAGTAAGCCACATGGGATCTTTTTCTTTTCTCCTCGTCGGAGCAGCTTTTTGAAATCCAGGAGGGGTCGTCACTGAGGAAATCACTTCTCCGGTAGCTTTTTCTTCTTTCACATCAGCATGTTCCTCCAGGGTCCCCAAGCTATCAGGGGATTCCTCGAGAGGATCTCCCCAGCTCCAGCTTCTACCGCTCTTTCTTCTTCAATATCCAGTATATTACAGCCTGGTTCATCCTGAGGATGCTTCATAGATAGCCCCAAGTCAAATTCGACCTTCTGGTCGCCAACATTAAGGGATAGCTTCCCTTTCTTCACATCTATCAGCACCCCAGTGGTGGCCATGAAGGGCCTTCCAAGGATGATCGGCGTATGAGTGTCTTCCGACAAATCCATCACAACAAATTCTACCAGCACATGCACTCCGATGACGTTAACAGGAAGGTCGTCTACAATCCCCACCGGATACTTGACTGATCGGTCTGCAAGTTGAAGGGTCATACCGGTGGGCTCCAGGTCGCCCATCCCTATCCTCCTGTATAGTGATAGGGGCATCAGACAGACGCTCGCTCCCAAATCGACGAGCACCCGATGGATCTTCACTTCCCCAATTGAACAAGGAATAGAGAAGCTTCCCGGGTCCTTAAGCTTGGGCAGATTCGCTCGCTGAATGAGAGCGCTGCATTCCGCTGTGAGAACGACTTTTTCTTTTCTGGAACCCCTTGTCACCAAATCCTTCAAGAATTTCACATATGAAGGAATTGTCTCTATGGCTTCAAGGAAAGGGATCTGCAAGCTCGGGTCTTTAACCATATCAAAGAACTTGCCGTATTTTTCATCAATCTTAGCTTTGGCAAGTCGTTGTGGAAAAGACACAACGGGCTTAAAGACTCTCAGATTATCCTCTTCGTTCTTCTTCTTCTCTTCTTCAGAGACTCCCTCCGAAGTCGTAGTCTTTGGTGACGAAGCTCCATTGTCATTTGATTTTTCACTCGGTCGCTCATTGACCAACGGAGCTTCAGGTTCCTTAGCAGGCACTCTTGTAGGAATTTGTGTCCCGCTTCTCAAGACGATAGCAAACACATTCGCATGATCATGCGTTAGTGCCAAAGTCTGATTCGCCCCCCTTGGATTTACTTCCGGTTGACCCGTCAATTGGTTTTGCGCCCTCTGAAGGTTCACCACCTGCAACCCCAGCTGGGTTACTTGGTCAGTTAGGGCTTTCTGGCCCATCTGCAGCTGTAAATTTATCTTCTCTTGATTAGTGATATACTGAGTCAAGAGGCTCTCGATCGGGGAGATAACTCGCTGCTGGCCATATGGCTGCTGCTGCTGCTGCATGGGCTACTGGTTCCTGGGGAGATACTGTTGGTACATTTGTTGGGGCTGCTGCTGTTGCTGATACTGCTGCTGCTGTTACCGAGGCGGTTGATATAATTATTGATACGACTGCTGGGGCTGCTGATAAGGTGCCCTATAGCTCAGATTGGGGTGGATTTGAGCTAGTCCTTGGTGGATATGGCGCATTACCCGTCGGGTTGAAGAAAAGTGCGCTAGCTTGATCCACCGGTGGTGAGATATCACCACCCTCGAAGTCTCCAGGACTTCAGCTTCCACCGTCGCTATTTGTTGGGTGTTGGCACCACCCGCTCCTACCATCAGTGCCGAGATCTGAATCGATAGCATATCGAATTTGCTAGATAATTGTCGATGTCCTCGACTCTATGAATGCCTCCAGATCTGGGCGTGGCACGCTCATCGCACCACCGCTCATTGTTTGATGCCATGTTCTCAAGAATTTTACCTGCATCTTCTTCACTTCTCGACATAAAGGACCCCCCAGCTGCTGCATCCATCGTAGACTTCAGGTCATCCCTCAATCCATTGTAAAGCAGATTAATTATCTGCCACTTTGGAAGCTCGTGGTGAGGGAATCTCCATTGCATCTCTTTGTATCTCGTCCAAGCTTCGTGCAGGGACTCGTGGCTGGCTTGGGAGAAGGAGGAGATCTCACTCCTCAGCTTCATCGTCTTCCGGGGGGAAAGAACTTAGTCAAGAAAGCATTCGAGAGCTTCTCCCAAGTATTGAAGGTGTTCGGGTCCTTTCCCCTAAGCCATTGCTTGACTTTATCCCACAGAGAGAAGGGGAATAGCTTCAGTCGGATAGCTTCAGTCGTGACACCGTTGATCCTGAATGTGTCACACTTCTCCAAGAAGGAGTCCAGATGTTCAATAGGGTCTCCATGTGTAATACCCCGTATCCCTATATACGTATATATGTAGGTATTTTTGGGCGTAGATAAGTGCGGATGATTTTTGGGAGTATGCACGTATTTTTCTTTAATTATTTTGGTGTAGGAATTATTTTTTTAAAAGATTTAAACTCATCATTTGGTATTAGTAAATAGGAGTATTTGGATGAATGCTTGTATTTAGGGTGTATATGGTATTTCTTCATGTATTTTTATTTTCTAAAAATACAAAAATCTAAATTTTGTAACCATGACAACTCACTAAGTGAGGTGTCATCCTAAGAATTAAAGAGAAAACACATGTCTCTCATCTTGACTTGATGAAGGGTGGAGAGGATTTTGGGGGTACAAAAGTTTAGGCAAAAGAAATACAAAACCAAGAAACTTATCAAAATTTCTCACTCTCACACTTGCTCCCCTAACCAGCCCAAAAATTTCTCCCCTCTTTTCTCCATTGTTTCTTCATTCCTCCACCAAAAAATCCATCCCAAAATACCCCCCTTCAACTACTAAGAGTCCAAAAATTTTCCCCACCATTCTAGCTTCAAATTCATCCAAAAATCACCTCAAAACCCCAAACTTTAGAGACCAATTTGGAGCTTGAAGAAGGAGGCTAGGAGGCTCTCCATCAAGGACTAAGAAGGGCCAAAGAATTATTTTGGAGGAATTTTGCAAGGTAGAAATTCTTATCACCTTAGTAGGGTTTAGTTTTAGAACTAAGTGTTTAATTAATTAGCAAGTTCTTTAAATTTTGTGTAGAAATTAAGTTTTGAAATTCATGCTGAAATTTACACAGAATTGGATGATACTTTGGTAGATTGCTGCACTTAATTGGCTACGTAGAAATTCAGGAAAAAAATATTTGTTGTTCATATTGAAGTCCTTAACAACTTTCATTTTTACAAGTTTTGCAAATTCGAACTGAAAAAAGAGTAAAAATTCAGTTTCTAAAACCGGTCTGTTTTTAGACAGTTTTGACACCTTTCAGTAAAACGAGTAGAACTCCATGCACACTTTATAAAATATTATGATCTTGATGCCGTTGGAAAGCTGACTTCAACATCTTCAACCTATAATTTTCGTAGATTTTAATTCTGTCTGTAACTTGTACAAAAATGGGCTTGAACTTAACTCAGTTTCTGGTTCAGAATTCTGAAATTATACCTGTCAGGAGAAAATCCACCATAAATCACATATGTCAACTGAGTTTATGAAAATTGGTCAGCGAATGGAAAACACTCATATCTACAACTTTCGTGAAGGGACCAGAGACCAATTCTGATTGTAGATAGGCTAAAAGTGATGTTCTTTCTGCTGTAATAGTTTTGACAGATTCATTTGCTAATTTTGCTTAGTACTTATCATGGTGTAGTTTTGTTTCAAGTTAAGTTTGTTTGTGCTAATCATGTTCTCAATGACATGCTCTTGATACATGTAATTATGCAGATGGTTCATGAAATATTTGTTATGTTAATAATGTTTAAGTTCAATTTTTTTATGCTTTCGTGCTCACATTAGTATGTTCTTAACGATGAGTTTGTGATGATAATCCATGCAATTCTTTAATTGAGATGATGATGATGATGATGATGATGATGATGATGATGATGAGATTGGTTAAAAGTTGGTTAAAAGTGGTAGTCGAGACCGCTAGATGATTTGTTGACAAACGAAGAAATACTTTAAAAAATGAGAGTGATGATAAGAGTTTGACATCGGGAGCTCAGTCCATTATAAAATGGGTGAGACTCCGGATGTGGGTTTGGGAGAAACACATGTAAACTTTAGGAGTTAAGGAGCGGACGTATGAATTATGATTTCTCGCCCGATGTGTTGCCCCCAGAAGGGGAGTTGGAGAGGGCTAGAGAGGCCGCTGGTGTGCTCGTGTCGCACCATGACTGTAACTGATGGTTTGCTCCGTTTGTCCGACAGAAAAACCGAGATGAGTCTCGCTCTAGTACCTTGCCCCATTCGGGTACGGAGTTACGAGAGGCCCCTCCAGTGCTCGTGTCGCTGGTTGAGGTACCATTTTTCACCCACCTTGGGTGAAGTCCGACTCCTTAGCGTCCTGCGGTTTACACGAGTTTACAAATATGTGAATCAACAACTTAAAGTAATTGTCTTTAATTTATAAATGTTGTTATCTCATGTGTCCTTACTTTTGTTTACTTTAATGCTGCTATCCCATGATAACATGTTCCCATGTTTCCTTTAATATCTGTATTTCGTGATATGGTTTCATATGCATGTTTCATAAGTTCTCATAACTAGGATGTCGCATGTTAGAATGTGATTAGTTTTTACGCACCATGAACCTTAATTGTTAGACCACCCTCTTCTGCATAATCTGTGGTGAAGTGACACTTATAGTTAGTTGGTTAGTTAGGGAGACCAGTTCTAAAACTGGATCCTACTAGAGTGTTAGGAGTTTCTACTGGGTCACGCGTTGACGTGTCCCTGTTGACTTTTCAGGTTGGGGATAGCGGCTGGAGCCTTGGAGTTGGTGATCGGTTGTAGGTTTGGGTGGCGAGGGGTATGATGAGAGACTTGTACTTTTGGTGTTTCTTTTTCAGGTAGACCTTCGTAGCTAGAGTTGTGAGGATGAAATGTTTGTATTGTATAAGTTGGAATTGGACTTGGAGTTGTATAAGGTTATCGTTGTCTCATTGTAGCTTGCCTCTTTTGTATCCCTGGACCGATGGTGTATGTAAAAGAATGTATCAATGTATCAATAAAATGAAATATTGTACTTTTATTTATTTCTCTGTGTTATATCTGTGATGGAGTTTTACTTGTACTTCCCAGCACGTGCGCAGTGGCCTGCAGAGTTTTCTGTTCCGAGCAATACTTCTCTTCTATCTCCTCGTTTTTCTTCACACCCGTAGTTTCGGGAATACCTGATACTGATTCGTACTTATCGGGTATCCTGGGAACCGGGTCGTGACACCATGGGTGCTCCTGAAAATTGATCCTGCTGGATCCACGTCACAAATGACGGCTTAAGCTCGAAACTCTGTGTCGTAATAGCCGGATGTTGGATGGAGGAGGTGGACCCGATGGATGGCATCGAGTATTCCAGCAGGGACTTCTGTGGTGGAGTATTCTCTCCCATAGCTGCAGACTCTTCTCTTCTTCTCTTCTATACGTTCAGACGCCTCAGGGTGGCATTGATCTCTGGATCTAAATGAATCAAGTCGTAAAGGAATCAAGTCGTCGAGACTCCTTGTATTCCTGCTCATGAAAAATCACGAACACCCGTGAAGCAAGTATGGGATAGAAACAGATAAAAATAGAATATAAAAAAATACAAAATACAAAATACAAAATAGAAAATAAAAATGAAAAAGTAGAATGCGAAAATTATCGCGAGGTAGGGAGACTCAAGGGTTTACTAGATCCTAAAATAAACAAGCACGTTGCCTCCCTGGTAACGGTGCCATAAAGCTTGACGTCCCCTAGTTATAGCACTATAGGTGGGCAATGAGATTGGGGATGCCAGATTTAAATACTTATACCGCAAGCGCACAGTGTTGTAGTGTGGCTTGGGGATCGAACACAGGGAACCGTGATTGTGCTTGTGTCAAAGAGGAACTGATTCACCCTATGGGTGAGCTAGCCCGAATGATCGATGGTTTGTCACGGAATATAGATACGAAGGATAAACGATGTAAAAGGAAACCTAGGACTTCGATTTCCACCGTATCATGTGCTCTCACTATTACGGCCGACGGATAGGAATTCGATTGGATTTAGGGTTTAGTGGTGAGACGTTGCCTCTAAGAGTGATACCTAGCATCCCTTGGGCCCAATATTCCGGTCGGTGCCCAGAATGATACGCTAGGACCACCCGGGTTCGGTCGGTGGGCATTCCCATGTCCATTAACACTGACCGACTCTGGAAGCACTAAGCTCGCAACGATTACTCCCGACATCTAATCCTGACGTTCCCACGCGCTAGGATTCAATGCCTATGCTAAGGGCGTGAGCTGTGGCTTGGGAGTCAACCGCCAAATTTATTCCCCCTTGGCCCGACGGTCAAAGGTGGTCTTTTTCCTGCCGATGACAATGAAACACCCCGTGTAACCATCTAAATTCCTAAACCCTATCGTAATCCTAGTCCTATGGATGCATTAGGGAGAACCCACGAAGGGGTTTTCACCAAAATCTCAGATTTGGGAACTACTCATGAATCATAACTAAAAAGCAATCTAAATGAAAATCAACGGTAGAAATCATGATCAAGCTATTGAAATGAGATATTAGCAATGCTATTAAGATAATATTAAAGTTTGAAAGCAATCAGAAGAATTACAAAATGCAATAAAATTCCTGCCGTCACTGTACAAGAAAAAGACGGAAAAAACAACTCTCGTTTTCTGAAACCTGGGCAACTATTTATACAAATCGACGTCACCCGATCGGTTGAAGTATCAACCAATCGGGTGAGCTGCTTAGCGCTTCAGCTGCGGGCTTCAGAACTTCAGCCGCTCACTTGGTCCGACCGGTTGGCATCTCCGGGTCGTCGTTTGTATAGTACGGCTACAGATGAACCGATTGGGTGATAAATCACCTGATCGGTTGGAATTAAGTCCAAAATGGCCAAGAGCTCTGCCGATCTCACCCGATCACTAAACCGATTGGGTGAGCTCTTCGGTTCGTCGTTGGGAAATATCGGCTACAGATGAACCGATCGGGTTAGATGTCACCTGATTGGTTGAAATTCAGCTTCATATGGTCGAGAGCTCTGCTAGGTTCAACCAATCGACGAACCGGTCGGTTGAGCTGCTCTTCACTTCAGCCTTCATCCGGGTCGGATACACGTGCATCAACCGATCGGGTGGCTGTGTCCACCCGATCGGTTGAGGGATGAGAAATGGCAATCTTCATCGTTTGACCCTCTGGATCGCGCGTGACTCCTCCCATTGTTTCGGGGGCTCATGATATCTTCATGATATGTCCCCAACGCTGGCAATCTCCTGCAAATACACAAAAACACAAAGAAGTGAAAGAAAACTAGAAATCACAAGAAAATGGATACGGGACGACAGAAAACAACGGAAAAACACAAAGAAGACGTGCATGAATATATAAAATATAAACGCATGTCAGTAACCATCTAAATTCCTAAACCATATCGAAATCCTAATCCTATGGTCGTTCTAGGGAGAACCCACGAAGGGGTTTCCACCAATGCCCTAGATTGGGGAACTACTCACAATTCATAGCGAAAATAGCATCACAATTAAATTCAACCATTGAAATCATAATCAAGCAATAGAAAAGAGAAGCTAATAGTATTAAGAACAATATATCAAAGTTACAAAATGATCAGAACACTTACAAGATAAAAGAAAATTCCAGCCGTCAAAAGTCCCAAAAAAACAGAAAAACAATGGGGGTTCGCATTTGGGAAAACCTAGGTCACTATATATAGAAAATGAGGCCACCCGATCGGTTGAAGCATCAACCGATCGGGTGAGCTGCTAGTCATTCTGGCTTTCAGTGCTTCAGCTACATCAACCGGTCGGTTGAAGCGACCGGTTGAGTCTTCGGGTCGTGATTTGAGAATCTCGGCTACAGATGAATCGATCGGGTGAGATGTCACCCGATCGGTTGGAATTCAGCTCCAAAAATAGAGAGCTCTGTCGATCTCACCCGATCGCTGAACCGAGCAGGTGAGCTGCTCTTCACTTCAGCTCTTGTCCCGGTCGGATACGCGTGCATCAACCGATCGGGTGGCTCTGTCCACCTGATCGATTGAGGGCTGAAACTTGGTATTCTTCGACGTTTGGCCCTCGGGATCGCGCGTGACTCCTCCTGTTGCTCCAGGGACTCATGATATCTGCTTTGTATGTCTCCAACGCTGGAAACTCCTGCATTTGCACAAAAACACGGAGAAAGTGAAAAAGATACAAAAAGCACAAAAGAACGGATATGAAACAATGGAAAACGGCGGAAAATCACGAAGAAGACGTGCGTGAATATATAAAATATAAACGCACGTCAAAATCCCCAAGCTGAACCCTTCCTCGTCCTCGAGGAAGACGAGTGAGAGTAGGAGCTCGGAGGGAAAAAATAGAAAGAAAGAAAACAAAATCCTAGATCGCCCATCAAAGCCACAAAATCAAACACGCCACACTAAGCAAGCATGCAATAAAACACACCACTAAACTAAGGATTACGAATCCATACAAGTGTCGTGGGCCCACGCGGTGAAGTGCGAGTGAGTGTGGTCGTGTGCTAGCAGGCAGTGTTACTATCTAAATTGTGCAATGAAGCTCCATATACACATACCCAAGGAATGACCTAAATATCGATTCAATTCGAATTAGCGGTGAATAATAGCTCAAGCATGCATGAGAATAGAATAAGAATTGAAGCATATCATGTGTCGGAGACTCGATCGCTAGGGACTAGAAAATCACTACACTATAGCCTAGATAATCGCTAGAAAGTTTCTATACCAAGTGTGTTCGAAAACGAGGGAGGTTGAGAAGGTGTGGAGTAAAACACTCGGTGCAAATTCTCGACTTCCCTTTATTCACGGTGGAGGAGTAATATTCACACGGGAAATATTTTTGGGTTTTGGGTATTTGTAATTTTTTTTGGTTTTTTGGCTATACATATTTTTTTCTTTTCTCTTTTCTTTTCTTTTTGGATTTTTCTTCTATCATTTTTTTTCTTTTGGATTTTTGGATTTTTGGGATATATAATTGTGTACTCTCCCAAGTGGGAGAATGGTATACGACGAGGGGATTTGCATCAAGTAAAACAAAAAAGAAATCGAAATCTAAAAACTTGGGCAAAAGAACGTTTTTCTCGCAAATCAGAGCATAAGCTAAATGGGTTATCCTAGTCCTATTGGTAGAGTCCCAACACATATGAATTGAAGCATACTATATATATATATATATATTCCATGCATATAGAAGCAGACAGTAGAGGCAAATACCGCATATTCGAAATTGAAGCATGATAGTCTAGGGGTCAACCAAGGGCGGGTATACAAATCAAAATCACAAACTAGAAGCACACCACTAGCTGGTCACGACAAACAACTTACACAAAAGCAAAGTGAACCCACGTAGCATGAAATGCAATAGGACTCGGCTTCCTAGGGTTAGTGAATGTGGTGATCGTAGCTAAGCTAGGTGTGTGTGGGGTTTTGGGGGCAATTCATCTTATGGGGTCATCTCTAGGAGAGGGAGATAAAAAGAAGAGAAGAAAAAGAAAAACACGATGAAAACGACTCAAAACCGAAGAAAAGGACACACTGACGCACAAAGTGTGACTCCCCCAAGCTGAAACATGCATTGCCCTCAATGCAATAGTAGTAGATACGGGAGGAAAATGAAAATGGGGGGAAGTACGCACCGACACAAAAATAAAGAAAAACAAGAAAAACACACAAACGAAATAGAAAAATAAAAAGAAGGAAAAGAAACACACAAAATAAAAGATAGAGAAGCACATCCAAACGACACAAATAAACATGCACACAACAACAAAATCACACGACAACACACATAAAAATCGATTTCCCCCAAGTTGAACATGACAATGCTAGCAATATGATATGATCATGGTGATGCAGAAATATGCTAGGGGGGAGATCGAAAAAGAAAAAGAAAGAAATCAAAATGCAGGAGAGGAACTGTCCTCGTCCTCCTCGGTAGAAGATGGAGGAGAGTGGGCGGGAGAGGTGATGAGTGTGCGGAGAAGTGGAGAAAGGGGTGTGGGGGTGGTGTGAACGATGGGCGGAGTGTCGATTGTAATGGAAAGTGTAGGGATATGGAGACCAATGCGGTGGAGGATGGGTGAGATACGGCGATAGAAGAGGATGGTGTGGGAAGTGATCTCGAGCGCACCGGTAATTTCTTAAGGCGTGTGTATGCGGTGATGGAAGTGGAGGGTGGTGGATCTGTGGGGTCGACGGTAGTGGTCGTGGGTGGAGATGTAGTGGTGGGAATGGAAACAGTGGTGGCGGGAGGGGATGATCGTCGATGAGGTGAAGGGGGAGATGAAGTGGAAGGAGTGGGTGGAAGCGGACCGTGGATGTGAGTAAGAATGCGGAGAATGGCGGCCATGTTTCGCTCGAGTGCGAGGAAACGTGGGTGTGAGAAGATAAAAGAGGATGGGTCCAAGAAGGTAGAGGTAGATGCGCCAGCGCGTAGAGTAGCTAGCTCATTCTCTAGAGCGAGACGAGCGGAGGTGGCTCGACGAACAGCAGAAGAGGTACCGGCGGCAGTGGTCGTGCCAGCACCGAAAGCAAGGCCTAAAAGGGCCGTGGTGAGAACCTCAGAAGAAATAGGGACCGAAATCGGGATCGTGACGATAGGGCCAGCCCTGGAGTCTCCTCCGAACGTAGGGATATCCTGCTCACCTAAGTGGGCGGTAGTGAATGGTGGTCGTGGTGCGTCGGGGAGTGGAAACTGAAGATGCAACCCCTCTAGAAACTCTGGGTCAGAAGGGAATGTCCAATCTGCCATAAGCTGGATAGACATACGACATGGGTTGGGCAGAATGGTGTAAGGAGCAGGGGGTGGCCGTAGTAAAAGGCAAAACGACCGTCGCCTCGAGGCTTGATCATGTGGGTGTGCCACAGGACATCAAGATCTATATATGTGGATCCTGCGGCGTGAGGCATATCTCGGGGGATAACGATGTTATACGGGGGATATAAAGCAATGAGGGTGATGAGGCATCCGCAACAATATTTTCCCTTGCCGGCGCGGCTAATATCAAGTAATTTTTGAATAAACCATGCACCGCCATTAATGGGTATGCGAGGGGCCTTAAAAGCGATCCCGTCAGCACCGGGAATGAAATCAAACGTCATAGCCCAAAGGATAAAAAGGTCAGGGATAGTCACGGTCCCGGACTCATCCCTGGGGAAGAATGTGCTCGAGATGATGCGGTGGGCTAGATGGAATACGAGGTGGATGATAGAGGAGGACTTCGGAGTCCCTTAGATTTAGCAATATATGCAATGGAATCGGGGATACCCGATTTAAATATTTATAACTGCAAGTGCACGGTGTTGTAGTGTGGCTTGGGGGTCGAACTCAGGGAGGCGTGTGTTGTGCTTATTGTCAAGAAGAAACCGGTTCACCCAATGTGTGATCTAGCCCGATCAATTGGTAGGTTGTCACATAATGGAAATACGAAGGACGTAATATATAAAAGGAAACCTAGGACTTTGGTTTCCACCCTATCATGTTCCCTCTCTATTACAACCGACGGATAGGATTACGATTGGATGTTAGGGTTTAGTGGTGATACGCTGCCTCTAGGAGTGATACCTAGCATCCCCATGGGCTCGATATTCCGGTCGATGCCCAGGATGATACGCTAGGACTACCCGGGTTCGGTCGGTGGGCATTCCCATGTCCATTAACACCGATCGACTCCGGGAGCACTAAGCTCGCAACGATTGCTCCCAACATCTCATCATGCCGTTCCCATGCGCTAGGATTCAATGTCTACGCTAGGGGCGTGAGCTGTGGTTAGGGGATCAAACGCCAGTTTTATTTCCCCTTGGCCCGACGGTCAGAGGCGGTCTTTCTCCCGCCAAACACAATAAAACGCCCCGCATAACCATCTAAATTCCTAAACCCTATCAAAATCCTAATCCTATAGTCGTTCTAGGGAGAACCCATGAAGGGGTTTCCACCAATGCCCTAGATTGGGGAACCACTCACAATTCATGGAGAAAATAGTATCACAATCAAATTCAACCACTGAAATCATAATCAAGCAATAGAAAAGAGAAGCTAATAGTATTAAGAACAATATATCAAAGTTACAGAATGATCAGAACACTTATAAGATAAAAGAAAATTACAGCCGTCAAAATTCCCAAAAAAAACAGAAAAATAATGGGGGTCTGTGTTTGGGAAAACGTAGGTCACTATATATAGAAAATGAGCCCACCCGATCGGTTGAAGCATCAACCGATCGGGTGAGCTGCTAGTCGTTCTGGCTTTCAGTGCTTCAGCTACATCAACCGGTCGGTAGAAGCGACCGGTTGAGTCTTCGGGTCGTGATTTGAGAATCTCGGCTACAGATGAACCGATCGGGTGAGATGTCACCCGATCGGCTGGAATTCAGCTCCAAAAACAGAGAGCTCTGTCGATCTCACCCGATCACTGAACCGATCAAGTGAGCTGCTCTTCACTTCAGCTCATGTCTGGGTCGGATACTCGTGCATCAACCGATCGGGTGGCTCTGTCCACCCGATCGGTTGAGGGCTGAAACTTGGTATTCTACGATGTTTGGCCATCGGGATTGCGTTTGACTCCTCCCGTTGCTCTGGGGACTCATGATATCTACTTTATACGTCCCCAACGCTAGAAACTCCTGCATTTGCACAAAAACACGGAGAAAGTGAAAAGATACAAAAACACACAAAAGAACGGATATGAAACAAAGGAAAACGGCAGAAAATCACGAAGAAGACGTGTGCGAATATATAAAATATAAACGCACGTCAAATCTAACCTTATTATAACTTATAGATATAAAAATTATACAACCTAACTTACTAACTCACTTTAAAAATTACTAACTTAAAATTAATTTAAACTTATTTAATAAATTCACTTAAAAATAACTAAACTTTATTAACTTATAAAAATAATTTAACTTAACTTATTTAGATAATAACTTCAACTTCATTAATACTTACTTATAACACTTTATAATAATTAACTTATAAACTTTATAATAATTAACTAAATAAAACTTTTTATTAAAAAAGCTTTAAAGGCTTTTACCCCTCTCTCTGCTCGTTCTCATCTCTTCTTCTCTTCTTCTTTTTCTTTTTTTGTTTCCGCAGGAGCTCACGGCAGCGCAGCGTGTAGCGGGCGGCGGCGACGTTCCAGGGGGCACGGAGGCGATCGGGCGGTGGGCAACTGGCGCAGCGACGAGGCAGATCTGCAGAGGAGGCCGGCGGCTCACGGGGGCGACGCGTTCCGGGGCGGCGGCGGCGATCCGGGGCTGTCGGCGGTCGACCGAGCGGCAGCTAATCGGCGGTATGACGACGATGGGTCGGTGGTACAGCGGCGGATCAGGGCTCTGGCAGTTTGGGTTTGTGCAGGGGTTTTATTTCTAAAATTTGGTTCCCAATAGGGTTCAATTTGATTTCGATTTTGGTTTCGGTTTCTGGTTTGTTTTGATTTGGGTTGTAAGGAGGAGGTGAAGGCTGAAATTGGTTTGATTGTAGAGGTGGTTGATGGTGGAGGGATGTGGATTTGGTGATGATGTCCCCGTTGCTTGTTGCTGTTGCTGTTTGATTTTTTGTTTAAGAATAGTGGAGAGAGGAGACAGCTTGAAGAGGTTGGTTGGAGGTAAGGGGCTGAATTATGGTGATGTTGGATCTCACCAGTATTTTGGTGGGATTGAATGAGTAGGGTTAGGGTAAAGTAACTAGGTAAAAGTAATTAAGGAAGACAATTAGTAGTTTTAATTAGCTAATAATAATAAGTTAGTTAGTAATTAAATTTTAGTTAAGAGTAGTTAGTGATTTAAATTAGTTAGTAGTAATTAGTAAATTTGAAATTTTAATTTTTTATTAAAAATAATTAATTACGATTTAACAGGCCAAAAGTTACGCTACGGTAAAAAGTTAAACCGAGAGGCGCTTGCGTCGATGCGTGGAAGGAAAATCACTCGGACGAAAATAACAGGATCAACGAAGTAAGAGAAACACAGGCACACCACAATCAGAATTTGACTAGAAATACAGGCTGTTACATCCTACCCTTCTTAGAATAATTCTGTCCCCGGAATTCTCTACAGTGCAGGGAAAAGGTAGGGGTAACGTACTCGCATCTCATCCTCTCGCTCCCAGGTGGATTCTCCTGGCGAGTTATGTCGCCACATCACTCTCACAAGTTCGACGACCTTGTTCCTGAGCGCCTTCTGACGTCGATCAAGAATCTGAACTGGCTGCTGCTCATAGGTAAGTTCTGGTCGCACCGTGATCTTCGAATGATCAACCACATGCATAGGATCACTGATATAACGACGCAGCTGGGAGACATGGAAAACATATGTACTCCCTCCAATGATGGCGGTAGAGCTAGGCGATAAGCCATCTCTCCAACTCACTCTAACACATCAAAGGGTCCAACGAACCTTAGACTGAGCTTGCCTCGCCTCCCAAAACGTATCACTCCTCGGTTTTGGGATATCTTCAGGAAATCATGATCTCCTGGTTGAAACTCCAAGTGACGACGCTTGGCATCAGTCCAATGCTTGTACCAGTCTTGTGCAGTGCATAACTTGTCTCTGATGTTACGCACTACATCCACAGTTTCAACAATCATCTCTGGGCCCAATAATTCTCGGTCACCAATGTCATCCCAACTCAGCAGGGATTGACACTTCCTTCCATAGAGTGCTGCGAAAGGGGCCATGCCAATGCTGGCTTGGTAGCTATTGTTGTAGGAAAACTCTACTAGGTGTAGATGATCTTCCCACGAGCCTTTGAAATCCAGCATACAAGCTCGCAACATGTCCTCCAATATCTGGATGGTACGCTCTGATTGGTCATCCGTCTGTGGGTGATACGCAATGCTGAAACTCAGACTGGTACCCAAATTGGATTGCAAACTCTTCCAAAACTGAGATGTGAAACTAGTGTCCCGGTCAGAGACGATGCTTACCAGAACTCCATGCAACCGAACAATCTCCTGCACGATTATCGTTCACATCACAACATATAATAAAAGAAGTATTAAAGGTAGAGGATAGATCATTACCTCCATATACTTCTTAGCAAGTATTTCTGTAGATTGTCCTACTCGAAAGGGTATGAAATGTGCTGATTTGGTTAATCGGTTAACGATCACCCATATCGCATCATTCTGTTTAGTACTCCGAGGTAGTCCAGTCACGAAATCCATAGTGATGTGCTGCCATTTTCACTCTGGAATCGATATGGGTTGAAGCAGTCCCGCAATGCGATGATGTTCAGCCTTCATTTGCTAACATACCAGGCACTTAGCAACACTTCGAGCCACGCTTCTCTTCATTCCATGCCACCAAAAGTTCAGACGAAGATCCTTGTACATCTTGGTACCGCCAGGATGAATGGAGTAGGAAGAGTTATGAGTCTCATTCATCAGCTCCTCTCTGATATTACCTGAAGGTACACAGATCCTACTGCCGTATCTCAGGGAACCATCCTCATGAATAAGGAAATCCGTCTAGAGTCCAGCTTCAACTAGTCCTCGGATCTTCTGTAACTTCGCATCTCCAGTCTGAGCAGCTTTAATTCGATCTACGATAGTAGACTAAACTTGCATATTCATCAATGATGCAGAAGTCTCGGGTAAAATAACTTCAACTTCCATTTCACGTATAGCCTGCTGAAGTCTCCTTTGAGCTGAAAGGGTCATGATCGCTGGTAATCTGCTCAATTCATCTGGTACGACATTCACCTTCCCTGGATGATACTGGAGGTCGATGTCGTAATCCGCCATAAGCTCCAACCATCTGTGGTGCCTCATATTGAGCTCCTTCTGAGAGAAAATATACTTCAGGCTCTTGTGGTCGGTGTAGATCTTGACTTACTCGCTCAAAAGAAAATGCCTCCAAATCTTCAGAGCAAAGATGACAGTAGCCAATTCCAGGTCATGAGTCGAATAATTCTTCTCGTAAATCTTCAACTTTCGAGAAGCATATGCGACCACATGACCATGCTGATGCAGGACACATCCAAGGCCCTTGCCAGATGCGTCAAGAAGACTTCAAATCCTTCGGTCCTGTCTAGTATAGCTAACACTGGTGCAGTCGTCAGCTTGGCCTTCAATATCCCAAACGCCTGCTCACAAGAGTCTGACCATACATGCTTGACATCCTTCCTTGTCAGGCGAGTCATGGGCTCAGCAATCTTCGAGATGTCCTTGATGAATCGATGGTAATAACTCGCCAATCCTAGGAAACTCCTGATGTCGGTAGCTGATCAAGGAGTCGGCCAGTTCCTGACTGAAATGACCTTCTCTGTATCGAAAGAGATACCGTCTCCTGATACCACGTGCCCAAGAAAGGCGACTCTGTCTAGCCAAAAATCACACTTGCTGTACTTGGTATATAACCGATGATGTCGTAATGTCTCCAATACGATCTACAGATGTTCGGCATGCTCTTCTTCATCCTTCGAGTAGACCAAGATGTCGTCGATGAAGATCACCACGAACTTATCCAAGAACTCATAGAAGATCAAGTTCATGAGGTTCATGAATACTGCTGGGGCGTTAGTCACACCGAATGGCATGACTACAAATTCATAGTGCCCATACTTGGTCTGGAATGCCATCTTCGGGATGTCTCCACTTCAGACCTTCACTTGATGATAACCACCTCAGAGATTCAGCTTTGATAATACTCGCGATCCGCCAAGTTGATCAAAGATGTCATCAATGCGCGGCAGCGGGTACTTGCTCTTTGGTTACCTTATTCAATTCTCGATAATCCACACACATCCTCCTTGACCCATTCTTCTTCTTGACTAAAAGAACTGGCGCACCCCAAGGAGATACACTTGGATGAATCAATCCCTTTTGCAACATGTCGTTGAGTTGTTTCCGATGTTCCTCCAGTTCACCAGGAGCCATGCGATAAGGAGCCTTTGAAATAGGTTGAGTGTTCGACATAAGGTCTATAGTAAATTCCAGAGCCCGTTCAGGCGGTAATCCTAAAATATTGTCAAGAAATACGTCTGCAAAGTCTCGAACCACTCTAGGTTTCTCAGGCTCAACTTGCATCGATGCAATGATTAGCTCGTTCGGCTTGGCTCGAAACTTGATAGGCCCAAGAGAACGGTCTCCGCTCATGAATTCAAACACAGGATGATCAGGGATTTCAAACAGTACTTTATTTTTGTGACAATCGATAGTAGCATAGAAATTTCCTACCCAATCCATGCCGAATATCGCATCGAAGTTTGACATGTCGATTATCATAAAGTCTGCGAATAACTCGTGTCCACAAATCACAATAGGGCACGATCGACAGCCACTAGAAGTCCTCACTACTCCACTCACAGTAGTGATGCTCAAATGATTTGGTAGAGCGTCAACATGAATAGAATGTCTATCAACAAATCCTCGAGATATGAAGCAGTGAGTGGCTTCAGAATCAAAAAGGGATTGGGCTGGATGAGAGGGTAACAAGACAATACCTAGTACATAAGAAATGTCTTAGCTAAAAGATAAACAAGTGACACATGCATATATCATAAGCATTATAAAATAAGGGTTTAAGTAATACCTGATATCACTTGCTCATCCGTCTCAGCCTCCGTGGCTGTCATGGTGAAGATCTGACGTCTCGGCTGGCTCTGCCTCGCCAGTGCAAAAGCATTCTGTTGTGGAGCCAGAGGAGGTCCATGCTGAGTAGGTCCAGGAGCTCCACGCTGAACAGTACCAGAAGGTCCAGCAGTCATCGGCTTGTTGGTGCAGCGAGGGCAGTCTCTGGTAGCATGTGCAGATGCTGCACATATCAAGCATTGATTCAGCAGTTCTCTGCAGTCCTTCTTGACGTGACCCATCCACTTGCTGTGAAAGCACACTAGCTCGGGTCGATTATTGGTCGGGGCAGCAGGCCTCTTGAATTGTGCAGTTTGAGTAGGTCGGAGGTTTTCCCTGGGTGGCTCCGGTGGACGCCTACTCCCTCCAATCTGAAGCGCCTTCTTACGATTCACAATAAGTTCATGATTCTTAGCAGCATCCAACACTTCCTGATGTGTAGTCGAATACGTCGAAGACATTGAAGCCTGAATGTACAGGTCTAGTCCCTAGAGAAACTAATAAGCACAGTCTTCGGGATCTGCCACCAGATGTGCGACGAATCGACTATGCACTGAAAATTCTGCCACGTATTCGTCAACAGTCCGATTTCCTTGTTCCAGGTTGACGAAACGTTGCTGCAGCTTTCTCTTGGCAGATCGAGGAAAATATTGAGCGTCGAAACGCTCTCGAAACATGGTCCAGTTGATGGGCTTGATAAGACGAGCTTCTTCAGTGTCTCACCAGTTCCGAGCATTTGCAGTCAGTGGTTTCTTGGCAATCTCTACCCAGCCTGCCTGGTCAATGTGGGAAAGACTCAGGTCCTCTTTCGTGGTTTGGGCCCATTCCTCTGCTGCTAACGGGCCTTCTCTCCCAGAAAATCTCTTCGGGTTCAGCTCCCGAAATTACTTCGCTCCGGGCTCAGCTCGAGGTGGGGGTGGCACAGGTGGTGCAGGCAGCTGACTCTACTGGATCAGCTGATGTTGGGTCTTCAACATTCCTCTGATGATAGTCATGAGTTCATGGAGGTCGGGAGCACCATTTCCGCTAGTTCCATTTCCGTTGCGAGTGTGCGGTCTTCCTGCCATGCTACAAAAAGAACAAGTTAAACATTTGTGTACAAAGTCATTCAAGCGATCTGGTTAGTGATGATATTCACACTGCTTCTGAAGTATTTCGCAAAAGATGAGCAGGACCTGCATGGGCCACCACTAAAACCTGTCACTCCCCGCTTCCCATTATACTTGGGAGCGAGAACGCGAGAGGGTCCGCATGTGCTTAAAGCAAAGAAGAGGTACTTATTTTTTCTTCTCTCTTCTTGACTTAAGCATAATAAGCGTTAATTAGCAAAAGTAGGTCCCTGCACGCGAATATCTTAGAAGCAGCATAAATATTCATTACAATATAAATACCAGCATCCAAAGCAAAGTACACAAACAATTAAGGCCTAGCATGGCCGTACAATCTGCTGAAAGCAAACACACCTGAAAACAACAATTTAAGTAATAAAACTGAAATAGAAATGGTCCGCTCTAGCCCTCCGCAGGGAGGATCTCAGTGTCCTCGTACCTCTGATCAGCGAGGTCCACCTCTAAGATGGGATCCTCAAAAGTAGGGTCCTCGAGATACTCTGTCTATGAACCTAACGTATATTTCATAAAACGTTGAAATATATGTCATCGATAAGCTCGACAAGATATTTAAAGTAATGAAACGAAGAACAACTATAAAAGGACAAAAGAGCATTAGTGCACAGTTATGAATAATAAGTGTAGAAAAGTAAAGTACGAGCATGCATGGATTTGCAGTTTAAAATTAAAACAGTTGTATGTTGAGTATTTGTGCTCGTGATAAGTCCATGTCTGAGTAGGTAAATGTTCTCGATACACCCTATCATCGGGAGTTTACTGTGACGCTTCTTGCCATTCCTAACCCGGAAGATGGCCAAGATGCTTGCCTCCATTTGTGTGATTATATATGTAGCCGTATAGTGCTCAAGCAACATTTACGGACTCTACTACATGAACCAACCCAACCCAAAGTGTCTGTCTAGTCATCGACTAGGTTTCACCCCATCTGTATTCGATGGTTTCACGCCATCTGTATTTGATGGTTTCATCTCATATATGTTTCGAGTTATAACACACCCTTTTTCCAAATTTGTTCAACTTGATAACATGCATGTAGTAAAAGTAGTTCAATTAAATTAGGAGGCAACAAGCAAAATGAAACATATTATTTGGCTACCAAAAGTTGACAAGCACATCGAAATCAGATTTAGCACTAAGTTTGAACGGTTCGATTCGCAATTCATTTACCACATATACTTGCCTTGATGTGGGTTTGGGTGTCCAGGTGGTCGTAACGTGAGGCACGTTTTATCTGCATCATTAGATCAGGCTAATAGTTATTAACTAGTTAAGATAAATTACACTAACTTTAGAATTTTCTAAGTTAGAAATGAGAATATTGATATGATTGCGGTTAAACTTACTTTAAAAATTTATTAACTTAACTTAATTAACTAAAACTTACTCTTAATTATTAATCTTTAAATAAGTTACATAACTTAAAAACATAACTTTTGAAAGAATGACTTAACTACCTTTTATAATTTATAAACTAATATAACTATAGCTTATTATATTTACTATAAAACTTTAGACTAATTAATAAATATACTTAACTTAATTTTAAAAATAATACCTTTTAATATAGGACATAACTTAACTTATCAACTTAACTAATAAGTTATAATAATCTAACCTTATTATAACTTATAGATATAAAAATTATACAACCTAACTTACTAACTCACTTTAAAAATTACTAACTTAAACTTAATTTAAACTTATTTAATAAATTCACTTAAAATAACTAAACTTTATTAACTTATAAAAATAATTTAACTTAACTTATTTAGATAATAACCTTAACTTCATTAATACTAACTTATAACATTGTATAATAATTAACCTCTCTCTCTCACTCTGCCCGTTCTCATCTCTTCTGCTCTTTTTCTTTTTCTTTTTCTTTTTTTGTTTCCGCAGGAGCTCATGGCGGCGCGGCGTGCAGCGGGCGGCGGCGGCGTTCCAGGGGGCACGGCGGCGATCGTGCGGTGCGACGCTGGCGCAGCGGCGGGGCGGATTTGCAGAGGAGGCCGACGGCTCACGGGGGCGATGTGATCCGGGGCGGCGGCGACGATCCGGAGCTGTCGACGGCGGTACGACGTCGCCGGTACGACGGCGGCGGGTCGGTGGTACGGCGGCGGGTCGGGGCTCCAGTAGTTTGGGTTTGCGTAGGGGATTTATTTCTGAAATTTGGTTCCCAATAGGGTTCAATTTGATTTCGATTTTTGTTTCGATTTCTGGTTTGTTTTGATTTGGGTTGTAAGGATGAGGTGAAGGCTGAAATTTGTTTGATTGTAGAGGTGGCTGATGGTGAAGGGATGTGGGTTTGGTGATGATGTCCCCGTTGCTTGTTGTTGTTGCTGTTTGATTGTTGGTTTAAGAATAGCGGAGGGAGGAGACAGCTTGAAGAGGTTGGTTGGAGGTAGGGGCTAAATTATGGTGATGTTGGATCTCACCAGTATTTTGGTGGGATTGAATGAGTAGGGTTAGGGTAAAGTAACTAGGTAAAAGTAATTAAGGAAGACAATTAGTAGTTTTAATTAGCTAATAATAGTAATTAAGATAGTAATTAAATTTTAGTTAAGAGTAGTTAGTGATTTAAATTAGTTAGCAGTAATTAGTTAATTTGAAATTTTAATTTTTAATTAAAAATAATTAATTACGATTTAACAGGCCAAAAGTTACACTACGGTAAAAAGTTAAACCGAGACGCGCTCGCATTAATGCGTGGAAGGAAAATCACTCGGACGAAAATAATTGGATCAACGAAGTAAGAGAAACACAGGCACACCACAATCAGAATACGACTTGAAATACAGACCGTTACATGGCAGCTTCTGATCAAGGCAAAAAGTATATATAGTTGGCTGCTAGTGTTTTTTGTATTATTTTATGGTGCCTTGTATAAAACCTTTAGACCGTATATATATGCTATTCCTTTGGGTTACTAGTCATTATGGTTGAGTCGAGTCAATCCATGCGAGGCATTTATCATGTGTCTTTGGTTTCAACACCATTGGTATCGTCTTCGCACCTCGTCGGAATATTGTCCATAATATGGACATGTTCCCTGCACAATTTTTTTGTGTGACAAAAATGCTTTAAGCATGAAAAAAATATTTAAGTTGAATTTTTAAAAAATAGTTAAAATAACAAAAAGAATTCATAAAACTGCAAACCATTTTTAAAATACTACATTGTTGAAGTTGCGAAGCGGCGGGCGGCTGCTGGCCACGACGGGCAAGCGGCGGGCGACCCCGCCGCTGGCCACGGCGGGCAGATCCCGCCGCTCCAGCGGCGGGTCGTCCCCGCCGCCGGCCGCGGCGGGTAGATCCCGCCGCTCCAGCGGCGGGTCGTCCCCGCCGCCGGCCGCGGCGGGCAGTCCCCGCCGCCGGCAGCGGCGGGCAGTCCCCGCCGAGCGGCGGGTGACACCGGCCAGCGGCCGACTGATCCCGCCGCCGGCAGCGGCGGGCCCCAACCCCGCCGCCGGCAGCGGCGGGCCCCGCCGCCCGCAGCGGCGGCCCCCAACCCCACCGCCCGCAGCGGCGGGCCCCGCCGCCCGCAGCGGCGGGCCCACCCACGCCGCCCGCAGCGGCGGGCCCCGCCGCCGGCCGCGGCGGGCCCCACCCCCCGGCAGCCGCTCGTATCGGACCCCCCCGGTGCGCGCTCATGCCCGGAAACCCTAGCCGCCTGAAGCGGCAATCCGCGCGACCAAAAACCCTAACTAGGGTTTGACCCCGAAATTTTTTTCGATTTTCAAATCTTTTTCAGACTTAATTACGATTTCGTTTTCGTCAAAATCTGTTAAATTACACAATTTTTATTCATCGCATTTTATCCGGATTATCTGATTATTTATGTTTAATAATTAGGAAGGAAGTAAATTATATGACTATTTATTTGGAATAATTTCTATAAATGAGAAAAATTAGACTTTAACTCAAAGGGTGTATTTTTGTCTAGTCACATTGACATTTACAATGTAATGGGGTCCCTTGGAAAAAAAAATTCACGGGTTTTGAGCATGAAAAAATGCTAGTGGTTTTCTCAAAATAGAACAAAGTAGAATAAGGTTTCTGAAAGTTTACCCATTAATTAATTATGCTAACTTTTTTATTAGTTCGAATCAAATAAGGCTTCAGTATTATAACTGGAATCTAATTTGAAGCATTTTCATCTCTTCGAAATTGTTGCAATATTGATTTTAGGTATCCGATTACAAATAATAAAAACTTATATAATGTATGATCTAAAGTTAGTACGCAATACCTTACGCAAGTGCCTATGTAGATGATATAAGATACACCATTAGCCGATACTCCCAATGATTTGCGTTAACCGAATTCTTTACTAGGCATATTTGATGTTCAAGTTATAAGGAAATGAGACCAAGTCAACCATATCCCTTGAAGATCTCCAAGCAATCAATGACATTCCTATCTGAAGCCGTTCCGATACAATGCACCGCATCTTCTAGAAATATGCAAGGTGAACCATATCCCTCGGAGATCTCCAACCAATCAATGCCATTCATATTAGAAGGCGTCCCGATACATTGCACTGCATCTCATAGAAATATGCATTCAGCACCTACCAATAAAGCTAGATTCATGTCCTCTTGTAAAGTACTATTATACCCTTGATACATTGTATTTAAACGCATGAAGAGAAATGTAAATCTTCGCTGGTTTCTTTTCTACATTTCTCCAGTCGTTTATCCCTTTTCTCTAAATTTCATCATGGTATCAGAGCGAGTAAGGAAATGAGACCAAGTCAACCATATCATAAATCTGACGTGTTTACGGGGGCGTATAAGGAAATGAGACCAAGTCAACCATATCATAAATCCGACGTGTTTACGGGGGCGTATAAGGAAATGAGACCAAGTCAACCATATCCCTTGAAGATCTCCAAGCAATCAATGACATTCCTATCTGAAGGTGTTCCGATACAATGCACCGCATCTTGTAGAAATATGTAAGGTCAACCATATCCTTCGGAGATCTCCAACCAATCAATGCCATTCATATCAGAAGGCGTCCCGATACAATGCACCGCATCTCATTGAAATATGCATTCAGCACCTACCAATAAAGCTAGATTCATATCCTCTTGTAAAGTACTATTATACCCTTGATACATTGTATTTAAACACATGATGAGAAATGTAAATCTTTGCTGGTTTCTCTTCTATATTTCTCCAGTCGTTTATCCCTTTTCTCTAAATTTCATCACAAGTTAGATCAAATCTAGATAAGAGATAATATGGACGTACATGAAAAGGCTAGGGTATCTTGTAGCTAGGAAGGGTGTGGAGGTCTACATTTTGAAAATTTGTTACAAAATAGGTCAGTTTTCTCAAAACGAGCTTTTCTTGATTACAAACCGAAGCATGCTTGGGTTGGTTTGTAGTTCATATCCTCGAGGTTAGTTGGTGCATTCATGGGTAGCACATGTTCATATGCTTGCTATAATGACATATAACCAAAATACTTTAAACTCGATAAGTTCTTAGGCAAGGCTACCCCATTTCTCCATAATATTTGTATCATCACCGTCAACTTCCGTTTTCAAGTTCTCTGTTGGGCTAATTAAGTTGGAAATTTTTCACGGCCATATCCACTTGCATACCGTCTGTCCATGATATTCTCATTTAATCCCCAAAACAAGAAATAATTATTATGGGATTTCTGCATATAAGATATAATACGGATTAGACACTACAGAATCATTTCAAAACCAACTTAGTAAAGAGTATATTTTTTGCTTTAAATCTATTAAAATCTACTGGCGCGAGTTTATTCTTTTGATGGCCTACACTCTTTCTTGCATCGAACAATGCCCCTTAGGCTGAAGTCTATAATTATACAAAAGAGGGATGTCCATCTAGGATTGTTCACAAGCTGATTGGAACAAATGTCACATCTCACTACCCTCACAATCACCCACACACTCTCACATATTTACATGTTTGACATCCCCCTCATTCCACTTTGTAAAAAACCCAAAAAAAAAAACAAAGCTCACTTAATTACATCTTTACCCTATGGGATTTTTCCCCTATAACCTGAAGGTTTTGGGGTTTACCCTTTTAGCACTCGACAATACCAGCACACACACATACTTTTCAACCATTGCGTGTGTGCACCTGATCATGTTTGTGTGGGTTTTTTTCTCTGACTACGGCACATCAAATGTCAGAAAGGTCTTAGACAAGGCTGCCCAATTGCTCCATAATATTTGTATCATCACCGTCAACTTCCTCTTTAATATTCTCTGCTGGGCTAATTAAGTTGGAAATTTTTCACGGCCATATCTACTTGTCTACAGTATTTCCATGATATTCTCATTTTATCCCCAAACCAAGAAATAATTAGTATGGGATTTCTGCATATAAGATATAATACGGATTAGACACTACAGAATCATTTAAAAATTAACTTAGTAAAGAGTATATTTTTTGCTTTAAATCTGTTAAAATATACTGGCGTGAGTTTACTCTTTTGCTGGCCTATAATACTCTTTCTTGCATCGAACAATGCCCCTTAGGCTGAAGTCTTTTATACAAAAGAGGGATGTCCATTTAGGATTGTCGTAGGTGGCACCCTTTGTCCCAGTCATGACTAGGACAAATGTCCCATTCCACTACCCTCACAATCACCCACGCACTTTCACATATTTACATGTTTGCCATCCCCCTCATTCCACTTTGCAAAAAACCCAAAAAAACCCAACTCATTTAATTGCATCATTGCCCTGTGGGATTTTCCCCTATAACATGAAGGTTTTTGGGTTTACCCTTTTAGCACCCGACGATACCAGCACACACACCCATACTTTTCACTCCTTTTTGTTTGCGCGTGTGCACCTGATCATGTTCGTGTGGGTTTTTTTCTCCGTTCAATGTGTGCATGGGTTATTTCTAGTTATCTTCGAATAAAGTGTGTCTGGCAGTCTGTCTCAAAAGGAAAAAAAGTGCCATAGTACTTTATATTCAACTATGTCAATGTCAAGTTCCCGATTGAAATGCAATACGTTGGGCAGTTGCTTACAGTATCAGAATGCTTCATTTGTATGTATCTTTGTGAGAATAGAGACATGAGAGGTACCCATAGCGTACCACTGGAGCCCCTACCATTATCATCAGATTCCTTTTGGATGGCTCACAATGTCATTTGTTTGGAGGCCATCGTATAGAAAAATATCGATGAACGAATACATGAGCATTGCCTATAAATACAGATCCGAACTCAGCATTCAAGGCCATTATACCAAGAAAATTAACATCTCCTAGCTTCTTTGCATTCTTTCCAAGTAGCTCAATCATTTTCTATCATCATGTCGACCTACGGCAACTGGGACTGCGCTGACAAGAGCCAGTGCGGGTAAGTAGCCACCTCGTTTCCACATCTTCTTAGTCCGACCTCTTCTTTGCACAATTTCTGCAAGTTTGATTAATTGATTTCCAGTATTAGACCTGAAGCTAATATCCAGAGAGCTTCTGGTTTGCGAAGAAGTGTAGTGCCGTGATGGCGTCTTGCTCATGTGAGGAGACGGCTGGGTGTTCATACGAAGTAGAGAGGCTTAATGACTAGGACAATTATGGTTTGTGGCGACAAAAGATGGTGGCTTTGTTGAAGCACCATGGAGTTTACGGTGCCGTATGTGATACAGGCATGCCATGTAAGGCAACAGTGAATGATAAGCAAATGCTGGAGCTTAAAGCCCTCGGTGAGATATTGCAATCCTTGGAGGATGAGATCCTTCAGCAATTTGCCGATGTGGAGGTCGTGAGTGACCTATAGAGGATGCTTGAAGCTCGGTACTCGACCAAGACACCGATTGGACGAAGGTTGCAATTGTGGCAACGCTTCTATACTCACATGATGAAAATGGGAACCTCGTTGTGGAACCATGTTGGTGAGATGGACCGTATAGTAATGGACCTACGGGAATTGGGGAGTGTGATAGAGGACGAGCAACATGCCATGGCACTATTGTGTTCTCTAGCTCAGGTGTATTCCAAGTTTGTAGGCTAGATGTTAAATGGCCGAGACTCACTCACGTTGGATGAGGTGAAGTTTGCATTGAATACTGAGGATCTTCAAAGTTTGGTGTTAGGTGACACCGATGATTGTGAGGTACCCAATGTCATCCGGGGTCGCCAAGAGGGCGGACCCACTCCAAGATCTAAGACGGGCCGTTCCAAGAGTCGGAATCGGTGGCGGCATCAGCGGTTCAAGTCAAGGGGCCGCGGTGACAACAAATGCTTTCTATGTAAGTAAAGCGGGCATTGGAAGAGGGATTGTGCGAGGTTGAAAGCGAGAACATCGATTGGCATTGTGGAAGATGTTTCTCAGAGTTTGACTCATGTTGGAGCACGAGACGGGATGTTTTCTGACGAGGCTGATTGCTTGGTGTTTGCGGCATACTCCGTGGGAGAAGCGCAATGTTCGTGGCTATTCGACTCGGGGTGTTCATTCCATATGACTCCGGATCGGAGTGCGTTCGACTCATACATTCCATGCATTAGAGAGCGGATTCTCATGGGGAATGGTATGGAGTGCGAGCAGGTTGGGAGTGGCACGGTCAGAGTCAGGATGCACGATGGCATCGTCCGTGTGTTTGATGGCGTCAGACATGTTCCTGATCTTCGCAGTGGCCTGATATCTATAGGAGCTTTGACCGGGATGGGCTACATGGAAGTGATCGAGGAGGATCGACTGCGTATTTCCCGAGGATGCTTGGTTGTCATAAGGGGAAAGAAGTGTGGCAACTTGTATGCGCTCGATGGGCACACAGTAGTAGGCGAGACTGGCAGATCACAGGAGTCCGAGAGTGGAGATCCAGCGAGACTGTGGCATCTCAGATTGGGGCATGCTGACGAGCAGAGCCTTGACATTCTTCAGAGGAGGAGTGTGTTTGGAGGTGATCGTGTGCTTGAGTCTTGCAGTGATTGTGATGCAGAGCGGCCAAGGCAAGTGAAGTTTGGGACAACTGTCAGACACAGTAGAGAGCCCCTAGAGTGTGTCTACGTCGGTGTATGGGGTCCATGTCCAGTTCTTTCCCTGGAAGGCGCGAGGTACTTCGCGTCCTTCATAGATGACTTCTCGAGGAGAGTCATGGTTACTCTCATGGGATCTCAGGAGGAGATCCATAAGAAGGTGCGACTATGGAGGAGCATAGTCGAGAGGCGGATGGGTAGACCCGTAAGATAGATCCGTACCAACGACGTAGAGATACAGGATGTTTGCAAGTCAGAGGGGATCGCGTGCCGATACACCATTCCTGATGGAGATCCTCACGGTGGCGTAGTAGACAGCATGATCAGGATATTGGTAGAGAAGACACGGGGGCTATGGAGACCATCATGCCTTCCTAGAGAATTATGGGCGGAGACCCTTGCTACTGCGGCATACCTCATCAACCGAACACCGTCACTAGCCGCAGGTAGTTCTATTCCCAAGGAGTTATGGACGGGCAGAGTCGTTGAATTTTCACACTTGCGTACATTTGGATGTCCGATGCGGCCGCACAAGAGGGACGATGTCGAGATATGACAATGTGCACATGATTGTGTCCTACTCGGGTACGCTGGTGGAGGTGCGAGAGGGTATAGGTTATGGTGTCCTAGTACCCATGAGGTGATTGACAGACGACACGTCATGGTTGACGAGTCTGCAGTGCTTAGGGCGGAGCAGACTCATGACGGTGTGCAGAGAACAGAGGACATCACGGTCTATAGAGATGATGAGGTGATTCAGATTCAGACTCAGGTAGATGATCAGACACATGTGCAGATGGACAGGATGCAGAGCTCATACGATGTGGTCAGTGTCAGTGATCAGCAGGTATCTCACGATGTAGCTCCTGATTCAGTTCAGCTGGAGGTGCAGAGGACATCGGTCTACGAGGAGGCTTTGCAGTCGGTCGTCGTATCGATGCAGTCAGTTGTAGTGTGTGAGGAGACAGAGGTCTCTCACAGTTCCAGCGTGCACATTGTGGGTGCTCTTGAGGAGACCCAGCATGCTGAGGTGTGCAGCTTTAGCTTCGAGGTAGAGCCATCGATCTACGGAGGAGTAGGGCAGTTGGTTTCCGCACCGATGCCAGAGGTTGCAGTGGGTGAGGAGACGGAGGTCTCTCACGTTTCTAGCACGCATGAGTTGGTTGCTTCTGAGGAGGACCAGCGTGTTGAGGTGTGCAGCTTCAGCTTCAGGGTAGAGAGGTCTTCTGAGGAGCTTGACATCAGGGTAGAGCATTCGATGTGCATGGTAAAGCAGTCTTCACAGTATGTGCACATGCGATATGGCTCTCGTTTGGCTAGGGTTAATTTATCAGGCGCATCTTCTGATACTTCAGATGCCAGACCGGTTGAGATGCAGAGGAGCATGAAATTTGATAGCGTGGTAGAGCATGGAGACTCCCACGGCAGTGTGTAGACTTCGATGGTGGTCCCAGGTGGAGTTGCCACTAGGGACATGAAGCTGAGAGTTAGGAGGCCACGTATCGAGTGCGTTCTCGCTCGATATATGGAGGAGGCAGAGCCGAGAGGAGCTCCTTTAGTGTGCGCTCATATCTCATCTTCGACGAGTTCATCACAGGGGATGGCAGGTGAGGACGATCTTCAGAGGCTAGATATTGGTGCGGCGGATAGTTTGGCGCTTGTGTGTGCGCATTCGTGTCTTGAGTTTTTGGCACATTCGGTTAAGGCGCGAAGCCGGTGGACGGCGAGTCTTGATGACAGACATCAGCAGACAGAGTGGATACAGACAGCGTATCGATGTGACACAGCTGGGGTCAGTCTGCAGAGCAGTGGGGATGACGGCATGTTTCTCATAGATGATGGTCATGACGAGCATGAGTTGCTCGTTGACCTGTGGGGTGATGATAGAGATGTTTATGGATCGACAGAGGGCTCATTGGACGCTGGCACAGCGTCATTTGATTCGTTCATTGAGTCCGAGCTCGCAGGGTTATCCTCAGGGACAAATGACTTCATTGCAGACATGGCGATGGACGAGGCAGAGATGCGTGAGGCTAGGCTCAGACGACTTCTGAGCTTGGCATGTCTCTCGGAGGATTGAGGCACCAGAGGGCGTGATTTTCAATGCACATGATGTAGGTTCACATGTTCGATGGTCAAGGCAAGATGAGTTCATACACGATGGAGTGTTGGAGCTGTGCTGATGAGTGTGTGGATTTATCAGCAGGGTAGAGTGTTGTTTTTATGCTGATAAAACCATGTGATACACAGTCTTCTTAGGGCCCCCAAGTTGTGTGGTTGGTGTAGGAATTAAAGGCATCACATGCCTTGGTTTTCCTTGGGGTATGCAACCGACAAAAAAAAGGCCAGGAGCATTTCATTTACAGTGAGGCTTGGTTTCTTGCTGTCCTCTTCCAGAGAGCTCAGGCTCATTTTTCAGAGAACAAAAGAAAGGCTTTGGTGACATTTTCTTTTGCAGGGCTAGGGAGCTTGGATCAGAGAAGAAAAGTGAGAGCAAAGCTAGGGTTTTGGAAAACCAAAGAGCTTTTCTAGTGAGATCCAAGGTGAGTGTCTGCATTTCTCCTTCCGTGTTTGATATATAGAGTCCCTTGGGTAGCTTCATAGTTTGGGACTATATTACCAAGGAGTGATCTCCATTGGTGTGGGATTGGTCCCTTGAGGAGCTCTACATGTTGTAGGGGCTTTGTTATCAAGGATTCCCACTTGGTTGAGATTGTGTGAGCTTGGTGAGAGATCTAGGGTTAAGTCTTGTTGCTTGGAGCTATTCTCTCATTGTGGAGGAAGAAGATGATGGGGTCGGTGTATGCCTTGCTTGATCAGTAGTGGACCCGGGTGCATTGGATGCTGGATGTAGGTTGTTCGCAACCGAACCAGAGTAAATCTCCGTCTCTTTTGTGTTGCTCTTACTTTCGTATTATATTCGTGTGCATACATATTTTTTTTTGCAAGATCGTTGAGAGGGTTGGTTGTTGGTGACAACTCTCTCTTGTGCCCGTGAGGTGTTTAGTTTTGTGCTTAGGTGACATCTCGGTGGAATTCGGGCTTGGGATTGTTTAGCCACCGTTTTCGCGCATTGTAGGTGGTGTTGGGTACCTAGCCATAGTGTTGAGGAGGTGCACGGGGATCCAACAGTTTCCACATCTTCTTAGTCCGACCTCTTCTATGCACAATTTCTGCAAGTTTGATTAATTGATTTCCAGTATTAGAACTGAAGCTAATATCCAGAGAGTAATAATATGTAAGAAGACGGTTTTTTTGAACTGAAGCTATATTAAGTTATGCATGTGATTACAATTTTTCGCCTCAATATCTTTCTCTTCATCCTTGCTTTTCTGTGCACCATGCATCCTGGAAATCAACGTGCAATGGTACGTTGTCTAAAATTCACAAAAGAAATGGATCGGATTTAAAATATCCCAATTTGTATAATATTCTGACTTGGCCTTGCTTAGCTCATGTGGTGGTTTTTGTATGGGGTTAGCTAAAGAAAATTGACTTTGTTTATGGTTGTAGGAAGAAGGGTAACAACTATGGAGTTGTGATCGTCGAGACTGAGCAGCGGTACTGAAATCAAAGCAGCATCTTCTCACTAGAAATATGATAATAGCTTACTATCCCCTAAAAAAGACAATAGCTTATCGATATGAGAAAATCATTATAGAACAATGATCCAAATAAATGGTATATACTAGTAAATGACATACCGTGTGTTATCGCTAAGTTTTATTTTGAGAAAGCAGCAGAATTTTGCGGCATAAATAAATCTCACAATTAAATGTACATCAGAAGTGATTGTTACCTTCACCAAGTTTATTTCTGATCTAAAAGTAACTTAGCTAGATAGAACAACTATCCACTATGATTTTAAAACTCAGAACTATATATTATTTGTGACAGAATCTTCATCACTTGATTGATAATAAAAACTGTACCTCGTTCTGACAGGTGAGATTTCCATCTATTCGATATGATTTCCGCATCACTGGTTGTATAATCATTATATAAAGAGCAACAAGCTAGCATGATTCTATATGACATGAAATATGATATATATTTCGCTCTTTTTAGCATTTTATTTTCTTGTGATTCTGGGCAGCACCTTTGAGGAGGTCTTTTTAGCATTTTTTTGTTCTTGTGATTCTGGGCAGCACCTTTGAGGAGGTCATGGAGTTCTCTTGCGAGAACGGTGGCAAATGCAAGTGCACCATCAACTGCACCTGTGCCGGTTGTGGATGCGGCAAATGAAAGACATTATAAAAGAAATTGATCCTCTATACTTACATAACATAAAGGGAGGATGGAAAGAAGCAGGCAGGAACTGAGCTTGGCTATGGTCTGTGGTGTTTATGTCTATCTGTGTGTTTTCTGTGTTTTAAGGCTAGGAAGAAGCCTATGAAATAATGTATGTTGTGCGCCTTGTTTAATGAACTTACACTATTAGTATTATGCAAGGATTGGGCACGTTTATTGCTTATGTCTTCTTATTTTAATCCACTAGCCTTCTTGAACACATCACAATGAGCTTGAGCTGAAAAAATGCTCGGGATGATGCATGTTTCTATCTGGAGTCATAATAATGGATCCCTTTGCGTGATACACGTCAATATAATGGTAATGTTAAGATATTAATTACGTCTATTCCAAGTCATGGATCGGATTGCAAGATGCTAGCAATTGCTTGCAGAATCAGACTGCTTCAGTTTGCAGCTTAGTTTAGAGAGAGACACGAGAGGTCCATAGCTAGCCACTGATGCCCCCTACCATTACCTTGAGATTCCATTGGGATGGCTCTAATAGAGGCGTGAGCAGTGAACATCACATAAAAAGAGACAACCATTGATGCCAGCATATAGAAAATATCAATGAAGGAATGCACATGCATCGCCTATAAATACTTGCCTAAACTCAACATGGTAAGGCCATCACATAGAAATCAAACATCTCCTAGCTTCTTTGCATTCTTTCCAAATATTGGCCAGATGCAGCGAAGACGGTTATATATCTGATCAAAAGACTACCATCTGCAACACAACGAAACAAATCGCCTCACGAGATTCTCTATCATCAGGTTCCAGACTACAAGTGGATGCGCACCTTTGGTTGCCTGTAACGACTGCTTTTCATGTATCTGGATTTAATATAATATACTATATGTTTTGGTGGATTTTCTCCTCTTGTGTGGTTTTCATCTCCGTAGCTTTCATTTTCGATCGATTCGTCGTATTTTCTCGTTTCTTCCTTAGGATTGTCGATTTCGAAGTATGTCATTCGTGACGGACTTCAGAACGGTCGTATCTTACTATTAGATCAAGCCTAGGAGTCTTAGGAATCGATCCCGGGGCCCCGCGCTCCGTATCGGAACTTTTTGTGCTCATTAGCCGGTATAAGAAGGGGCACCGACCGACTAGATGACGATCCAGTCGGTCGGCAATCCTTCTTGGACCGACTAGTTAGCTTTCTAAAATTATTCAGGAGTTACTATTTATCGTTAGTCTGTCTAAGAACGTTGGTTGACCGACTAGGTTGCAAACTAGTCGGTCAGCAATGCTTCTTTAACCGACTAACACATCATCTTAATTTTAGTTGAGTTACTGTTTACTCTTAGTCGGTCTAAGAACGTTCATCGACCGACTAGATGCTAAACTAGTCGGTCAGTATTTGTTCATGGACCGACTAACTCTAAAATCCTATTTTCGTTCAGAAGTTACTGTTTGCACTTAGTCGGTCTGCGTTGGTCGACCGACCGACTAGTTGCCAAACTAGTCGGTCAGTGGTTGCTCTTTGACCGACTAACCTGTGTTAAAACCCTAATTTCTGGGCAGCCGCCAGCCCATCCTATTTAAACCCATCCCAAACGTTTTCTTCTTCCTCAACACGACCCAAAACCCTAAAATCTTCCCTTTTGAGCCCCCATCTTCCTCCAAGCTTCAATCCTTCATTCCAAGCCCTAGAATCATCATCCAAACCCTCCATCCACTCTATCTACCTGTCATCTTCCCCAAAATCTCACCAAATCCATCAAAATTCCCAAATCCCCCAAAACCCTAATTCTCCCAAACTTCTCCAATCTTTTCCAGATCTGATCCTAGGGTTCTCCGGAGTGTTTCTTCCGCTTCCTCTCGGTAAGAAATCGATTCCTCTATGTTTTCATAGCCTATTGGTATTTTTATGAAACCCTAATAAAATTTCATGTTGTTTGATGATTGTTCCCCCAAAACAGCGATTTCCCCGTAGATTGGCATCCGTGTGACGAAGTGGTCGTCATCCCCGGTGCTAGGCAAGTGAAACTTGCCACTTAGGGTTTAGGCCATGTTTTAGACCATTTGCTTGTTGTAGGCGTAAAAGAGGCTAGGCGACGAAATGATACTCGCCTAGGCGCAAATTGGGGAACTAGCTTGACAACGAAGCTAGTTCCGACATTTAGCATGTAGCACAATTACCATGTCACGTTTACTTTCCATTAACGGTACGCGAATTAAATGTCATGTCATTGCATTCTTTTGGTGATCCCGTGATTGCGTAGCATCGCTACAATACTTGTGTTTCCTGGCTCGTGACCAGAAGCGAGCATAATGAGTTGCTAACCCCAACGCTCGATATATTGAATTGTGAACTAAGAAACAAGCTCCCGTGCGGGGCAACCCTGGCTCACTTGCTGGGCTCATGTACAGGGACCCTGGCTTGTTTACGTGTGGGATGGGGTAAGGGTTAAGCGGCCAGGCAACTGGGGGTCTGTTTGATCAACAACTGCAGTTGTAAGGCGTAAACTCTGGGGTGGGGTAGTGTTTAGTGCCGATCGGTGTGAATGATGTACCATTCAGCTGAAGGGCGTAAACATCTACAAAACAACGTGAAACGTGAATTGTGTTTAGTGCCGATCGGTGTGAATGATGTACCATTCAGCTGAAGGGCGTAAACACCTACAAAACAATGTGAAATGATTGAGATTGTTAGTAGCTTGGCTACTCTTGTCTTGTCCCGATAATTGTTCCCTTGTACAAAATTGTCTTGCCATGTCTTAAATTGTGCACTCATGTTATAACTGCCATGTCATGCATACTATAACTGCTAGGTTGCTAGTTGCCTTACTTTCAGTTTCCTTGCCCAAGTCTTTTAGACTTACTGACATGTGCCCCTTTACTCTTTTGGGTGACACATGTTAGATCCTGAGCCTGAGTACCGTGTTGAGGACGAGGTGTTTGCTGACGCCGAGCCCGAGCTTGTGTTTGACGGGGAGTACGTGGACACTGGGGACCAGTCTAGTGTCTTCGTTGTGTTTTACTTTGGTTCAGACGGTTGTTTTGTTATCGGTGCGTAGCACCTATACTTTGTTATGTCGTTGCTTTTGTTGGCCTTGTTCTGGGCCTTTAGACTCTTTCTTTTAGCCTGGTGGCTTTTCTGGATGTTGGACTTATATTCATGTTGGACATTGCCTGAGATGTGAGATTTTATTATCAGTCTCTCCTTGTATTATTATTGTTGTTCCGTTGTGGTTACAGGGACATGCTTATGTTTTATTGACACTTATCGGGTTTGGGGCTTCATAGCTCCACTCTCGTGCGGACCTTTTCACGTCTCGCCTCCATTTTAGGGAAGCGGGTTGTGACCTTGCCTACAAGTGGATGCGCACCTTTGGTTGCCTGTGCTATCACTGCCTCCGCCCTTATGTACAACACAAGCTTGAATCAAGGTCGCAACAGTGCGTCTTTCTTGGTTACGCTGACCACATGAAGGCGTATAAATGCATGGAGCTGTCTACCAAAAGGCTGTACCTGACTCCACATGTCAGGTTTGAGGAAAACATCTTCCCTTTCTCTACTCAGACTCGTCCAACGCCACAGCCTACACTGATCAACTCTATCCCACTGACCATTATTCCTACCCATCCACCTGCACCCCTCCAACCAACACCCACCGATCCCCTGATCTACCAACCTACCGACCATCCGACCCATCAACACGACCTACCGACCTCTCCAAGCCGCTCCACATATCGCTCAACCCAAAGTATAACCGATCCAGCTGATTCACCAACACAAATCTTGCCTGACCCATCATTGCCTACAAGCATTCTACAACATATCTCGGCACACCATAATCCGGTCACTCACCCGACCTCTTACCATCCCCACTTAACTTCCAAGTTACCTCCAACCTCCACTTCTCCACCTACTCAACCCACATCGGATACTTCACCTTTGTCGACTCATCCCATGACCACCCGTTTCATGGTCGGCACCTTCAAACCTCGTCAACCATTAAACCTACATGCCTAAATCACCTCAGAAGAACCGATATCCTACAAGGAGGCGTCCAAAAATCCCCAATGGGTCGCAGCCATGCAGAACGAGTATGCCGCTTTAACCCGTCAATAGACTTGGGAACTTGTCTCTCCTCCTCCCTCAGTAAACATCATCGGATGCAAGTGGGTCTACAAGATTAAGCGTCACACGGATTGCTCTGTTGCCCGCTATAAAGCTCGGCTCGTGGTCAAAGGCTTTCATCAGAAGGAAGGGGTTGACTACGTCGAGACCTTCAGACTAGTCGCCAAGCACGGTTCTATCCGCCTCCTGATCACCATGGCTCTACACTTCAACTGGCCCATCAGACAACTTGATGTCTCCAATGCTTTTCTACATGGAAACATCGATGAAAATCTTTATATGGCGCAACCTATGGGATTCATAGATCCCTCTTTCCCACAACATGTCTGCAAGCTACGGAAAGCATTACATGGCCTCAAACAGGCGTCTCGACAGTGGTATGCTCGCTTCTCCCAATTTATCCGCCTTCACGGATTCCACCCGAGCATTGCCGACTCATCTCTCTTTGTCAAACACTCTGACGACCAAACAATTGTGATCCTGTTGTATGTCGACGACATCCTAATCACGGGCTCTTTGGCAAACTTCATACATCAATTCATTGGCGAGCTTTCCAGTTAGTTTGCACTCAAATATCTCGGCGATCTATCATACTTCATGGGACTGGAAATTCAACGAAGCTCCCAAGGCTGCTTCGTCCATCAGACTAAATATACAAAAGAGCTCCTTCAGCAAGCCGGTCTCTCCGGTTGCAAGCCGAGCAGAACTCCAGTCTCCTCAAAACGGAATCCAAACACCTCAGATCCTTTACTTCTCGATGGATCTTACTACCGCAATCTGGTCGGTGCTCTTCAATACCTCACACTGACCCGACCTGATATTGCATTCGCCGTCAATCAAGTATGTCAGTTTCTCCATGCTCCACGTGACTCACATCTCACAGCTGCTAAGCGGATCCTTCAGTATCTTCAACACACTCCAACCCACGGCATTCTTCTTTGTCCAAGTCCTCTGTCACTCATCGCCTTCTCCGATGCTGATTGGGCAGGAGATCCCGTAGATCGTCGCTCCATCAATGGATTATGTGTCTTCCTCGGAAAGAACCCTTTGACTTGGAGTGCAAAAAAATAACATTCGATTGCACACAGCTCGACAGAATCGGAGTACCGTTCTCTCTCTCTCTCTCTCACGGCTAAAGAGATCATCTGGCTACAACTTCTCCTTTCTGACCTTCAGAGTCCTCTCCAAGACAAGCCGCTAATTTGGTGTGACACCAAGTTGGCTATCACACTCTCTTCCAATCCGGTCTTTCATTCCCGAACAAAACACTTCACAGTCGACTACCAATTCATCTATGAATAGGTCACGTCAGACAACATTCGTGTTCAACACATCTCTACCGAGGACAACCCGGCTGACATCGTCACTAAGAGTCTCACTGCGGATTGCATCGAGCTATTGCGAGACAAACTGTTCGTCATTTCGGCCGCTCATTTTGCGGGGGCGTATAAGGAAATGAGACCAAGTCAACCATATCCATTGAAGATCTCCAAGCAATCAATGTCATTCATATCAGAAGGCATCCTGATACAATGCACCGCATCTCGTAGAAATATGCAAGGTCAACCATATCCCTCGGAGATCTCCAAGCAATCAATAAAATTCCTATATGAAGGCATCCCGATACAATGCACCGCATCTCGTAGAAATATGCATTCAGCACCTACCAATAAAGCTAGATTCATATCCTCTTGTAAAGTGCTATTATACCCTTGATACATTGTATTTAAACACATGAAGAGGAATGTAAATCTTTGCTGGTTTCTCTTCTACATTTCTCCAGGCGTTTATCCCTTTTCTCTAAACTTCTTCAGCTCAATCCTTAATTTGCTATCATCATGTCGACCTGCGGCAATTGCGACTGCGCTGACAAGAGCCAGTGCATGTAAGTAGCCACCTCGTTCCACATCTTCTTAGTCCTATCTCTTTTATACGATTTCTGCAAGTTTGATTGCGTGTTTCGACCTAATAACATGTTAATGAAACACTGGAAAAGGAGGAAGTTGTCATGGTAGTTAAAATAAACTAAACTAAACTAAAATAAACTAAAATAAAATAAAATAAAAAACACCAAACCACGAAAAACGAGCTGGTTAATACGCATGCGGTGACATTTTTTTCCTCCAAGGTTGTCTTCTTTTAATTGAGTTTGCGCACAACATTGCCATTACCATTAACTTAAAGGAAAGGATGAAGTAGTCATGGTAGTTAAATCTCCCGGCATAATATTCAGTAAGACGTTAAAATTTTCCCCCCCAAAACCCACATAAAGGAAAAAAAAAGTGTATGCAATGGTATCTTGTTTGAAAATCATAAAAGAACTGGATTAGCATTTGTACTATAGCAATTAGTTTAATTTTTTTCTTAGATCTTGATTAGCTATAATGATATAGCTACCGATGCAATTTGCTAAAGAAAATTGGATTGTGGTTGCAGGAAGAAGGGAAACAAATACGGAGTTGTGATCGTTGAGACGGAGAAACGGTATTGAGTAAAACCAACATCTGCAAGTACCTTTAATTTCCGGAACATATTATATATCAGACATAAGACAATAACATATGTGTTGTGAAAATGAAAGTGTAAATTTTAATAAACCCCTTTCAATTTTGTTCTATTTCGGAAAAAAAGCTTCCAGAACTTTTTTATTTAAAGGAAATTCCATTTAATTTCAAAAAATTCTTTCATTCCCTAACAAAACACTTCACAGTCGACTACCACTTCATCCGTGAATAGGTCACGTCAGACAACATTCGTGTTCAACACATCTCTACCGAGGACAACCCGGCTGACATCTTCACTAAGAGTCTCACTGCGGATTGCATCGAGCTATTGCGAGGCAAACTGTTCGTTATTTTGGCCGCTCAGTTTGCGGGGGCGTATAAGGAAATGAGACCAAGTCAACCATATCCATTGAAGATCTCCAAGCAATCAATGCCATTCATATCAGAAGGCGTCCTGATACAATGCACCGCATCTCGTAGAAATATGCAAGTTCAACCATATCCCTCGGAGATCTCCAAGCAATCAATAACATTCCTATCTGAAGGCATCCCGATACAATGCACCGCATCTCGTAGAAATATGCATTCAGCACCTACCAATAAAACTGGATTCATATCCTCTTGTAAAGTGCTATTATACCCTTGATACATTGTATTTAAACACATGAAGAGGAATGTAAATCTTTGTTGGTTTCTCTTTTACATTTCTCCATGCGTTTATCCCTTTTCTCTAAACTTCTTCTGCTCAATCCTTAATTTGCTATCATCATGTCGACCTGCGGCAATTGCGACTGCGCTGACAAGAGCCAGTGCGTGTAAGTAGCCACCTCGTTCCACATCTTCTTAGTCCTATCTCTTTTATACGATTTCTGCAAGTTTGCTTGCTTGTTTCGACATAATAACCTGTTAATGAAACACTGGAAAAGGAGGAAGTTGTCATGGTAGTTAAAATAAAATAAAATAAAATAAACTAAACTAAAATAAAATAAAATGAAAAACACCAAACCACGAAAAACTAGCTGGTTAATACGCATGCGGTGACATTTTTTTCCTCCATGGTTGTCTTCTTTTAATTGAGTTTGCGCACACCATTGCCATTACCATTAACTTAAAGGAAAGGATGAAGTAGTCATGGTAGTTAAATCTCCCGGCATAATATTCAGTAAGACGTTAAAATTTTCCCCCCCAAAACCCACATAAAGGAAAAAAAAGTGTATTCAATGGTATCTTGTTTGAAAATCATAAAAGAACTGGATTAGCATTTGTACTATAGCAATTAGTTTAATTTTTTTCTTAAATCTTGATTAGCTATAATGATATAGCTACCGATGCAATTTGCTAAAGAAAATTGGATTGTGGTTGCAGGAAGAAGGGAAACAAATACGGAGTTGTGATCGTTGAGACGGAGACACGGTATTGAGTAAAACCAACATCTGCAGGTACCTTTAATTTCCGGAACATATTATATATCAGACATAAGACAATAACATATGTGTTGTGAAAATGAAAGTGTAAATTTTAATAAACCCCTTTCAATTTTGTTCTATTTCGGCAAAAAAGCTTCCAGAACTTTTTAATTTAAAGGAAATTCCATTTAATTTCAAAAAAGTCTTTCATTCCCGAACAAAACACTTCACAGTCGACTACCACTTCATCCCTGAACAGGTCACGTCAGACAACATTCGTGTTCAACACATCTCTACCGAGGACAACCCGGCTGACATCTTCACTAAGAGTCTCACTGCGGATCGCTTCGAGCTATTGCGAGACAAACTGTTCGTCATTTCGGCCGCTCAGTTTGCGGGGGCGTATAAGGAAATGAGACCAAGTCAACCATATCCATTGAAGATCTCCAAGCCGTCAATGTCATTCATATCAGAAGGCGTCCTGATACAATGCACCGCATCTCGTAGAAATATGCATGGTCAACCATATCCCTCGGAGATCTCCAAGCAATCAATAACATTCCTATCTGAAGGCATCCCGATACAATGCACCGCATCTCGTAGAAATATGCATTCAGCACCTGCCAATAAAGCTGGATTCATATCCTCTTGTAAAGTGCTATTATACCCTTGATACATTGTATTTAAACACATGAAGAGGAATGTAAATCTTTGTTGGTTTCTCTTCTACATTTCTCCATGCGTTTATCCCTTTTCTCTAAACTTCTTCAGCTCAATCCTTAATTTGCTATCATCATGTCGACCTGCGGCAATTGCGACTGCGTTGACAAGAGCCAGTGCGTGTAAGTAGCCACCTCGTTCCATATCTTCTTGGTCCTATCTCTTTTATACGATTTCTGCAAGTTTGATTGCTTGTTTCGACATAATAACTTGTTAATGAAACACTGGAAAAGGAGGAAGTTGTCATGGTAGTTAAAATAAACTAAAATAAACTAAAATAAATTAAAATAAAATAAAATAAAAACACCAAACCACGAAAAACGAGCTGGTTAATACGCATGCGGTGACATTTTTTTCCTCCATGGTTGTCTTCTTTTAATTGAGTTTGCGCACAACATTGCCATTACCATTAACTTAAAGGAAAGGATGAAGTAGTCATGGTAGTTAAATCTCCCGGCATAATATTCAGTAAGACGTTAAAATTTTCCCCCCCAAAACCCACATAAAGGAAAAAAAAGTGTATGCAATGGTATCTTGTTTGAAAATCATAAAAGAACTGGATTAGCATTTGTACTATAGCAATTAGTTTAATTTTTTTCTTAGATCTTGATTAGCTATAATGATATAGCTACCGATGCAATTTGCTAAAGAAAATTGGATTGTGGTTGCAGGAAGAAGGGAAACAAATACGGAGTTGTGATCGTTGAGACGGAGAAACGGTATTGAGTAAAACCAACATCTGCAAGTACCTTTAATTTCCGGAACATATTATATATCAGACATAAGACAATAACATATGTGTTGTGAAAATGAAAGTGTAAATTTTAATAAACCCCTTTCAATTTTGTTCTATTTCGGAAAAAAAGCTTCCAGAACTTTTTTATTTAAAGGAAATTCCATTTAATTTCAAAAAAAGTCTTTCATTCCCGAACAAAACACTTCACAGTCGACTACCACTTCATCCGTGAACAGGTCACGTCAGACAACATTCGTGTTCAACACATCTCTACCGAGGACAACCCGGCTGACATCTTCACTAAGAGTCTCACTGCGGATCGCTTCGAGCTATTGGGAGACAAACAGTTCGTCATTTCGGCCGCTCAGTTTGCGGGGGCGTATAAGGAAATGAGACCAAGTCAACCATATCCATTGAAGATCTCCAAGCAATCAATGTCATTCATATCAGAAGGCGTCCTGATACAATGCACCGCATCTCGTAGAAATATGCAAGGTCAACCAGATCCCTCGAAGATCTCCAAGCAATCAATAACATTCCTATCTGAAGGCATCCCGATACAATGCACCGCATCTCGTAGAAATATGCATTCAGCACCTACCAATAAAACTGGATTCATATCCTCTTGTAAAGTGCTATTATACCCTTGATACATTGTATTTAAACACATGAAGAGGAATGTAAATCTTTGTTGGTTTCTCTTCTACATTTCTCCATGCGTTTATCCCTTTTCTCTAAACTTCTTCAGCTCAATCCTTAATTTGCTATCATCATGTCGACCTGCGACAATTGCGACTGCGCTGACAAGAGCCAGTGCGTGTAAGTAGCCACCTCGTTCCTCATCTTCTTAGTCCTATCTCTTTTATACGATTTCTACAAGTTTGCTTGCTTGTTTCGACATAATAACTTGTTAATGAAACACTGGAAAAGGAGGAAGTTGTCATGGTAGTTAAAATAAAATAAACTAAACTAAAATAAAATAAAATAAAAAACACCAAACCACGAAAAACGAGCTGGTTAATACGCATGCGGTGACATTTTTTTCCTCCATGGTTGTCTTCTTTTAATTGAGTTTGCGCACACCATTGCCATTACCATTAACTTAAAGGAAAGGATGAAGTAGTCATGGTAGTTAAATCTCCCGGCATAATATTCAGTAAGACGTTAAAATTTTCCCCCCCAAAACCCACATAAAGGAAAAAAAAGTGTATGCAATGGTATCTTGTTTGAAAATCATAAAAGAACTGGATTAGCATTTGTACTATAGCAATTAGTTTAATTTTTTTCTTAGATCTTGATTAGCTATAATGATATAGCTACCGATGCAATTTGCTAAAGAAAATTGGATTGTGGTTGCAGGAAGAAGGGAAACAAATTCGGAGTTGTGATCGTTGAGACGGAGAAACGGTATTGAGTAAAACCAACATCTGCAAGTACCTTTAATTTTCGGAACATATTATATATCAGACATAAGACAATAACATATGTGTTGTGAAAATGAAAGTGTAAATTTTAATAAACCTCTTTCAATTTTGTTCTATTTCGGAAAAAAAGCTTCCAGAACTTTTTTATTTAAAGGAAATTCCATTTAATTTCAAAAAAGTCTTTCATTCCCGAACAAAACACTTCACAGTCGACTACCATTCATCCGTGAACATGTCACGTCAGACAACATTCGTGTTCAACACATCTCTACCGAGGACAACCTGGCTGACATCTTCACTAAGAGACTCCCTGCAGATCGCATCGAGCTATTGCGAGACAAACTGTTCGTCATTTCGGCCGCTCAGTTTGCGGGTAAGGAAATGAGACCAAGTCAACTATATCCATTGAAGATCTCCAAGCAATCAATGCCATTCATATCAGAAGGCGTCCCGATACAATGCACCGGATCTCGTTGAAATATGCAAGGTCAGCCATATCCCTCGGAGATCTCCAACCAATCAATAACATTCCTATCTGAAGGCATCCCGATACAATGCACTGCATCTCGTAGAAATATGCATTCAGCACCTACCAATAAAGCTAGATTCATATCCTCTTGTAAAGTACTATTATACCCTAGATACATTGTATTTAAACACATGAAGAGGAATGTAAATCTTTCCTGGTTTCTCTTCTACATTTCTCCAGGCGTTTATCCCTTTTCTCTAAACTTCTTCAGCTCAATACTTAATTTGATATCATCATGTCGACCTGCGGCAATTGCGACTGCGCTGACAAGAGCCAGTGCGTGTAAGTAGCCACTTCGTTCCACATCTTCTTACTCCTATCTCTTTTATACGATTTCTACAAGTTTGATTGCTTGTTTCGACATAATAGCCTGTTAATGAAACACTGGAAAAGGAGGAAGTTGTCATGGTAGTTAAAATAAAATAAAATAAACTAAAATAAAATAAAATAAAAAACACCAAACCACGAAAAACGAGCTGGTTAATACGCATGCGGTGACATTTTTTTCCTCCATGGTTGTCTTCTTTTAATTGAGTTTGCGCACAACATTGCCATTACCATTAACTTAAAGGAAACGATGAAGTAGTCATGGTAGTTAAATCTCCCGGCATAATATTCAGTAAGACGTTAAAATTTTCCCCCCCAAAACCCACATAAAGGAAAAAAAAGTGTATGCAATGGTATCTTGTTTGAAAATCATAAAAGAACTGGATTAGCATTTGTACTATAGCAATTAGTTTAATTTTTTTCTTAGATCTTGATTAGCTATAATGATATAGCTACCGATGCAATTTGCTAAAGAAAATTGGATTGTGGTTGCATGAAGAAGGGAAACAAATACGGAGTTGTGATCGTTGAGACGGAGAAACGGTTTTGAGTAAAACCAACATCTTCAAGTACCTTTAATTTCCGGAACATATTATATATCAGACATAAGACAATAACATATGTGTTGTGAAAATGAAAGTGTAAATTTTAATAAACCCCTTTCAATTTTGTTCTATTTCGGAAAAAAAAGCTTCCAGAACTTTTTTATTTAAAGGAAATTCCATTTAATTTCAAAAAAAGTCTTTCATTCCCGAACAAAACACTTCACAGTCGACTACCACTTCATCCGTGAACAGGTCACGTCAGACAACATTCGTGTTCAACACATATCTACCGAGGACAACCCGGCTGACATCTTCACTAAGAGTCTCACTGCGGATCGCTTCGAGCTATTGCGAGACAAACAGTTCGTCATTTCGGCCGCTCAGTTTGCGGGGGCGTATAAGGAAATGAGACCAAGTCAACCATATCCATTGAAGATCTCCAAGCAATCAATGTCATTCATATCAGAAGGCGTCCTGATACAATGCACCGCATCTCGTAGAAATATGCAAGGTCAACCAGATCCCTCGGAGATCTCCAAGCAATCAATGACATTCCTATCTAAAGGCATCCCGATACAATGCACCGCATCTCGTAGAAATATGCATTCAGCACCTACCAATAAAGCTAGATTCATATCCTCTTGTAAAGTGCTATTATACCCTTGATACATTGTATTTAAACAAATGAATAGGAATGTAAATCTTTGCTGGTTTCTCTTATACATTTCTCCATGCGTTTATCCCTTTTCTCTAAACTTCTTCAGCTAAATCCTTAATTTGCTATCATCATGTCGACCTGCGGCAATTGCGACTGCGCTGACAAGAGCCAGTGCGTGTAAGTAGCCACCTCGTTCCACATCTTCTTAGTCCTATCTCTTTTATACGATTTCTGTAAGTCCGATTGCTTGTTTCGACATAATAACTTGTTAATGAAACACTGGAAAAGGAGGAAGTTGTCATGGTACTTAAAATAAACTAAAATAAACTAAAATAAACTAAAATAAAATAAAATAAAAAACACCAAACCACGAAAAACGTGCTGGTTAATACGCATGCGGTGACATTTTTTTCCTCCATGGTTGTCTTCTTTTAATTGAGTTTGCGCACAACATTGCCATTACCATTAACTTAAAGGAAAGGATGAAGTAGTCATGGTAGTTAAATCTCCCGGCATAATATTCAGTAAGACGTTAAAATTTTCCCCCCCAAAACCCACATAAAGGAAAAAAAAGTTTATGCAATGGTATCTTGTTTGAAAATCATAAAAGAACTGGATTAGCTTTTGTACTATAGCAATTAGTTTAATTTTTTTCTTAAATCTTGATTAGCTATAATGATATAGCTACCGATGCAATTTGCAAAAGAAATTTGGATTGTGGTTGCAGGAAGAAGGGAAACAAATACGGAGTTGTGATCGTTGAGACGGAGAAACGGTATTGAGTAAAACCAACATCTGCAAGTACCTTTAATTTCTGGAACATATTATATATCAGACATAAGACAAAAACATATGTGTTGTGAAAATGAAAGTGTAAATTTTAATAACCCCTTTCAATTTTGTTCTATTTCGGGAAAAAAGCTTCCAGAACTTTTTTATTTAAAGGAAATTCCATTTAATTTCAAAAATGTCTTTCATTCCCGAACAAAACATTTCACAGTCGACTACCACTTCATCCGTGAACAGGTCACGTTAGACAACATTCGTGTTCAACACATCTTTGCCGAGGACAACCCGGCTGACATCTTCACTAAGAGTCTCACTGCGGATTGCATCGAGCTATTGCGAGACAAACTGTTCGTCATTTTGGCCGCTCAGTTTGCGGGGGCGTATAAGGAAATGAGACCAAGTCAACCATATCCATTGAAGATCTCCAAGCTATCAATGCCATTCATATCAGAAGGCGTCCTGATACAATGCACCGCATCTCGTAGAAATATGCAAGGTCAACCATATCCCTCGGAGATCTCCAAGCAATCAATAACATTCCTATCTGAAGGCATCCCGATACAATTCACCGCATCTCGTAGAAATATGCATTCAGCACCTACCAATAAAGCTGGATTCATATCCTCTTGTAAAGTGCTATTATACCCTTGATACATTGTATTTAAACACATGAAGAGGAATGTAAATCTTTGCTGGTTTCTCTTCTACATTTCTCCAGGCGTTTATCCCTTTTCTCTAAACTTCTTCAGCTCAATCCTTAATTTGCTATCATCATGTCGACCTGCGACAATTGCTACTGCGCTGACAAGAGCCAGTGCGTGTAAGTAGCCACCTCGTTCCACATCTTCTTAGTCCTATCTCTTTTATACGATTTCTGTAAGTCCGATTGCTTGTTTCGACATAATAACTTGTTAATGAAACACTGGAAAAGGAGGAAGTTGTCATGGTAGTTAAAATAAAATAAAATAAACTAAACTAAACTAAAATAAAATAAAATAAAAAACACCAAACCACGAAAAACGAGCTGGTTAATACGCATGCGGTGACATTTTTTTCCTCCATGGTTGTCTACTTTTAATTGAGTTTGCGCACAACATTGCGATTACCATTAACTTAAAGGAAAGGATGAAGTAGTCATGGTAGTTAAATCTCCCGGCATAATATTCAGTAAGACGTTAAAATTTTCCCCCCCAAAACCCACATAAAGGAAAAAAAAGTGTATGCAATGGTATCTTGTTTGAAAATCATAAAAGAACTGGATTAGCATTTGTACTATAGCAATTAGTTTAATTTTTTTCTTAGATCTTGATTAGCTATAATGATATAGCTACCGATGCAATTTGCTAAAGAAAATTGGATTGTGGTTGCAGGAAGAAGGGAAACAAATACGGAGTTGTGATCGTTGAGACGGAGAAACGGTATTGAGTAAAACCAACATCTGCAAGTACCTTTAATTTCCGGAACATATTATATATCAGACATAAGACAATAACATATGTGTTGTGAAAATGAAAGTGTAAATTTTAATAAACCTCTTTTAATTTTGTTCTATTTCAGAAAAAAAGCTTCCAGAACTTTTTTATTTAAAGGAAATTCCATTTAATTTCAAAAAAGACTTTCATTCCCGAACAAAACACTTCACAGTCGACTACCATTCATCCATGAACATGTCACGTCAGACAACATTCGTGTTCAACACATCTCTACCGAGGACAACCTGGCTGACATCTTCACTAAGAGACTCCCTGCAGATCGCATCGAGCTATTGCAAGACAAACTGTTCGTCATTTCGGCCGCTCAGTTTGCGGGTAAGGAAATGAGACCAAGTCAACCATATCCATTGAAGATCTCCAAGCAATCAATGCCATTCATATCAGAAGGCGTCCTGATACAATGCACCGGATCTCGTTGAAATATGAAAGGTCAGCCATATCCCTCGGAGATCTCCAACCAATCAATAACATTCCTATCTGAAGGCATCCCGATACAATGCACCGCATCTCGTAGAAATATGCATTCAGCACCTACCAATAAAGCTAGATTCATATCCTCTTGTAAAGTGCTATTATACCCTAAATACATTGTATTTAAACACATGAAGAGGAATGTAAATCTTTCCTGTTTTCTCTTCTACATTTCTCCAGGCGTTTATCCCTTTTCTCTAAACTTTTTCAGCTCAATACTTAATTTGATATCATCATGTCGACCTGCGGCAATTGCGACTGCGCTGACAAGAGCCAGTGCGTGTAAGTAGCCACTTCGTTCCACATCTTCTTAGTCCTATCTCTTTTATACAATTTCTGCAAGTTTGATTGCTTGTTTCGACATAATAGCCTGTTAATGAAACACTGGAAAAGGAGGAAGTTGTCATGGTAGTTAAAATAAAATAAACTAAACTAAAATAAACTAAAATAAAATAAAATAAAAAACACCAAACCACGAAAAACGAGCTGGTTAATACGCATGAGGTGACATTTTTTTCCTCCATGGTTGTCTTCTTTTAATTGAGTTTGCGCACAACATTGCCATTACCATTAACTTAAAGGAAACGATGAAGTAGTCATGGTAGTTAAATCTCCCGGCATAATATTCAGTAAGACGTTAAAATTCATCCCCCCCAAAACCCACATAAAGGAAAAAAAAGTGTATGCAATGGTATCTTGTTTGAAAATCATAAAAGAACTGGATTAGCATTTGTACTATAGCAATTAGTTTAATTTTTTTCTTAGATCTTGATTAGCTATAATGATATAGCTACCGATGCAATTTGCTAAAGAAAATTGGATTGTGGTTGCAGGAAGAAGGGAAACAAATACGGAGTTGTGATCGTTGAGACGGAGAAACGGTATTGAGTAAAACCAACATCTGCAAGTACCTTTAATTTCTGGAACATATTATATATCAGACATAAGACAATAACATATGTGTTGTGAAAATGAAAGTGTAAATTTTAATAAACCCCTTTCAATTTTGTTCTATTTCGGAAAAAAAATCTTCCAGAACTTTTTTATTTAAAGGAAATTCCATTTAATTTCAAAAAAAGTCTTTCATTCCCGAACAAAACACTTCACAGTCGACTACCACTTCATCCGTGAACAGGTCACGTCAGACAACATTCGTGTTCAACACATCTCTACCGAGGACAACCCGGCTGACATCTTCACTAAGAGTCTCACTGTGGATCGCTTCGAGCTATTGCGAGACAAACAGTTCGTCATTTCGGCCGCTCAGTTTGCGGGGGCGTATAAGGAAATGAGACCAAGTCAACCATATCCATTGAAGATCTCCAAGCAATCAATGTCATTCATATCAGAAGGCGTCCTGATACAATGCACCGCATCTCGTAGAAATATGCAAGGTCAACCAGATCCCTCGGAGATCTCCAAGCAATCAATGACATTCCTATCTGAAGGCATACCGATACAATGCACCGCATCTCGTAGAAATATGCATTCAGCACCTACCAATAAAGCTAGATTCATATCCTCTTGTAAAGTGCTATTATACCCTTGATACATTGTATTTAAACACATGAAGAGGAATGTAAATCTTTGCTGGTTTCTCTTCTACATTTCTCCATGCGTTTATCCCATTTCTCTAAACTTCTTCAGCTAAATCCTTAATTTGCTATCATCATGTCGACCTGCGGCAATTGCGACTGCGCTGACAAGAGCCAGTGCGTGTAAGTAGCCACCTCGTTCCACATCTTCTTAGTCCTATCTCTTTTATACGATTTCTGTAACTTTGATTGCTTGTTTCGACATAATAACTTGTTAATGAAACACTGGAAAAGGAGGAAGTTGTCATGGTACTTAAAATAAAATAAAATAAACTAAAATAAACCAAAATAAAATAAAATAAAAAACACCAAACCACAAAAAACGAGCTGGTTAATACGCATGCGGTGACATTTTTTTCCTCCATGGTTGTCTTCTTTTAATTGAGTTTGCGCACAACATTGCCATTACCATTAACTTAAAGGAAAGGATGAAGTAGTCATGGTAGTTAAATCTCCCGGCATAATATTCAGTAAGACGTTAAAATTTTCCCCCCCAAAACCCACATAAAGGAAAAAAAAAGTGTATGCAATGGTATCTTGTTTGAAAATCATAAAAGAACTGGATTAGCTTTTGTACTATAGCAATTAGTTTAATTTTTTTCTTAAATCTTGATTAGCTATAATGATATAGCTACCGATGCAATTTGCTAAAGAAAATTGGATTGTGGTTGCAGGAAGAAGGGAAACAAATACGGAGTTGTGATCGTTGAGACGGAGAAACGGTATTGAGTAAAACCAACATCTGCAAGTACCTTTAATTTCTGGAACATATTATATATCAGACATAAGACAAAAACATATGTGTTGTGAAAATGAAAGTGTAAATTTTAATAACCCCTTTCAATTTTGTTCTATTTCGGGAAAAAAGCTTCCAGAACTTTTTTATTTAAAGGAAATTCCATTTAATTTCAAAAAAGTCTTTCATTCCCGAACAAAACACTTCACAGTCGACTACCACTTCATCCGTGAACAGGTCACGTTAGACAACATTCGTGTTCAACACATCTCTACCGAGGACAACCCGGCTGACATCTTCACAAAGAGTCTCACTGCGGATTGCATCGAGCTATTGCGAGACAAACAGTTCGTCATTTTGGCCGCTCAGTTTGCGGGGGCGTATAAGGAAATGAGACCAAGTCAACAATATCCATTGAAGATCTCCAAGCAATCAATGCCATTCATATCAGAAGGCGTCCTGATACAATGCACCGCATCTCGTAGAAATATGCAAGGTCAACCATATCCCTCGGAGATCTCCAAGCAATCAATAACATTCCTATCTGAAGGCATCCCGATACAATGCACTGCATCTCGTAGAAATATGCATTCAGCACCTACCAATAAAGCTGGATTCATATCCTCTTGTAAAGTGCTATTATACCCTTGATACATTGTATTTAAACACATGAAGAGGAATGTAAATCTTTGCTGGTTTCTCTTCCACATTTCTCCAGGCGTTTATCCCTTTTCTCTAAACTTCTTCAGCTCAATCCTTAATTTGCTATCATCATGTCGACCTGCGGCAATTGCGACTGCGCTGACAAGAGCCAGTGCGTGTAAGTAGCCACCTCGTTCCACATCTTCTTAGCCCTATCTCTTTTATACGATTTCTACAAGTTTGCTTGCTTGTTTCGACATAATAACTTGTTAATGAAACACTGGAAAAGGAGGAAGTTGTCATGGTAGTTAAAATAAAATAAACTAAACTAAAATAAACTAAAATAAAATAAAATAAAAAACACCAAACCACGAAAAACGAGCTGGTTAATACGCATGCGGTGACATTTTTTTCCTCCATGGTTGTCTTCTTTTAATTGAGTTTGCGCACAACATTGCCATTACCATTAACTTAAAGGAAAGGATGAAGTAGTCATGGTAGTTAAATCTCCCGGCATAATATTCAGTAAGACGTTAAAATTTTCCCCCCCAAAACCCACATAAAGGAAAAAAAAAGTGTATGCAATGGTATCTTGTTTGAAAATCATAAAAGAACTGGATTAGCATTTGTACTATAGCAATTAGTTTAATTTTTTTCTTAGATCTTGATTAGCTATAATGATATAGCTACAGATGCAATTTGCTAAAGAAAATTGGATTGTGGTTGCAGGAAGAAGGGAAACAAATACGGAGTTATGATCGTTGAGACGGAGAAACGGTATTGAGTAAAACCAACATCTGCAAGTACCTTTAATTTCCGGAACATATTATATATCAGACATAAGACAATAACATATGTGTTGTGAAAATGAAAGAGTAAATTTTAATAAACCCCTTTCAATATTGTTCTATTTCGGAAAAAAAGCTTCCAGAACTTTTTTATTTAAAGGAAATTCCATTTAATTTCAAAAAAGTCTTTCATTCCCGAACAAAACACTTCACAGTCGACTACCATTCATCCATGAACATGTCACGTCAGACAACATTCGTGTTCAACACATCTCTACTGAGGATAACCTGGCTGACATCTTCACTAAGAGTCTCCCTGCAGATCGCATCGAGCAATGGGAGACAAACTGTTCGTCATTTCGGCCGCTCAGTTTGCGGGTAAGGAAATGAGACCAAGTCAACCATATCCATTGAAGATCTCCAAGCAATCAATGTCATTCATATCAGAAGGCGTCCTGATACAATGCACCGGATCTCGTTGAAATATGCAAAGTCAGACATATCCCTCGGAGATCTCCAACCAATTAATAACATTCCTATCTTAAGGCATCCCGATACAATGAACCGCATCTCGTAGAAATATGCATTCAGCACCTACCAATAAAGCTAGATTCATATCCTCTTGTAAAGTGCTATTATACCCTAGATACATTGTATTTAAACACATGAAGAGGAATTTAAATCTTTGCTGGTTTCTCTTCTACATTTCTCCAGGCGTTTATCCCTTTTCTCTAAACTTCTTCAGCTCAATACTTAATTTGATATCATCATGTCGACCTGCGGCAATTGCGACTGCGCAGAAATGGCCAGTGCGTGTAAGTAGCCACTTCGTTCCACATCTTCTTAGTCCTATCTCTTTTATACGATTTCTGCAAGTTTGATTGCTTGTTTCACATAATAACCTGTTAATGAAACACTGGAAAAGGAGGAAGTTGTCATGGTAGTTAAAATAAAATAAACTAAACTAAAATAAACTAAAATAAAATAAAATAAAAAAACACCAAACCACGAAAAACGAGCTGGTTAATACGCATGCGGTGACATTTTTTTCCTCCATGGTTGTCTTCTTTTAATTGAGTTTGCGCACAACATTGCCATTACCATTAACTTAAAGGAAACGATGAAGTAGTCATGGTAGTTAAATCTCCCGGCATAATATTCAGCAAGACGTTAAAATTCCCCCCCCCCCAAAACCCACATAAAGGAAAAAAAAGTGTATGCAATGGTATCTTGTTTGAAAATCATAAAAGAACTGGATTAGCATTTGTACTATAGCAATTAGTTTAATTTTTTTCTTAGATCTTGATTAGCTATAATGATATAGCTACCGATGCAATTTGCTAAAGAAAATTGGATTGTGGTTGCAGGAAGAAGGGAAACAAATACGGAGTTGTGATCGTTGAGACGGAGAAACGGTATTGAGTAAAACCAACATCTGCAAGTACCTTTAATTTCCGGAACATATTATATATCAGACATAAGACAATAACATATGTGTTGTGAAAATGAAAGTGTAAATTTTAATAAACCCCATTCAATTTTGTTCTATTTCGGAAAAAAAGCTTCCAGAACTTTTTTATTTAAAGTAAATTCCATTTAATTTCAAAAAATTCTTTCATTCCCGAACAAAACACTTCACAGTCGACTACCACTTCATCCGTGAACAGGTCACGTCATACAACATTCGTGTTCAACACATCTCTACCGAGGACAACCCAGCTGACATCTTCACTAAGAGTCTCACTGCGGATCGCTTCGAGCTATTGCGAGACAAACTGTTCGTCATTTTGGCCGCTCAGTTTGCGGGGGCGTATAAGGAAATGAGACCAAGTCAACCATATCCATTGAAGATCTCCAAGCAATCAATGCCATTCATATCAGAAGGCGTCCTGATACAATGCACCGTATCTCGTAGAAATATGCAAGGTCAACCATATCCCTCGGAGATCTCCAAGCAATCAATAACATTCCTTTCTGAAGGCATCCCGATACAATGCACCGCATCTCGTAGAAATATGCATTCAGCACCTACCAATAAAGCTAGATTCATATCCTCTTGTAAAGTGCTATTATACCCTTGATACATTGTATTTAAACACAAGAAGAGGAATGTAAATCTTTGCTGGTTCTCTTCTACATTTCTCCAGGCGTTTATCCCTTTTCTCTAAACTTCTTCAGCTCAATCCTTAATTTGCTATCATCATGTCGACCTGCGGCAATTGCGACTGCGTTGACAAGAGCCAGTGCGTGTAAGTAGCCACCTCGTTCCACATCTTCTTAGTCCTATCTCTTTTATACGATTTCTTCAAGTTTGATTGCTTGTTTCGACATAACAACTTGTTAATGAAACACTGGAAAAGGAGGAAGTTGTCATGGTAGTTAAAATAAACTAAAATAAACTAAAATAAACTAAAATAAAATAAAATAAAAACCACCAAACCACGAAAAACGAGCTGGTGCGGTGACATTTTTTTCCTCCATGGTTGTCTTCTTTTAATTGAGTTTGCGCACAACATTGCCATTACCATTAACTTAAAGGAAACGATAAAGTATTCATGGTAGTTAAATCTCCCGGCATAATATTCAGTAAGACGTTAAAATTTTCCCCCCCAAAACCCACATAAAGGAAAAAAAAGTGTATGCAATGGTATCTTGTTTGAAAATCATAAAAGAACTGGATTAGCATTTGTACTATAGCAATTAGTTTAATTTTTTTCTTAAATCTTGATTAGCTATAATTATATAGCTACCGATGCAATTTGCAAAAGAAAATTGGATTGTGGTTGAAGGAAGAAGGGAAACAAATACGGAGTTGTGATCGTTGAGACGGAGAAACGGTATTGAGTAAAACCAACATCTGCAAGTACCTTTAATTTCCGGAACATATTATATATCAGACATAAGACAATAACATATGTGTTGTGAAAATGAAAGTGTAAATTTTAATAACCCCTTACAATTTTGTTCTATTTCGGAAAAAAAGCTTCCAGAACTTTTTTATTTAAATGAAATTCCATTTAATTTCAAAAAAGTCTTTCATTCCCGAACAAAACACTTCACAGTCGACTACCACTTCATCCGTGAACAGGTCACGTTAGACAACATTCGTGTTCAACACATCTCTACCGAGGACAACCCGGCTGACATCTTCACTAAGAGTCTCACTGCGGATTGCATCGAGCTATTGCGAGACAAACTGTTCGTCATTTTGGCCGCTCAGTTTGCGGGGGCGTATAAGGAAATGAGACCAAGTCAACCATATCCATTGAAGATCTCCAAGCAATCAATGCCATTCATATCTGAAGGCGTCCTGATACAATGCACCGCATCTCGTAGAAATATGCAAGGTCAGCCATATCCCTCGGAGATCTCCAACCAATCAATAACATTCCTATCTGAAGGCATCCCGATACAATGCACCGCATCTCGTAGAAATATGCATTCAGCACCTACCAATAAAGCTGGATTCATATCCTCTTGTAAAGTGCTATTATACCCTAGATACATTGTATTTAAACACATGAAGAGGAATGTAAATCTTTGCTGGTTTCTCTTCTACATTTCTCCAGGCTTTTATCCCTTTTCTCTAAACTAAATCAGCTCAATCCTTAATTTGATATCATCATGTCGACCTGCGGCAATTGCGACTGCGCTGACAAGAGCCAGTGCGTGTAAGTAGCCACTTCGTTCCACATCTTCTTAGTCCTATCTCTTTTATACGATTTCTGCAAGTTTGATTGCTTGTTTCACATAATAACCTGTTAATGAAACACTGGAAAAGGAGGAAGTTGTCATGGTAGTTAAAATAAAATAAACTAAACTAAAATAAACTAAAATAAAATAAAATAAAAAAACACCAAACCACGAAAAACGAGCTGGTTAATACGCATGCGGTGACATTTTTTTCCTCCATGGTTGTCTTCTTTTAATTGAGTTTGCGCACAACATTGCCATTACCATTAACTTAAAGGAAACGATGAAGTAGTCATGGTAGTTAAATCTCCCGGCATAATATTCAGTAAGACGTTAAAATTTTCCCCCCCAAAACCCACATAAAGGAAAAAAAAAGTGTATGCAATGGTATCTTGTTTGAAAATCATAAAAGAACTGGATTAGCATTTGTACTATAGCAATTAGTTTAATTTTTTCTTAGATCTTGATTAGCTATAATGATATTGCTACCGATGAAATTTGCTAAAGAAAATTGGATTGTGGTTGCAGGAAGAAGGGAAACAAATACGGAGTTGTGTTCGTTGAGACGGAGAAACGGTATTGAGTAAAACCAACATCTGCAAGTACCTTTAATTTCCGGAACATATTATATATCAGACATAAGACAATAACATATGTGTTGTGAAAATGAAAGTGTAAATTTTAATAAACCCCTTTCAATTTTGTTCTATTTCGGAAAAAAAGCTTCCAGAACTTTTTTATTTAAAGTAAATTCCATTTAATTTCAAAAAAGTATTTCATTCCCGAACAAAACACTTCACAGTCGACTACCACTTCATCCGTGAACAGGTCACGTCAGACAACATTCGTGTTCAACACATCTCTACCGAGGACAACCCGGCTGACATCTTCACTAAGAGTCTCACTACGGATTGCTTCGAGCTATTGCGAGATAAACTGTTCGTCATTTCGGCCGCTCAGTTTGCGGGGGCGTATAAGGAAATGAGACCAAGTCAACCATATCCATTGAAGATCTCCAAGCAATCAATGCCATTCATATCAGAAGGCGTCCTGATACAATGCACCGCATCTCGTAGAAATATGCAAGGTCAACCATATCCCTCGGAGATATCCAAGCAATCAATGACATTCCTATCTGAAGGCATCCCGATACAATGCACCGCATCTCGTAGAAATATGCATTCAGCACCTACCAATAAAGCTAGATTCATATCCTCTTGTAAAGTGCTATTATACCCTTGATACATTGTATTTAAACACATGAAGAGGAATGTAAATCTTTGCTGGTTTCTCTTCTACATTTCTCCAGGCGTTTATCCCTTTTCTCTAAACTTCTTCAGCTCAATCCTTAATTTGCTATCATCATGTCGACCTGCGGCAATTGCGACTGCGCTGACAAGATCCAGTGCGTGTAAGTAGCCACCTCGTTCCACATCTTCTTAGTCCTATCTCTTTTATACGATTTCTACAAGTTTGATTGCTTGTTTCGACATAATAACTTGTTAATGAAACACTGGAAAAGGAGGAAGTTGTCATGATAGTTAAAATAAAATAAAATAAACTAAAATAAACTAAAATAAACTAAAATAAAAAACACCAAACCACGAAAAACGAGCTGGTTAATACGCATGCGGTGACATTTTTTTCCTCCATGGTTGTCTTCTTTTAATTGAGTTTGCGCACAACATTGCCATTACCATTAACTTAAAGGAAACGATGAAGTAGTCATGGTAGTTAAATCTCCCGGCATAATATTCAGTAAGACGTTAAAATTCCCCCCCCCCCCCAAAACCCACATAAAGGAAAAAAAAAGTGTATGCAATGGTATCTTGTTTGAAAATCATAAAAGAACTGGATTAGCATTTGTACTATAGCAATTAGTTTAATTTTTTTCTTAGATCTTGATTAGCTATAATGATATAGCTACCGATGCAATTTGCTAAAGAAAATTGGATTGTGGTTGCAGGAAGAAGGGAAACAAATACGGAGTTGTGGTCGTTGAGACGGAGAAACGGTATTGAGTAAAACCAACATCTGCAAGTACCTTTAATTTCCGGAACATATTATATATCAGACATAAGACAATAACATATGTGTTGTGAAAATGAAAGTGTGAATTTTAATAAACCCCTTTCAATTTTGTTCTATTTCGGAAAAAAAGCTTCCAGAACTTTTTTATTTAAAGGAAATTCCATTTAATTTCAAAAAAGTCTTTCATTCCCGAACAAAACACTTCACAGTCGACTACCACTTCATCCGTGAACAGGTCACGTCAGACAACATTCGTGTTCAACACATCTCTACCGAGGACAACCCGGCTGACATCTTCACTAAAAGTCTCACTGCGGATCGCATCGAGCTATTGCGAGACAAACTGTTCGTCATTTCGGCCTCTCAGTTTGCGGGGGCGTATAAGGAAATGAGACCAAGTCAACCATATCCATTGAAGATCTCCAAGCAATCAATGCCATTCATATCAGAAGGCGTCCTGATACAATGCACCGCATCTCGTAGAAATATGCAAGGTCAACCATATCCCTCGGAGATATCCAAGCAATCAATGACATTCCTATCTGAAGGCATCCCGATACAATGCACCGCATCTCGTAGAAATATGCATTCAGCACCTACCAATAAAGCTAGATTCATATCCTCTTGTAAAGTGCTATTATACCCTTGATAACTTGTATTTAAACACATGAAGAGGAATGTAAATCTTTGCTGGTTTCTCTTCTACATTTCTCCAGGCGTTTATCGCTTTTCTCTAAACTTCTTCAGCTCAATCCTTAATTTGCTATCATCATGTCGACCTGCGGCAATTGCGATTGCGCTGACAAGAGCCAGTGCGTGTAAGTAGCCACCTCGTTCCACATCTTCTTAGTCCTATCTCTTTTATACGATTTCTACAAGTTTGATTGCTTGTTTCGACATAATAACTTGTTAATGAAACACTGGAAAAGGAGGAAGTTGTCATGGTAGTTAAAATAAAATAAAATAAACTAAAATAAACTAAAATAAAATAAAATAAAAAACACCAAACCACGAAAAACGAGCTGGTTAATACGCATGCGGTGACATTTTTTTCCTCCATGGTTGTCTTCTTTTAATTGAGTTTGCGCACAACATTGCCATTACCATTAACTTAAAGGAAACGATGAAGTAGTCATGGTAGTTAAATCTCCCGGCATAATATTCAGTAAGACGTTAAAATTTTCCCCCCCAAAACCCACATAAAGGAAAAAAAAAGTGTATGCAATGGTATCTTGTTTGAAAATCATAAAAGAACTGGATTAGCATTTGTACTATAGCAATTAGTTTAATTTTTTTCTTAGATCTTGATTAGCTATAATGATATAGCTACCGATGAAATTTGCTAAAGAAAATTGGATTGTGGTTGCAGGAAGAAGGGAAACAAATACGGAGTTGTGATCGTTGAGACGGAGAAACGGTATTGAGTAAAACCAACATCTGCAAGTACCTTTAATTTCCGGAACATATTATATATCAGACATAAGACAATAACATATGTGTTGTGAAAATGAAAGTGTAAATTTTAATAAACCCCTTTCAATTTTGTTCTATTTCGGAAAAAAAGCTTCCAGAACTTTTTTATTTAAAGTAAATTCCATTTAATTTCAAAAAAGTCTTTCATTCCCGAACAAAACACTTCACAGTCGACTACCACTTCATCCGTGAACAGGTCACGTCAGACAACATTCGTGTTCAACACATCTCTACCGAGGACAACCCGGCAGACATCTTCACTAAGAGTCTCACTGCGGATCGCTTCGAGCTATTGCGAGACAAACTGTTCGTCATTTCGGCCGCTCAGTTTGCGGGGGCGTATAAGGAAATGAGACCAAGTCAACCATATCCATTGAAGATCTCCAAGCAATCAATGCCATTCATATCAGAAGGCGTCCTGATACAATGCACCGCATCTCGTAGAAATATGCAAGGTCAACCATATCCCTCGGAGATATCCAAGCAATCAATAACATTCCTATCTGAAGGCATCCCGATACAATGCACCGCATCTCGTAGAAATATGCATTCAGCACCTACCAATAAAGCTGGATTCATATCCTCTTGTAAAGTGCTATTATACCCTTGATACATTGTATTTAAACACATGAAGAGGAATGTAAATCTTTGCTGGTTTCTCTTCTACATTTCCCCAGGCGTTTATCCCTTTTCTCTAAACTTCTTCAGCTCAATCCTTAATTTGCTATCATCATGTCGACCTGCGGCAATTGCGACTGCGCTGACAAGAGCCAGTGCGTGTAAGTAGCCACCTCGTTCCACATATTCTTAGTCCTATCTCTTTTATACGATTTCTACAAGTTTGATTGCTTGTTTCGACATAATAACTTGTTAATGAAACACTGGAAAAGGAGGAAGTTGTCATGGTAGTTAAAATAAACTAAAATAAACTAAAATAAACTAAAATAAAATAAAATAAAAAACACCAAACCACGAAAAACGAGCTGGTTAATACGCATGCGGTGACATTTTTTTCCTCCATGGTGGTCTTCTTTTAATTGAGTTTGCGCACAACATTGCCATTACCATTAACTTAAAGGAAACGATGAAGTAGTCATGGTAGTTAAATCTCCCGGCATAATATTCAGTAAGACGTTAAAATTCCCCCCCAAAACCCACATAAAGGAAAAAAAAAGTGTATGCAATGGTATCTTGTTTGAAAATCATAAAAGAACTGGATTAGCATTTGTACTATAGCAATTAGTTTAATTTTTTTTTAGATCTTGATTAGCTATAATGATATAGCTACCGATGCAATTTGGTAAAGAAAATTGGATTGTGGTTGCAGGAAGAAGGGAAACAAATACGGAGTTGTGGTCGTTGAGACGGAGAAACGGTATTGAGTAAAACCAACATCTGCAAGAACCTTTAATTTCCGGAACATATTATATATCAGACATAAGACAATAACATATGTGTTGTGAAAATGAAAGTGTAAATTTTAATAAACCCCTTTCAATTTTGTTCTATTTCGGAAAAAAAGCTTCCAGAACTTTTTTATTTAAAGGAAATTCCATTTAATTTCAAAAAAGTCTTTCATTCCCGAACAAAACACTTCACAGTCGACTACCACTTCATCCGTGAACAGGTCACGTCAGACAACATTCGTGTTCAACACATCTCTACCGAGGACAACCCGGCTGACATCTTCACTAAGAGTCTCACTGCGGATCGCTTCGAGCTATTGCGAGACAAACTGTTCGTCATTTCGGCCGCTCAGTTTGCGGGGGCGTATAAGGAAATGAGACCAAGTCAACCATATCCATTGAAGATCTCCAAGCAATCAATGCCATTCATATCAGAAGGCGTCCTGATACAATGCACCGCATCTCGTAGAAATATGCAAGGTCAACCATATCCCTCGGAGATATCCAAGCAATCAATAACATTCGTATCTGAAGGCATCCCGATACAATGCACCGCATCTCGTAGAAATATGCATTCAGCACCTACCAATAAAGCTGGATTCATATCCTCTTGTAAAGTGCTATTATACCCTTGATACATTGTATTTAAACACATGAAGAGGAATGTAAATCTTTGCTGGTTTCTCTTCTACATTTCTCCAGGCGTTTATCTCTTTTCTCTAAACTTCTTCAGCTCAAGCCTTAATTTGCTATCATCATGTCGACCTGCGGCAATTGCGATTGCGCTGACAAGAGCCAGTGCGTGTAAGTAGCCACCTCGTTCCACATCTTCTTAGTCCTATCTCTTTTATACGATTTCTACAAGTTTGATAGTTAAAATAAAATAAACTAAACTAAAATAAACTAAAATAAAATAAAATAAAAAACACCAAACCACGAAAAACGAGCTGGTTAATACGCATGCGGTGACATTTTTTTCCTCCATGGTTGTCTTCTTTTAATTGAGTTTGCGCACAACATTGCCATTACCATTAACTTAAAGGAAACGATGAAGTAGTCATGGTAGTTAAATCTCCCGGCATAATATTCAGTAAGACGTTAAAATTTTCCCCCCCAAAACCCACATAAAGGAAAAAAAAAGTGTATGCAATGGTATCTTGTTTGAAAATCATAAAAGAACTGTATTAGCATTTGTACTATAGCAATTAGTTTAATTTTTTTCTTAGATCTTGATTAGCTATAATGATATAGCTACCGATGAAATTTGCTAAAGAAAATTGGATTGTGGTTGCAGGAAGAAGGGAAACAAATACGGAGTTGTGATCGTTGAGACGGAGAAACGGTATTGAGTAAAACCAACATCTGCAAGTACCTTTAATTTCCGGAACATATTATATATCAGACATAAGACAATAACATATGTGTTGTGAAAATGAAAGTGTAAATTTTAATAAACCCCTTTCAATTTTGTTCTATTTCGGAAAAAAAGCTTCCAGAACTTTTTTATTTAAAGTAAATTCCATTTAATTTCAAAAAAGTCTTTCATTCCCGAACAAAACACTTCACAGTCGACTACCACTTCATCCGTGAACAGGTCACGTCAGACAACATTCGTGTTCAACACATCTCTACCGAGGACAACCCGGCTGACATCTTCACTAAGAGTCTCACTGCGGATCGCTTCGAGCTATTGCGAGACAAACTGTTCGTCATTTCGGCCGCTCAGTTTGCGGGGGCGTATAAGGAAATGAGACCAAGTCAACCATATCCATTGAAGATCTCCAAGCAATCAATGCCATTCATATCAGAAGGCGTCCTGATACAATGCACCGCATCTCGTAGAAATATGCAAGGTCAACCATATCCCTCGGAGATATCCAAGCAATCAATAACATTCCTATCTGAAGGCATCCCGATACAATGCACCGCATCTCGTAGAAATATGCATTCAGCACCTACCAATAAAGCTGGATTCATATCCTCTTGTAAAGTGCTATTATACCCTTGATACATTGTATTTAAACACATGAAGAGGAATGTAAATCTTTGCTGGTTTCTCTTCTACATTTCTCCAGGCGTTTATCCCTTTTCTCTAAACTTCTTCAGCTCAAGCCTTAATTTGCTATCATCATGTCGACCTGCGGCAATTGCGATTGCGCTGACAAGAGCCAGTGCGTGTAAGTAGCCACCTCGTTCCACATCTTCTTAGTCCTATCTCTTTTATACGATTTCTACAAGTTTGATTGCTTGTTTCGACATAATAACTTGTTAATGAAACACTGGAAAAGGAGGAAGTTGTCATGGTAGTTAAAATAAAATAAACTAAACTAAAATAAACTAAACTAAAATAAAATAAAAAACACCAAACCACGAAAAACGAGCTGGTTAATACGCATGCGGTGACATTTTTTTCCTCCATGGTTGTCTTCTTTTAATTGAGTTTGCGCACAACATTGCAATTACCATTAACTTAAAGGAAACGATGAAGTAGTCATGGTAGTTAAATCTCCCGGCATAATATTCAGTAAGACGTTAAAATTTTCCCCCCCAAAACCCACATAAAGGAAAAAAAAAGTGTATGCAATGGTATCTTGTTTGAAAATCATAAAAGAACTGGATTAGCATTTGTACTATAGCAATTAGTTTATTTTTTTTCGTAGATCTTGATTAGCTATAATGATATAGCTACCGATGAAATTTGCTAAAGAAAATTGGATTGTGGTTGCATGAAGAAGGGAAACAAATACGGAGTTGTGATCGTTGAGACGGAGAAACGGTATTGAGTAAAACCAACATCTGCAAGTACCTTTAATTTCCGGAACATATTATATATCAGACATAAGACAATAACATATGTGTTGTGAAAATGAAAGTGTAAATTTTAATAAACCCCTTTCAATTTTTTTCTATTTCGGAAAAAAAGCTTCCAGAACTTTTTTATTTAAAGTAAATTCCATTTAATTTCAAAAAAGTCTTTCATTCCCGAACAAAACACTTCACAGTCGACTACCACTTCATCCGTGAACAGGTCACGTCAGACAACATTCGTGTTCAACACATCTCTACCGAGGACAACCCGGCTGACATCTTCACTAAGAGTCTCACTGCGGATCGCTTCGAGCTATTGCGAGACAAACTGTTCGTCATTTCGGCCGCTCAGTTTGCGGGGGCGTATAAGGAAATGAGACCAAGTCAACCATATCCATTGAAGATATCCAAGCAATCAATGCCATTCATATCAGAAGGCGTCCTGATACAATGCACCGCATCTCGTAGAAATATGCAAGGTCAACCATATCCCGCGGAGATCTCCAAGAAATCAATAACATTCCTAACTGAAGGCATCCCGATACAATGCACCACATCTCGTAGAAATATGCATTCAGCACCTACCAATAAAGCTGGATTCATATCCTCTTGTAAAGTGCTATTATACCCTTGATACATTGTATTTAAACACATGAAGAGGAATGTAAATCTTTGCTGGTTTCTCTTCTACATTTCTCCAGGCGTTTATCCCTTTTCTCTAAACTTCTTCAGCTCAATCCTTAATTTGCTATCATCATGTCGACCTGCGGCAATTGAGACTGCGCTGACAAGAGCCAGTGCGTGTAAGTAGCCACCTCGTTCCACATCTTCTTAGTCCTATCTCTTTTATACGATTTCTACAAGTTTGATTGCTTGTTTCGACATAATAACTTGTTAATGAAACACTGGAAAAGGAGGAAGTTGTCATGGTAGTTAAAATAAAATAAAATAAACTAAACTAAACTAAAATAAAATAAAATAAAAAACACCAAACCACGAAAAACGAGCTGGTTAATACGCATGCGGTGACATTTTTTTCCTCCATGGTTGTCTTCTTTTAATTGAGTTTGCGCACAACATTGCCATTACCATTAACTTAAAGGAAACGATGAAGTAGTCATGGTAGTTAAATCTCCCGGCATAATATTCAGTAAGACGTTAAAATTCCCCCCCCCAAACCCACATAAAGGAAAAAAAAAGTGTATGCAATGGTATCTTGTTTGAAAATCATAAAAGAACTGGATTAGCATTTGTACTATAGCAATTAGTTTATTTTTTTTCTTAGATCTTGATTAGCTATAATGATATAGCTACCGATGCAATTTGCTAAAGAAAATTGGATTGTGGTTGCAGGAAGAAGGGAAACAAATACGGAGTTGTGGTCGTTGAGACGGAGAAACGGTATTGAGTAAAACCAACATCTGCAAGTACCTTTAATTTCCGGAACATATTATATATCAGACATAAGACAATAACATTTGTGTTGTGAAAATGAAAGTGTAAATTTTAATAAACCCCTTTCAATTTTGTTCTATTTCGGAAAAAAAGTTTCCAGAACTTTTTTATTTAAAGGAAATTCCATTTAATTTCAAAAAAGTCTTTCATTCCCGAACAAAACACTTCACAGTCGACTACCACTTCATCCGTGAACAGGTCACGTCAGACAACATTCGTGTTCAACACATCTCTACCGAGGACAACCCGGCTGACATCTTCACTAAAAGTCTCACTGCGGATCGCATCGAGCTATTGCGAGACAAACTGTTCGTCATTTCGGCCGCTCAGTTTGCAGGGGCGTATAAGGAAATGAGACCAAGTCAACCATATCCATTGAAGATCTCCAAGCAATCAATGTCATTCATATCAGAAGGCATCCTGATACAATGCACCGCATCTCGTAGAAATATGCAAGGTCAACCATATCCCTCGGAGATCTCCAAGCAATCAATAACATTACTATATGAAGGCATCCCGATACAATGCACCACATCTCGTAGAAATATGCATTCAGCACCTACCAATAAAGCTAGATTCATATCCTCTTGTAAAGTGCTATTATACCCTTGATAACTTGTATTTAAACACATGAAGAGGAATGTAAATCTTTGCTGGTTTCTCTTCTACATTTCTCCAGGCGTTTATCTCTTTTCTCTAAACTTCTTCAGCTCAATCCTTAATTTGCTATCATCATGTCGACCTGCGGCAGTTGCGACTGCGCTGACAAGAGCCAGTGCGTGTAAGTAGCCACCTCGTTCCACATCTTCTTAGTCCTATCTCTTTTATACGATTTCTACAAGTTTGCTTGCTTGTTTCGACATAATAACTTGTTAATGAAACACTGGAAAAGGAGGAAGTTGTCATGGTAGTTAAAATAAAATAAAATAAACTAAAATAAACTAAAATAAAATAAAATAAAAAATTCCAAACCACGAAAAACGAGCTGGTTAGTACGCATGCGGTGACATTTTTTTCCTCCGTGGTTGTCTTCTTTTAATTGAGTTTGCGCACAACATTGCCATTACCATTAACTTAAAGGAAAGGATGAAGTAGTCATGGTTGTTAAATCTCCCGGCTTAATATTCAGTAAGACGTTAAAATTTCACCCCCCCCCCCCAAAACCCACATAAAGGAAAAAAAAAGTGTATGCAATGGTATCTTGTTTGAAAATCATAAAAGAACTGGATTAGCATTTGTATTATAGCAATTAGTTTAATTTTTTTCTTAGATCTTGATTAGCTATAATGATATAGCTACCGATGCAATTTGCTAAAGAAAATTGGATTGTGGTTGCAGGAAGAAGGGAAACAAATACGGAGTTGTGATCGTTGAGACGGAGAAACGGTATTGAGTAAAACCAACATCTGCAAGTACCTTTAATTTCCGGAACATATTATATATCAGACATAAGACAATAACATATGTGTTGTGAAAATGATAGTGTAAATTTTAATAAACCCCTTTCAATTTTGTTCTATTTCGGTAAAAAAGCTTCCAGAACTTTTTTATTTAAAGGAAATTCCATTTAATTTCAAAAAAGTCTTTCATTCCCGAACAAAACACTTCACAGTCGACTACCACTTCATCCGTGAACATGTCACGTCAGACAACATTCGTGTTCAACACATCTCTACCGAGGACAACCCGGCTGACATCTTCACTAAGAGCCTCACTGCGGATCGCTTAGAGCTATTGCGAGACAAACTGTTCGTCATTTCGGCGGCTCAGTTTGCGGGGGCATATAAGGAAATGAGACCAAGTCAACCATATCCGTTGAAGATCTCCAAGCAATCAATGCCATTCATATCAGAAGGCGTCCTGATACAATGCACCGCATCTCGTAGAAATATGCGAGGTCAACCATATCCCTCGGAGATCTCCAAGCAATCAATGACATTCCTATCTGAAGGCATCCCGATACAATGCACCACATCTCGTAGAAATATGCATTCAGCACCTACCAATAAAGCTAGATTCATATCCTCTTGTAAAGTGCTATTATACCCTTGATACATTGTATTTAAACACATGAATAGGAATGTAAATCTTTGCTGGTTTCTCTTCTACATTTCTCCAGGCATTTCTCCCTTTTCTCTAAACTTCTTCAGCTCAATCCTTAATTTGCTATCATCATGTCGACCTGCGGCAATTGCGACTGCGCTGACAAGAGCCAGTGCGTGTAAGTAGCCACCTCGTTCCACATCTTCTTAGTCCTATCTCTTTTATACGATTTCTGCAAGTTTGATTGCTTGTTTCGACATAATAACTTGTTAATGAAACACTGGAAAAGGAGGAAGTTGTCATGGTAGTTAAAATAAAATAAACTAAACTAAAATAAACTAAAATAAAATAAAATAAAAAACACCAAACCACGAAAAACGAGCTGGTTAATACGCATGCGGTGACATTTTTTTCCTCCATGGTTGTCTTCTTTTAATTGAGTTTGCGCACAACATTGCCATTACCATTAACTTAAAGGAAAGGATGAAGTAGGCATGGTAGTTAAATCTCCCGGCATAATATTCAGTAAGACGTTAAAATTTTCCCCCCCAAAACCCACATAAAGGAAAAAAAAGTGTATGCAATGGTATCTAGTTTGAAAATCATAAAAGAACTGGGTTAGCATTTTTACTATAGCAATTAGTTTAATTTTTTTCTTAGATCTTGATTAGCTATAATGATATAGCTACCGATGCAATTTGCTAAAGAAAATTGGATTGTGGTTGCAGGAAGAAGGGAAACAAATACGGAGTTGTGATCGTTGAGACGGAGAAACGGTATTGAGTAAAACCAACATCTGAAAGTACCTTTAATTTCCCGAACATATTATATATCAGACATAAGACAATAACATATGTGTTGTGAAAATGAAAGTGTAAATTTTAATAAACCCCTTTCAATTTTGTTCTATTTGGGAAAAAAAGCTTCCAGAACATTTTTATTTAAAGGAAATTCCATTTAATTTCAAAAAAGTCTTTCATTCCCGAACAAAACACTTCACAGTCGACTACCACTTCATCCGTGAACAGGTCACGTTAGACAACATTCGTGTTCAACACATCTCTACAGAGGACAACCCAGCTGACATCTTCACTAAGAGTCTCACTACGGATCGCTTAGAGCTATTGCGAGACAAACTGTTCGTCATTTCGGCCGCTCAGTTTGCGGGGGCATATAAGGAAATGAGACCAAGTCAACCATATCCGTTGAAGATCTCCAAGCAATCAATGCCATTCATATCAGAAGGCGTCCTGATACAATGCACCGCATCTCGTAGAAATATGCGAGGTCAACCATATCCCTCGGAGATCTCCAAGCAATCAATGACATTCCTATCTGAAGGCATCCCGATACAATGCACCACATCTCGTAGAAATATGCATTCAGCACCTACCAATAAAGCTAGATTCATATCCTCTTGTAAAGTGCTATTATACCCTTGATACATTGTATTTAAACACATGAATAGGAATGTAAATCTTTGCTGGTTTCTCTTCTACATTTCTCCAGGCATTTCTCCCTTTTCTCTAAACTTCTTCAGCTCAATCCTTAATTTGCTATCATCATGTCGACCTGCGGCAATTGCGACTGCGCTGACAAGGGCCAGTGCGTGTAAGTAGCCACCTCGTTCCACATCTTCTTAGTCCTATCTCTTTTATACGATTTTTTCAAGTTTGATTGCTTGTTTTGACATAATAACTTGTTAATGAAACACTGGAAAAGGAGGAAGTTGTCATGGTAGTTAAAATAAAATAAAATAAACTAAAATAAACTAAAATAAAATAAAATAAAAAACACCAAACCACGAAAAACGAGCTGGTTAATACGCATGCGGTGACATTTTTTTCCTCCATGGTTGTCTTCTTTTAATTGAGTTTGCGCACAACATTGCCATTACCATTAACTTAAAGGAAAGGATGAAGTAGTCATGGTTGTTAAATCTCCCGGCTTAATATTCAGTAAGACGTTAAAATTTCACCCCCCCCCCAAAACCCACATAAAGGAAAAAAAAAGTGTATGCAATGGTATCTTGTTTGAAAATCATAAAAGAACTGGATTAGCATTTGTATTATAGCAATTAGTTTAATTTTTTTCTTAGATCTTGATTAGCTATAATGATATAGCTACCGATGCAATTTGCTAAAGAAAATTGGATTGTGGTTGCAGGAAGAAGGGAAACAAATACGGAGTTGTGATCGTTGAGACGGAGAAACGGTATTGAGTAAAACCAACATCTGCAAGTACCTTTAATTTCCGGAACATATTATATATCAGACATAAGACAATAACATATGTGTTGTGAAAATGATAGTGTAAATTTTAATAAACCCCTTTCAATTTTGTTCTATTTCGGTAAAAAAGCTTCCAGAACTTTTTTATTTAAAGGAAATTCCATTTAATTTCAAAAAAGTCTTTCATTCCCGAACAAAACACTTCACAGTCGACTACCACTTCATCCGTGAACATGTCACGTCAGACAACATTCGTGTTCAACACATCTCTACCGAGGACAACCCGGCTGACATCTTCACTAAGAGCCTCACTGCGAATCGCATCGAGCTATTGCGAGACAAACTGTTCGTCATTTCGGCCGCTCAGTTTGCGGGGGCGTATAAGGAAATGAGACCAAGTCAACCATATCCATTGAAGATCTCCAAGCAATCAATGCCATTCATATCAGAAGGCGTCCTGATACAATGCACCGCATCTCGTAGAAATATGCAAGGTCAACCATATCCCTCGGAGATCTCCAAGCAATCAATAACATTCCTATATGAAGGCATCCCGATACAATGCACCGCATCTCGTAGAAATATGCATTCAGCACCTACCAATAAAGCTAGATTCATATCCTCTTGTAAAGTGCTATTATACCCTTGATACCTTGTATTTAAACACATGAAGAGGAATGTAAATCTTTGCTGGTTTCTCTTCTACATTTCTCCAGGCGTTTATCTCTTTTCTCTAAACTTCTTCAGCTCAATCCTTAATTTGCTATCATCATGTCGACCTGCGGCAATTGCGACTGCGCTGACAAGAGCCAGTGCGTGTAAGTAGCCACCTCGTTCCACATCTTCCTAGTCCTATCTCTTTTATACGATTTCTGCATGTTTGCTTGATTGTTTCGACATAATAACTTGTTAATGAAACACTGGAAAAGGAGGAAGTTGTCATGGTAGTTAAAATAAAATAATCTAATCTAAAATAAACTAAAATAAAATAAAATAAAAAACACCAAACCACGAAAAACGAGCTGGTTAATACGCATGCGGTGACATTTTTTTCCTCCATGGTTGTCTTCTTTTAATTGAGTTTGCGCACAACATTGCCATTACCATTAACTTAAAGGAAAGGATGAAGTAGTCATGGTAGTTAAATCTCCCGGCATAATATTCAGTAAGACGTTAAAATTCCCCCCCCCCCCCCAAAACCCACATAAAGGAAAAAAAAGTGTATGCAATGGTATCTTGTTTGAAAATCATAAAAGAACTGGATTAGCATTTTTACTATAGCAATTAGTTTAATTTTTTCCTTAGATCTTGATTAGCTATAATGATATAGCTACCGATGCAATTTGCTAAAGAAAATTGGATTGTGGTTGCAGGAAGAAGGGAAACAAATACGGAGTTGTGATTGTTGAGACGGAGAAACGGTATTGAGTAAAACCAACATCTGCAAGTACCTTTAATTTCCCGAACATATTATATATCAGACATAAGACAATAACATATGTGTTGTGAAAATGAAAGTGTATATTTTAATAAACCCCTTTCAATTTTGTTCTATTTTGGAAAAAAAAGCTTCCAGAACTTTTTTATTTAAAGGAAATTCCATTTAATTTCAAAAAAGTCTTTCATTCCCGAACAAAACACTTCACAGTCGACTACCACTTTATCCGTGAACAGGTCACGTTAGACAACATTCGTGTTCAACACATCTCTACAGAGGACAACCCAGCTGACATCTTTACTAAGAGTCTCACTGCGGATCACTTCGAGCTATTGCGAGACAAACTGTTCGTCATTTCGGCTGCTCAGTTTGCGGGGGCATATAAGGAAATGAGACCAAGTCAACCATATCCGTTGAAGATCTCCAAGCAATCAATGCCATTCATATCAGAAGGCGTCCTGATACAATGCACCACATCTCGTAGAAATATGCAAGGTTAACCATATCCCTCGGAGATCTCCAAGCAATCAATGACATTCCTATCTGAAGGCATCCCGATACAATGCACCACATCTCGTAGAAATATGCATTCAGCACCTACCAATCAAGCTAGATTCATATCCTCTTGTAAAGTGCTATTATACCCTTGATACATTGTATTTAAACACATGAAGAGGAATGTAAATCTTTGCTGGTTTCTCTTCTACATTTCTCCAGGCGTTTCTCCCTTTTCTCTAAACTTCTTCAGCTCAATCCTTAATTTGCTATCATCATGTCGACCTGCGGCAGTTGCGACTGCGCTTACAAGGGACAGTGCGTGTAAGTAGCCACCTCGTTCCACATCTTCTTAGTCCTATCTCTTTTATACGATTTCTTCAAGTTTGATTGCTTGTTTCGACATAATAACTTGTTAATGAAACACTGGAAAAGGAGGAAGTTGTCATGGTAGTTAAAATAAAATAAAATAAACTAAAATAAACTAAAATAAAAAACACCAAACCACGAAAAACGAGCTGGTTAATACGCATGCGGTGACATTTTTTCCTTCCATGGTTGTCTTCTTTTAATTGAGTTTGCGCACAACATTGCCATTACCATTAACTTAAAGGAAATGAAGAAGTAGTCATGGTAGTTAAATCTCCCGGCATAATATTCAGTAAGACGTTAAAATTTCCCCCCCACCAAAACCCACATAAAGGAAAAAAAAAGTGTATGCAATGGTATCTTGTTTGAAAATCATAAAAGAACTGGATTAGCATTTGTACTATAGCAATTAGTTTAATTTTTTTCTTAGATCTTGATTAGCTATAATGATATAGCTACCGATGCAATTTGCTAAAGAAAATTGGATTGTGGTTGCAGGAAGAAGGGAAACAAATACGGAGTTGTGATCGTTGAGACGGAGAAACGGTATTGAGTAAAACCAACATCTGCAAGTACCTTTAATTTCCGGAACATATTATATATCAGACATAAGACAATAACATATGTGTTGTGAAAATGAAAGTGTAAATTTTAATAAACCCCTTTCAATTTTGTTCTATTTCAGAAAAAAAGCTTCCAGGACTTTTTTATTTAAAGGAAATTCCATTTAATTTCAAAAAAGTCTTTCATTCCCGAACAAAATACTTCACAGTCGACTACCACTTCATCCGTGAACAGGTCACGTCAGACAACATTCGTGTTCAACACATCTCTACCGAGGACAACCCGGCTGACATCTTTACTAAGAGTCTCACTGCGGATCGCTTCGAGCTATTGCGAGACAAACTGTTCGTCATTTCGGCCGCTCAGTTTGCGGGGGCATATAAGGAAATGAGACCAAGTCAACCATATCCATTGAAGATCTCCAAGCAATCAATGCCATTCATATCAGAAGGCCTTCTGATACAATGCACCGCATCTCGTAGAAATATGCAAGGTCAACAATATCTCTCGGAGATCTCCAAGCCATCAATGACATTCCTATCTGAAGGCATCCCGATACAATGCACCGCATCTCGTAGAAATATGCATTCAGCACCCACCAATAAATCTAGATTCATATCCTCTTGTAAAGTGCTATTATACCCTTGATACATTGTATTTAAACCCAAGAAGAGGAATGTAAATCTTTGCTGGTTTCTCTTCTACATTTCTCCAGGCGTTTATCCCTTTTCTCTAAACTTCTTCAGCTCAATCCTTAATTTGCTATCATCATGTCGACCTGCGGCAATTGCGACTGCGCTGACAAGAGCCAGTGCGTGTAAGTAGCCACCTCGTTCCACATCTTCTTAGTCCTATCTCTTTTATACGATTTCTGCAAGTTTGATTGCTTGTTTCGACATAATAACTTGTTAATGAAACACTGGAAAAGGAGGAAGTTGTTATGGTAGTTAAAATAAAATAAAATAAACTAAAATAAAATAAAATAAAAAACACCAAACCACGAAAAACGAGCTGGTTAATACGCATGCGGTGACATTTTTTTCCTCCATGGTTATCTTCTTTTAATTGAGTTTGCGCACAACATTGCCATTACCATTAACTTAAAGGAAAGGATGAAGTAGTCATGGTAGTTAAATCTCCCGGCATAATATTCAGTAAGACGTTAAAATTCCCCCCCCCCAAAACCCACATAAAGGAAAAAAAAAGTGTATGCAATGGTATCTTGTTTGAAAATCATAAAAGAACTGGATTAGCATTTGAACTATAGCAATTAGTTTAATTTTTTTCTTAGATCTTGATTAGCTATAATGATATAGCTACCGATGCAATTTGCTAAAGAAAATTGGATTGTGGTTGCAGGAAGAAGGGAAACAAATACGGAGTTGTGATCGTTGAGACGGAGAAACGGTATTGAGTAAAACCAACATCTGCAAGTACCTTTAATTTCCAGAACATATTATATATCAGACATAAGACAATAACATCTGTGTTGTGAAAATGGAAGTGTAAATTTTAATAAACCCCTTTCAATTTTGTTCTATTTCGGAAAAAAAGCTTCCAGAACTTTTTCATTTAAAGGAAATTCCATTTAATTTCAAAAAAGTCTTTCATTCCCGAACAAAACACTTCACAGTCGACTACCACTTCATCCGTGAACAGGTCACGTCAGACAACATTCGTGTTCAACACATCTCTACCGAGGACAACCCGGCTGACATCTTCACTAAGAGTCTCACTGCGGATCGCTTCGAGCTATTGCGAGACAAAATGTTCGTCATTTCGGCCGCTCAGTTTGCGGGGGCGTATAAGGAAATGAGACCAAGTCAACCATATCCATTGAAGATCTCCAAGCAATCAATGCCATTCATATCAGAAGGCGTCATGATACAATGCACCGCATCTCGTAGAAATATGCAAGGTCAACCATATCCCTCGGAGATCTCCAAGAAATCAATGACATTCCTATCTGAAGGCATCCCGATACAATGCACCACATCTCGTAGAAATATGCATTCAGCACCTACCAATAAAGCTAGATTCATATCCTCTTGTAAAGTGCTATTATACCCTTGATACATTGTATTTAAACACATGAAGAGGAATGTAAATCTTTGCTGGTTTCTCTTCTACATTTCTCCAAGCGTTTATCCCTTTTCTCTAAACTTCTTGAGCTAAATCCTTAATTTGCTATCATCATGTCGACCTGCGGCAATTGCGACTGCGCTGACAAGAGCCAGTGCGTGTAAGTAGCCACCTCGTTCCACATCTTCTTAGTCCTAACTCTTTTATATGATTTCTGTAAGTTTCATTGCTTGTTTCGACATAATAACTTGTTAATGAAACACTGGAAAAGGAGGAAGTTGTCATGGTAGTTAAAATAAAATAAACTAAACTAAAATAAACTAAAATAAACTAAAATAAAAAACACCAAACCACGAAAAACGAGCTGGTTAATACGCATGCGGTGACATTTTTTTCCTCCATGGTTGTCTTCTTTTAATTGAGTTTGCGCACAACATTGCCATTACCATTAACTTAAAGGAATGGATGAAGTAGTCATAGTAGTTAAATCTCCCGGCATAATATTCAGTAAGACGTTAAAATTTACCCCCCCAAAACCCACATAAAGGAAAAAAAAGTGTATGCAATGGTATCTTGTTTGAAAATCATAAAAGAACTGGATTAGCATTTGTACTATAGCAATTAGTTTAATTTTTTTCTTAGATCTTGATTAGCTATAATGATATAGCTACGGATGCAATTTGCTAAAGAAAATTGGATTGTGGTTGTAGGAAGAAGGGAAACAAATACGGAGTTGTGATCGTTGAGACGGAGAAACGGTATTGAGTAAAACCAACATCTGCAAGTACCTTTAATTTCCGGAACATATTATATATCAGACATAAGACAATAACATATGTGTTGTGAAAATGAAAGTGTAAATTTTAATAAAACCCTTTCAATTTTGTTCTATTTCGGAAAAAAAGCTTCCAGAAGTTTTTTATTTAAAGGAAATTCCATTTAATTTCAAAAAAGTCTTTCATTCCCGAACAAAACACTTCACAGTCGACTACCACTTCATCCTTGAACAGGTCACGTCAGACAACATTCGTGTTCAACACATCTCTACCGAGGACAACCCGGCTGACATCTTCACTAAGAGTCTCACTGCGGATAGCTTCGAGCTATTGCGAGACAAACTGTTCGTCATTTCGGCCGCTCAATTTGCGGGGGCGTATAAGGAAATGAGACCAAGTCAACCATATCCATTGAAGATCTCCAAGCAATCAATGCCATTCATATCAGAAGGCGTCCTGATACAATGCACCGCATCTCGTAGAAATATGCAAGGTCAACCATATCCCTCGGAGATCTCCAAGCAATCAATGACATTCCTATCTGAAGGCATCCCGATACAATGCACCACATCTCGTAGAAATATGCATTCAGCACCTACCAATAAAGCTAGATTCATATCCTCTTGTAAAGTGCTATTATACCCTTGATACATTGTATTTAAACACAGGAAGATGAATGTAAATCTTTGCAGGTTTCTCTTCTACATTTCTCCAGGCGTTTATCCCTTTTCTCTAAACTTCTTCAGCTCAATCCTTAATTTGCTATCATCATGTCGACCTGCGGCAATTGCGACTGCGCTGACAAGAGCCAGTGCGTGTAAGTAGCCACCTCGTTCCACATCTTCTTAGTCCTATCTCTTTTATACGATTTCTGCAAGTTTGATTGCTTGTTTCGACATAATAACTTATTAATGAAACACTGGAAAAGGAGGAAGTTGTCATGGTAGTTAAAATAAAATAAACTAAACTAAAATAAACTAAAATAAAATAAAATAAAAAACACCAAACCACGAAAAACGAGCTGGTTAATACGCATGCGGTGACATTTTTTTCCTCCATGGTTGTCTTCTTTTAATTGAGTTTGCGCACAACATTGCCATTACCATTAACTTAAAGGAAAGGATGAAGTAGTCATGGTAATTAAATCTCCCGGCATAATATTCAGTAAGACGTTAAAATTTTCCCCCCCAAAACCCACATAAAGGAAAAAAAAAGTGTATGCAATGGTATCTTGTTTGAAAATCATAAAAGAACTGGATTAGCATTTGTACTATAGCAATTAGTTTAATTTTTTTCTTAGATCTTGATTAGCTATAATGATATAGCTACCGATGTAATTTGCTAAAGAAAATTAGATTGTGGATGCAGGAAGAAGGGAAACAAATACGGAGTTGTGATCGTTGAGACGGAGAAACGGTATTGAGTAAAACCAACATCTGCAAGTACCTTTAATTTCCCGAACATATTATATATCAGACATAAGACAATAACATATGTGTTGTGAAATTGAAAGTGTAAATTTTAATAAACCCCTTTCAATTTTGTTCTATTTCGGAAAAAAAGCTTCCATAACTTTTTTATTTAAAGGAAATTCCATTTAATTTCAAAAAAGTCTTTCATTCCCGAACAAAACACTTCACAGTCGACTACCACTTCATCCGTGAACAGGTCACGTCATACAACATTCGTGTTCAACACATCTATACCGAGGACAACCCGGCTGACATCTTCACTAAGAGTCTCACTGCGGATCGCTTCGAGCTATTGCGAGACAAACTGTTCGTCATTTTGGCCGCTCAGTTTGCAGGGGCGTATAAGGAAATGAGACCAAGTCAACCTTATCCATTGAAGATCTCCAAGCAATCAATGACATTCATATCAGAAGGCGTCCTGATACATTGCACCGCATCTCGTAGAAATATGCAAGGTCAACCATATCCCTCGGAGATCTCCAAGCAATCAATGACATTCCTATCTGAAAACATCCCGATACAATGTACCGCATCTCGTAGAAATATGCATTCAGCACCTACCAATAAAGCTAGATTCATATCCTCTTGTAAAGTGCTATTATACCCTTGATACATTGTATTTAAACACAAGAAGAGGAATGTAAATCTTTGCTGGTTTCTCTTCTACATTTCTCCAGGCATTTATCCCTTTTCTCTAAACTTCTTCAGCTCAATCCTTAATTTGCTATCATCATGTCGACCTGCGGCAATTACGACTGCGCTGACAAGAGCCAGTGCGTGTAAGTAGCCACCTCGTTCCACATCTTCTTAGCCCTATCTCTTTTATACGATTTCTGCAAGTTTGATTGCTTGTTTCGACATAATAACTTGTTAATGAAACACTGGAAAAGGAGGAAGTTGTCATGGTAGTTAAAATAAAATAAAATAAACTAAAATAAACTAAAATAAAATTAAATAAAAAACACCAAACCACGAAAAATGAGCTGGTTAATACGCATGCGGTGAAATTTTTTTCCTCCATGGTTGTCTTCTTTTAATTGAGTTTGTGCACAACATTGCCATTACCATTAACTTAAAGGAAAGGATGAAGTAGTCATGGTAGTTAAATCTCCCGGCATAATATTCAGTAAGACGTTAAAATTTTCCCCCCCAAAACCCAGATAAAGGAAAAAAAGTGTATGCAATGGTATCTTGTTTGAAAATCATAAAAGAACTGGATTAGCATTTGTACTATAGCAATTAGTTTAATTTTTTTTCTTAGATCTTGATTAGCTATAATGATATAGCTACCGATGCAATTTGCTAAAGAAAATTGGATTGTGGTTGCAGGAAGAAGGGAAACAAATACGGAGTTGTGATCGTTGAGACGGAGAAACGGTATTGAGTAAAACCAACATCTGCAAGTACCTTTAATTTCTGGAACATATTATATATCATACATGAGACAATAACATATGTGTTGGGAAAATGAAAGTGTAAATTTTAATAAACCCCTTTCAATTTTGTTCTATTTCGGAAAAAAAGCTTCCAGAAATTTTTTATTTAAAGGAAATTCCATTTAATTTCAAGAAAGCCCCCCAAAATTTTCCCATATTTTTCAAGAAAGTTCATTTTCTCCAATTATCGAAAAAGTAAGGAAAAATTTAGTAGGTTCCCTAAAAATTATGAAAAAGTTCTTGTAATTTTTAAAAGATAAGTGCGGTTTCTTGAAAATTAAATAGTTCAAACGGTTTTGTCAAAATTAAGCAAAGTTGAGGGCATGTTTCTTAAACTTACTGAAAATGAAAAGGGCAATACCACAATGATCCAAACATACACTTATACAATGATTTTGTGTGAAAATTTAACAAACCAACAGCTTCTTAGTTATATTGGATATGTATTTCAGTGATTCTAATAAATCAAAATTTTATTTAGGTTATTTTTCGTTTATTTTGATATGATGACATACTTCTGTGAGGTAAATGTAAATATTACAATTAATGTACAACAAAATTTACTGTTAATATCGAGTAAATTATTTCTTTGGTCTAAATTTAACATCTCCCATTGAAAAAAATAGAGAGACAATCCTACTATGATTTTAAAACTTTAGTTCTATTATTTTTTAGAAACATATGTTTGTTACGTAAACTTGATAATTAGTATTATTTTTAAGAAAACCAAATGAAATTAAATTACATGCAACTGGGTTTATGTTTGCTTATTTATCCAAGTGTTTTGACTGTTGTGATTCTGGGCAGCACCACCTTTGAGGAGGTCGTGGAGTTCTCCGGCGAGAACGATGGCAAATGCAAGTGCACCACCAACTGCACCTGTGCCGGTTGTGGCTGCGGCTAATGAAAGACATTACAAACCGAAGCATGCTGGGGTTGGTTTGCAGTTCATATCCTTGAGGTTAGTTGATGCATTCATGGGTATCACTTGTTCATATGCTTGCTACAATGACATATAACAAAAGTACTTTAAACTCGATAATTAAGACCTAACTAAATAAAGTTTTTATGGGAGCATGAATTCATTAGGAGAAACATTAATATTATTGGTCAGTAATAATTATTTCAACTTCTTATAGCTAGAATATCAAATATTAATTAATTATTTAGTCTAATTGGTTCAAACCCCCTTTAAAAGTGAATTTAATTATAAATATGAATATTTGGTTTGGGTCGAGAAACCTAGAATTCTATTGATAGTAATTAATATTCTTTCAAATTATTTAAAATAAATAAATCTTAGGAAATGAATTAGTCAAGGATTTCCAATTGATCAGGAAGCCAATCTAACTAATCAAATTTAAAACTAGTTTTTGCTAATAAACTTCTTGTTTAGTTAGAACTTGAAATTTTTTAAACACTTATTTAACTATAATTACTTAATTATTTAAGAGTCATGGTTAAAATGGGTTATCATACTCATCTTCACCGGGCTACTAATTTACAAAGATTATTGTTATGTCATGTTAGTCTATTAAAATTGCACCACATATAATTGATTATTTGATATGAAAACTTTAAATTTTGATTCTTCAATAAAACCTACAACATTGAGGATGATCCCAGACCATTTTCATTAAGGAAACGATCTTTGTATCTTTCACTTTGATCAGAGCACATGCATGACAATTATATATATTTAAGTTCAGAAATGATTGGCATCTATTATAGTTGTATTGAGGCAGTCAGCATACTCCCAACTTTTTTTTGTCTCCTATTTTTAGGCCAACAAAATATCCATCTAGCCACATACAAGCTGCACGTGTATATGACTAGCATATATAATGGAAGAAAAGCGATTCAATGACTTGCTCGAAAGTACTTTAATCCTTGAAGTTTCCAAATATGAAAATCTTAGTTAACTTATTTATCTTCTACACTTGAGCTAACTCTCATGTTTACTACAAAAACATGTGTAGTTTCTATTTTGAGGAAAGAATCGAACTTGTTAAAGCTTTTAATTCAAAATATGTTTTGTTGTTCTCTAGTCTCCCCAAATTAAATATTTTAGCACTATTTCCAATTAAAGGCATTAATGGCATTAATAAAGATTATAAACACATTGAAATATATGTGAAGTTCTCAGAACGTCCAATGCCAACATTAATATCTATTCATATTATTCAATATGTGGCTTAAAACATGAATTAAATGCTCTCCTCTCTTTCTCCCACTATAAATTTTTGCTCCTCCACCTTCCTTATCACACTACTCTCTCCTCCTCCTCTTGACAACTAAAAAGCTAAAGATTATGGCACTCCTGATACCAATTCTTATTGTTCAGCTTAGTCTTGCATCCCTATTCTTATCCTCTCTCTCCTTGGTCCCTCGTCAACCAATCAATCCTTACGGGCCACCAAAAGCTCACAATAACTATGAAACCCGATACTTCACGCAGAACCTAGACCATTTTGACTATACTCCAGATAGTTACCTCACTTTCCAGCAGAGATATCTCATCAACTCTAAAGAATGGGGTGGAGCAAAGAAAGGATCCCCGATCTTCGTTTACATCGGACACCAGACTAACGTTACATTCTACCCAGAAATAGTGGGGTTCATGTTTGACCTCAGCAAGGTCTTTCGAGCATTGCTTGTCTTCATCGAGGTTATGTACTTATGTACTAATAGTGTTTCATCCAAAACAATATTATCTCTTTCGAAAGTTATTAACATTTTATGTTTATTTAAAAATTTGCAGCATAGGTACTATGGGGAATCGTTACCATTTGGTGATCAAAAGGTTGCATATTCAAATTCATCCACACTCGGGTATTTGAACACAAGGCAAGCTCTTGCTGATATTGCTACGTTGGTCACAAGTTTAAAGAACAATTTGACTGCCGATGATTCGCCGGTGGTGGTGTTTGGAGGTGGCTACGGAGGAAGTATGTAATTATTTTTAATTTTTCAAGTTACTCATTTTTTATATTTTATATTTTGATAAGACATTACAAAAATTCTTATATCTTTTAATTATTTTTAATCCATGTAGTGTTAGCTACATGGTTTAGATTGAAGTACCCTCATGTAGCACTTGGAGCCTTGGCTTCGTCTGCTCCGATCCTTGATTTCGATAACTTATCATCTAATTACGGGCTTACAGACATCGTCTCTAATAACATCAAGGTCTCTTACTCTTATTTCTTTCTAGTAATTTATTAGTATGTTCGATCATCCATTATTTCTAATTACACTTCTCTTTTCATTAGTTTGAGAGCCAAAACTGCTACAACGTCATCAAGAATTCATGGAAGGAAATCGAGAAGATCATCGCACACAATGATGGGATCAAAAAGATTGCTAAATCTTTTAAGCTTTGCGAGTACGTAATATTTTTTATAATCTATATAACAATCAGTGAAGCTATCCTATATGAAGAGAAAAATATGACTAGGACAAATGTGGGCTCCATATCCCACGTCACCCCCTGCATCTCACCTCCACCTCACCCAAAAACTCATCCTCAAGCCACTTATTTACATGTTAGACATCCCCCTGAAAAAAACCCCAACCTCACTTAATTATATGTTTTCCATTCACCCCAAAAAAACCAAAAAATTACCCACTTATTTACATGTTTGCCACCCCAAAGTTTTTTGTCTTTTAACCGCCGGACTTTGCACTTTTTGCCCCCCGACGATACCGGCACGCACACCCACATTTCTCACTCCTTTTCTATTGTACGCGTTCACCGCATCCTCTTCGTGGGAATTTGTTTTGCTCCGTGCACTGTGTGCACCGGTTATTTCTAGTACTATAACAAAGAAAAATAATTCAATAACATTTTCCTCTTAAATATTGCAGTCCACTACCTAATAAGAAGGTTTTCAAAGAAAAGTTGTTTGGCCTCCTTGAACTCGGTTTCATATATGCTTCCATATCAGATTATCCAGTAGAAACAAATATCCATATCCCTCTTCCCGCTTACCCCGTCAAAAAGGTAAATTTAACAAATTTCTTTCTTTTTTCTATATGTATTATACATAACTAAGAAACATTAAGTATATTTGATGATCTCATAGATGTGCGAGGCGATTGACAATCCTCATGCAAACCATAACACAGTCTCCAAATTGTATAGTGCATTGAATGTATATTACAATTACACTGGGAAATCAAAATGCTTCAATCTTAACTTTGGTGAGAATGAAGCCTACAAAATTAGTGGATGGCAATGGCAGGTAAATTTCTTTTTTTATTACTCAAAAACTAAAACAATTCCTTTATTTTTTTGTGTATTACAAAATCTAAATACAAATTTTCTTCACAATTTGTAATGCAGGGATGTACTGAATTGATTGAACCTGAGATAAAAAACAATCCACATAGCATATTCCCCTCTACTTATAAGCACCAACACAATACTTTGAATGTGGATTGCCATAAGAATGCAACGTCTCGGCCTTTTTGGCTTACAACAGAGTATGGTGGTCAAGTAAGTCTTTCAACTCTAACAAAGACTTTCTATTTAAGTTTTAATTTTTATTTTATTTTTTTACCACTAAATGTGCTTTTGCATTAATCAGGATATTATGAGAGTACTAAAGCGATTCGGAAGCAATATTATATTCTACAACGGACTAAGAGACCCAATGAGTGCCGGAGGGTAATTTTCGCAAATTTATTATTATTATTATTTACTGTCTATGTTTATAATTTACTAACATGATAAATGTGTTTGTTTGTAATAGAATTTTAGAGAATCTTTCTAAGAGTATTGTAGCAATCACCGCAGAAAAAGGTTAGCCACTCCATCTCACATCAATCAAATTGTTTATATTTATGAGGGCATATTTTCTTAACAAGTATTTTCTATGACATTAATGTATATATTTTTAATTATTTGTAGGTGCTCATGGAGTTGATCTATTGTATCCTCGTAAGGATGATCCAAAATGGCTTACAAAAGTGAGAAAGTTAGAGATCAATATCATAGAAGACTGGATTGAAGAGTACAATGAAGATATCGATAGCGATGATGATGCTTGAGTTTAGATATATTATCATGGAAATTGTCCTCCGTTGTCATGTAATCCTTAGTTTATCCATCTTATTTGAGTAATCCAACTTCTTTTTTATGTAGTTTCTGTTTCTCCTAAAAATAGTAGTTTCATTTGTTATGAAATGTAATTTTTATGGGATTTCCTATATTTACTCCCCAAAACTTTCAAATTTGGATATTTGCTCTTCGAATTTGTCACATTGTTTATATACCATTCAAATCTTATATGCATGTGAAAAACACCCTTTTTGTTGTGAAGGGTTGAGGGCTAGGAAATCCCTAACCTCATATATATAGACTTCTTATTGGATACAATGTGGGTGGATACCCAATCGACCCATTGGGCCCTATTCATAACACTTCCCTTTATCCAACCATTGTTGTATACTCAACATATGAATACTGCAGGATCTATAGTGCTTATAAGTATCATAAGGGGTGAATACTTTCAGATCCTAAGTTAGGGATAATTGCCTCGTTAAAACCTTTATCTATGGAAGACCTAGTGGGAAAAACCAATAGCCAAGGAAAAAGAGTATATTTCTCCATAACTTCTCCTGATTTGTGGAAGTATTTAGGGGTGGATACTTCTGGATCCAGAGTCAATGAGGTTGCCTCGTTAAAACCTTTTGCTATGGAAAAGCCAGTGAAAAAACCAATAGCCAAGGAAAATGAGTACAACACTACATTTGACTGCCCCTGATCTGTACAAGCTTCAAGGCTTGCAGATCTCCTAGGTATCTATACATCAATCTCATCTTACAACATTCTGAGAATAAATACAAAATACAAAGCATTGCTCACATATACAAGTATTGCTTATATATGACAGCTATTGAATCTAAGGGATCTCTTCTGAAGGGGGGTGGTCTACAGACTCGGTAGATAGCTCCATGTCTCTATCTCTGACCCAGTCATCACTGTGTCTGCGAGGGACTACAGAGCATATCTATGCATACTCTTGATTCGCTTCTTGAATGATGAGCTACTCAGAATTGTAGGATTGATGTAGCGTTAGTAGCATGCTTTGCAGATCTCCAGGAGTTGGTTGTTCCTTTGTGGTAGTCATCGCGATGATCTAGAACATGTATCTACAAATACATTTAACATGGAGGATACATATCTTCGGTCCAGTGGTGAGCTATAGGCGCATCACGGTATCTGGCTAACAGATTTACTACCAACGCTCTCTAGAGACGCATACAGTTGGGCAGATAAAGGAGTGTACCAAAAACACTCAAGTAAGGCACTTCAGGACCTAGGATATCCTTCTAATATTCCAGTGAACGGAAAATGTCTTAATGTGCATCCATACAACCATTAGGTGTATTTATAGAATTGTAATTGTCCAAGTTTCTTCATCAACTTCGTGTGTATTAAGTTTAATGTCACATGTTTTTCATCGATAAGTCATCTTCTGGATGATGTTTTCATCTTTTAGATGATTATTCATCTTCTGAATTATCTGGATGATGTTTTAATCTTCTGGATGATTATTCATATTCTGGATGACCATTCATCTTCTAGATGAAACCTTCATCTTCTGGATGATAATTTCATCTTCTGGATGATAATTCATCTTCTAGATGATATTTTCTTCTTTTGGATGATTATTCATATTCTAGAGGACCATTCATCTTCTGGATGATGTTTTCATCTTCTAGATGATAATTCATCTTCTGTATGATTATTCATCTTTTGGATGATGTTTTCATCTTCTGGATGACCATTCATCTTCTGGATGAGGATTCATCCTCTTTGTTTTCATCTTTTGGATAATAATTCATCTTCTAGATGATGGTTTCATATTCTGGATGATGTTTTCATCTTATGGTTAATAATTCATCTTGTGGATGATGGTTTCATCTTCTGGATAATAATTCATCTTCTGGATGATGGTTCCATCCTCAGGATGATAATTCTGTAAGTCAAAATTTTTGCCTAGGTCTTACATATCATATTTGATAGTTAGGCTTAAACAGGTATTTCGGTTTTCTCTTCAGGAGATCTGATGAGATTTGAGTCATTTGCAAATATAATCTCAAATCATTTTCTTTGCTCTTTTTAAAGATGCAAAAGCAACCTTTAGTAGGAGTCCTTGTTTAGTTTAAGGAACTCTCTTGGTTTTTCTTTTATAAGATAGATGTCACAAAAATCTATCCAGGAAATAATGGAAATAAGGAGGAAGCATGATATGCTATTCATGATGCGAAACTGAGGAAGCATACGATTTTAATAAACTCGATGGTTTATTAAGAGACATAATATGCTATTCCTGAGTAGACATATGCTACTCTCTTGGTTTTTAACAACCTGTGGTATGCACGATCTTCGGGATCTTCCACTAGGTGAGGAGCGAAACGACTAAGCATTGAAAATTCTACTTTGTATTCGTCAACCGTCCGAGTGCCTTGGACTATGTTAATGAAACGTTGCTGGAGCTCCCTCTTACTGATATGGGGAAGTATTGGGCATCGAATATCTCTCAGAAAATAGTCCATTTAATTGTCTTAACCAATCGTGCCTCTTTAGTATCCCACCAGTTCCAAGCATTACCAGTCAGCTGTTTCTTAGCTACTTCCACCTAGTCTTCCTGGTCAATGCGTGAAAGGCTCAAGTCGTCCTGAGTGATTCGGGCCCATTCTTCAGCTTCCAGTGGGCCTTCCTTTCCAGAGAAACTCTTCGGGTTCAGCTCCTGAAACTGCTTGTCTCCAGGTTCAACTCGAGGAGGAGGTGATGTAGGTTGTACAGGCTGTTGTCCCTACTGTATCAGTTGTTGTTGAATTTCTAACATTCCTCTCATGACACCCATGAGTTCGTAGATGTCGGTAACACCACTTCTGTTAGCTCCATTCACGTTCTGAGTGTGGGGTCTTCCTGCCATGCTAAAAAACATAACAAAGTAAACATTTGCGTACAAGATTTTTGTAGACAATATACCTAATAATGACATCCATACTGTTCCGATGTATTTTGCAGAATGCAAGAGACCTGCATGGGCCACCATTAAAACTTGTGCTCCGCTTTCCAATGTACCTGGGAGCGAAACGTGAGCGGGTCTGCATGTGCTTAAAGAAAAGAAGAAGTACTTTTTTCTTTCTTCTTTGACTTAAGCACAATAAGCTTCTGTGTTTTAAACATTGCAGGTTCTTGCATGCAAACTTAGAACAATGCAGATTATCATTATTACAAAGTCAATGTCCAGAATATATGTACACAAATAAGGCCAAGCATGGCCATTACAAATAGTTGCACGAAGTGGAAATAAACCAGAATAAAATTACAACAATTATTTAGATATATCGGTGTTGCGAAGGCACGCCGTTCCTCAGCAGGGAATCTCAGCTTCAAGGTACTCCTTGTCAACCTGCCCAGTCTCAAAATATGCTCCTCAGCGAACTCTGTCTCAAAACCTGATGTATATTTCACAAGATTACAAACAGGGAAATATACGTCAGTAAGGGTCGCTCAGCAAGATTTAAATCGTTAGAAGAATTGACCCTCGGCAAGATTTAAAATAATATAATATAAGTATAGTTTTGCAAAGATTTGAAGACGAGCAACACAATATGATCACAATAAGGAAAAGTATGGCAGCGTAAGAAAACATGTGAGCAACACAAAGTGTTGTGTACCTAGTAAAGTGTTGTGAGCATGGCAAAGTGTATTGTACATAGTAAAGTGTAGTGAGCATAGAAAATACATATGAGCATGTTAAGATGGTAGCTAGCATTTACACAATTTATGATAGCAATAGCAGAAAGTAAAATATGTGCCATTCAATTACTTAATCTAGTTACAAGTCCAATGTCTGATGGCGGAAGAAATTACAATTGCATCCAAACCATCGGAAGATACTTGTGGCTCTGTACTTACCGACCCCATCAGGATGACGGTCAAATGTATTCGTGGGGTGAAATCCAGAATTCTCGACCTCTACTACAATGGATCCCCACCCAAACGTGTTATTGTGTATCAGTATAGTTCAATGTATGCTTCATGGCCAAATATTCCGTAAATGCCCGAGGGCCCAATTTTTTCGTACATGTCCCAAGGGCTCAACATCACATTTCATTTGGAGTAAACCATCCAAAGATGGTGTGGCACAAGAAATGATACAAACATGCAATGAAGGCATTATATGCACATATTTACAATGGTAGAAACAATTTATACAAGTCGTTTTCCATAGCAACGAAACCAGTTATGATAACAGAACTTCCTCAAAATTGTGAAAATGATTTTACTATGAGGGAATCATTTTCCAGGGATTTAAATACAATTTTTCTGGATTTTTAAACCCCTATCTACCATTTTCTGGAATTTAAAAAAGCAATTATCACCTTTTTCGGAATTTAGAAAAATAAAACAATAAACTTCCAAAATTAATATCTCAGAATCTACATGGTGCATTTTTATGTATTTGCTGTCAAAATTTTCATTGTGATGAGTGCTTTTAGGTCCAGTAGGTTTCAGGATGACGTTTATGTGAAAATTGCTTAAAACGATTTTAATTACGTGTTTAACAATAATTAAGTTCGACTTCAAAAATTTGTATAAAATAAAATACTTGCCTGATTGAGACGATTTTGGTGTCCACGTGATTGTACGGAAGACATGAATTTATCTGCAATATTGGATTTGTGATATCAAGCTATATGTTTTAACTCATTAAAATATTAGAATTCTAATACATATATAAACCTACAGTTAATATAATATCTATATTATAAAACAGGGATCTTATCAAGCGAAATTGGATAAGAGTTTTTGTATAAGAGAAATTGGATAAGGGTTTGAATTGTATTTAGGGGTATATAGAGGGATAAGAGAAATTGGATAAAGGGTTGAGTTGTATTTAGGGTACAAAAATGAGGGGTGTTATATGAGTTATTGGATAAGAGATATTGGATAGGAGAAATTGGATAAGAGTTTAAGTTGTAATTTTGAAATTTAGGGGGAAAATTTGAATTTTAGTATGAAACCAATGAGAGAAACTGAAATCTTTCGAAATTTAAGGGGGAAAAATGTTTCACGTGTCCCTCATTTTGGGGAAATCAAAAAGAACAGGCCCCAGCCTCTCGCCCCTCTCCTCCTTTCACGCTGGCAACCCCACCCCCTGCGAAAATCTCGCGGATGAGAGGGGTTTTGGTCGAAAATCTCGCCGTCCTTTAGAAGCTCCCCCAGATCTCTGATCGCCGTCCTTAAGAAGCGGATGAGAGGGGTTTTCGTTCTCTCGGATGTGGAGGGCGCCATGGCCGACGTTGGATTCGATGGATCACAGGGCTGCTCCACGATGGGGAACGGCCTGATCTCCAAGTAAGGGATTGTACTTGCAAGTAAGGGATTTGGAATTTGTTCTCTTGGGTTTGAGATCTGTTCATATAGGCATTGAATCTGTTCATTTAGGCCTGTGACATGTTCGCTTCTATTAGTCTGTGAATATAGGTTTGAGATTAGTTTTGACCCTTTGTTGGCTTCCATTAGTCTGTGAATGGGATGAAATATGCATGCCAAATTGAAAATTTTATTTTTGTATAGCATATTATATTTTTTGAAACTCAGAGCTTGGAATCAAGGGAAGCACAACAAGTGGACTAGGTTGGTGATTCTAAATTTTGAAGTGATAATAATTTTGCAACTGTACATATGAATGTAGATTGTTATGGGCCAGAGGTAGAGGATGGTGGATCCGGCAGAGATTTGCCGTTAGGAGAGGCCGCGCAACATTATTTTGTTTGAATTTGGCTTTTATAGACCTTGATCAGAGTATGATTACTCAATGTTGGCCATCAATTTAATTTTTGGAGAACTCACAATTGCAGTCTCAACATTGCCCAATGCTAAAAATAGTACAATTCCAATATTAATTTTTTAGGTTCATAACCCGTTGAATTCTGAGATTTTCATGTTGAAATTGTTATTTGAATTCAGCAATCTTTTGGTATTAATACATAAATATTATGTAAGATAACGAAGAAAATAGACTGCCATACCCCATGTTGAAGCAATTTGAAGATTTAGGCCACTTAATATTAGCTTGGAGTACTTGGTAGCTTTTGGCAGCTTTTTATGATAGGATTATAGTTGATTGTACATGGACCATTTGAGGGGTTTCAATAGTAATTTTATTATTTTTGACCTTTTTTTAAAAAGAGATGGGTTTGTTTCTAATCTATGGTTTTATTAAAAGAGCAACACAAAACAGACATAAGCTTTTTTTCCTTTTTGGTATCCAAGTAGTGTTTTTATGGAATTATTTCATAGTAATTAAAATTGAACATTCCAGAGATTTCTTGGGAATTTAATTAGTACCATATATTTGTGTTTGAACGGTTAGATATTTGAGCAGTTTGTTGAAATTGTTGTGCTAGAAGCTTCTAATGTTGAATTGATCAGGAGAAAGTTAATTTTTGGACTACACATTTTAACTAAAATAATATGAAGAGTCTGATATGATATCATTCAGATTATAATGAAAATATATTGTTTTCTGATATAGGACTGGCTTATAAATTTTCAGGGATCTCCAAACAAGGATATGATCAGCATGCCAGATGGCAAAGATAAAGAGCATGAGTCTCCAAATTCAGAAGGAAAAACATACATCGAGTGGACTATGGACATGATCATAACTTCGTCTTCGTCTTCGTGACGAGTGTTGCTTGCCAGATGTAGGTGTTCCATAAACCCCAGCTCCCCCTTTTGCACTAAAGTTTCAATATTATTCAATTTGAATACTGTTAAAATTTGTTATTTGTTTTTCATTCTCATTTTTGGTGGCCTCGATCATCCACCACTCCCTCTCGGCGATCAATTTTGGAGGCCTTCCCTCGATCATCCACTACTCCCTCTCGCCGTATGACTCAGCCAGCCAGCCGCTGCTGCCTCTTTCTTTTGAGCCCAGACAAACGTTTCACGGTAAGGATTTCACTAATGATATATTTAGAATTCTGATGATGAAATCATTGGCAGGATTATGATTTTTCTGTAAGAGTAATATAACATTGTGTATAAAATTCTTTGGTTATTTGGTAATTTTATTAGACTCCAATATTCATTTGATAAGGATTTCACTACATATATATTTAAAATTCTAAGCATGATATATCTAGAATTCTAATCAAGATATTTTTTACATAATTATTGATGTATACATAATAATAAGAATTATTTTCTATGCCTTTTTGGCGACTTCGTTGGTAGAATGCTTTAGGAATTTTGGATTAATTCATGAAACTATTTGTAAGGATGTCTCAATTTTTTTGTCTACAACGAAATAAAATATATACACTTCCAACACATTTTTGTGCAGGCAAAGTCCAGTCTTTAGATGAAAAAAGTGTTTCTTGATAATTATACCAATCTCAACACAAACAGTACATTAACAAATTGACGTAAACTAATTAGTGTACATGCTAAAACAAAAATTAAATTTTGTCATGATGTCAAGTCTTTTGTCGTACTTGCTTGAATCTTTTTTCTGAATTTAGCATATTATGAGCTATCTCATCAGCATTATTTGGCATTGGGCTATCTACAATGTACTCTATTAACAAATGCATTCAATCACATTCTAAAATTTTCTTTTCGGTGCTAATCCTTTCTCAGATTTCACTAATAATGATATGCTATAAGAGTAATAACATTTTATGTATAGAATTCTTTTGTTTTTTTGGATATTATGTTGAATTCTTATACTCATTTAATATGTAGTTAACTGATGGGGCCTATAATATTTGATGCATGTATTATCCCAAATGATCATTTTAAAGTAATCCGACTCCTTTTTTGCCACATAGCCACAGTTAGCACATTCGATATAGTTTCAGCTACATAATTGCTTCAAAAGTCTATTATCTTCATAATGGTAGCTCTATAATCAGTGATTTTGGTTAGGGCATTGACTAATTTTGGTCAATAAATTTCAGCTTCCTTATGATAAAGCAGCTTGATTTTCCTTATGATGAATTTCAGGAATTTACAGTAGCATTCTTCTTTTATTTCTAGAATCTGGAGCTAACCTCATTTCACAAAAACACCTCAGCATGATTTATGTCCTCTTTGATCGAGATGAGCAAGGAATAGCTTCAGATTTTAATGGCGTATTCACAAGCGTCCCCGACAAACCTGCTTTGTGATCTTCTTCTTCTTCCTCAAAGGGCGTTAAACAGGTACAAAACCCATTGGATTAGTTCTGCTCTGTGATCTACTTCACATGCTTTTGCTGTTGATTTCTTCACTTTCTTTTTCAACTCCCCAACAAATCCCCAACAAATCCCCGTTCTTTCATGGCTTCTCTTTCTTTTTCTAATAAAAACTCATAAGAAAAGCACATGACATGGAGAGAAGCTATAGGAGAAAATGGGCTTTGCTTCGCTTACCTACCAAATATACACTTATGTAATTGGTACTCTTATACCATTGTATTTTCTCCATCTTTCCCCAAAAAAGCTCATCCTCAAATTTTGATGCTTTTTCATTGTTTTTCTGTCAGCCGAGAAAACTTCTGGGCAAAATTCTCTCCACCAAAAACATATTAAAGTCTTGCCAACACTCACTCAGCTGCCAAAACTCATCTTGGAAAAATGTAGCCGCCAAGTGTTTTTTGGAGATGGTGAATGATTGTGCTCAGAAAAAGGTAGGATATTTGAATCCGATCTCGATTTTCTTTTAAAAGATCCATTTTGTTTGCCTCCAAAATAGTCATTTGTGAATGCCATCGTAATTTTCTACCGGGGTTCAATTCTTAAAAAGCTTATTCGTTAGAATCAAGGTGTTTTTTATTTCATGCATTCTTTAATATGTGATTATTACTTTATTTTGTAAGTATTTTGAAAGCATTGTTTTGATTTTTATTTTGCAAGCATGGTATTTTTTTTGAAACTTCATGCTGGAACTTCATTCAACAGTTTGGATAAAAGAACTTTATTGTTTTTGAAAGTTGCCATCTTCCATTTTGAAAGCATGGTATTTGTCTGAAAATTTGAAAGCATGGTATTCTGAAAGCATGGCAGTGTAACCTCCAACTTTGAAAGCATGGTATTTTGAATGCACTACGGATGACACTGGATGTTCTGGACCCGTACATGTCAAGTCAATTATTGGTCCTTTTATTTGAAGCCATACTATGTTGGACCTGTCTTAGACATTTGTGTAATATGTATTTCGAGTATTTGCTTCGTTCTTTGTCCATGTCTGTCTCTCTCTTTCATGCTACGTGTTTCATCAATATCTAATTTTCTGGTTCTCAACTCATACTTAATTTTAAATGGCATCTCCTTGATATTGAGAATATGCATATCCATCTAAATATGCATATACTGGTTCTCAACTCATAGTTAATTTTTTCTGGTTCTCAAATCATTGTCTCTAATGATTCACTGGATTTTTGGTATGTGCAAATGCAGGTGTAATTAGACTAAAGATTCATATGATTTTGGGTTTTTGTGCTGTTTTTACCTTTATTAGAGGGGTTGTTTGAGAGAAAGACGGGCAACCATTAGACAAATTGAGTTAAGCTCTTGAGTCTTGAGCACTTTAGACAATTTGATGATCTTTGAGTCTCATGGATACTCCATGTTTTCAAAATCTAAACTTTGTCAACTTTTTGTTAAATTTTAAATTAATCTTTTGACACTTTTTTGGATTCATGATTTGGGCGATGGCTCTATTTGCTTATGGCCATTTGAAGAAGAAGAAGATAGGATGAAGAAGCTTGATACTCAGTTTTTCGTTTTAAGTTCTCTCTCTATCTCTATGATGTTATGTTGCTGCTTACTATGTAATTGGACGTTTTGGGAGTTGAATTTTTGATGATGTGTGAAATTACGATCTCCTGTCGTATTTTGAATTGAAATTTGAAAATTTTATTTCATTTTCCATGAAATTCTTGAAAGTTCACCATGAAAATGAATCGTTAGTGATCTGAAGTTTGTTTGATGAGATGTTTGTTGATGCATAGTTATGGGATTGACATTGTTGCTGCAATGCATGTAACTCTGGAATTATAGATGAATTTCCTCTATGTTAATTCATTTTTGTTTTGTAAAATTTCTCTCAAATATAGATACAACTAAGATAGATACAATGCAGTTTTTGAATGGGAATGATCGAAGCGCATACATAATAGATTTAGTTAGGACTATTCTTCTGGTTTGGCCTGCCATTCTATCATTATTGCTTGCATTTTTTTGGAGAAAACCCTGCCAAATTCCCTATTCTTTTGTGTAGATTTGCAATCGAGAGCCGTTAACATTTGAAGGATGAAGCCTTTTTACCCTTATTATTCAAACAATGAAGCCTTCATCCCTAGCTTTTGGGGTCTGTGCTCCCTATAAACAATGATATGAAATTCAGGTCAAAGCCAACTATTAATAGATAATCTAAAGAGATCTTGGCATTGGTGACTGTGTGTTTACAAGTAAAAATAGAGTTCTGAGGTTTCTCTGTCGCCATATTGTGCATTCATATATGGCATTTTTTTAAAAACACTATCTGACAATATTTTTGGAGACGGAACGCCTACTGTTACATTTTTAAGTCATTAGTATCAGAGGTTATGATTGTGTTGATAAATATAGGCAAGTTTAAGAGAATTTGCTTTCGCATGATTTGAATCAACCATTGTTATTGATTTTGCTACAACTTGCAACTATCACAGATGCAGAAACGTTGATGTAAACACTGGAAGTACAAGTTGCCACAATAACAAAAAAAATTCTAAAATTAACATGTAAAAATTACAGTGTACCACATGTCTGTGCACTATGTTATTGACAGGACATCGCTTCACAATAGGAATGTCCATACATTATAGGTTGCCCCTGATCAAATAAATCCATTATGGTCATAGTCAGCTTCTATGACAAAAGATATTGACTCAAATATTTCATCCAAACTCAACTGTAAAGTTGGTTAGGATCAATTGTTTCCTCTCAAATAATTAGCCAATGTTAGTTAAGGGTGGCATGCTTTCATATCATTTTAGCTTAAGCTTATTAATTTTTATTCCCCACCTTGCAATTTTATTGGAGATCTTACCATTTGTATTGTTATTGGACTTGACACATACCGCTTTATTCCAGTTTCATGTAATGACCACACATGCTTTAGGTCCTCCCTTCAAAGTATCCTTTATCTTAGATGACACAAATGAAGTTCTTGCTGGCAATGTAGTTATTCCATATGAAAGGTGATGTCTCTAGGAGTACATTGTTTTCTTTACCAACTTACACCAATCTATAGAGCATGGACATAAGAACAACATATACACTGGATACGCATCCAATAAAGTACAAACAATGACAATGCAAAAAATTAAAATGTTTATTGTGAAGGTGTGTAAAGGAGACTCACTGAAAACCCAATGATTTGTTGTGAAATAGGCAATGCTTTATAGAGAAATATGAAGATGAGCAAATTATGACCTTCATCATTAACAACTTTAGGTTCTAATGTTAAACCAAATAAAGCTATATGGAATTACATTCCTATACCCAACCGAATACAAGTCAATGACCTCTTCATGTATTTGGAGTTATTTATGTTGTGTTATAGCATCCAACATATGTCAGAGGCTTCTTTTTTTGTGCTTGCTCAATTGGGACATGGCTCAGGTAATTTCTAGAACATCTTCGGCACAAATTTTGACACATGATTTTTTGTTCAGTTAAAATTCACATTCTCATATATGTTTGTTATGTTGCAGACAAACTTAGTATTATCGTTTGATGTCTTTTGATGCCAACACATCACATGTGTTTGTTATGGACACAAAGTAAACATAGATGCTTCAGTGTATGTCATGGATACCATGTCTCTAATCGGGACCATACAATTGAATCTGATTGAGGTAATATTCTTATCACACAATAACTAATAGACAAAGAAACACATCTAATTCCATATCTATTACTACCCCTTACAAGATACATAATGTCAAATGTGCAGCTTACTCAGGGCAGGTGAGTTGTCTGTCCATGAGACTTACAGACTCATGACTTCTCTGTTGATTTCTCAGGTAATTTCTGTAAGTTGTTGGGCATGTTTCACTATTCAAAGTTATTGTAATGACAGTTTTCTTTAAAAAACTAATTTTGGAAGTTCTAGCAAGCTTTCACCTCAAATTCATTTTTGTGTCAAACAGAACATCAGTAGCTGGTATTGTGCCAGAGCCATAGATGTATAAGCATTGGCCATTCCTGAGACTATTCCTGATAAAATTGACATGTGATAACTTACTAGATTTCTGGGCACATGCAAATTCACATGTGATAAAATGGATATCTTAAACAAATTGTAATTTTTTGTTATTTACTATTATAACTCCAATTCCCCTTTCTTGAGCAACATCTCGATTGAATGGAGATATCATGAACTCACAATTTGTTGTTGATCATTTTGATTTCGCAAATGATCTTACAAAATTTACCATTAATTAATTATTTAATGGAGGCATGTCATTGTGAATTGAGGATTAGGTTGTGTATTCAATTGGGAAAATACCATTAAACTGAGTTAATAAAAATTTTAAATTTTTTAAACAACAAATTGTGAGTTCATGATATCTCCATTCAATCAAGATGTTGCTCGAGAAGTGGAATTGGAGTTATAATAGTACATATGCGTTCGAGGTGTCCTTTAATAATGATAAGCGGACAGTGTTTTCACCATATGGACCTCGCAAACTGATAACCAGGGTGAATGATCATATTAGCATGCATGCAGTTAACAAAACATATGCTCAAAAATATCATGTAGCAAAGAAAATAACAGCAACAACGATGGCAACGAGATTAGATGCATACATAGGTTGCTTGGTATTGAATTAGACTAACTCCAGTATACAAAACATGGATCCTTCTATCCAACTAGGAGTTGATATCCAAAATAACTACCCACTTCTTTTTAATTTTAACGGTAAGTTGAACTTCTATTGCTCATCCCTATTGCTCATGACCCGTGTGTTGTTTACATGTGACAATTTTATTTTTTGTTTAACTTTCAATATAAACATTGTTATCAAATTGCTTATAACAGGTATTTCAGTTTCAGTTGCAAGAACACACTCCATAATAAAATAGAGTTAAAAAATATAGTTAAACAAAAAACTATGAAACACCCGTGCCAATTTCTTATAATTAGGTACATATAGAAATTTTTTTAATAACAGGAGTAGAAGTTCAAAACCGTGCCAATTTTTATATTTATATTGAAAGTTAAACAAAAAATTTGATAACAAATGCAAAAAAGTATGTGCAAATTTTTTGGTTCTTTGTGTTTATAATGAACTTTCAATAGATGTGTTCTGTAAATCCATGTGTTATCAAATTTTTGTTCACATTTCCGTAAATCCAAGTGTTATCTTTGTGTTTAAAATTGTTATCAAATTGTTTATTCTGTAAATCCATGTGTACATGTGTTATCAAATCCATGTGTACATGTGTTACCAAATCCATGTGTTATCTTTGTGTTTAAATTTGTTACCAAATCTTTTGTTCTGTAAATCCATGTGATTATCAAATCCATGGTACATATAGAAATGCAAGTCAAATCCATGTGTTAAACTTTAGCAGAGTTCTTATGCATGATTAATATCAAATGCAATGCTATTTTCATATCTTTGTAATCATGTAACATTGGTGCACCTGCCAGAACAAGCTGTATATATGCATGTTTACTATAAATTGAAGTCCGGTGTTGTTTAACATATCCTGAACATAGGACTACTGTTCATTGTAGTTTTACTTGATTTCTTATTTTTTAACTTAACTCAAGATAATATATCTGAGTCAAGATATTTTTGTGTTTCATTAAGAAATTTTTAGATCACTCTCTGACTAACATGGATTTCTTAGGGTGTGGTCCTCCAAGCCATCAGTACAGTAACAGTAAGGGTGAAGCAATGTGTCTGCGCTAATACATCAGCAGCATGTACTACAGCAAAGAGACAGAGGGTGATCTTGATAAGGGCATATGCCAATCACTTATGAGCCAGCCGCTCTTTGCATTTGCTGTTTTCTTATAGTTGTAAAGATGTGACATTGTAAATATTTCTTCGAGTTGTAAAGATACCAACAGGCAGGTTATATCGACAGCCCAGGCAGGTTGTATAACTCGGGCCCCGGCAGGTTACTTCAAGCTGTAAAGATTTCTCCAATCAATCATGCCCCGGAAGGTTATATCAACAGCAGCATGCACAAGAAGTATTGATGTGTCCAGACCTAAGACAACATTGATAGATTTCTTTGTAATTAATTATTTTTGGTTTTCCATTTTAAAACTTTGTAGGGAAATTGTTGTTGATCTGATCCCATGTTTTACATGCCATGATAACTTTTTGTGCTATGTGATAATGGCATCGTGCTTAAAAATCTGTAATGGAAATGTGACGTTGTGATAAATTTTTGTGCTATGTGATAATGGCATTGTGCTTGCTCTTTCCACATCCAGTAATGGAAATGTGACTTTGTGGTGGTGTTAACGACTCTTGAAGAATCTTCACTCTTGCTACAACTACTGTGATTTTATGTTCATGCGGCTTCCTGTTATTTTGCATAACTACCATTGCTTAACCTTTTCTCTGTTCATATTTTCTATCACATCATCTATGCTTTTTTCATCTTCTAGCGAGAACAAATTTGAAGTAGTCTCAGACCTTGGCCAGTCAAGGGATGGAGCATCTGGAGTCTGGACATAGATATTTTCTTGGATTTTTTTAGCTTTACCTGCAAACACATGCTTTGACTATTGTAATCCATTTTTATTTCTCAAAATCATGTTGCCACTGTTGTTGTTGCACCCCAAATATCAAAATGTCATAGATGGGATTTTGTGCATCTTTGTAGTCCGAATGAGAGCTTGGAATACAGCTTCCCTTTAGTGACAAAAGGCGCTCGCAAAATTTTTGTTCGCTTAAATTTTGGAGGGGAAACTAATTTTTTGGGAGAACAAAGATTTTGAGGGGATATCTTAAATGAACCATGCCTGAGGGCACATGTCCGCGTCGAATGCGCCCCCGTCGAAGGGGCCCGTGCACATGCCGAAGGCGCAAGTGCCGCTAAATATTTTTATTCTAATTTGTTGTGCCGCTCAATTTTGGCTGTGAAAATAATTTTTTGAGGAACAAAAATTTCACGGGGGAAAATCTTTAATGAACCGTGCCCGCGGGCACGGGTTATGACTAGTGTATATATAAAATAATATTAACATATATTGTTTATATATTTATATACATATATTTATACGTTAACATCTATTATAAACTAATATATATAAGCTTATATATATATATATACTAGTCATAACCCGTGCCCATAGGGCACGGTTCATTTAAGATATTACCCCCTTAAAATACTAAATCCTCCCAAAATTAAAGCAATATAATTGTTATCTAGTTCCCTCAAAAATTTTAGTTCCCCCAAAATTTACTTCCCCCCCAAAGAATTTAGTTCCCCAAAAACATTTTAGTTCCCCTAAAATTTACTTCCCCGCAGAGAATTTAGTTTCCCCAAAAAATTTTGGTTCCCCCGAAAATTTAGTTTCCTCCCGATTTAACTTGTGTCCTATGTGCATGGTTCTTTTAAAACATTACCCCCTAAAAATTTTGGATCCACTAATTTTAAATTAACAACAATATTTATAGATATATCAGTTAAATTTATTTCAACTATATTTTTTTCGACCAATTCAAATCATAAATTTTATGAATATAAAGCGACATCGACTGAATTTATAAAGTTTTGAGCAAAGTTGTCTTGCAATTGGAATGTGTAATCATATTCTGCAAAAGTTGTTTTGCAACTGGGCATAATACATGTACATAAAGATACATGTATGACATTTATGACTAAAGCTGTTTCATTTACATAAAGCTCAAGAATTTTTGCTATTTATTGGCAAACATTGCAGATACATATGACAAATGATATAGATACATATGGCAAATGTTTCCTTGACATAAAGATTAGTAAGCAAACCAAGTTGGAGATTTGTGTTCCAGGTTGAAAACATATTTGTGTTCACTGAATATTTGTGTTCCAGTTTGAAAATCTCCTTGAGTGTCTGATTCGACCACGCGCTATTTAAGGAGGACATTTTCTTTTTGGCTACACGACCCTTATATTCCTCGTGTGTGTAAATAAGATTAATGAAAATTAGGCTACACCTAATCAAAAATGATCAGCTGACTTGACGCATTCTCATTGATCAAGGAAAAAGTAAAAGCAAGTACAACCCATTTTGCTTGCTTTTATCTCGGTCAATGGAAATAAGCTACGTCAGTGTACTTCATCATTTTTTCAATCAAGCGTCGCATGCTTTTCATGTATATATGTGTGTGCACGTATGTGGTTAGACCTGTTTTTGGTGCTACAATTCGGCATGTTTGGAAGGAGTAATAAAACAATGTTATAAAAAGGACATTCACGATAATTATCATCTTGCATTTTATTTATAATGATGTTATGGTTGTTTCCTTGGCAACTTGCTTTAAAACTATACAGATGTGTACAACAGTGGCATATTAGTGTTCATTAACACAAATACATGCTAAAAAATTACATATTTTTGTATAAAGAGAAACAAAATATCTTTTTAAGAAATAATAATAGGCATGTCATCATTTCCTATTAATTGTTGCACACCCATTGTCCACAATTTAATCTAATAAAAATGCCAACACCAAAATAGTGGTATCAGTGCTTCACGACTTTTAAGAATCTGCATGGTTGGTTGTTTCTTGAGTTTAACCAGTTGCCAGAAGAATAAATGGGATATCACAATGCACAATTTAATCTAATATGCCCCTATCTTGCACATGTATATGCAATTACATATTCCGTGGGTTACAACCATGTTGCATCCGAAAGGAATGCACATAAGAAACAGTGTACTTTAATCCAAGCAGTGCCCTCACCTTTGTTTTGACATCCCTTTCATCAATATTTTTTTGGGTGTTGATGGGTGTTGATGGGTGTTGATGACATACCACTACTGGATGTGTGTAAAATGGTGTTTGTGTAATGCAAAATTGGTTGAGTATAGAACTTGCCTGAAACTTGCAAAATTTGCTCCGAACAATTCCTAGAAACCCATCGTTTGGAGGAATGTCCTGAAAATTTGTAGGGCAATGAACTGTAAGATTGGATGAATGTCCTGAAACTTACCAAGTAAAAGAAATCCATCGATTGGAGGAATGTCCTGAAACTTACCAAGTAAAGGAAATCCATCGATTGGAGGAATGTCCTGAAACTTACAGTTCATCCAGGTAAAATAACAATTTTACCGTCTAACTCCCCTCCAATCAATGATATACTCTACACCTGAACCATTTGCAAAATTTATAAAATAGGAATCAAAATTTTCAAGGTGGAAGAAACAAACCCTTACAAAATCAAATATTTCCAGACCCTGAATTCACCCAACATTATGAGAACGACTTGGAGAAGTGTCCTTGAATTCACCCAGCATTATGAGAACGCCTTGGAGAACCTTTTTTAAACGTAAAATTGTAAAAAGATAACATACTGGGGTGAATATCCATAGGAAAAACCTACAATAGTAGCAAAAAGTAATCCCATATCACAAAAGGGGTAGAATTTTGTCTAAGTCACAGTAAGGTTGCATAATGTTTAACCACCTCACTGATTATGCTCTGTAATGCTACTGCTAATACTTTCCTACCATGATTCCATAATGCATGTGCAACACAATATGACTACAGAGTGTGGTAACCCTGAAGGAAAGTATGTAATCATTCAATGCAACTATGGTTGTAATGTAAATGAAAATGAAAATGACAGAATTTTGACGTAAGTAGAATGATATCTAATGTTTGTCAACTTACGCACATGAATATATTACAAAACAATGACATACCTTAAGGTACAACAAAGCCCAACTATACGATGCACAAGCATGATCTCTATCTTACTGAATCACTCAATATTTTAGAATTAATAATAAATATTGACAAATTTCAATTATTCAAGGAACTTTGGACCCACTTCAGGAACTGAAATTTTTGTTTGTTTTCTGAAAGTTGATGTATTGTTAGAATTGTAGCTGTGAAGCAATCCAACAAACTTATGAGATAATGAAAATTTAGTTGTACTATAACCCATCAACTCAGAATATTGCTAGTAAAAGAGAACATTTGTAGGTTAGTGAACATTCATAACCCATCAACTCAGAATATAACCCATCAACCCAATATATACCTGGATATACTCATTGAGCTCAGTATAAGTGAACATTCATGAGCTCAATATATGTGAATATACCCAATCTGGATATACTGAGAGAATAAACCTAATGTGTTAATGAGCTCAGTTTATACCTGGATATACTCATTGAGCTCAGTATAAGTGAACATTCATAAGCTCAGTATATGTGAATATACCCAATCTGGATATACTAAGAGAATAAACCTAATGTGTTAATGAGCTCAGTTTATCAAAACATACAGGGGCACATTTTTATCACCCAATGCGCTCAGTTTATACAATATACTAATCTTGATATACCAATCACCCAATGTGCCATCCAATCACATGATCAGTTATCCATATATATTCAATGAATGTTCACAATCTGGATTGGATAAACACCCAATATATAATTGTGAACATTCAACATACCCAATGAAAGCCAATGTGAACGCCGATCAGTTATGCCAATCTGGATTATATATGGATAATTGTGAACATTCAATGAATGCCGATCATTTATTCAAGAAATTTATTCTCAAGAAATTTATAGGAAATGTAGCCATGATATTATGTAAGAGACATTTAATTCTGTTTCAAATAAAGATGTCACCATTAAGAAGGGATGCATACCAGTTGTAGCTCCAAAAAATAGAAAGGTCAGGCAGTATCTGACAATCCATGGAAGGTCAATTTTAAGGGTGCATTGATGTTGATATGTTTTTCCTCCTGAACGTGTATTATGGGCATTCCTTGGTTGCAACTCAGACAGCAAGAACTCTACCCCAATAGCAAGATTTCCATTTACATCTCTCACTTCTATTTTGACACTCTGGGGAAGCACATCCCAATATATGTCAATTGCTAAAAATTTGGGTGGCCGGAATGGAATCCATTAGGAACTCATTACTTACTGGTATATAAGGTAATTGATATCCAGCTAATCAAAGATCTGAATATGAATGAAAAAAAATAATAATAATATTTGTGTGTGTGTGACCTCAATTAGATGCATGTAAGATATGAAATCCAAAAGTGAATATGATAACACCAGCTTGCATCCTAATTAAATTGGCTGACTTGCTTGCTAGTAACTGAAATGTAAGGACATTTGTTATCAACCTGTATGGAACCAGAAAACCTAGTGGCGGCCATGCTTTTCTTTACCTACACAACATGGAAACTAAAATGGAAATTAGTTTCAAAAAAGAAGCAGAGATACTAAAAACGAACTAATATATAGTTGGAAGTGTGTTATACCAGCAATATAATAATAGGTTACGTAGTAAAGCACCCTCCAAGAAACATTTTTTATATTTATTCGGTTAATTATACATGTTTATATATCAAACCTTTTTATCATTCATACCTTTTTTCTTTTCTTTCATTTACTTTTTTAACTGAGGACTGCCAAGTTAATAATCAAAATTAGGAGGACCTGCATCCACATTGGCCTTAAGAAACTTATACTTTTAAGTTTATATATCCATCTTAGGAGGACCCATGTGCACCCACGAAAAAAATGTTTAAATAATGGCTTATGCAAAAAACAAAATAATTGTCATGAACACAAAATAATGTGTTGATAATTTACTTTTCTAGTGACAATGACCATTGTATTAACATCCTTTTCTATCCTGATAAGCACTAAACACTAAATATACTGCAAATTAGAATACATATTACATTTACAGTTAAATTCAAAGAGAGGTAACCTGCCTCGTTTCCAGGTTGCATGGTTGTTTGGGTTGCGGCTTCTCCCGAGGACAAAGACCGAGATGCAGCTCAACAGGGAGGCTCTGAGGAGAGCCCGGCTGTTCGGAAGAGGAAGAAGCGGCCCACAATGATGAATAATGGATGTGATTCTGAACTCCTGGTAGATGATCCTGAACTCACCGACAACAAACTTAATTGGTACATTTGTCTGCACCCCACTCCATGGGTGCCATCAGCTCCCAGTTCCTGCATAAAACATATAACCCCAAGATTACATGAGCTAAAGATTTATTTTTTCCCGAAGTTCTCTATAAAAATGAGAGCAACCAATAATTGACGTGTGCAGTTATTGTTTAACGTGTGCTACATGTAGCATTATGGATATCCATATTATTTTGCTGGATATCAAACGGTAATCAATCAATGTTTGGTATTGAGACAAACGATACATTTATAGTTATTTTACTGGTGCCGGATAATCAACCAAGGTTTGGTATGGATATCCAACAGGGAGACAAACGATAATCAACCAATGTTAAACAAATATAGTTATTTTATTGGGTATCCATAATGAGACAAACAACGACATTAATTATTTTGCAGGCAAATTCGAGAGTTCTGTATAGACAGATTGGCTCCCAGTTATTTTGCTGGATATCCATATTTTCTACATGTAGAAAATATCCAAAGTTAAGCCATCCAAATTTGCTGGATATATATTTAGTTCAATGCTCATAAAAGACATCCAAAGTTAAAAAATCCATTGTTAGGATTTATCCTGTGGATATTCTTGTTTGCGGGCTTGTCATATGTGGCACTGGAGAATGATGGTAATGTTGATGTATGGCTTATCACATCTGAACCACTGTCGTATGAAGATGAGAATGTTGGACATTTTGTTGAACAGATTGTTGTACTGGGATGATCAACAGAATTTGTGTACTTGCATCAATTGGCTGCATATGTAGGATGTGCAATTGGCGTTCTCGTATTTTGGTATTCTCTATCTTGCACATCTGGCCCTTATAATGGTTATTAACTGTTTTAGAGTTGATTGGGTATAATCTCTTGTTACCATATTGCGAAACGGTTGGAGAGAGATTTTCGGCAAATCATTACTCTAGCAACTTCCTTACGGATCCTTCGGGATCTCTTTCTTGTTGAAGCCGTTGCGGTCGTTGCTGTTGATAGAATCGAATCCAGGTTCGATTGCCCGCATCGAGATTGAATCGGAGATTGCGGGGTTTGGCCTGTTAGGGCTTGTAGCGTTTGGCGGCTGGGGTTGCGGCTTTTGTTGTGGATACAAAAGAAGATTCTCCGGGAGGGAGGCCGAAGGCTGCGCACGCAGGATCAAGGGAGTTGATCAAGTCGGTGGTGCAAGGGGAGCTTGCAGGCAAGGGGAGCTTGCCAAGAATACTTCACGGGGTTGATTGCGATCATCCCCTCACGGTTTGTTTTTAAGGATGAGAGTGTTCTTCCTTATTAAAGCGTGAATTGTAGAATTGATATTCTCCGATCTTTTTAGTGAAGTATTCTTTTTCTGGGCGTGGCCCCGCAGATGTAGGTGTGCGCACCGAACTGCGATACTAATTCTTGTGTGTTCTTGCATGATGTGTGTCTTTACGTTGTTCGTTAAATTCTTGACTGCGTACTGAATTTCATTTGGTATCAGAGCCAGTCATCCACAATACTTTGACTTTCTTTCAAAGTGGGTGTGATCCTGTAGGTCAGTACACTGATCATGAACACAAAAGAAGGTGCTTCGGTCACTCGTCCCCCTTTGCTCACTGGATCGAACTACACCTATTGGAAGTCTCGTATGCAAGCTTTTATCAAGTCCTTGGATGAAAAGGCTTGGGTTGCTACAGTTGAAGGATGGAACCCTCCGGTTGAAGTCAACAAAGAAGGAAAGGAAAGCTTCAAACCTATGAGAGACTGGAGTTCTGATGAAGAACGAGCTGCCTTAGGAAACTCTAAGGCGGTTAACGCCATCTTTACTGCCGTTGATGAAGAGCAGTTCAAGCTTATATCAACTTGTGAGCATGCTACAGAAGCTTGGGACATTCTTCAAAACGTGCATGAAGGAACCAGCACTGTAAAGGCCTCAAAATTACAAATGCTCGCCAGCCAGTTTGAAAATCTGAGGATGAACGTAAACGAGACGGTTGCGGAGTTCAATGGAAGATTGAGGGATATTGCTAATCAGGCATTCCAACTGGGTAAGAAGTATTCACAAAAGAAGCTTGTTGAAAAAACTCTGAGGTCCCTGCCAGATAAATTTTCAGCAAAGATTGCGGCTATAGAGGAGGTGAGGAACACATCGACCATGAGATTGGACGAACTCATGGGATCCCTTCAGACCTACGAGATGAATCTCAAACAAAACAAAAAGGAGAAGGGTGTTGCCTTGAAGATTGAAGCCAGTGAACTGTCAAAATCTGATGATGAGACAGAACTCGAAGATGATATCGCGCTTCTCACCAAAAACTTTAGCAAGATGATGAGAAAGATCAGCAATAAAGGTCAGAATTTCAAAGCTACTAATAAAAAGGTGCGGACAGGACCTCCTGCAGGAGAAAGGAATGCTGGTCGTCCTATACAAAGGTATGAGTCTAAAAACAAAGTAAAGGGAATACAGTGTAGAGAATGTGAAGGTTTCGGACATATACATGCAGAGTGTGCAAACACACTTAAGAAGCAAAAAGGGAAATCCCTCGCCAGCACTTGGAGCGATGAAGACTCTGGAGGTAGCGAGGAAGATGAAGACATAACTTGTAATTATGTTGCTTTCACAGCTATTCTGAGTGACAAATCTGAAGGCAAGTCCATCAGTCTTGTTGAACATAATGTTGCAACATGTGCTGCAACATCAAAGCACAAGGGAGAACATGTTGTACGAAATGTTGCAACAAATGATGCTAATTCTGACAGTGAAGTTGAATCAGAAGTTGGGAGTGAAGAAGATATTGATGATGAGGAAATCCGCACAGCCTATCAAACTATGTTCTACAAATGGATGGAAATCTGTGAAGTTAACAAGAAACTGAAAGATGAATGCTCTAAGTTGAGAAGTGAGAAGAATGCATATCAAGTCAAACTTCTGAAGACTGAAGCAAGTCTCTGAAATTGTGAAAGAAATATGAAGAGAGCCGTAATGAGAGCTGAGAAGGCAGAAAGCACTGTTAACAGATGGAACTCTGGAAAAACCAAACTCGATGACATCCTCAACATAGGAAAAGTTGCTGGAGATCGAACTGGAGTTGGTTACAACAGAGGAAGCCATCTTCACACACCCAAGACCAGGAGTAGTCTCAATGCTAAGGAACATGTTAAAAGGAGCTCACATGATAAGGCCAAGTCACGAGGAAAGAACAGAAGAGGTACTACTCTTAGGCAGCCTATATGCGGTTACTGCAAACAAATAGGACATAATGATTGGAGGTGTTTCAGGCGTATGAAGCATGTGAGTGAAGGAAGAAATATTGTTCATCCACAACAACAGACAAGCATGAAATGGATTAAGAAGTCGGAACTGTTCAGTATGGTTGCATACACATCTTTGGCCACCTTTGCAGAAAATCAGTGGTATTTTGACAGTGGATGCTCTCGGCACATGACAGGGAACAAGGGTCTTCTATCTGAGTACATTGCTGGGAATAAAGGTCATGTCACCTTCGGGGATGGACAGAGAAGCAGAGTTATTGGGAAAGGTAATCTGAATATGACAGAAACTCTGAAATTGAAAGATGTGATGCATGTTGAAAATTTAAAGGCTAATCTCATTAGTATAAGTCAGCTGTGCGATCAAGGCCTGCTGGTTCGGTTCAACAAAAATGAATGTCTTGTGTTTAATGGTGATGAAGTGTGCATTCTTTCTGGAAAAAGATCTAGTGACAACTGCTACCTGTTGCAAGAACCTGACAGATGTCTGAGCATCACCACAGATGCGTCTGAACAGTGGCATCAGAAGTTAGGCCATGTTAACTTCAAGACCTTATTGAAAATCTCCAAAACAAGAGCTGTCCGAGGAATGCCTACGTTAATCAAGAAGAAAGAAGGAGTGTGCGAAGCCTGTCAACTGGGTAAGCAGAAGAAAATTAGTCACAAACAAATTCAGAATATCATAACGTCAAAAACTCTGGAGCTGCTGCATATGGATCTGATTGGACCCACTTCAGAAACAAGTGTCGGAGGTAAGAAATACATTTTTGTTTGTGTTGATGATTTTTCACGGTTCACCTGGGTGGATTTTCTGAAGGAGAAATCAGATACTTTCGATGCTTTCAAAAACTGTGTACTCGTCTTCAAGTAGAAAGAGGAGACAACATAGGGAAAGTCATTCGGATCCGAAGTGATCACGGAAAAGAGTTTGAGAATCACTCATTCTCTGAATTCTGTGAGGCACAGGGTATAGGACATGAATTCTCGGCTCCTAAGACTCCTCAGCAAAACGGAGTTGTTGAAAGGAAGAATCGTACTCTTCAGGAAATGGCTCGTGTTATGCTGAACGCCCGAAAAGTGAATATTAAGTGGTGGGCTGAAGCGATTAATACTGTATGCTACACCATCAACAGGGTTTATCTTCGACCACAGATTGAGAAAACTCCATATGAAATATGGAAAGGTCGAAAGCCTGATGTCTCCTACTTTCATATTTTTGGAAGCAAGTGCTACATTCTGCAAGATCGGACACCAAGACGGAAGTTCGACACCAAGAGTGACAAAGGAATTTTCTTGGGGTATTCAACAAGGAGTCGTAGAATGAATGAACGACACCAAGAGTGACCAAGTGTGTTGAATGAACGAACTGATGTCATGATGGAGTCCATTAATGTTGTTGTTGATGATTTTGATCAGGGAGAATATATTCTAACTGGTGATAAAGGAGTTCAAGAAGACAGAAATGAGGATGATGTTCATGTTGAAAGAGATGTTGCAACAAACAAGTCCGTACAGAACAATGTTGAACAAATTGTTGCAACACAGGATACTGCCACCATGGAGTCGACTCAAGAAGAAGCTGAAAGTGCACAAGGTGCTGAGGGAGTTACAAAGATTATACGAGACCATCCGCCGGAGCTAATCATTGGTGACGTTCACGACAGTCGTCGCACCAGAGGCATCAGTCGTGTTAATTACAGATACCTTGCTGGGTATGCTTGTTTTCTTTCTACTACTGAACCAAAAAATGTGAAGGAAGCAATTGGAGATGATTTTTGGGTCTCAGCTATGCAAGAGGAACTAAACCAGTTCCAACGAAATGACGTCTGGAGTCTTGTGGAAAGACCGAAAGGAACTAATGTCATCGGGACAAAATGGATATTCAAAAACAAGACATATGAGAAGGGAAACGTTACCCGGAATAAAGCCCGGCTTGTTGCTCAAGGGTATACCCAAGTGGAAGGCATTAACTTCGATGAGACATTTGCTCCTGTAGCACAGTTGGAATCTATTAGACTATTACTTGCGGTTGCCTGTAGTTTAAATTTCAAACTGCACCAAATGGACGTGAAAAGTGCCTTTCTGAACAGGTTGTTGAATGAAGAAGTGTATGTTGAACAACCCAAAGGCTTTGCTGATCCGTTTTTTCCAAATCATGTGTACAAGCTGAAGAAGGCGTTGTATGGGCTGAAACAAGCTCCAAGGGCCTGGTATGAAAGATTGACCACATATCTTCTCAAGAAGGGATACGAAAGAGGAGGAGCTGATAAGACCTTATTTGTTCAAAGGACAAGATCAAGTGTGATGATTGCCCAGATCTATGTTGATGACATAGTCTTCGGTTCAACATCACAACAACTTGTGCATGAGTTTATAAATCTCATGCAAAGGGAGTTTGAAATGAGCATGGTAGGTGAGTTGAATGTATTTCTTGGGCTCCAAGTTAAACAGTGTCAAGATGGTCTGTTCATCTCGCAGAGCAAGTATGCTAGAAATCTTGTCAAAAGATTTGGTTTAGAAAGTGCTAGACATGTTAGGACTCCCATGCGTACATCTGAAAAACTCTCTAAGGATGAAGGAGGAAGAGATGTTGAAGTCACTCTCTACAGAAGCATGATAGGCAGCCTGTTATATTTAACAGCTAGCCGACCGGATATCAGCTTTAGTGTTGGAGTCTGTGCTCGTTATCAAGCAAGTCCTAAGGAATCTCATATTACTGCCGTAAAGAGGATTATCAGGTATATAAGCGGAACAGCAGACTATGGTATATGGTATACAAAGGATACGAATACTCTTGTCTCAGGATATAGTGATGCTGACTGGGCAGGAAATACAGATGATCGGAAAAGCACCACAGGAGGATGTTTTTATGTGGGGAACAATCTGGTGTCATGGTATAGTAAAAATAAGAACTCCATATCGTTATCTACAGCAGAGGCTGAGTATATTGCTGCAGGGAGTTGTTGTACTCAATTACTATGGTTGAAGCAAATGTTGATAGACTATGGACTGGAACAAGGAGTTATGACCATTTTATGCGACAACCAGAGTGCAATAAATATCTCCAAGAATCCTGTCCAGCATTCCAGAACGAAACACATCGACATCCGACATCACTTTATTAGAGAGCTGGTTGAGAAGAAGTCCCTAGTCATGGAGTATGTTGCTACAGCTAATCAACTAGCGGACATTTTTACATAGCCTCTTGATTCTGCCAGATTTGAAGAATTGCGGCAAGCCCTAGGGCTGTGTCGTATCTAATGATGCTTCCTGTGTTGTGAACTTTGTTGCAACATCATGTTGCAACATTATGAGGGTCTACCGATCTCTGCTGACGGGTTGGTTTTCCTTTATATCCTTACCCGATATTTATAACCCTCTGATTCTTTCCGTTCCCCAAGGCGCATTTTCGCTTTTTCTCTCAACTCAAATTTCTCTCCAAGATTCTCCTAACCTCTCATCTAGGGTTCTTGAAATCGGCTTGGTTGAAGCATCTCCCAGTTTATCTACAATGACAAGAAATCAGTCGGAAGAGTCGTCGCTGCCCCCTCGTCGGTCTTCTCGACGAACGACATCTGCTCGGAAAAGTGTTCCGCCTTCCTCGTCTTCTTCTGTTAAACGAAAAGGAGTGTTTTCTCGTCCTGAGCAAAGATCCTTCGGTGGTAATCCCTCTCCACCTCTCTCCTCTTCCTCGTTTGGTGGCATGCATCCTTCCAATGTCTCTAATTTAGAGTTGGTGAGTTTTTCCCCAATTCTTGAAATTCCTCTTCCCAAAAATCCCGTGGAAGATGATGTGTATGATGATGATGAAAGTTTTCCTGATCCGGTAACTATTCAAGACTGGTTCTGGTTTTTGCGGAGAACAGGAAAAGAATTGGATCTTTCTTATGTGGATGTATCTCATATTCATTTTAAAGGTCTCATGCATAAGAAGATTTTGGGGAAAGTTATGAGTGTTAGAGTTCCTCGAGATAGAAAAGTTGTCATTCGAACCTGGAACCCGAAATCTTTTGTTAAAATCTCTGAAATTGACGTGATAGACATCTCAGATTCTGAAGACTCCCTAGTGTTTGCTGATTTGCCTAAGTCTAGGGGGACTACAGGAACGTCTTCGTCTAATATTCCTCCAGAGAATCCTGTTGTGCAGGATGATGTGCAGGGAAGCAAGGAAAATGTGGAGAAAGGTGATCCTAGTGATGAGAAAACATATGATGTTCCACGTCAGGAAGAGATATCTGTCACTACGTCACCTAGGTCTGTGGATGAAGGGTCTCAGAACGTGATCAATGACCCTAATTGTGATGTGAATATGTGTTCTCAAAATGTGCCTAATTCCTCATCTCAAGATGCTTCTGAGCCTGGAAAAGATTCTGAGAAATTTGATCATGGTTGTGCAGACAGTATTAAGGAGTCGTCTCTGAAAGACACTGTGGAAGACATGCTACTTGTTGATGATATGTCTCAAAAAATTCAGTCTCTAAATGAGTCTGAAGAACCTGGCCCCACTCATATGGATTTAGGATCTTCTGAAATTCATCAGGATCTCCCCAACAGTTCTGAAACTGGAGTTGGTGAGATGCATGTTGTTTCGGATAAGGTCACTGCAGATGTTGTGTCTGGAGGTGGCTCAGCTGGCTGTGAGGTAAATGATGAAGTGATCGTAGAAATGTGTACCCTGAGTCAAGATACTTCTGCTATTGGTGGTGACAATGTGAGACTAAATGTTGAAACTGATATCGAGCCTGATTCCTTCAAGGAAGCAAGTGTTGAACATATTGTTGCACAAAATGTTGCAACACAGGGTGCATCACCTGAGGCCTCTGGTCCTACTGAACCTCCTTTGTCCTCATTTATGCGCAAGGCTCGATCGTGCTCCAAGAAGCGCTCTGCTCCTTCGTCTAATACTGATGGTTCTCCTTCTAAGAGGTCCAAAATCTCAGCTTCAAGTTCCTCACGTTCTCCGTCATTTACTTCTTCAGATGCCTTTAGCAGAATTTTCTTTGACAAAGCTCGCAAGAACCGATGGTCATCTTACTCGGAGAGATCATTACTTCCTGAAAAGGTCCTGAACATGGCATCTTTTGACAAGACCCAGATAGTCACTATATTGAAGAATCTAGGATTGTACCATGCTGCCACTTGCTTCAGTTCCTTCTACCCTGTGTTAGTCAGGGAATTTTTCTGTAATTTATCCAAAACTGCTGGAGAGGGCTCCTCCCGTTGGCATTGCAGAAATTATGTTCGGGGCAAGATAATTTCTTTCTCTCCTTCCTCTCTGAACAAATTCCTGGAATGGAAATGTCCTCAATCTGCTCCTGCTTATGGAGAGTCTACAGGAGTCGAGTTTGATAGAATGATTCGAGTTGTGACTGCGGGGAAGCTTCAGAATTGGCCTAAGAAATCATCTGTCTTTCCTTCATCTGCTCTTACGGCCAAGTTTTTCATTCTCTACAGGATTGCCACGAGGAACTGGCTTCCTACTTCAAATGTGTCAGTGGTTACTCGAGACATGTGCAGGCTATTGTTCTCTGCAGGAACCTCTCAGGCTTTTAATTTGGGCCGGATTATTTTTGACTCTATCTTATCGTTTGCTGAGTTATCCTCCTCCGGGACTTCTTTACCGCATGGGGCTCTTATATCTATGCTGCTCCTGGCTCAAAAGGTGCCTCTATCCTCGTCAGATCTTCCTTCATCTTGTGAGAGTATTTCGTATACAGCAAAGTCTGTGGCCGGAAAAGTGGATGACATCTCTGACTTGGTTCCCTCTCTTCAGAATGTTTCTTCAACATCCTCTCCACCTTCTACTAATGAACCCTCTGCCACAGTGCCTCCAGCATCTCAATCTCCTTCACCCTGTCCTGCTACTGATGCTACTACTTCCTCAGCGAGTGCGGTTGATATTCAGTTTCTCGAGACTGCTCTTCAGAATATTGATGATCAAATTCTGGTTCTCGACAGCCAGCGGGTACTTCTGAATCGCCACAAGGAGTTGCTCCAAAGCAAGCTGTCTTCTCTACGGAGTGGCCCCTCTGCGGATCTCTGAAGTATTTGTCCTTTGGTGGCGCAAAAGGGGAGAAGCGGTATGATTTGTTCTCTCTCTTATCTGAATCTGATGTTATGTTGAAACATTTGTTGGACGTTTTGTTGGATGTCCTCGTTGGTTGGACGTTTTGTTGGATGTCTTCCGTCTTGTTGAACGTTTTGTTGGACGTTTTGTTGGCTGACTACGGTTGATGCATTGTGTCTCCAAGGGTTTGAAAGTTTAACAATTGCACACTTGCCCCCCTTCTCTATCATACCATATGTTGTGCCATCAAATGACAAAAGGGGAGATTGTTAGGATTTATCCTGTGGATATTCTTGTTTGCGAGCTTGTCATATGTGGCACTGGAGAATGATGGTAATGTTGATGTATGGCTTATCACATCTGAACCACTGTCGTATGAAGATGAGAATGTTGGACATTTTGTTGAACAGATTGTTGTACTGGGATGATCAACAGAATTTGTGTACTTGCATCAATTGGCTGCATATGTAGGATGTGCAATTGGCGTTCTCGTATTTTGGTATTCTCTATCTTGCACATCTGGCCCTTATAATGGTTATTAACTGTTTTAGAGTTGATTGGGTATAATCTCTTGTTACCATATTACGAAACGGTTGGAGAGAGATTTTCGGCAAATCATTACTCTAGCAACTTCCTTACGGATCCTTCGGGATCTCTTTCTTGTTGAAGCCGTTGCGGTCGTTGCTGTTGATAGAATCGAATCCAGGTTCGATTGCCCGCATCGAGATTGAATCAGAGATTGCGGGGGTTTGGCCTTTTAGGGCTTGTAGCGTTTGGCGGCTGGGGTTGCGGCTTTTGTTGTGGATACAAAAGAAGATTCTCCGGGAGGGAGGCCGACGGCTGCGCATGCAGGATCAAGGGAGTTGATCAAGTCGGTGGTGCAAGGGGAGCTTGCAGGCAAGGGGAGCTTGCCAAGAATACTTCACGGGGTTGATTGCGATCATCCCCTCACGGTTTGTTTTTAAGGATGAGAGTGTTCTTCCTTTTTAAAGCGTGAATTGTAGAATTGATATTCTCCGATCTTTTTAGTGAAGTATTCTTTTTCTGGGCGTGGCCCCGCAGATGTAGGTGTGCGCACCAAACTGCGATACCAATTCTTGTGTGTTCTTGCATGCTGTGTGTCTTTACATTGTTCGTTAAATTCTTGACTGCGTACTGAATTTCATCCATCATGAAAAGATTAGTTGTAGTTAACTTAAGCTAAAGTTACCAATGCTACAGCAACCCTCCCATTGTCACACACCAAACCCAACCACTCCTTTCAATCAAAAGGATGGAGATTCAAAACAATAAATCCAATTGAAATAAGTGATGCATTTGATGTTAATGAAAACTATATATCCTGAAACTTAGCTGATGCATTTGAATTCTCCTATATGGAATGCACAATAACTTAGCTGAAGAATTTTGCAGACCGTTTTTAAAGAAGGATTATCAATATGCTAGTGCTACCACATGCATCACAATGCATGACATCCAAAAATACAATTTTAATCTAATGAGCCAATGCTAAATATTTTTTTGTCCGGTAAAAATGAGCTACTGAGCATTCTTGAATGTATCCTGTAACTAAAAAATATAATAAGCATTCATATCACAATAGTATCATGTAACTAAAATCACATCAATATTTTTGGAGGTAAAAATGAGCTGCACCAAGATGATTATTACTAAATGAACTTAAAATGAATGCAAGAAAGAATTTAAGTTGCAAGAAAAACTCCAAAAATAGGGTTTCTTTTGCTCACACCTTCTCCTTGCACCTTGCTCACTGCTTACGCCGTGCGAGAAGACCCAAGTGATGCGAAAGGGGAAAAATTCTCTTGCGCCTGGCTTGGACTGCTTCGACCTGCTGCGAAAGTATATGTTTAGCAAAAGTACATGCAAATTTGATAGAATACAAATAATCTGATATTTATGCCTTGAAATACACATAATGCAGCATTTATGAACATAACATGAAGAGATCCTTGCATTTTTGAGAGCAATGTCCTGCCAAGGCCACCAACAGAGAAGAGATTGTCAGATATTCCCAAGGCCACCATGTCAACTTTATGACAGTGAAACAAAACAACGAAAACACTAATAACTGAGTGATTGTCAAATGATTGAGTGATAAATGGTAATGGCAGTTACTTCTGTCAGCTTCCCACCCTCTATGTACCCAATATATCATGTTGATAAATGAAGTGATAAATGGTAACCAAGGGTCGCTTGGATGGAATTAAAACAAACAGGTGGTGGGCATACTCACAATGAGCTTATCCTGCAGTCCAAGCATCGTGCATTTGTAGTAAACTGACGGTGAGTTTGCCGATGCCGGGTCCCGATCTCGAAGATGATGTTTGTGGGCAGGACATGAGCTCTGTTGACAATGGATTCGAGGACACGTGGGTTTGTGGGCAGGACATGAGCCCTTCAAATTTCTCTTCTTCATCGTCGTTGTGTTGACCGGGGGTGAATCGAGCTTGGAGGTTAGATCTAATGCTGAAATTGAGAAACCCTGGGGTCTTGGCATATGAGTCTTGGCGTATGAGTCTTCAGCCGCTGGCGATCAATTGCGTGAGAGAGAGAGAGTTCAGATGTTGGTGGCAAACTGATGAGGGTCTTGGCATGCGAGATTGATTGGCAAGCTGATGAGGGTCTCAGCCTTCGTCTTGGCAAACTAATTGATCTCTCAGCCTTCCTCTTGGCATGAGAGAGAGATTTTAAATTTTCACCTTCTCTTGGTTGGAGTGGAGAAGAAATGTAGCACATGAAAATGTTGGGCGGCAGCAGTGTCCCAAAAATTCAAAAGTTTTCATTCAAATCCCAAATTCAAAAGATTTCCCCCCTCCCAACATTTCAAAGTGGAAAATTTTATCTCTCTCTCTCACATGCGGGACCCACTCTCTTGGTGACTGGGACAAATTCCTGGTGACTGGGACAAACTCCTGGTGACTGGGACAAAGATTCAAAAAAGGTCCTCTTTTATAGATATATATATATATATATACACACACACTAGTCATAACCCGTGCCCGCGGGCACGGTTCATTAAAGATTTTCCACCGTGAAATTTTTGTTCCGTAAAAAATTATTTTCACAGCCAAAATTAAGCGGCACAACAAATTAGAATAAAAATATTTAGCGGCACTTGCGCCTTCGGCATGTGCACGGGCCCCTTCGACGGGGGTGCATTCGACGCGGACATGTGCCCTCAGGTACGGCATTTAAGATATCCCCTCAAAATCTTTGTTCTCCCCAAAAATTATTTTCCCCTCCAAAATTTAAGCGAACAAAAATTTTCCGAGCGCCTTCTGTCACTAAAGGGAAGCTGTATTCCAAGCTCTCATTCGGACTACAAAGATGCACAAAATCAGATCTATGACATTTTGATATTTGGGGTGCAACAACAACATTGGCAACATGATTTTGAGAAATAAAAATGGATTACAATAGTCAAAGCATGTGTTTGCAGGTAAAGCTAAAAAAATCCAAGCAAATATCTATGTCCAGACTCCAGATGCTCCATCCCTTGACTGGCCAAGGTCCGAGACTACTTCAAATTTGTTCTCGCTAGAAGATGAAAAAAGCACAGATGATGTGATAGAAAATATGAACAGAGAAAAGGTTAAGCAATGGTAGTTATGCAAAATAACAGGAAGCCGCCTGAACATAAAATCACAGTAGTTGTAGCAAGAGTGAAGATTCTTCAAGAGTCGTGAACACCACCACAAAGTCACATTTCCATTACTGGATGTGGAAAGAGCAAGCACAATGCCATTATCATATAGCACAAAAATTTATCACAACGTCACATTTCCATTACAGATTTTTAAGCACGATGCCATTATCACATAGCACAAAAAGTTATCATGGATTATATCACAAAAAAATTATGGCATGTAAAAATGGGATCAGTTCAACAACAATTTCCCTACAAAGTTTTAAAATGGAAAACCAAAAATAATTAATTACAAAGAAATCTATCAATGTTGTCTTAGGTCTGGACACATCAATACTTCTTGTGCATGCTGCTGTTGATATAACCTTCCGGGGCATGATTGATTGGAGAAATCTTTACAGCTTGAAGTAACCTGCCAGGGCCCGAGTTATACAACCTGCCTGGGCTGTCGATATAACCTGCCTGTTGGTATCTTTACAACTCGAAGAAATATTTACAATGTCACATCTTTACAACTATAAGAAAACTGCAAGTGCAAAGAGCGGCTGGCTCATAAGTGATTGGAATATGCCCTTATCAAGATCACCCTCTGCCTCTTTGCTGTAGTACATGCTACTGCTGTATAAGCGCAGACACATTGCTTCACCCTTACTGTTACTGTACTGATGGCTTGGAGGACCACACCCTAAGAAATCCATGTTAATCAGAGAGTGATCTAAAAATTTCTTAATGAAACACAAAAATATCTTGACTCAGATATATTATCTTGAGTTAAGTTAAAAAATAAGAAATCAATTAAAACTACAATGAACAGTATGTTATGAATGAGGGAGGCCTTTGGCCTCCCCTCCTTCATTACCCATTCATTAGGCCCCCATTACTTAGAGTAATGGGGACCCTTGGTCTCCTAGAGGTTTTTGGCCTCCCCACTATGAGATATATAAATAGAGCACCATGGCTCTTAGCCATGATGACTTATTCTTAGCAATTAAAATCTCTCTCTCTCTTTCTCTCTCTCTCTCTCTCTCTCTCTCTCTCTCTCTCTCTCTCGTTCATTATCATACAACACGTTATCAGCTCGTTTGCTCTAAAATTCTTTGAGCTTTTCATCCCGTCTCCCCTCAAAAATCCATCCCCTACGCGCGAAGGAATCTATTGGTGCGGCGTACCTTTGCGGCTCTCCGTTGCGGCGATCCGTTTTGGCGTATTAGGAGCATGGATTTCTCTTTCTACGGATTTTCTGTTTTTACGATCGTCCCTAGATTTTTTAATCTAGAGGTAATACTTTTTGATCCCGTAGAAAATTAAAATATATTGATAAACATGATTTTACAAAGCTTATCTTAAAGTCTTGTATAAATCTGATTAATAAGAAAAATTTAAAAAAAAAAGAAATTTGTGGCCGGGAAATCTGAAGATGCAAATGCCTAAGATGTTATCTCTTGTCACCATTTTGAATGGCGCGGGGCCTAACCAAATTCATCGAACCCCTCTAAATGGCATGCTAAATTCAAAGCTTTTGTCTTGTTGGACCTAAAATTCTAGCAATATGTGCCAGTTTGCATATAGTGCATTAACACTAGCAATTAAGCATGACCTTGCATAAGCATCTTACTTACTGTGTGCAAAATCAAGGCAGCAACGTCAAATTTGAAAAATAATAATAATAATAATAATTGAAGAAGGAGATAAAACTGACAATGAAAAATGCAATGAGCTATATGCTACTATATTTAATAAATCATACTATCTATATGTTTTATGGGCCTGCAATTCCATTCCGATTAATTATTATTTTGGTTTTTCAAATTGGGCCAGAAGCCCAGTTAATCCAATTGCAAATTTTATATGTCAATTAAAATTTTGCAACTGGGCCTGAAGCCCAAAGATTAATACTAAATTAATTTGGCTTATTGGGCTAGAAGCCAAGTTAATAAAATTGCTTATTAAAATGATTAATATTTTACTTATGGGCCTGCAGCTCCAATGAAAATATTAATTTATTTTAATTTCTTGTTATGGGCCTGACGCCCAATTTGTCATATTGCTAAAATTATGTTAAACATCACTCTTGCATTATTAATTATTTATGGAATATTAAGATTTTTCAAAATATAATTATCTTAAAGATCCTGAGACCGCTCTGCCGTTAGTCAACTAACCTAACTGTGTATGATGTTTCCACGTGGTCTACGAGATAATCATATTTTCTAGTTTCCTTTACCATATGTTATGCTTGAGATATATGCGTGGTTGTTTATTTTTATGCCTGTAGCATATTTAGAACTGCGTGGATGTTTAAATAAGTAAAAATGTGTTTTTCGGGATCGGCCATTGTATACCTATTTACTTTCCTTGCACTTTTATTTTCTTTTGAGAGAATTTGTAAGTGAGGAAATTTGTATTTTAAAGCCAAAGCTCGATGCAACATCACATAGAATTGATGAAAACTCCTTCAATGGATCATGATGTCGGTCAATGTGCTTGGCTAAGTTTGCTGGACCAACCTAGCTTGACTGGGTAACAAGTGGTCCTGGCTTAGTCAATTCCCTGGCCGCGTCCGCTGGACCGCAAGGAGTCGATTCATGACTGTGTAAGCCAAAGCTCGATGCAACAGCATATGAAGACGGAGATATAGGGACCCAGTTCAGTTTGGGTTTCCAAAGTTGTATTATTTTTTTTTCTATTATGGACTTTAAACGAACTTTGGACTGTGTACTATTTTGGGTATCTGGCCGATCCCCGCATTTTTACTTGTTTTTTTTCTTTATGCATGAATTTTTGAATTTTAATTAATTCATGCTCATTTTAAAATACGTAGATAAATGGAAAACTTGGCAAGCGTCGATTTTGAGGTCCTCGATTCTGCAGGGACAAATTACCTGAGTTGGCGAGTGGACCTGAAGTTCCACTTGCGTTCAATGGCCCTCCTTGGGTCCATTTTGGCTCCTTCCTCGGCCCCAGCAGCGGCCGGAGCTTCTGCTACAGCTAGCAGCAGCCCCACAACCACTGTATCCGATGTAGATAAGGCGAAAGCCATAATCTACATTAGGAAGCATATAGATTAGACCTTAAAGGCCGAATACTTAACGGTTGAGGACCCGAAGGACCTGTGGACAGCACTGGAAGCACGGTATAAACATCAAATTGATGTTATATTACCCCGTGCCAGTTATGAGTGGGAAAACCTCAGACTTCAGGACTATAAGTCCGTCGCTGAGTATAATTCTGCACTTCATAACATCACCTCACGCCTGAAGTTGTGCGGTGAAGAAGTGACAGAACAGCGCATGTTGGAAAAAACATTTACCTCGTTTCATGAGAAAGATGCAATCCTCATGCAGCAGTATCGTGAACGCAACTTCACGAGATTCTCCGATCTGATCTCATGCCTACTTAGAGCAGATCAGAATCGAGATTTACTGCTAGTAACTCATAACTTACGTCCAGTTGGCACTGCCCCTATCCCTGAAGCCCACCACGTTTCTCCCCAGAAGTGGAAAAACAAGAGGAAGACTAAAAATACTAAAGGGAAAGCGGTAATGAAGCAACCAAGAGGTGCAGCTCCCCAGACAAACAAAAACAATAAAGGGAATAGAAACTTCACTTGGAAGCGAAAGGACACCAAGCACGTGTCACTTCCAAAGAAGACCTGGGAGGACAAATGCCATAGATGCGGCATGACTGGCCATTGGTCCAGAAACTGCCGCACTCCTCGCCACATACAGGATCTATATCAGGCGAGCCAGAAGTCTCGACCTGAAACAAACTTGGCAGGTGTACAGCCGCCAACAGTCTTTACTGCTAAAGACTTCGAGAACGACGATCTGCTAGATTGAGCATCATCATTTATCTATGCATTTAGAATTCGATGTATCTTCATCTGTTATTTGCTTTAGTGCGGACTTTTATTTATGAATGTTGTCTACATTTTCCCTCAAATAAAATTTCTTTTTTTGGCTTATATAGATGATGTCTGAGTGCCTAGTGGACAGTGCCTCGACGCACACAATCCTTCGCGATCATTGCTATTTTAATAGCTTAAACAAATATGACAGTCCTGTTATCACAATTTCAGGACTGTCCCAAAATAATCGAAGGAACTGGTGAAGCAATTATATTGCTCCCAAATAACACAAGACTTCAAATTAATAATGCATTATTCTCTCCTATATCAAACAGAAATCTCGTAAGTTTCAAGGATTTCCGTTTAAACGGATATCACTTAGAGACCAGGGATAAAAATAAGGTTGAATATCTAATTGTAACTCGTCAAAAAGATGACCGGAAGATCATCTGCGAGCGATTCAAGGGACTCCCGTCGGGTCTATACCAAACATACATTCAACCAGTAGAAGCCAATATGATTGAACACCAGACGTGCCAATCACTACCAGAATTCCAACTCTGGCACAATAGACTTGGTCACCCTGGAACAGCAATGATGCGCCGCATCATCACTGAATCCCGTGGACACAAATTGAAGAACCTGAAGATTCTTCAAAAGGGTGAATTTCCATGTCTCCCTTGTTTTAAGGGAAAACTAATAACGAGACCATCCCTCCTGAAAGTGGGATTAGAGTCTCCTGGCTTCCTTGAGAGAATTCATGGTGACATTTGCGGGCCTATTCACCCCGCAAGTGGCCCATTTCGGTACTTCATGGTACTGATTGATGCATCAACCAAATGGTCTTATGTGTGCCTCTTGTCCACCCGTAACCTAGCTTTTCCAAAGCTATTGACACAAATAATAAGGTTGCGTGCTCATTTCCCCGATAACCATATCAAGAAACTACGTCTTGATAATGCGGGAGAATTTACTTCACAAGTCTTCGAAGACTATTGCCGGGCAACGGGTATTGAAGTTGAACATCCGGTAGCACGTGTTCACACCCAAAACGGATTAGCTGAGGCTCTTATAAAGAGACTCCAATGGATTGCACGTCCATTGCTTATGCAATCCCAGTTGCCTGTGGATGCTTGGGGGCATGCTATTTTACATGCCGCATCACTTATTAGGATAAGACCCTCTGGAGGTCACACTTTATCCCCGATGCAACTAGCATACGGCGCACCTTCGGATATCTCTCATTTGAGAGTGTTTGGTTGTGAGGTATATGTCCCAATAGCACCACCGCAGAGGACCAAAATGGGTCCTCAGCGTCGTCTAGGTATATATATTGGGTTTGATTCGCCCTCTATTATCAGATACCTTGAACCCCTGACGGGTGACGCATTCAAGGCACGTTTTGCAGACAGTGAATTTAATGAGAAATTTTTTCCAAAACTGGGCACACAGTCTAAGAAGCCAGAAGCTTCTGAGAACATTAGTTGGGACCAGAAGTCTTTGTCCCTATATGATCCGCGTACTAATCTGTGTGAAGATGAGATCCTGAAGATCCTTCACATCCAGAATACAGTACATCTTTTACCGGATAAATTCACGGACAACCAGAAGATTGTCCGTTCACACGTCCCTGCTGCCAATACGCCAGCTAGGATTGACATCCCCATAGATGGATGCAGCCCACCGGCAGCAGAATTGGTTGTACCTCAAATGAAAAGAGGACGCCCACCAGGTTCAAAAGATAAAGTTCCTCGAAAGAGGAAGACTCCTGGCGATACTAAGATTATCCCTCCACAGGATGCTGAGCTCAGACCAGCTACTTCTCCCCTCCTGATTTCCCCAGCAGAGGAAACAATAGGAGAAACATCATTAAATTTTGTACGTACTGGAGAAGTACTGGACAGAAATAGCATAGTCGTCGACGACGATTTTGCGTTCGATATTGCCGTTCACGTCACTGAATATGACGATGACGTCGAACCACGATCTCTAGCGGAATGTAAACGCAGAGATGATTGGCCAAAGTGGGACGAGGCAATAAGAGTAGAGCTAGACTCACTCTTGAAACGCAAAGTCTTTGGACCAGTAGTCCAAACACCAGTAGGTGTAAAACTTGTGGGATGTAAGTGGGTTTTCATAAGAAAAAGAGATGAAAATAATGTGATCGTTCGCTATAAGGCATGCCTTGTAGCCCAGGGATGTTCCCAAAGACCGGGGATTGATTACGAAGATACGTATTCCCTGGTCATGGATTCGATCACCTTCCGATTTTTAATCAGCCTAACTTCTCTGGAAAGCCTAGAAATGCAGCTCATGGACGTTGTGACTGCATATCTATATGGCGATATAGATAAAAATATCTATATGAGACTTCCTGATGGGTTTAATCTACCCCCAGAGATGAAAGAGATACCTCGGGACGTATTCTCTGTAAGGCTACATAGATCATTATATGGTCTAAAACAATCGGGCAAGATGTGGGATAACAGACTAAGTGATTTTCTTGCACAGCAAGGATTCACGAATAACGAAGTCTGGCCGTGTATCTTTATCAAAAGAACGGGAACATGATTTGTCATCATAGCTGTATATGTAGATGACTTAAATCTCATAGGATCTCCTGCAGAGATCAAAGAGATATCTGAAAGCCTTAAACATACTTTTGAAATGAAAGACCTAGGCAAAACAAAGTATTGTCTTGGCTTACAGATAGAACACCTAAGAGGTGGAATCCTATTACACCAATCTAATTATACAAAGAAACTTCTACGCAAGTTTCATATGGATAAATGTCATCCTTTAGGTACTCCTATGGTCGTAAGATCACTAGATGTACATAAGGACACCTTCCGGCCACTGGAAGAGGGGGAGGAGATACTGGGTCCTGAAGTACCCTACCTTAGTGCCATTGGAGCACTTCTATATCTGGCTAACTGTACGCGTCCCGATATAGCGTTTACAGTTAATCTACTAGCCAGACACAGTCCTGCGCCCACAAAGCGCCACTGGAACGGAGTAAAGCATTTTCTGCGATACCTTCAGGGTTCCATTGATCTTGGACTTTACTACCAGAGATGTGCCTCCCCCAAATTGTTTGGTTATACTGATGCAGGTTATCTCTCTGATCCGCACACGGCAAAATCTCAAACAGGTTTTGTATTTACCTACGGAGGTACTGCTATCTCTTGGAGATCGGTAAAACAAACCACTACTGCTACATCTTCCAACCATGCAGAGCTCATCGCGATCCATGAGGCGAGCAGAGAATGTTTTTGGCTACGCTCCGTCGTCCAACACATCCTGCAATCCACTGGCCTGAAGACCAGTGATCTGGAGCCTACTGCCCTATTCAAAGACAACGCCGCATGCATTGCTCAGCTTCAGAAGGGCTACATCAAAGGTGACAGGACAAAACACATTTCTCCCAAGTTTTTCTGGACGCACGAGCAGAAGAACGACAAGCAGATTGAAGTTCGACAGATCCAGTCATGCAACAACTTAGCTGATCTTTTTACTAAGGCATTGCCTAAATGTACTTTTGTAAAGCTTGTAAAGAACATTGGTATGCGACAGTTGAAAGACCTGCAAGCCTGAAGCTTGTACGGATCAGGGGGAGTAACATGTGAGTTGCACTCTTTTTCCTTAAGCTGTTGGGTTTTCCCACTGGGTTTTCCATAGCTAAAGGTTTTAACGAGGCAAACACACTTACTCTGGATCCAGAAGTATCCACCCCTTGCCTCAGTAGCTGAGACCGAAGTGATGAATGTGTAAGGGGGAGTGTTATGAATGAGGGAGGCCTTTGGCCTCCCCTCCTTCATTACCCATTCATTAGGCCCCCATTACTTAGAGTAATGGGGACCCTTGGTCTCCTAGAGGCTTTTGGCCTCCCCACTATGAGATATATAAATAGAGCATCATGGCTCTTAGCCATGGTGACTTATTCTTAGCAATGAAATTCTCTCTCTCTCTCTCTTGAGTTCATTATCATACAACACAGTAGTCCTATGTTCAGGATATGTTAAACAACACCGGACTTCAATTTATAGTAAACATGCATATATACAGCTTGTTCTGGCAGGTGCACCAATGTTACATGATAACAAAGATATGAAAATAGCATTGCATTTGATATTAATCATGCATAAGAACTCTGCTAAAGTTTAACACATGGATTTGACTTGCATTTCTATATGTACCATGGATTTGATAATCACATGGATTTACAGAACAAAAAATTTGGTAACAAATTTAAACACAAAGATAACACATGGATTTGGTAACACATGTACACATGGATTTGATAACACATGTTCACATGGATTTACAGAATAAACAATTTGATAACAATTTTAAACACAAAGATAACACTTGGATTTACAGAAATGTGAACAAAAATTTGATAACACATGGATTTACAGAACACATCTGTTTCAGAGTGTTTTCTCACTACAAAAGCGTTGACCGTGGACTACCCGGTCAACGTGGTCAAGGGGCCGACTCGGGTCCCTCAGGTGCGACGAGTCCGTGTGGACGCGGCACAAATCTGAGTTGTGGATGACGTGGAGCACTTCGGCTGGGCCGGGTCTGGATCCTCGGCCACAAGGGGGGCGAGGGGAAGCCTCGGCCCGGTGTGAGACGCTCGGCCTCGGACGGTCAGATGGCGAGGGATAGCCTCGGCGCCTCGTGAGCGGAGGGGAAGCCTCGGCTCGGACAGACGTGCTCGGCCTCGTTCGGTCGGACGACAAGGAGTAGCCTCGGTCGTCTTGCTTGATGCGTGGCCGGTGTGGGGCGGAGGGGAAGCCTCGACCCGTGGATCTGATGTCCTCCTGCGTAGACGAGAACACTCGTCAGGGGGGCCGGACCTTGGTTCCGGCTAAATCCCCTCCGATGCCTAAGTCAGACGGTGATCCGAAAGAGGAGGCTCGGTGGAGACGGTTCGACTCGAGAGGAGATCGGAACGACGTCTACCGGCGCGAGCGGGGGAGGAAGGAGATGAAATGGGGGAACTAGGTCGTTGATGGAGTACCTTAGGTTTTAGTTACCTGAGATGCGGTCCCTTCTCTAGTCGTCCTCCTAGCCCTTTTATAGGCCTCCCGTCGTGATTGCCCACGACTCACGTCCCTCGTCCACCCCCGATCGTGCCCCCTCAATCCGCCTCCCTATCGTCGTCACCTGCGCCATGCCAGCACCTCCCCATTACCGCCATTAAGTGGTCACGGGCCCGGGGGAGCGGTTATCGCTGGAGTGGGCGAGTGACTTGCGCGTTTCTGGGGCCGGGTTGGATCACCGTTCGGGGGCCCTCTAAGGGGCTTTGTCGGGCGGGCCTGATCTCACAGACGGGCTTCTGATCGGTAGTTGGGTTTCTAGCTCCATGTTCTTTCGGGCTTCGTTTGGTGGGCTGCGCCTTTGGGCCCATGCTGTTGGGCTTCCGTAAAATAGACATATCAATTGCCCCCATCGGTGGGGCCGATCGGCCTTGGCCGGCTCGGTTCGACCGAGGTGACTCCTGGGGTTTCGAGTGGCGCGTCAGTCGAGGCATGGTCATAAATGAAGGTTATGAGGACGCGGATCGATTGGACTTCCCTTGGCGCTGATTTCGAAATGCCGCCGGCTCTTTGAGGCCTGCCACACATTCTTGTCAGGCGTTTCGAATTCGCCCGTGGGTCTGGTATATAAGATCCCCGGTTGCGTTGATCCCAACCTCTTCCTCGCTCTTCCCTCTGTTCTAGGCTTTCCACAACTCGGAGTCTCCCGCCACCTTCGTTTCCTTGTCTTCTCCAAATCAAAAAAAGGTAACTCCTTTCTCATTTTCATATTATGGCTGCTCTTAGGATAGGTGGTTCTGGCCAAGGGGCGAGGGATCCTCCCGAGTCCAGGCGGGGCGGGCCCCGATCTGTGGGATCTGGTCCCTCCTCTGGGAGCCGTCTCCTCCGAGATAAAGGGAAGGGGAAGCTCTTCCCGGACTATGCCGGCGATGATGCGGCGTCAGCTGCCGTGCGGCTTAATGTACCTCCGGTTATCTTCCGAACGCCGTCGAGGACTCCTCTTCTAGCGGCCACAGAGATCCAGGAAAGGTATCTCTGCTACCCGTACGATGTTCGAGTCCCCTTCATCGACGAGCGGATCTGCCTTCCGAGGAGCAATGAAGTCGGCGTCTATGTCGAGATGTTCCGCCTGGGTCTTCGTTTCCCGCTCAATCCCTTCTTCATCCAGGTCATGGAGTATCTGATGGTGCCCCTTTGCCAGTTCACCCCCTGTTCGATCGCGGTACTGAAGGGCTTCGTGATGCTCTGCTGTACTCGTGGTCTGGAGCCATCTCTCCCCCTTCTCTTCTACTTTTATCAGATCCAGACGGTCGGTCCAGGGTCGTGGTTGCACCTCCGAGCCCGCTCGAGGAGGGAATGCCTGATCGGGCTACCCCGCTGGTTGGGGGATTGGAGCTCGGATTATGTCTTCGTGGTCTTCCTGGAGGATGCCCAGATTTTGACAGGTTGGGGCGGGTCGGTCCGGCCTTGCCCAACGCTAGCCCTCTCTGAGGCTGATCAGGCGGCCGTCGCGCTACTGTCGACCCTCCCCTTGGAGGCGAAGTCCATCTGGTCTTTGTTGGATGACCTACTCCTGAAGGCCGTCTTGTGGCCTCCGGGTAGGTCGCTTTTTCAGTCCTAGATTGCCCCGTGGCTTACCCTGATTTCGGTTTCCCTTGCAGGAATGGCTGGTCGCGAGTTCACCCGCGATGTCGATGAGCTGATCCGTCGTGGAGCCGCTCAGAGCCGGGGCAGTACCTCTAGAAGGGCGCCTCGACGGACCGTTGAGGAGGAGGTGCGCCGAGCCGAGCCCTCCGTGGGCAAGGTGGTGGCCGCGCCTCCCGGCTCTTCTTCTGGCGATCTCCTCCCCGGGGGGGTCGCAAGGGCCAGACCCGCCCCGCCAGCCCAAGAGGCGGGGGGCAACGACGGGTCCGGTGCAGCTTCCCTTGCGCTTGGCGTGCCCCCTATTGTCCCCGAGGGTGGAGGTGGCACGAGGCAGAAATTTGCACATACTTTTGAAAGTTCTATTGAAAGTTCATTATAAACACAAAGAACCAAAAAATTTGCACATACTTTTTTGCATTTGTTATCAAATTTTTTGTTTAAATTTCAATATAAATATAAAAATTGGCACGGTTTTGAACTTCTACTCCTGTTATTAAAAAAATTTCTATATGTACCTAATTATAAGAAATTGGCATAGGTGTTTCACAATTTTTTGTTTAACTATATTTTTTTGTTTAACTCTATTTTATCATGGAGTGTGTTCTTGCAACTGAAACTGAAATACCTGTTATAAGCAATTTGATAACAATGTTTATATTGAAAGTTAAACAAAAAATAAAATTGTCACATGTAAACAACACACGGGTCATGAGCAATAGGGATGAGCAATAGAAGTTCAACTTACCGTTAAAATTAAAAAGAAGTGGGTAGTTATTTTGGATATCAACTCCTAGTTGGATAGAAGGATCCATGTTTTGTATACTGGAGTTAGTCTAATTCAATACCAAGCAACCTATGTATGCATCTAATCTCGTTGCCATCGTTGTTGCTGTTATTTTCTTTGCTACATGATATTTTTGAGCATATGTTTTTTAACTGCATGCATGCTAATATGATCATTCACCCTGGTTATCAGTTTGCGAGGTCCATAGGGTGAAAATACTGTCCGCTTATCATTATTAAAGGACACCTCGAACGCATATGTACTATTATAACTCCAATTCCACTTCTCGAGCAACATCTTGATTGAATGGAGATATCATGAACTCACAATTTGTTGTTTAAAAAATTTAAAATTTTTACTAACTCAGTTTAATGGTATTTTCCCAATTGAATACACAACCTAATCCTCAATTCACAATGACATGCCTCCATTAAATAATTAATTAATGGTAAATTTTGTAAGATCATTTGAGAAATCAAAATGATCAACAACAAATTGTGAGTTCATGATATCTCCATTCAATCGAGATGTTGCTCAAGAAATGGGAATTGGAGTTATAATAGTAAATAACAAAAAATTACAATTTGTTTAAGATATCTATTTTATCACATGTGAATCTGCATGTGCCCAGAAATCTAGTAAGTTATCACATGTCAATTTTATCAGGAATAGTCTCAGGAATGGCCAATGCCTATATATCTATGGCTCTGGCACAATACCAGCTGCTGCTGTTCTGTTTGAGACTAAAATGAATTTGAGGTGAAAGCTTGCTAGAATTTCCAAAATTAGTTTTTTTTAAAGAAAACTGTCATTACAATAACTTTGAATAGTGAAACATGCCAAACAACTTACAGAAATTACCTGAGAAATCAACAGAGAAGTCATGAGTCTGTAAGTCTCATGGACAGGCAACTCACCTGCCCTGAGTAAGCTGCACATTTGACATTATGTATCTTGTAAGGGGTAGTAATAGATATGGAATTAGATGTGTTTCATTGTCTATTAGTTATTGTGTGATAAGAATATTACCTCAATCAGATTCAATTGTATGGTCCCGATTAGAGACATGGTATCCATGACATACACTGAAGCATCTATGTTTACTTTGTGTCCATAACAAACACATGTGATGTGTTGGCATCAAAAGATATCAAGCGATAATACTAAGTTTGTCTGCAACATAACAAACATATATGAGAATGTGAATTTTAACTGAACAAAAAATCATGTGTCAAAATTGTACCGAAGATGTTCTAGAAATTACCTGAGCCATGTCCCAATTGAGCAAGCACAAAAAAAGAAGCCTCTGACATATGTTGGATGCTATAACACCACATAAATAACTCCAAATACATGAAGACGTCATTGACTTGTATTCGGTTGGGTATAGGACTGTAATTCCATATAGCTTTATTTGGTTTAACATTAGAACCTAAAGTTGTTAATGATGAAGGTCATAATTTGCTCATCTTCATATTTCTCTATAAAGCATTGCCTATTTCACAACAAATCATTGGGTTTTCAGTGAGTCGCCTTTACACACCTTCACAATAAACATTTTAATTTTTTGCATTGTCATTGTTTGTACTTTATTGGATGCGTATCCAGTGTATATGTTGTTCTTATGTCCATGCTCTATAGATTGGTGTAAGTTGGTAAAGAAAACAATGTACTCCTAGAGACATCACCTTTCATATGGAATAACTACATTGCCAGCAAGAACTTCATTTGTGTCATCTAAGATAAAGGATACTTTGAAGGGATGACCTAAAGCATGTGTGGTCATTACACGAAACTGGAATAAAGCGGTATGTGTCAAGTCCAATAACAATACAAATGGTAAGATCTCTAATAAAATTGCAAGGTGGGGAATAAAAATTAATAAGCCTAAGCTAAAATGATATGAAAGCACTCCACCCTTAACTAACATTGGCTAATTATTTGAGAGGAAACAATTGATCCTAACCAACTTTACAGTCGAGTTTGGATGAAATATTTGAGTCAATATCTTTTGTCATAGAAGCTGACTATGACCATAATGGATTTATTTGATCAGGGGCAACCTATAATGTAAGGAAATTCCTATTGTGAAGCGATGTCCTGTCAATAACATAGTGCACAGACATGTGGTACACTGTAATTTTTACATGTAAATTTTAGAATTTTTTTTGTTATTGTGGCAACTTGTAATTCCAGTGTTTACATCAACGTTTCTGCATCTGTGATAGTTGCAAGTTGTAGCAAAATCAATAACAATGGTTGATTCAAATAATGCGAAAGCAATTTCTCTTAAACTTGCCTATATTTATCAACACAATCATAACCTCTGATACCAATGACTTAAAAATGTAACAGTAGGGGTTCCGTCTCCAAAAATAATGTCAGATAGTGTTTTTAAAAAAATGCCATACATGAATGCACAATATGGTGACAGAGAAACCTCAGAACTCTATTTCTACTTGTAAACACACAGTCACCAATGCCAAGATCTCTTTAGATTATCTCTTAATAGTTGGCTTTGACCTGAATTTCATATCATTGTTTATAGGGAGCACGGACCCCAAAAGCTAGGGATGAAGGCTTCATTGTTTGAATAATAATGGTAAAAAGGCTTCATCCTTCAAATGTTAACGGCTCTCGATTGCAAATCTACACAAAAGAATAGGGAATTTGGCAGGGTTTTCTCCAAAAAAAATGCAAGCAATAATGATAGAATGGTAGGCCAAACCAGAAGAATAGTCCTAACTAAATCTATTATGTATGCGCTTCGATCATTCCCATTCAAAAACTGCATTGTATCTATCTCAGTTGTATCTATATTTGACAGAAATTTTACAAAACAAAAATGAATTAACATAGAGGAAATTCATCTATAATTACAGAGTTACATGCATTGCAGCAACAATGTCAATCCCATAACTATGCATCAACAAACATCTCATCAAACAAACTTCAGATCACTAACGATTCATTTTCATGGTGAACTTTCAAGAATTTCATGGCAAATGAAATAAAATTTTCAAATTTCAATTCAAAATACGACAGGAGATCGTAATTTCACACATCATCAAAAATTCAACTCCCAAAACATCCAATTACATAGTAAGCAGCAACATAACATCAGAGAGAGAGAGAGAGAGAGAGAGAGAGAGAGAGAGAGAGAGAGAGAACTTCAAACGAAAAACTGAGTATCAAGCTTCTTCATCCTATCCTCTTCTTCTTCAAATGGCATAAGCAAATAGAGCCATCGCCCAAATCATGAATCCAAAAAAAGTGTCAAAAGATTAATTTAAAAATTAACAAAAAGTTGACAAAGTTATGATTTTGAAAAAATGGAGTATCCATGAGACTCAAAGATCATCAAATTGTCTAAAGTGCTCAAGACTGAAGAGCTTAACTCAATTTGTCTAAAGGTTGCCCGTCTTTCTCTCAAACAACCCCTCTAATAAAGGTAAAAACAGCACAAAAACCCAAAATCATATGAATCTTTAGTCTAATTACACCTGCATTTGCACATACCAAAAATCCAGTGAATCATTAGAGGCAATGATTTGAGAACCAGAAAAAATTAACTATGAGTTGAGAACCAGTATATGCATATTTAGATGGATATGCATATTCTCAATATCAAGGAGATGCCATTTAAAATTAAGTATGAGTTGAGAACCAGAAAATTAGATATTGATGAAACACATAGCATGAAAGAGAGAGACAGACATGGACAAAGAACGAAGCAAATACTCGAAATACATATTACACAAATGTCTAAGACAGGTCAAATATAGTATGGCTTCAAATAAAAGGACCAATAATTGACTTGACATGTACGGGTCCAGAACATCCAGTGTCATCCGTAGTGCATTCAAAATACCATGCTTTCAAAGTTGGAGGTTACATTGCCATGCTTTCAAAATACCATGCTTTCAAATTTTCAGACAAATACCATGCTTTCAAAATGGAAGATGGCAACTTTCAAAAACAATAAAGTTCTTTTATCCAAACTGTTGACTGAAGTTCCAGTATGAAGTTTCAAAAAAAATACCATGCTTGCAAAATAAAAATAAAAACAATGCTTTCAAAATACTTACAAAATAAAGTAATAATCACATATTAAAGAATGCATGAAATAAAAAACACCTTGATTCTAACGAATAAGCTTTTTAAAAATTGAACCCCGGTAGAAAATTAAGATGGCATTCACAAATGACTATTTTGGAGGCAAACAAAATGGATCTTTTAAAAGAAACCGAGATCGGATTCAAATATCCTACCTTTTTCTGAGCCCAATCATTCACCATCTCCAAAAAACACTTGGCGGCTACATTTTTCCAAGATGAGTTTTGGCAGCTGAGTGAGTGTTGGCAAGACTTTAATATGCTTTTGGTGGAGAGAATTTTGCCCAGAAGTTTTCTTGGCTGACAGAAAAACAATGAAAAAGCATCAAAATTTGAGGATGAGCTTTTTTGGGGAAAGATGGAGAAAATACAATGGTATAAGAGTACCGATTGCATAAGTGTATATTTGGTAGGTAAGTGAAGCAAAGCCCATTTTCTCCTATAGCTTCTCTCCATGTCCTGTGCTTTTCTTATGAGTTTTTATTAGAAAAAGAAAGAGAAGCCATGAAAGAACGGGGATTTGTTGGGGATTTGTTGGGGAGTTGAAAACAGAAAGTGAAGAAATCAACAGCAAAAGCATGTGAAGTAGATCACAGAGCAGAACTAATCCAATGGGTTTTGTACCTGTTTAACGCCCTTTGAGGAAGAAGAAGAAGATCACAAAGCAGGTTTGTCGGGGACGCTTGCGAATACGCCATTGAAATCTGAAGCTATTCCTTGCTCATCTTGATCAAAGAGGACATAAATCATGCTGAGGTGTTTTTATGAAATGAGGTTAGCTCCAGATTCCAGAAATAAAAGAAGAATGCTACTTTAAATTCCTGAAATTCATCATAAGGAAACTCAAGCTGCTTTATCATAAGGAAGCTGAAATTTATTGACGAAAATTAGTCAATGCCCTAACCAAAATCACTGATTATAGAGCTACCATTATGAAGATAATAGACTTTTGAAGCAATTATGTAGCTGAAACTATATCGAATGTGCTAACTATGGCTATGTGGCAAAAAAGGAGTCGGATTACTTTAAAATGATCATTTGGGATAATACATGCATCAAATATTATAGGCCCCATCAATTAACTACATATTAAATGAGTATAAGAATTCAACATAATATCCAAAAAAAACAAAAGAATTCTATACATAAAATGTTATTACTCTTATAGCATATCATTATTAGTGAAATCTGAGAAAGGATTAGCACCGAAAAGAAAATTTTAGAATGTGATTGAATGCATTTGTTAACAGAGTACATTTTAGATAGCCCAATGCCAAATAATGCTGATGAGATAGCTCATAATATGCTAAATTCAGAAAAAAGATTCAAGTAGGTACGAAAAAAGACTTGACATCATGACAAAATTTAATTTTTGTTTTAGCATGTACACTAATTAGTTTACGTCAATTTGTTAATGTACTGTTTGTATTGAGATTGGTATAATTATCAAGAAACACTTTTTTCATCTAAAGACTGGACTTTGCCTGCACAAAAATTTGTTGGAAGTGTATATATTTTATTTCGTTGTGTACAAAAAAATTGAGACATCCTTACAAATAGTTTCGTGAATTATTCCAAAATTCCTAAAGCATTCTGCCAACGAAGTCACCAAAAAGGAATAGAAAATAATTCTTATTATTATGTATACATCAATAATTATGTAAAAAAATATCTTGATTAGAATTCTAGATATATCATGATTAGAATTTTAAATATATATGTAGTAAAATCCTTATCAAATGAATATTGGAGTCTAATAAAAGTACCAAATAACCAAAGAATTTTATACACAATGTTATATTACTCTTACAGAAAAATCATAATCCTGCCAATGATTTCATCATCAGAATTCTAAATATATCATTAGTGAAATCCTTACCGTGAAACGTTTGTCTGGGCTCAAAAGAAAGAGGCAGCGGCGGCTGGCTGGCTGAGTCATACGGCGAGAGGGAGTAGTGGATGATCGAGGCGAAGGCCTCCAAAATTGATCACCGAGAGGGAGCGGTGGATGATCGAGGCCACCAAAAATGAGAATGAAAAACAAATAACAAATTTTAACAGTATTCAAATTGAATAATATTGAAACTTTAGTGCAAAAGGGGGAGCTGGGGTTTATGGAACACCTACATCTGGCAAGCAACACTCGTCACGAAGACGAAGACGAAGTTATGATCATGTCCACAGTCCACTCGATGTACGTTTTTCCTTCTGAATTTGGAGACTCATGCTCTTTATCTTTGCCATCTGGCATGCTGATCATATACTTGTTTGGAGATCCCTGAAAATTTATAAGCCAGTCCTATATCAGAAAACAATATATTTTCATTATAATCTGAATGATATCATATCAGACTGTTCATATTATTTTAGTTAAAACGTGTAGTCCAAAAATTAACTTTCACCTGATCAATTCAACATTAGAAGCTTCTCGCACAACAATTTCAACAAACTGCTCAAATATCTAACCGTTCAAACACAAATATATGGTACTAATTAAATTCCCAAGAAATCTCTGGAATGTTCAATTTTAATTACTATGAAATAATTCCAGAAAAACACTACTTGGATACAAAAAAGGAAAAAAAGCTTATGTCTGTTTTGTGCTGCTCTTTTAACAAAACCATAGATTAGAAACAAACCCATCTCTTTTTTAAAAAAAGGTCAAAAATAATAAAATTACTATTGAAACCCCTCAAATGGTCCATGTTCAATCAACTATAATCCTATCATAAAAACTGCCAAAAGCTACCAAGTACTCCAAGCTAATATTAAGTGGCCTAAATCTTCAAATTGCTTCAACATGGGGTATGACAGTCTATTTTATTCGTTATCTTACATAATATTTATGTATTAATACCAAAAGATTGCTGAATTCAAATAACAATTTCAACATGAAAATCTCAGAATTCAACGGGTTATGAACCTAAAAAATTAATATTGGAATTGTACTAATTTTAGCATTGGGCAATGTTGAGACTGCAATTGTGAGTTCTCCAAAAATTATATTGATGGCCAACATTGAGTAATCCCACTCTGATCAAGGTCTATAAAAGCCAAATTCAAACAAAATAATGTTGCGCGGCCTCTCCTAACGGCAAATCTCTGCCGGATCCACCATCCTCTACCTCTGGCCCATAACAATCTACATTCATATGTATAGTTGCAAAATTATTATCACTTCAAAATTTAGAATCACCAACCTAGTCCACTTGCTGTGCTTCCCTTGATTCCAAGTTCTGCGTTTCAAAAAATATAATATGCTATACAAAAATAAAATTTTCAATTTGGCATGCATATTTCATCCCATTCACAGACTAATGGAAGCCAACAAAGGGTCAAAACTAATCTCAAACCTATATTCACAGACTAATAGAAGAGAACATGTCACATGCCTAAATGAACAGATTCCATGCCTATATGAACAGATCTCAAACCCAAGAGAACAAATTCCAAATCCCTTACTTGCAAGTACAATCCCTTACTTGGAGATCAGGCCGTTCCCCATCGTGGAGCAGCCCTGTGATCCGCCGAATCCAACGTCGTCCATGGCGCCCTCCACACCCAAGAGAACGAAAACCCCTCTCATCCGCTTCTGAAGGACGGCGATCAGAGATCTGGGGGAGCTTCTGAAGGATGGAGAGATTTTCGACCAAAACCCCTCTCATCCGCGAGATTTTCGCAGGGGGTGGGGTTGCCAGCGTGAAAGGAGGAGATGGGCGAGAGGCTGGGGCCTGTTCTTTTTGATTTCCCCAAAATGAGGGACACATGAAACATTGTTACCCCTTAAATTTCGAAAGATTTCAGTTTCTCTCATTGGTTTCATACTAAAATTCAAATTTTTCCCCCCAAATTTCAAAATTACAACTTAAACTCTTATCCAATTTCTCCTATCCAATATCTCTTATCCAATAACTCATATAACATCCCTCATTTTTATACCCTAAATACAACTCAACCCTTTATCCAATTTCTCTTATCCAATTTCTCTTATCCCTTTATATACCCCTAAATACAATTCAAACCCTTATCCAATTTCTCTTATACAAAAACTCTTATCCAATTTCTCTTGATAAGATCCCTGTTTTATAATATATATATATATATTTTGGAAAGCTAGATAATCTTTATTGAGTAAAAATATACAGAACTATAGAGCATAGGAATGAGAATTCAATATAAAGAGGAGAGGGCACAAGCGCCGTCACTCTCTAATAAAGAACTCCCACCCTACGCGAACTATACAAAAGAATAAACCAGAAAAATTCAGCCCAAATCTCTAAACTCCCAATTCTCAAGGACTGAAGTCTCCTCAATAGTGGTTGGTTCTAGCCCACATATTGCCACTCGAACATCCGCTGCCAATACCCCAAAAAACTCCACTTTCCCTCTACTTTTACCTTCAAAGATTCGCATGTTTCGCTCTTGCCAAATATGCCATACCATAGCTGATAGAACCGTATATATATATATATATATATATATATATATATATATATATATATATATAACCGTATGCATGCGCGTGTGTATACCTGTACGCGAGCGCGCATGCGCACGTGTATAGTGATGCTATTGTGAGAAGGTGAGAAGAGACTCTTATCGTGAGAGGGACCAATCGGTAACAACAATCAATGATCAGCACCGTTTATCTTGAAGAACATGTGGATAGATCCATACCCTAAAACCCCAAAATCATATGGATCAACCCGTTCTAGTTTTGTTACATTTGCATGCAGCTTGTAAGTTGTCCATCTTGTGAACACTTGATGGATTTGATAAAAAACATCCAAATAACAAAAAAATTTAAACATAAAGATCACTTGATAGATAGAACAAGATGAACGGTTTCGATTATTGATTTGGAAAATTGATTTGGCTTGCTAACGATATACATATCTCTTCTCACCTTCTCACATTCTCACAATAGCATTTTCCTATATATACATACATATCTCTTCTCACCTTCTCACATTCTCACAATAGCATATATATATATATATATATATATATATATATACGAGTAAGCGTTAGTCTTTATTGATAATGAACAAAAAAGTACAAAACTTCTCCGCTAGTTAATACCAACAAGAAGAAAGGAGGGGGGAGATGGCACAAGCGCCATCACCCACTACATCCTTAATCCCTATTAGTTATAACTAGTGAGTCCAAATAATACAAAAAACAAAACAAGTTAACAAAGGCCTAACAAAGAGCTACATAGCCTGTCACGGAACAAGGAAACCCCAATTTGCAAATGCATTATTAGCTGTAGGGTGATCCCACTCAAGGTCATGCAAAGTAATGAGGACATAAGATGCAACATCCTCAAAAAGCCTTATTTTATCTTTGGGATTCCCTTCAAAGATTCTCATATTTCGTTGCTTCCAGATATGCCAGACCATGGCTGCTAGTGCCATTTTTGCAAGAATACCCACTTGATCTTTCTTATGAAATAAAGAAAGGAACAAATCCCCAACGGTAGTAAGAGACGAGGGAGCCACAGTAGCGATGTTTAATTTAAGCAAGCTCTTGGATGGAATATACCGAGTATATGGACATATAAAGAATAAATGGTCAACACTTTCAACCGCACCATCATCACAAAGGACGCATGCCTGAGAGGGAGATACACCCCATTTATGAAGTATATTTCTAGTGAGTAGCTTGCCCTGGAAAACCCTTATAAGGGTAATAGCCTTTTTGGGACATGTCTAGAAACCATACAACACTATGGTATGTAAAAGAATTTGATCTTGTACGAGAACACTCCCAAGCATTCCGAAAAGTGCATGAAGAATTTCCTGTAAGGACCCTGTGCTATGAGGAAGAAACACTAGAGGGGGGGGGGGTGAATAGTGTTTTATAGAATTATATGGAATTTATGCCAAATAAAACCCTAATTAACCAACAAATGCGGAATTAAAGAAATGATCAACAACACAAAGAAGAATGCAATGCAAACATGCAAAGTATCCTGGTTTGGTGCCACCCAAGTCAAACCCAACTTGTTACTGGTGCCCTAATCCAGCAACACCCGATATCACATCCTTTAGCCCACTTGCGAAAACCCCAACAAGTGCAATCGACCTACAATCGATGTCCGTGTATCCCACAACCCGGGAACACGCAAATACCTTAATCCCACAACTTGGAACTAAGCACACTCTCACAAACCAAGAGAAAATACTTTTCTTGACTCCCACAACTTGGGATCAAGCCAACCCTCTCACCAACCGAGAGTACTCAACAAATTAGAAGTATTGAGAATGAAATATACAACTTGAAATACACTCACCTATGCCTTGAATGAGAACTTACTTGTCAAGGCTATAGTGTGTGTGAAGTGATCAATGAGGGAGGAGAAATCCCTTGAGATGCTTGCCCAAAGATGAAAGCAAATCTAGCTTAGATGTATGCTTTAGAGCATTGAGGGCAAGAGAGAATTAGAGAGCACTTGAGAGGAGAAAGAGGCGTGAAAATGAGACTTGAATGTTTTCTTAAGAGGCCAAGGGTTCTCTCATATTCAGCCTATCTCCTATATATAATAGCTCAAGGGAAGCCCAAAACCCCAAACAAAAAGACCCAAAAATCAATCTCCCAATAGCTATAAACGGGCTGAAAACGACTCGGACAGTCGACTGATCCACTGTCGCCAACGGCTATAAAATGAAAAACACTGGCAGGACAGAGGACGAACAGTCGACTGCTGAAGGAAAACCAGTCGACTGTCCACCTGGACAGTCGACTGTTCAGCCTTCAACAGTCGGCTGTTAGAAGGACAGAATCTGCAGATTTCAATACAGCTGATCACTAAAACGGTCATATCTTCCACTACAGATATCCAAATTGAGTGATTCAAATTGTGTTGGAAAGCTATCAAAATTTTCTTTCAAATGAGCTTTGAATGGACGAAAAATTCGATCTACAGAAAAACTGACAGTAGTTTGAATCTGACTGGCAGGTGCAGGAAATCTGTAATCGGCTCACGAAAACAGTAATAACTTGAAGAAATCCGATTGGAGTAATTCAAGTTGGGTTGAAAACCTTAGTGAGTTAGTTAACTACTACAGGTGGTTTGTATGAAAAATTCCAACTACAGAAGAAATGGCATCAGTTTGAAGACAGACTGGTCAGAAAAATAGAATACAGCTTCAAACAGATTTGGTCTCTGTTTGAAAACATGCGACTGCTGAAGGAAACCCAGTCGACTGGTGATCCTTCATCAGGCACCTGGAGATCCTTCATCAGTCCCCTGTTTTGAGTCAAAAGTTCAGATTTCAAGTTTACAAAGCCTAGAAGCAAATGGGGTCAACTAGAGGCTATACTAATGATTAGTATAGGTGGTGTATGTGCCTCTAAGTAGTTCTAATTCAAGGCTTAACATTCTAAGACTCACAAAGAAGTAAATAATAAAGATTACAATGAATATCCTTACTTCTTCATGGTCTTGAGTCTTTTAGTTGTATGTCTTGAATGTCTCCAACATCATCTAGTCTTTGATACTCAAGATGTTCTTTGAAGCTTTTGAATCATCCATTCCTTTCTTCTGTTTGAATTGAATCTCTATTCATTTGTTGATGCCATTTGATTGAGGTTTGAGGTAGCCTTTGAGTTCTTCAAGCCAATGCTTCACCATTGTTGATCTACCAAGTTCTCCACTTGAATCAACACGTGTAGTCACTTTTGATATTCTTGAATCCAATTGGTGACTCTTTAGCTAACTGTAATCACATGGGTTAATCACAATGATTTATGTTTGATTATCATCAAAACCAAGGTGGAGAGTCCAATACTCAACATTCTCCCCCTTTTTGATGATGACAAACCAAATATAAACAAAATAACTAATTGTGCATTAAATATACTTACTCCCCCTGCAATGATGCCAATCAAGTTAATATCACTAATTATTAGCATCATTCAGCAGTTAATAGTGTGTGTATCACATGAGGTTGTGTATATATCGCATGAATGACCAAAAATAATATGCATACACAATACAAATCATATAGGTGATACACATCATAATCATGATCATGATTACTAGCAGATACCAAATATAATCAATATAGATCAAGGTAATAACCAATGCTCCCCCTGAATCATGTACATGATAGATCATACAAAAAGGCTATATGATTCAAGTTATTGTTTAACACTCAACATTTAATTATCATAAAGCACATCCTTTGTTTATTTCTCTCCCCCTTTGGCATTATCCAAAAGGCATGGGGGAATAGAAACAACAAATGCAAAAATAGAGAGGAAAACATAAATGTATATCTAATGTAAACTATATAAATTACCAATTGCAAAAAAGATATCAAAATAAAGATATCAATTGTAAGAGCAAATATCCAACAACAACTTAACCACCCTCAATTATCACAAAAAGATAAGCAATAAGCATATGTGATAAAAAAATACAATAGATACTAATTTTAAAGAGTAGTGTGAGCAGTGTTATTAAAGTGACAATAGCATAATTAGCAGTAACTACTAGCTATTAATATGATAAAAAAATGGATAACAATGCAAAAATCATGACATCACTTGTGAAAGAAAAACAAGTGATCAAATAGTGTCAAGTACATAAACAAGCTCATTTATCACAAAATTAATAACATTAAGCATAATGTGATATATTATCCTTGAGCAAGGGCATGACATATGACTTGAACATAATTAAAGATATAATGGTAGAATCAATATCATCACAATGACATAGATCAACAAATAATATCAATAAACTGAGATCTAAGCCAAACATAGCAAAAAAATGCAACAAACATGACTATGGAAATTTTTAACCACGTGTACCAAGTCATGTTATGAAATAATAACTAAAATTAAGTTTTAATGATCATAGTACCAATGACCTAATCACTACATGTCAAAAAATATCAATTGAAAGTGAAATGACAACAAGTAGTGACAATATGATCAAAAGGACATGAATAATATCACAATCATGGTTATGAACTCATTACTCAAAATAAATTTTAATGAGCATACTAACATACTCAAAGCATCATATACTGTAATAACATCAAATGATCACTTCTAGCATAAACCATCTCAAAGATCTCATAAAAGAGCGACAATAGACGTATGAGATGTGCGATGACAAAGATGAAGTATAATGGCATGTGCTAAACTCCACAAAACATCTCCAAAAGTAAGCATACCAATTCTAAGTGAAGTATGAGATGTGGGATGACAATGTGATAAAAATGTATGAATATCAAATATCAACATCATGCAAAAGTGTTATGCCAAATAAAGATAGTAACTTCATAAAACTTATGGCATACACAATTCTAAGTGACGTATGAGATGTGGGATGACAATGTGATAAAAATGTATGAATATCAAATATCAACATCATGCAAAAGTGGTATGCCAAATAGAGATAGTAACTTCATAAAACTTATGGTATACACAATTCTAGCATAGTAGGATACTAATTGAAATAATGTTCAAAAGAACCATAATACTAGCATGCATTCCAGAATAGATATTCACAGAATGAGTCAATGATAAGCAAGGAATGCCATGAGCATAAGGAAGATAAGCACTATATCATAAGCTCAAAACTAGCATCAAGTAAGAGCCTGTAAAGATGATATCCAATATAAATAGTCTAACAAAGTATGCAAAGCAGGCAAATAATATTAAGATCATGACATCACTTGTGAAGGAAACCAAGTGAATAAATAGAGGCCTGATCTCATCCTAGCTCAATTATCACAAAGGAATCAACATGAGGCATAATGTGACAAAACCTCTTCTGAGCAAAGGCATGGAGTTTGACATGAGCAAAGATATAAGACATATTGAAGATAGTCTACATTCAAAGTCATTAGGTAGGACATGACCGAATAAATTTATCATGAGCATTGCATGCATGCATACCAATTGTAAGAATAGAACAAAAGCTTATTAAATCACAATTTGATCGGAGGTAGCATTAATGAAGTCATAGTGCATCAGGAGATATTCAAGGAAGAATATCTATACATATCATTATACACAATATAAAACTTATATGATCTTGTATAGCATAAATTATCTCTAACATCTCATAAAAATATCATAAAATATGAGCTTGAGATGAGATATAATTATTGTGAGAAATATAGCATGAAGATCACTAACCAATATGCACGAGTGTTATGACACTTGTGAAAATATCATACATGAAAGATTTAGCTATAGACAAGAAAGATCTCTCAAATAAAATTATAACTAAACATCAGTCATGAAGAAATTAAAATGACAAGTAATATACATTGATCACCCCAAATCATATCAATACATCTCATAAAGATAATCATATCAACTACAAGAAAAGTATGAGATGTGTGGTGATACAATGAACAAATATGCCTAAAGATCCCAAATATATTAATCTTATTCATGGCATGAATTATATATTACATGATGAAGTATAGCATGCCATAAGGAAATGAATGATTATATTTGGAGATTTAGGGCTTTTGAATGAAATGAGAGCTTGAGCCTTGAAATCAAATCAATATAGTTTAGAGGGTTCCAAGAGATCTCAAATAGAACAGTAAAAGCACTATTTATAAGATCTCTAAACACCCCAAAAGGATTTACCCAAAACCTTCAACACATTCAGCTAGAAAAAGGCTCAACAACTAAAAATCTTGACAGGACATGCGACCGATGAAGGATCACCAGGCGTCTGTGTGGCAGAAGTACGAGACTTGCCAAAATCAAGAAATCTGGGTAAGCAAAGACAGGCGACTGATGTGGTATCCACAGGCGCCTGTGCCATGGGCAGGCGACTGTGGAACCAACATCAGTCGTCTAGCCGAAACTTGTATAGCTTGCCAAACACAAAGTGTTAGGGCAAGGATTGACAGGCAACTGAAGAAGCATTCACAGGCGCCTGTGCCATGGGCAGGCGACTGTGAAACCAACATCAGTTGTCTGACCGAATGATGACAAGTTAGGGATCTTTGGGCAAAAGAGATACAGGCGAATGACTAACAAGTCACAGGCGCCTGCAAGGAGCCAAGCGCCTGTACATTGTACAGAAGTCTCCTGTTAGAAATGGAAAATGAAAACCCAAAGAATCTTATCAAAAACGTGTGCATGACAGACGACTGTAGAACAAATCACAGGTGCCTGTAAGGAGACAGGCGCCTGAAACTTGTTCATCAGTCGCCTGAAAATCAACAAAAATGCACATGTTAGGGAAGTAATGAATGATTCGGCTAGAATGGCATGACATATCATGATATGATCTAAATAATCCATGAACATAATCATCTATGAAAGTTAGGTCCAGGAGGTAGAATCAAAATAACAATGAATTTTTAATGAAAATATTGAAAGGTTTTCATTGAAGATTAAGATCTAAATATACTTAATACAATCTAATAAACAAAAAAAACATGACATACACATCAATTATCAAATTCATAATTTTTAACAATCTTCATGAAGAAGCATGCATGTGAGAAATGAGATGTGTAATGACAACATGTTCCAAAGATATGAACATCAATATACCACTAACCAATTCATTATATGAATATTATAGGTACCATGATACATGAGTCATAATAAGACATATATGGCATACATGAACATGGTAGTCACACAAACAAACAATCTCCATGATACGACATATATGGCATACATGGGCATGGTAGTCACATAAACAAACAATCTCCATGAGGGTGTGACATGAATGAGCTAATGAAGAAGTATGCTATATTGCACAAATCCAATATATTAAAATACCAATTGTACTAAACACATACTTACACCTATTTAGCTCTCCCTATATGTGTGCATCTCCAAGGTACCATCCTCTCCTTTGAATTGGTCCTTCATTTGTAAACCAAGGAGTGTGTAGGATAGGCATCTTGTACAACAATCTGACAATTAAACAATTGGTGGTATCCAAAAACTTTTTGTATCCAAGGGGTTAATGAACAAAATCAAGTAGTCCAATAACCAAATATATACCAATTGTAAATAACAATCATCAATAAAAGTGCATGACAAGCATTGATAGGAGTTATTATAATCATGAAAATCATACACTCACGGAATTAACAATTCTCAACCATTAGGAATTTAGATACATCTAGACTAAGAATTCTTATGCATATGATTTAATCACAATACATAATACAAGCAACATCGCTATAAATACACACATATAATACGATAGTGTGTGCTAGAAAGATTCTCCGTTCGATATGCATATGTGCACAAAATAAGCATTCACGGCACAACACATATTGATGGAAGGCATAAAAAGTAATACCACAAAGAGTGTGCATGAAAAGCATATAGTATTATTTTTCATAAACAAATTTCTCTTTTCCTTTGGTATATCAACAAGATGGAAATGTGCAAATTGATAATCAATCACCAAAGGTTAGAGAAATCATCTAATCTATATGCATAACATTATATGAATGATATGCAATGACATATAAATGAAAATAACATGATATCAATCAAACATTTCATACTCCCACATAATCATACAAAATATGCAAACTTGAGAGAAAAGGATGAACTCACATATATATGGCACAAAAAGTAATCATACAAGTATGGTACCCAAGCAATGAAGTGCAATATGAGTGAGTTCGCAAGGTGGAAATCAAACAACGACTGAGTTTGATTTTTATATATAGTTGCATGAGAATATGTCATTCCTAATATACGATTCTATATATGTGTTCCTATCATGCCTAGAAACATTCTTAGGAATCCATAAAGATAGTGATTTGGGATTCTTAAGGAGAGGTTGTGTAGAGGCATGAGTAGGAAGGTGGGATGCACGCTTGTGAAGTGGAACATTAATATTAGCGCGTCCCGTGTGTGAAACAAGAAAATGAGCATTAATTATAACATGAAATTTTTAAGCCACATGTTATAAATAATCCATGAATAAACATATGAATATGGATTATTAATACACAATGCACATGAGTCAAGAATTTGACACAATTGACATACATAGACATGAATGGCATAAAAGACACATAATACGCAAACATATGATATGCATTCGATAATCTCAAACACAAAGTGACATCTACACGCATCCAACACACATAGATACCAAATGTAAGAATATACTTACAATATTAAGCTCCCCCTACTTTGGTGCATCACTTAAGCACCATCAATTCCATTTGAATGGAAATAATTGCAAATCAAGGAGTTGGTAGAGTTGGTATCCCAAAGTGGATTGAACCTAAAAAAACATAATTTTGGTATCCAAAACCCTTTTTGGATCCTATGTGTTAGGCAACAAATTTAAATACTAAATTCAAATAATTGTAACCCATATCCTAAGGTAATCACACACAATTTTCTTGATACATGTAATCATGTCACTTGATAAATATTTAACCATATACATACATGTACCAATTGTACCAAAAGTAAATATGTATATTAATCCAAAAGCATGACATGTATCACATGAGACAAAACATAAATATGAACGAAATAATGTATTGCATGAGAAAGTATTAAATATTCTATACATGAAAAACCTAAACACAATGATTTACTAATAATCAAACAATGGAAATCAAATTCACTAATAATTTAAGTTTCCAACAAACATGAGCATCCAAGACCGATATGCAAACAAAAGAATAAACCAATTCTTAACACAAATGCTTTGGTACCCATAAAATGAATATAAACTTATGGTACCAAGCATGGTGCGTCAACAGAAACTAACCCTTTGCAAACCAAGTCCAAGAGGACCTTGATTTCCCAACATAATCATCATTCAAAATAATATCATGAATATAAGATTGCACATACATATCCTTAGCATGATTGCTAGTGTTCTTAGGACCCCCAAATAGTGAATGTTTTGGGTATCCTCTTCCTAGTGGTTGCATGCACAAAAGGTCGATCTCTACGTTGTGCAAGTGGCCTAGGAACATGGGATCTAGCAAGAGCATGTTGATATGTGTATGGAACATTGTGTTGTGCAAAAGCATGATGATGGGCATGTGATCCATGGTGTGATGTTGCATACATACGTGGATGAACATGTGGTGCATATGCATGACAATGATCATGAGAATAAGCATGCATACGTGGATGTGATGTGTGATCATAGCATATGAAGGTGCATGAGCATGAGTACGTGCATGAGAGTGTCTCAAATGAGTGTTTGCACGTGCTTATGGGTGTGGAGCATAAAAACTTTCATTTGTAGGAACGTGAGGTGTGGAGGTATTCCTACGAGTATGGGTGTACATGAACGCATGTCCCTTCCTTTGATGTCCACCCTTGATGGGTTTCTTTACAAAGGAGGGAGGAATAAGTGTGGTGGTTTCCTTGGTAGTAGAACTACACAAGTTGTTATAGACACCACTCGTGGATGCACCGGAGGAAGGCCTCACAAAATCTATAATTACTTCACTATAGGAGGTGCGTGCATTGGATGCACTTGCCTTAGAATAACCAAGGCCAACACGATGGTTTGCCTGTAGTTGATTCTTTAGCAAATCATCCAAATTGTCCTTTCCCTTATTGAATCTCTCAACAATGGAGGACATGAGCTCGTATTTCTTTGAAATTGAAGAAATAGTGGCATTCAAGGTGGATGCATGTGTGGTGAGCTCGTGCACTTGGGATTTGAGAGCCTCATTCTCAATGCCCAAACTAGTGTTTTGAGATTGAAGATTTTCAATCTCAAGATCGTTACTATCCACAATGGAAACACGATCAAGTTGAGATTTGAGGGACTCCACCTCTTTTCTCAACATGCCATTTTGAGTAAGCAAACTTGCTTTCTTAATAGCGAGTGTCTGAACAATGGTCATTGTTTGAGGTGCTACATGTAGATGTGTTAGTAAGACTAGCAATCTTATTCTTAGCATCACAATATTTATACATAATCTTTTGATATTTATCAAATAATTGTTCATTTGCAATTCTAAGATCATCCATTGTTACCTCTTCATCATCGCTATCACTTCCACTAGAATCACTTGATTCGTCACTAGAATCACCCATAGTGGCATCCTCTCGTGCCATCAAACCCATGAATGGATCCCTTTCATCATTGGAGGAAGAATACTTTAAGGTGGACTCTTCTTGCTCCGCTAGCATGTTCCATATTTGATATACCGTTGTTGCCTTGGACACACGCATAAGAATGTCAGAAGTTAAATAATCAAGCAAGATGTCCATTACCTTTTCATGTTTCTCCACCAATTCTTTTTGCTCATTTGTCCATTCATGTTTGGAAGTGGTAGGTGCACTAAGGGGCTTCTCCACAGGCTTCCAATAATCATCATCAATGGATTGAATATAAGCCTTCATCTTTACACAGCAAATTTGATAGCTGGATCCAATGTGAAACGATGGAGTAGGCCTTCGTGTGTTCTTGTTGTTGTTGGTTGCCATATCTATTACCTCAATTTGATACCAATTGTAAGGACCATGTGCTATGAGGAAGAAACACTAGAGGGGGGGGTGAATAGTGTTTTATAGAATTATACGGAATTTACGCTAAATAAAACCTTAATTAACCAACAAATGCGGAATTAAAGAAATGATCAACAACACAAAGAAGAATGCAATGCAAACATGCAATGTATCCTGGTTCGGTGCCACCCAAGTCAAACCCGACTTGTTACTTGTGCCCTAATCCAGCAACACCCGAGATCACACTCGGATACTCTAGTAAATACCAGTAGAGCTTTCCTTTAGCCCACTTGCGGAAACCCCAACAAGTGCAATCGACCAACAATCGATGTCCGTGTATCCCACAACCCGGGAACACGCAAATACCTTAATCCCACAACTTGAAACTAAGCACACTCTCACAAACCGAGAGCAAATACTTTTCTTGACTCCCACAACTTGGGATCAAGCCAACCCTCTCACCAACCGAGAGTACTCAACAAATTAGAAGTATTGAGAATGAAATATACAACTTGAAATACACTCACCTATGCCTTGAATAAGAACTTACTTGTAAAGGATATAGTGTGTGTGAAGTGCTCAATGAGGGAGGAGAAATCCCTTTAGATGATTGCCCAAAGATGAAAGCAAATCTAGCTTAGATGTGTGCTTTAGAGCATTGAGGGCAAGAGAGAATTAGAGAGCACTTGAGAGGAGAAATAGGCTTGAAAATGAGACTTGAATGTTTTCTGAAGAGGCCAATGGTTCTCTCATATTCAGCCTATCTCCTATATATAATAGCTCAAGGTAAGCCAAAAACCCCAAGCAAAAAGACCCAAAAATCAATCTCCCAACGGCTAAAACGGGCTGAAAACGACTCGGACAGTCGACTGTTGAAGGGGGGGATAGTCGACTGATCCACAGTCGCCAATGGCTATAAACTGAAAAACACTGGCAGGACAGAGGATGGACAGTCGACTGTTGAAGGAAAACCAGTCGACTGTCCACCTGGACAGTCGACTGTTCAGCCTTCAATAGTCGGCTGTTCGAAGGACAGAATCTGCAGATTTCGTTACAGCTGATCACTAAAAGGGCCATATCTTCCACTACAGATATCCAAATGGAGTGATTCAAATTGTGTTGGAAAGCTAACAAAATTTGCTTTCAAATGAGCATTGAATGGACACAAAATTCGATCTACAGAAAAACTGACAGTAGTTTGAATCTGACTGACTGGTGCAGGAAATCAGTTATCGGCTCAAGAAAACAGTCATAACTTGAAGAAATCCGATTGGAGTAATTCAAGTTGGGTTGGAAACCTTAGTGAGTTAGTTAACTACTGAAGGTGGTTTGTATGAAAAATTCCAACTACAGAAGAAATGGCATCAGTTTGAAGACAGACTGGTCAGAAAAACAGAATACAGCTTCAAACAGATTTGGTCTCTGTTTGAAAACAGGCAACTGCTGAAGGAAAACCAGTCGACTGGTGATCCTTCATCAGTCACCTGGAGATCCTTCATCAGTCACCTGTTTTGAGTCAAAAGTTCAGATTTCAAGTATACAAAGCCTAGAATCAAATGGGGTCAACTAGAGGCTATACTAATGAAGTGTATAGGTGGTGTATGTGCCTCTAAGTAGTTCTAATTCAAGGCTTAACATTCTAAGACTCACAAAGAAGTAAATAATAAAGATTACAATGAATATCCTTACTTCTTCATGGTCTTGAGTTTTTTAGCTGTATGTCTTGAATGTCTCCAACGTCATCTAGTCTTTGATCCTCAAGATGTTCTTTGAAGCTTTTGAATCATCCATTCCTTTCTTCTCTTTAGATTGAATCTCTATTCATTTGTTGATGTCATTAGCTTGAGGTTTGAGGTAGCCTTTGAGTTCTTCAAGCCAATGCTTCACCATTGTTGATCTACCAAGTTCTCCACTTGAATCAACACGTGTAGTCACTTTTGATCTTCTTGAATCCAATTGGTGACTCTTTAGCTAACTGCAATCACATGGGTTAATCACAATGATTTATGTTTGATTATCATCAAAACCAAGGTGGAGAGTCCAATACTCAACATTCTCCCCCTTTTTGATGATGACAAACCAAATATAAACAAAATAAATAATTGTGCATTAAATATACTTACTCCCCCTGCAATGATGCCAATCAAGTTAATATCACTAATCAGTAGCATCATTCAGCAGTTAATAGTGTGTGTATCACATGAGGTTGTGTATATATCGCATGAATGACCAAAAATAATATGCATACACACTACAAATCATATAGGTGATACACATCATAATCATGAACATGATTACCAGCAGATACCAAATGTAATCAATATAGATCAAGGTAATAACCAATGCTCCTCCTGAATCATATACATGATAGATCATACAAAAAGGCTATATGATTCAAGTTATTGTTTAACACGCAACATTTAATTAGCACAAAGCACATCCTTTGTTTATTTTTCTCCCCCTTTGGCATTATCCAAAAGGCATGGGGGCATCGAAACAACAAATGCAAAAATAGATTGGAAAACATAAAGGTATATCTAATGTAAACTATATAAGTTACCAATTGAAAAAAAGATATCAAAATAAAGATATCAATTGCAAGAGCAAATATCCAACACAAACTCAACCACACTCAATTATCACAATAAGATAAGCAATAAGCATATGTGATAAAAAATTACAATAGATACTAATTTTAAAGAGTACTATGAGCAGTGTTAGAAAAGTGACAATAGCATAATTAGCAGTAGATACTAGCTATAAATATGATAAAAAATGGATAACAATGCAAAAATCATGACATCACTTGTGAAAGAAAAACAAGTGATCAAATAGTGTCAAGTACATAAACAAGCTCATTTGTCACAAAATTTATAACATTAAGCATAATGTGATATATTATCCTTGAGCAAGGGCATGACATATGACTTGAACATAATTAAAGATATAATGGTAGAATCAATATCATCACAATGACATAGATCAATAAATAATATCAATAAGCTGAGATCTAAGCCAAACATAGCAAAAAAATGCAACAAACATGACTATGGAAATTTTTAGCCACGTGTACCAAGTCATGTTATGAAATAATAACTCAAATTAAGTTTTAATGATCATAGTACCAATGACCTAATCACTACAAGTCAAAAAATATCAATTGAAAGTGAAATGACAACAAGTAGTGACAATATGATCAAAAGGACATGAATAATATCACAATCATGGTTATGACTCATTACTCAAAATAAATTCTAATGAGCATACTAACATACTCAAAGCATCATATACTGTAATTACATCAAATGATCACATCTAGCACAAACCATCTCAAAGATCTCATAAAAGAGCGACAATAGACGTATGAGATGTGAGATGACAAAAATGAAGTATAATGGCATGTGCTAAACTCCACAAAACATCTCCAAAAGTAAGCATACCAATTCTAAGTGAAGTATGAGATGTGGGATGACAATGTGATAAAAATGTATGAATATCAAATATCAACATCATGCAAAAGTGTTATGCCAAATAGAGATAGTAACTTCATAAAACTTATGACATACACAATTCTAAGTGACGTATGAGATGTGTGATGACAATGTGATAAAAATGTATGAATATCAAATATCAACATCATGCAAAAGTGTTATGCCAAATAGAGATAGTAACTTCATAAAACTTATGGCATACACAATTCTAGCACAATAGGATACTAATTGAAACAATATTCAAAAGAACCATAATACTAGCATGCATTCCAGAATAGATACTCACAGAATGAGTCAATGATAAGCATGGAATGCTATGAGCATAAGGAAGATAAGCACTATATCATAAGCTCAAAACTAGCATCAATTAAGAGCATGTAAAGATGATATCCAATATAAATAGTCTAACAAAGTATGCAAAGTAGACAAATAATAGCAAGATCATGACATCACTTGTGAAGGAAACTAAGTGAATAAATAGAGACATGATCTCATCCTAGCTCAATTATCACAAAGGAATCAACATGAGACATAATGTGACAAAACATCTTCTGAGCAAAGGCATGGAGTTTGACATGAGCAAAGATATAAGACATACTGAAGATAGTCTACATTCAAAGTCATTAGGTAGGACATAAACGAATAAAGTTATCATGAGCATTGCATGCATGCATACCAATTGTGAGAATAGAACAAAAGCTTATTAAATCACAATTTGATCAGAGGTAGCATTAATGAAGTCATAGTGCATCAGGAGATATTCAAGGAAGAATATCTATACATATCATTATACACAATATAAAACTTATATGATCTTGTATAGCAAAAATTATCTTTAACATCTGATAAAAATATCATAAAATATGAGCTTGAGATGAGATATAATTATTGTGAGAAATATAGCATGAAGATCACTAACCAATATGCACGAGTGTTATGACACTTGTGAAAATATCATACATGAAAGATTTAGCTATAGATAAGAAAGATCTCTCAAATAAAATTATAACTAAACATCAGTCATGAAGCAATTAAAATGACAAGTAATATACATTGATCACCCCAAATCATATCAATACATCTCATAAAGATAATCATATCAACTGTAAGAAAAGTATGATATGTGTGGTGATACAATGAACAAATATGCCTAAAGATCCCAAATCAATTAATCTTATTCATGGCATGAATTATATATAACATGATGAAGTATAGCATGCCATAAGGAAATGAATGATTATATTTGGAGATTTAGGGCTTTTGAATGAAATGAGATCTTGAGCCTTGAAATCAAATCAATATAGTTTATAGGGTTCCAAGAGATCTCAAATAGAATAGTAAAAGCACTATTTATAAGATATCTAAACACCCCAAAAGGATTTACCCAAAACCTTCAACACATTCAGCTGGAAAAAGGCTCAACGACTAAAAATCTTGACATGATAGGCGACTGCTGAAGGATCACCAGGCGTCTGTGTGGCAGAAGTGCGAGACTTGCCAAAATCAAGAAATCTAGGTAAGCAAAGACAGGCGACTGATGTGGTATCCATAGGCGCCCGTGCCATGGGCAGGCGACTATGGAACCAACATCAGTCGTCTATCCGAAACTTGTATAGCTTTCCAAACACAAAGTGTTAGGACAAGGATTGACAGGTGACTGAAGAAGCATTCACAGACGCCTGTGCCATGGGCAGGCGACTGTGAAACCAATATCAGTCGTCTGACCGATTGATGACAAGTTAGGGATCTTTGGACAAAAGAGATACAGGCGAATGACTAACAAGTCACAGGCGCCTGCAAGGAGCCAGGCGCATGTACATTGTACAGAAGTCGCCTGATAGAAATGGATAATGAAAACCCAAAGAATCTTATCAAAAACGTGTGTATGACAGTTAGAACAAATCACAGGTGCCTGTAAGGAGACATGCGCCTGAAACTTGTTCAGCAGTCGCCTGAAAATCAACCACAATGCACATGTTAGGGAAGTAATGAATGATTCTACTAGAATGGCATGACATATCATGATATGATCTAAATAATCCATGAACATAATCATCTATGAAAGTTAGGTCCAGGAGGTAGAGTCAAAATAACAATGAATTTTTAATGAAAAAATTGAAAGGTTTTCATTGAAGATTAAGATCTAAATATACTTAATACAATCTAATAAACAAAAAAATCATGACATACACATCAATTATCAAATTCATAATTTTTAACAATCTTCACGAAGAAGCATGCATGTGAGGAATGAGATGTGTAATGACAACGTGTTCCAAAGATATGAACATCAATAAACAACTAACCAATTCATTATATGAATATTATAGGTACCATGATACATGAGTCATAATAAGACATATATGGCATACATGAACATGGTAGTCACACAAACAAACAATCTCCATGATACGACATATATGGCATACATGGGCATGGTAGTCACATAAACAAACAATCTCCATGAGGGTGTGACATGAATGAGCTAATGAAGAAGTATGCTATATTGCACAAATCCAATATATTAAAATACCAATTGTACTAAACACATACTTACAACCATTTAGCTCTCCCTATATGTGTGCATCTCCAAGGCTCCATCCTCTCCTTTGAATTGATCCTTCATTTGTAAACCATGGAGTGTGTAGGATAGGCATCTTGTACAACAATCTGACAATTAAACAATTGGTGGTATCCAAAAACTTTTTGGATCCAAGGGGTTAATGAACAAAATCAAGTAGTTCGATAACCAAATATATACCAATTGTAAATAACAATCATCAATAAAAATGCATGACAAGCATTGATAGGGGTTATTATAATCATGAAAATCATACACACACGGAATTAACAATTCTCAACCATTAGGAATTTAGATACCCATAGACTAAGAATTCCTATGCATATGATTTAATCATAATACATAATACAAGCAACATCACTATAATTACACACATATAATACGATAGCGTGTGCTAGAAAGATTCTCCGTTCGATATGCATATGTGCACAAAATAAGCATTCACGGCACAACACATATTGATGGAAGGCATGAAAAGTAATACCACAAAGAGTGTGCATGAAAAGCATATAGTATTATTTTTCATAAACAAATTTCTCTTTTCCTTTGGCATATCAACAAGATGGAAATGTGCAAATTGATAATCAATCACCAAGGGTTAGAGAAATCATCTAATCTATATGCATAACATTATATGAATGAAATGCAATGACATATAAATGAAAAGAACATGATATCAATCAAACATTTCATACTCCCATATAATCATACAAAATATGCAAACTTGAGGGAAAAGCATGAACTCACATATATATGGGCACAAAAAGTAATCATACAAGTATGGTACCCAAGCAATGAAGTGCAATATAAGTGAGTTAGCAAGGTGGAAATCAAACAACGACTGAGTTTGATTTTTATTTATAGTTGCATGAGAATATGTCATTCCTAATATACGATTCTATATATGTGTTCCTGTCATGCCTAGAAACATTCTTAGGAATCCACAAAGATAGTGATTTGGGATTCTTAAGGAGAGGTTGTGTAGAGGCATGAGTAGGAAGTTGGGATGCACGCTTGTGAAGTGGAACATTAATATTAGCGTGTCCCGTGTGTGAAACAAGAAAATGACCATTAATTATAACAAGAAATTTTTAAGCCACATGTTATAAATAATCCATGAATAAACATATGAATATGGATTATTAATACACAATGCACATGAGTCAATAATTTGACACAATTGACATACATAGACATGAATGGCATAAAAGACACATAATATGCAAACATAGGATATGCATGCGATAATCTCAAACACAAAGTGACATCTACACGCATCCAACACACATAGATACCAAATGTAAGAATATACTTACAATATTAAGATCCCCCCACTTTGGGGAATCACTTAAGCACCATCAACTCCATTTGAATGGAAATAATTGCAAATCAAGGAGTTGGTAGAGTTGGTATCCCAAAGTGGATTGAACCTAGAAAACATAATTTTGGTATCCTAAAACCTTTTTGGATCCTATGGGTTAGGCAACAAATTCAAATACTAAATTCAAATAATTGTAACCCATATCCTAAGGTAATCACACACAATTTTCATGATACATGTAATCATGTCACTTGATAAATATTTAACCATATACATACATGTACCAATTGTACCAAAAGTAAATATGTATATTAATCCAAAAGCATGACATGTATCACATGCAACAAAACATAAATATGAACGAAATAATGTATTGCATGAGAAAGTATTAAATATTCTATACATGAAAAGCCTAAACACAATGATTTACTAATAATCAAACAATGGAAATCAAATTCAATAATAATTTAAGTTTCCAACAAACATGAGCATCCAAGACCGATATGCAAACAAAAGAATAAACCAATTCATAACACAAATGCTTTGGTACCCATAAAATGAATATAAACTTATGATACCAAGCATGGTGGGCCAACAGAAACTAACCCTTTGGAAACCAAGTCCAAGAGGACCTTGATTTCCCAACATAATCATCATTCAAAATAATATCATGAATATAAGATTGCACATACATATCCTTAGCATGATTGCTAATGTTCTTAGGACCCCAAATAGTGTATGTTTTGGGTATCCTCTTCCTAGTAGTTGCATACACAAAAGGTCGATCTCTACGTGGTGCAAGTGGCCTAGGAACATGGGATCTAGCAAGAGCATGTGGATATTGTTGGATATGGACGACATAAATACACCCATGAGGGGATGTATGAGGGTATACGGACCTCAGATGTCGCGTGCACGAAGGCGTGCGCGAAGGGAACCTTTTCTCGTGTGAAAAGGACCACTCGATAAGTGGAAAAAGCCACTCGATAAGTGGGAAAAGCCACTTTATAAGTGCAAAATGGCACTTGATAAGTGGATAAAGAAGAAAATAAATGAATGTGCTAATATAGGCTAATAAGCTTATAATTGGTTATTTCCTACAATAACCACCCCTAAAGCCTATAAATAGGACCCAAGGGTAAGGCATTCATTCACACTTTCTATGCCATAAGTTTGCATAAGGCATCTTATGTTCTTCTTCTCCCTTCCATTAAAATCCTCTTCTAGTTAGAGATTTAGGCGGTGAAACTCTGCTTCGATCCTCTGTGACGAAGTATCGACCGTTGTGGCGAATCCGAGGGCGAAGTTTCGAGATTACCGTGCCGCGTACGCAAGCGTAAGTCTCAACTTAATTTATCGATCCTAACGTTGTTTTGACAGGATCCTACATTGGTATCAGAGCCATACAGATTCGCTCCGGTCAGACCGTCGCCCCGTCGAAACTATGAACGAGTCGTTGTCTTTTTCACGAATGGGTATCCTACCATTATGGATATGGTAGGAACGCTTCGTGACGGAGAGAACGCAGTGGTTGTTCTTTTCACGTTAGGGTCTCCTACCATTACGGATATGGTAGGAACTCTCCGTGACGGGAAGAACCGACCGTTCATATCGTCAAGCTCGCTCTCTTCATGGATGCTGAGTCTCCATTCATAGGGAATGTGAACTCTCTTCATGTGGAGCGCGTAGTTTACGAACTTTAAAGTGTGTTATTTTTCATTTTTGGTACCCGGCCATTAGAGAATAACTACTTTCTCGACGAACGGGTGCTTCATCGACGAACGGGTGCTTCATCGAGGAAGATGATGGTAGTTATCTACATAGGAGAAGATGACTTTTGGTGCATGATAACCATGGCCAAATGGGCTATGGAAGCAACGCATCCCCCCTCCTCATGCGGAGGGGGTTGGCTACGGCCAAAAACCACCACGACCACCCCGTCGAGGGGGAGGAGTGCATGCGGCCACCCCATGCAAGGGGGGAGACTGGCCATGGCCAAAGGGCCATGGCCGGCCTAGGCCAATAGGCCATGGCCGGGCATGGCCATGGCCGGCCGGCCCCGGCCCCGGCCGACCGGCCTCGGCCTTGGCCCCGGCCAGGGCCGGCCTCGGCCAGGGCCAGGGAGCCCTGGCCGTGGCCAAGGCCAGGCCTGGCCGAGACCAGGCCAGGGCCAGGGGGCCCTGGCCGGCCTCGGCCAAGGCCAGGGGGCCCTGGCCGGCCTCGGCCAAGGGCAGGGGCCGGCCTGGCCGGCCCTGGCAGTGGCCATGGCTGGCCTGGCCAGCCCTGGCAGTGGCCAGGGCCTGCGCCCTGGCCTCTGCCAGGGCCTGGCCGGTCCTGGCAGAGGCCAGGGCCAATGCCCTGGCCTCAGGCCAGGGCCTGGCCGGCCTTGGCAGAGGCCAGGGCCAGGCCCTGGCCGGCCCTGGCCGGGGCAGAGGCCCTGGCTGAGGGGCCAGGGCCCCTGGCCGGCCAGGGCAGAGGCCCTTGGCCGGCCCTTGGCCAGCCCCGGCCAGGGCAGAGGCCCTGGCCAAGGGGGTGCCAAATAACTGATTGGTCGGTATTGGTCGACCAATTCGGGATTATTGGTCGACCAATTTAGCCAGAGGCCTTGACATTGGTTTCGGCCCCGGCAACCTACAAGCCTAGCCCATACGGGGCCGACGGCAGTCGTCTGCGGCAAAATTCTCCAATAAGGGGGAAAACGCCCGGATCCATACGGGAGCCGACGACGATAGTTTGCAGAAAAATCCCCAAAGGGGGGATCCGACCTTGGCACGGCAACGGCTTAAACCCGGCAATGGCCAGGGATTGCCGAATATTTCACTAGTATCATAAGGGTACTATGTTGAAATATTTTTTGAAAAAGACATTTTCATATGTTTTGAAAAATATGTTTTCAAAAACGCTTTTTCGCTGCGAAGTACTATAAGAGTACGATTATTTGATAAAGTGATGGGGAAATATTGAAAGTTGCTCTAGATGGTGATTGGAAACGTAGTGACTTTTCCGATTCTAGAGTAACATCTTCAATATTTTTCGAAAGTAACTTATCAAATTATGAATATCATTCCAAGTGGGAGTTGATTTTAGAACTATCCATATGGGATATTCTATTTTCATTTCAAGTGGGAATTATATCTGAAAAATACGTTTTCAAACTCGTTTTTCCGCTGCTAGTACTATAAGAGTACTATTGTTTGATAAGTGATGGGGGAATATTGAAGGTTGTTCTAGATGGTGATTGGAATCGTAGAGACCTTTTCGATTCTAGAACAACATCTTCAATATTTTTCGAAAGTAACTTATCAAATATGATATAACTAGTCATACCCGTGCCCTAAGGGCACGGTTCATTTAAAATATTCCCCCCCTCAAAATCTTAGATCCCTTAATTTTAAACAAACAACAATAAGTAAAGCGTAATAACTGTTATTTAGTTCCTCAAAAATGTTAGTCCACTTAAAATTTAGTTCTCACCAGACAATTTTGTTGCCCCAAAAATTTTAATTCCCCCAAAAATTTAGTTCCCATAAGATTTAACATGTGCCTAAGGGCGTGGTCCATTTAAAATATTGCTCTGCTCAAATTATTGCTTAGTTAAAATTTTAATTCCCCAAAAATTTAATTCCATCCTGATTCAGTTCTACCAAAATTTAGTTTCCATACAAAATTTAGTTCAAGTTTAGAATTTTAGTCCCTACTAAAATTTGGTTCCCCAAGAATTAGTCACCCACCCCAAATTTTAGGGGTTTCCCCTCACAATTTTCACAAACTCTCATCATACCCATTGATTTCTCAAGATTCAATTCAACCGTCTTTTTACCCACCCCTATGTTCTAGTCAGCAAACCATTCAAAAACATCTCTCATTTGCATAACCGCCAAAAGATAACCTAAAAGTACAATAACGTTTAAGAAAACAAATGTACTAAACTATATAGTAAAAAATATGATAAGATTATATTGTTACTGCCTTACAATTTTATACAAAGCATCCTATAAAAATACAAACACACCAAAATAACTTACAAACAACAACAGTACAACCCCCGAGCCATAATCCTAACCACCCTACGCCGCTGCCTTCTTGGCAGACCTGTCAGCCTTTTTCGACAGTGACTTCACGTTTCAGTCTCTTTTGCTACCGTCTTCTTCAACAACATAGGGTTAATGTTCGACATGACCCCACCAGAGCAATAAAGAGAACAGAACAAAAATTCCATGTTTTCTATCAAAAAGGCCCACAAACATTATTTGGTGGTTTCTGTGATTCGTAGAAATCAGACTGTATACTTTAATGGCCCTCTCTCTAAACACTCTCCCAAGACTCCAAAGGTATTTCTTAACATTTTTCACATCTTTTGCACATCTCATGACAGAAACAACCTCATCAACGGACTAAGCCAGGCTCATGTATAAAGGATGTACTTGATAGGAAATACAATAAATTTATCATCTCACTAAAATTTAGTAATTTACACATTTCTAATCAAGTTCATACTCGTGTTTGCATCTTGCTGCCAACATTTTTTAAAAGGATTATAAAGTGTTTCAATAAGATCAACAAAACTGATGCATATCATAAGTTGAATATCTAAAACCTATATATCCCCACATTAGATTATAATTACATTAGCTTAAAGTGAAACACCGTTATCAGAATCAAATATACAAAAACACCAACAAAAATAGAAGTCTCTCTCCATCTCTCTTCTGCCCCCAACCACCACCTACTTAAGCTGCTTCCTACTCTTTCCTTCCCTACTTCCTCGTTTCAAGCATGTTGTGAGGGTCTTCGTCATCGCCACCCTCTGCTCCAACACATGGAGCACCGCCGGAAAAGAAAAAGGGTGTAGCAATACATTGACACCGTCTTCATCGGTTCAGGTAGTCATGTCAACATCGGCATCCATGTCGGCTTGTCGGGGATCTCACGCCTTTATCATCCATCTCTCCATCTCCCTCCCTATAAACTGCAAAATATTTGCCGTAAATGTTCAGCAACCATTAAAAAGATAGCAAAATATTATGGACAATTAGTTAGCAAACTACCAAACTAAATCCAGATCAACCTCTTCCAATAATAAAGGGTTATATTTCAAATGATGTAGAATGTTATTATATATCTAGCAAGACAAAAAATATGACTGAAGATCACCATTGATCATATTCTCAAAATAATGAGAACAAAAACTCATCCTTTAGCAAAAAAATTCTCGTGTAGTTCAAAAATATGACCCAATGTGCTGGATACAAAACATATATGGGAAAATCATCCATATCAACAAATCTACAATTGTTCGTAATTCATCACTTAAATATTTACACTGACAACAATTCTCGTGTAGTTCAAATTAATTTTGAACCAAAGCATTTAACTAATTGATTGAAACATACAGAATATGTTGGCACATATAGTTATTATCTTTCATCATTTCTATATTGTATTTTTCAAATCCTCTTTTAGATGGCAAAATATCCATAATGATAAAATTCAACAAAATATTGGTTGCCAATGTAGGAAAGTAAACATTTTAAAAGAATGATACATGTAAACTAATGACTAACAATGGTCCCAACTGCATGCAACTGGCCCAGATCCTGTAAGTAACAAACTGCACATCAAATGTGATAAGAAACAGTTTAGAAAAGTTGTTGATAATTTGGATGAAGGGGCTTGAAATAAGAACCTTAGGGGGCTAGCAAAAAACAGTTTTTTTACAAAAATACTTAGATAACTAAACACAGAAAATAGTACTTATTCATAATGGTGCTGCCTATAGATCCTTCAGGACTACAGATAACTTAAAAACCCAATAAAACCCCTACAAAAAGCATCAATTGTTTAATGAGAATTTTGTTCATTGTGCTTTGACAAAAAATTACAAAAAACTAATAAATTTTTGTTGTCCATTATAGTGCATAAGTGAACATCACAAGTTTTTAGATGACGTCGAGGATTACATGAAAGGATAAAAACTTGAGTATCCATAATGGTGCTACCTACAGATATTTCAGGACTACATATAACTTAAAACCCCAATAAGACCCAGGCAATAAGCATCAACGGTTTAATGAGAATATAGATTTTGAAGATCTTCGAGGGTTACATGAAATGATAACTTGAGGGGATTCTATTAAAATGGATCAAAACTCAAGAAAGATTTAGTCTTCATTTAGTGAGTAATCTAATTCATTTAAACATTCAAATAAAGATATTCAAACAAAGATATTCCTTTAAAAACTCAACTCCACTCTCTCTTTATGGAAAGAAACAAACTATAGATATTGAAGATCTCTGTTGTTTCTAGCTATGATTGGCTCTCTTTTTAGCAGAGTATCTAAGCTCCTATTGCGTATAATTTTTAAAACATTGTTCTCTAAACACGTAATCTAAATCATTTAAACATTCAAACAAAAAATTAACAAAAATTAATACAAAATTTAAGATTAGTAAGTTAAGCAAATAAAGCATTAATTAGAAATTAGTGGGTACCTCAGCATCAGATGTCCTCTCGTAGAAATGCTTCATCTTCTCATCAAGCTTTTTTGATTCATTATGCTGTGCCATTTCCTCCCTCTCTCCCTATCTCCCTTTCTCTAAAGGGACTAAAAAAATAGTGTTGTTCTGCTAAGCCTAGCAGGGTGTCTCAGGGGAGGCTGACAGGGTGCGAGCTCAGAGAGGGGCTGAAAATTAATACAAAATTAAAGATTAGTAAGTTAAGCAAATAAGGCAGTAAAGTAAATAAAATTAAATGAGAAATTATGGGTGCTTTGATTTTTGCCAGAATACCAAGGGTTTTCAAAATTAAATAAAATGAAGTTACATATTTTCACAGACCATGGTAAATACATGCAGTCTTTTAGTCATGCCCAACAGTCCTTAATCATATGAATTATCCTATTAAAGAACCATGGCATGTAAGTGACAATTTCTAATTACATTCATGTCCTTAATCATATGAATTATCCTATTAAAGAACCATGACCAACAGTCCTTAATCAACAGCAAAAATCCCACACCTAATTTCACAGACCAACGTAACTAAATTACAGTTACATGCCCAAAAGTCCTTAATCATATGAATTATCCTATTTTCCCCTCTTCCTGAATGCTTATTTTGCTTATTTACTTAAGACCATGGATATCACAGACCATGAAGTGACAATTTCTAATTGCCTGAATTCAAACTTAAGACTTAAGAGCAAAAGACCAAAAGGCCATGCAAACAACATCATAAGTGTTTCAAAATCTTAGTACCGACTATGCAAACAAAGTGTACCTTGGAGGATGGTTGAGAAAATGTTCCAAACGGAGAAATAGCTTAGAGATAACTGCGACAAATCAGAAGGAGAAAACGAAGATCAAATGGAAGCTCTTGAGGAGAGGAAGAACCAATTTAGGCTTGAGGCTGGCGGGTGCTCTGGATGATGGAGAAATTGTTGAGGAGAAGAAGCAGAACAAATTTAGGCTTTTGTGTGTAGAAGGCGAGGCGTCGTGTGGGGAAGCCGAGACGTTGGTGAGGCAAGGCGTCGCGTGGGGAAGCCGAGGCGTTGGTGAGGCGAGGCGACGCGTGCGTTAATTGGATGCCTATTTTTTTAGATTTATTTATGTACTCGCGTGCGTTCTATGTGTTAATTAGAAGCCGAGGCGTCGGGAATTATCAACGTGTTCTGTCACTTCTGTGCTTTAGCGTTAGTTGGGTGCGGTTCAATTTAGTGGGTCCCACAAAGTAATAAGCTTATTCTGTTCTTTAGCGTTAATTGGGTGCGTTAATTGGGTGCGGTTAAAATCAGGGGATTGTGTTTTGAATGCCTCTTTTTTCTTGGGTGCGTTAATTCTGTGCGTTAATTCTGTATTGTGTCTGACTCTTTTGGGTGCGTTAATTGGATGACTTTTTTTTCGTGAATGCTTGTTCACTTTATGGGTGTGGTTCAATACAGTTGCAATGATTCCACTCTTCAACTGAACCTACATCAAAAAGTGTGACAACAGCGCATCTACACCGTTGTTTTATCAAGATGAAATCCCAACCGTCTTTTATCTTGTCCTAGTCAGTCCTAGGATTCAAAAATCTCTGTCAAATGTATAATAGATTCCAAGTGGGATTTGAATTTTTAGAACTATCCAAATGGGATATTCTATTATCATTTCAAGTGGGAGTTATATTTTAAGAATTTTTATGCAATGTTTTGATCAAACCTTCGGTTTTGTGTCTTTTGCAGCATTTTAAAAGTAAAATGTCTTCTGCTTCAAAGAATATCGTCGCTGAGTTAAACAGAGGTGAAAAACTCAACGGCGATAATTACAAACTTTGGTCCATCAAGATACAATACGTTTTAGAGGAGCAAGAAGTGCTCGAAACTCTAAAGAACGTAATGATTGAACCCGAGTTGGGCACTATAGCCCAATACAGACGAGACAAGGAAGCTTTTGATGATTGGTCTCGGAAGAATACGATAGCTCGCATTACGTTATTGAGCAGTATGGCCGATGACATAATGCGCATCTTCCGAGAGCATGACCTAGCCATGGACATATGGTCCAAGCTAGAGGAGAAGTTTGGTGGCACATCGGTGTCAAAACTTCGTGCCTTAACTATAAGATTTGATTCATACAAGAAACGTCCAGATCATTCCATGGGCAAATATCTGCGACACATGGAAAATCAAATCTCAGAGTTAAAGGACGCATGTCTTGTGCTCACTGATGAGCAACAAATCCAAGCAGTCATACGTTCCCTACCAAATGGGTGGGACCAAATGAAGATGCATCTCACTCACAATGAGAGCATCAAGACCTTAAGCGATGTTTCCAAGCACCTCGAATTAGAGGAAGAGCGGCTTGCGACTGCCAAGCCTAGTGCAGAAGTGCACATGGTTGCTAGTTCCTCACACGGGGGAAAGAAACAGAAAGATCGTTCGAAGTCTACTAATGAACGTAATAAGCAACCTGAGTCTACCAAGAAACCCAAAAATAAGAGTGGGCACAAGAAATGGCACAAGAAGAAAGACTTGAAGAGGATCAAGTGCTTCAAGTGCAACAAGTTTGGTCACTATGCTCGTTCGTGTACGAGTGGAAGTGACGAGGTAACTTGTAATACTAGTTACATATGTGTTTCTAGTTCAATATTTCTTGTGGAATCTAATCCATTTTGGATAATTGATTCAGGTGCCATCGACCACATAGCAAGGGACAGACGGTCCTTCGTGGAGTATCACCGGATACCCCAAGGAACGAAGTGGATCTATGTAGGAAACAACACACGTGTTGAAGTGAAAGGCATTGGGACTTGCAAGCTAGTCTTGGACAACGGCCGCACTCTCCTACTTCATGATGTCCTCTTCGCTCCAGATATTCGAAGGAATATTATATCTGTGGTCGTGTTGATGGGTCTTGGTTATAGCTGGTTCTTTCAAAATTGTAAAGTGGACTTGTTTTGTAATAATTCCTTTATTGGTACTGGGTTTGTATTTAAAGGATTTATTGTAATAAGTACAATATATGATTCCTCGTGTAATGAAAAATTTCCTTATTACAAATTCTAAGACTTATGAGTCTGATGTGATTTGTTGGCACGCAAAGCTTGGTCATATTGGACCAACGCGTATGGATAGACTTGCCAAACGTGGCCTTCTATCCAATGTTTCAAAGGTTGAAATGTCAACCTGCGAACATTGCCTAGTGGGGAAATCTTGTCGCAAGCCGTTTGGAACCGGCACAAAGGCCGAGGTTCCATTACAGCTTATCCATTCGGACATATGTGGTCCGATGAATGTCAAGACAAGACGCGGGAAGTCCTATTTCATCACTTTTATTGATGATTTCACCCGATTCGGACATATCTATTTGATATCCCACAAAAGTGAAGCATTGGCTTGCTTTAAAAACTATATGAGTTTAGTGGAGAATCAATTAGATCGCAAGATTAAGGTCTTGCGAACCGATAGGGGCGGTGAATATCAATCAACAAGTTTTAAGGAACTTTGTGATGAAAAAGGCATAGTACATCAGGTAACTATGACTTATACTCCTCAACAAAACGGTGTTGTAGAAAGGAGAAATAGGACTTTAATGGAAATGGTCCGTTCAATGATGGCACAAGCTAACTTGCCAATCACCTTTTGGGGTGATGCATTATTGACGGCCGCTTTCATTTTAAACCGCGTACCCTCGAAATCAGTTAGCTCCACTCCTTATGAGTTGTGGAACCAAAGGTCTCCTGACTTAAACATTTTGAAACCTTGGGGTTGTGCATCCTACGCACATATTTCCTCCCATAAGTATGGAAAACTTGAGCCAAGGGGAAGGAAATGTATCTTTATACGATACGCAGAAAACTCCAAAGGTTATGTTTTTGTTAGTCAGGAAGACAATGGTTGGCTAATTGAGTTTGAGTCGAGGGATGTCACTTTCTTGGAAAACGAGTTTTCAAGACAGGGCGAGATAAGTCAGGACTTATCTCTATTTGAGATTTATGATCAAGAAGGATTACCTTATTCGAGTGGGAGAGTTCTTGGTGAAAACAAAAATACATTTCAACCTTCACCAATGGATTATACGAATGACGATTATCCTATTCCATACGGGAATAATGATCCAAGTGGGAGCAATTCTAACGACATTCCAAGTGGGAGTGATATTAGAATTGATCTAAATTCTAGTCAACAAGGACTTGAAGAATCTCAAATACGACGTAGTAGTCGTACAAGGTTGGCTCCTCTAAGATTTGAGGATGAATTTCTGCAAACCTTTATGACTTTACTACAAGAAGATAACGAGCCTGCTACTTTCAAACATGTTGTATCTTGCCCTGATAAAGACAAATGGATGGAAGCGATGCAAGAGGAGTTAGAATCCATGAAAGTTAACCGAGTCTGGGACATAGTTGACTTACCCAGAGGACGTAGAGCTATTGGGAACAAATGGGTTCTCAAGATCAAGCATAAGGCTGATGGCTCTATTGATAGATATAAAGCTGGCCTTGTCGCGAAAGGTTTTACGCAACAGGAAGGGATAGACTACGAAAAGACCTTCTCACCTGTTGTTTGTTTTACCTCGATTCGCCTGATTCTGGAAATGGTAGCTTGCTTAGACCTCGAATTACATCAAATGGATGTAAAGACTGCCTTTCTCAATGGAGAATTAGATGAGGAGATCTATATGGAACAACCAACAGGGTTTGTAAAAGAAGGAAACGAACATAAGGTTTGTAAACTTCTTAAAATCCATATATGGTCTTAAACAATCCTCGAGGCAATGTTATATACGATTTCATAAAGTTATCAAATGGTTTTACCATGCTTGATGAAGATAACTGAGTATATATCAAGAGGATTAAAAGCAAGTATATTATCATGTCTCTATATGTAGATGACATTTTAATAGCCGGAAATGACAAGGGCTTTGTGATGAGTATCAAGGCTTGGCTTTCATCAGTATTTGAGATGAAAGGCATAGGAAAAGCCGCATATATCCTTGGAGTTAAGATTTCAAGGAATCGTTCGAAGAAACTTCTTTCTCTCTCAGGAGACTTATATAAAGAAGTTTCTAGAACGCTTTGATATGCAGGACTACAAGTCCATTGATATTCATATAAGCATATGCAATAATTTATATCTGGAATCGTGTCCAAAGAACCAAAAGGAAAAGGAAATTATGGAAAAAGTTCCATATTCCAGTGCAGTTGATAGTCTTATGTACGCTATGGTGTGTACGAGACCGGACATCTGTTTTGCCATTGGAAATGGTAAGCCGTTACCAATACAATCCAGGGCAAGTACACTGGAAAGCGGTTAAGAGGATAATGTGTCTTGTAAGATCAAACACATTGATATCCGATACGAATTTACAAAAGACTATGATAAAACCAAGAAGTTAGACATAAGGTACATATCTACGCATGAGATGATAGCGGATCCGCTTACGAAAGCGATCCCCAGAAATGTGTTTTATAAACACTTATCATCCCAAGGATTGCGTAAGAGCTGAGTTGTACCAATGTAAATTCACATGTCTGTAAATGATGAAATTTAATAAAAGAATATGTTCTTTTTCAAACATTGCATATGAATTTCTTGAGAAATGTTTGTGTACATTTTTGAAATCTCAGCTATACTTTCTAGTATGTCGGACAGATTGAGGTTGGCTCTCTCACATGAGCAACCGCCTTATTCTATCAGACGGATAGAATAGAGATGAGACCTGTTTAAAGTCAAAATCATCAAACGGATGATTTAGAGTCATGACTTAAACAAAATGGTCGCATGAAAGATCTGCATCATATGGATGCTTACAGAAGATCTAAGAGGATTTTGAAATCATATCTGTCTAAATGCGGGATGTGAGTCCAAAGGATTATTTGAGTAGAAAAAGGGACTCAAAGTCAGACATTGTGGTGTCTGATCATCATCCTTACAACATCATTGAGACATACACTCCCTGGGAAAGGAGCGATGTTGTAATACGTATTCATACTACGTATGCATTTTTGACCATTGGGTTAGAATAGTAAATAAGTTTACTATTATGTGAGACCCAAAGATCACATGGGTCTTAACTCGTTACCCTTATGGACTCTAATTGGTTCCTTAAGATTTGACTGGGTGATTGCTATCTTAGCATGTTACTTATGGACTATGGTTAATTCGGTCCGGCGGGGCATGTTAGAAAAGCAAGTCAAGTCAAGATCGAAAGGATCGCAAGAAGAGGAAGATTAATTTTGCATTCACATTTAGACTTTAAAGATTCAAAGCTGGCCAGCCAATTGTAATCCAGATGGGATTCAATTGTTGAATATAAAGTATAAGAAATGTGAAGAAATAATCTAGGGTAAAGCATGCGTTGATCTACTCAACTTTGCACCTTGAGGAGTGTTGTGTATCTCTAACAAGTGCACAACAGCGGACTCTATGCGCATGACGGTCACACGGCCTATTTATCGGTATGAAAAACAGAAGAGTTAAAGGAAAATATGGTTCCTTACAATCCCCTCAAGTGTGAGTGGGAGATGTTGGATATGGACGACATAAATACACCCATGAGGGGATGTATGAGGGTATACGGACCTCAGATGTCACGTGCACGAAGGCGTGCGCGAAGGGAACCTTTTCTCGTGTGAAAAGGACCACTCGATAAGTGGAAAAAGCCACTCGATAAGTGGGAAAAGCCACTTTATAAGTGCAAAATGGCACTTGATAAGTGGATAAAGAAGAAGATAAATGAATGTGCTAATATAGGCTAATAAGCTTATAATTGGTTATTTCCTACAATAACCACCCCTAAAGCCTATAAATAGGACCCAAGGGTAAGGCATTCATTCACACTTTCTATGCCATAAGTTTGCATAAGGCATCTTAGGTTCTTCTTCTCCCTTCCATTAAAATCCTCTTCTAGTTAGAGATTTAGGCGGTGAAACTCTGCTTCGATCCTCCGTGACGAAGTATCGACCGCTGTGGCAAATCCGAGGGTGAACTTCAGAGATTACCGTGCCGCGTACGCAAGCTTAAGTCTCAACTTCATTTATCGCTCCTAACGTTATTTTGACAGGATCCTACATATATGTGTATGGAACATTGTGTTGTGCAAAAGCATGATGATGGGTATGTGATCCATGGTGTGGTGTTGCATACATACGTGGATGAACATGAGGTGCATATGCATGACGATGATCATGAGAATAAGCATGCATACGTGGATGTGATGTGTGATCATAAGCATATGAAGGTGCATGAGCATGAGTACATGCATGAGAGTGTCTCAAATGAGTGTTTGCACGTGCTTATGGGTGTGGAGCATAAAAACTTTCATTTGTAGGAACATGAGGTGTGGAGGCATTCCTACGAGTATGGGTGTACATGAACGCATGTCACTTCCTTTGATGTCCACCCTTGATGGGTTTCTTTACAAAGGAGGGAGGAATAAGTGTGGTGGTTTCCTTGGTAGTAGAACTACACAAGTTGTTATAGACACCACTCGTGGATGCACCGGATGATGGCCTCACAAAATCTATAGTTACTTCACTATAGGAGGTGCGTGCATTGGATGCACTTGCTTTAGAATAACCAAGGCCAACATGATGGTTTGCCGGTATTTGATTCTTTAGCAAATCATCCAAATTGTCCTTTCCCTTATTGAATCTCTCAACAATGGAGGACTTGAGCTCGTATTTCTTTGAAATTGAAGAAATAATGGCATTCAAGGTGGATGCATGTGTGGTGAGATCGTGCACTTGGGATTTGAGAGCCTCATTCTCAATGCCCAAACTAGTGTTTTGAGATTAAAGATTTTCAATCTCAAGATCGTTACTATCCACAATGGAAACACGATCAAGGTGAGATTTGAGGGACTCCACCTCTTTTCTCAAGATGCCATTTTGAGTAAGCAAACTTGCTTTCTTAGTAGCGAGTGTCTCAACAATGGTGTCATTGTTTGAGGTGCTACATGTAGATGTGTTAGTAAGACTAACAATCTTATTCTTAGCATCACAATATTTATACATAATCTTTTGATATTTATCAAATAATTGTTCATTTGCAATTCTAAGATCATCCATTGTTACCTCTTCAACGTCGCTATCACTTCCACTAGAATCACTTGATTCGTCACTAGAATCACCCATAGTGGCATCCTCTCGTGCCATCAAACCCATGAATGGATCCCTTTCATCATTGGAGGAAGAATACTTTGAGGTGGACTCTTCTTGCTCCGCTAGCATGTTCCATATTTGATATGCAGTTGTTGCCTTGGACACACACATAAGAATGTCAGAAGTTAAATAAGCAAGCAAGATGTCCATTACCTCTTCATGTTTCTCCACCAATTCTTTTTGCTCATTTGTCCATTCATGTTCGGAAGTGGTAGGTGCACGAAGGGGCTTCTCCACAAGCTTCCAATAATCATCATCAATGGATTGAATATAAGCCTTCATCTTTACACACCAAATTTGATAGTTGGATCCAATGAGAAACGGTGGAGTAGGCCTTTGTGTGTTCTTCTTGTTGTTGGTTGTCATAGCAATTACCTCTCTTTGATACCAATTGTAAGGACCTTGTGCTATGAGGAAGAAACACTAGAGGGGGGGGGGGGTGAATAGTGTTTTATAGAATTATACGAAATTTACGCCAAATTAAACCCTAATTAACCAACAAATGCAGAATTAAAGAAAGGGTAAACGACATTAAAATACCCCAACGTTTGGGCCATTGTCACGTATATACCTTATCGTTCAATTTGGTAAAATTTGGTACCCAAAACTCAATTTGGCTAACATGGGAATTTTTTCGAAACGTCTGACCGTTATGCCCCTGGCTTAAAACAAAGTGTAAATGACATTACAATACCCCAACGTTTGGGCTATTGTCACGTATATACCTTATCGTATCCAAACGAAACCATTAACCCCACCCCTCTCTCACACTCAAATAAATCGCACGAAATCAAATACAACCCTAATCTATGTTTTTGATGTCTGAAATAACTATAAGACTTCATTAGCAACGCTAGTTTAGAAGTAAAGTCTCAGCATAGTGTGCATGGCCAGTGGCCACCACAATAACTTAAACCAAGAGAGAAAGAAACAACAACAGCATAACATGAGTATAGAATGGCATGCAAATTCATAACCTCAGAGATAAATCAAATCCATCAGCGACCTCATCATTGTTAGTGCCACCAGGCCTCATGTAAATTTCCACAAACACTGGCGCCCCTCCGGCCTCCTCTGGCTCAGAAACCTCCACACGCCGTACAAGTAGTCGTCTCTCGTCTTCTCTGTCCGAGGAGACACCACTGGGCTCCGTTGCTGCCAGCTGTCGGTAGAGCCGGCCTCGCCGTCATACGGTCAGGCAGCGGTGGCCAACTCCTGGCTCTGCTTTGCGAGCTGTAGAATGTCTTTCGACAGTAGTTGCAAGAGAAGACGCGCACGGGCTCCGGCGGGGACGAGGGCTGAAGGGCTAGGCTTAGGCTGAGCTCCTCTCCATCCGCAGGCTGAAGCTCCATTAATAATTTTTATGTAAATGAGAGGAAAGTGACGAGGGGGTGGTAGAAGAATATGTGATATACATAGTGAACTATGTGGCTTTATGAATTGTGTAGGCTAAGAAAGAGGAGACTCGAACTGAAATCGTCAAGCATTCTATGGTTGATAGTCTACTCTTAGTTGGTGGGTGATTAGATTACATGCAAGCTGATAACTTCCGAAAGAGAAACTGAGCTTGTCGATAGGCCAAATGACGGGCAGATGGCATTATCTGTGCTCTTTTTATCGGGTTGGTTGCTGATTCAATATCAATGTTTTTGGTGTATAAATAGTCAGTTGGCTTGACTTCGTATCAGGGAAAGCTTCTTGTGCTTCAAATAATCGTTATTGGTTTCATCTATGGTAGCATGTTAACTTTTGGTGCAAAAAACTAGCATCGGCTGTTGATGCAAGGATCCCGCACCAGCAGATGACCCATGCAGGGTTCCACCAAAAGACCCCCTTCTCTGGTGAGAGAGAGAGAGAGAGAGAGAGAGAGAGAGAGAGAGAGAGAGAGAGAGAGAGAGAGAAGGGCATCCGAAGATCAGGGATGGACCCCCGATTGTCCTCCGATGGCTAAGTCATTGGAGATCACGACAGAGTTGTGGAGATTTTGAAACAGATCATGTAGATTTCAAGTAATGCAATTGTGGGTTGCGGACGCCAAGGAGGATGTGATGGACAAGAGCAAACATAGGAAGATGATTTTGGTCGTGTCCAAGTAGGGACAAGGAGAAGAGCTGCAAATTCTTCATGTGGAAGGATTAACCCCACTCTAATTGGTCAATGATGGTGATACTACACTTAATGGATGCGAATGAGAGTATGATCAAGGTGGACAATTCTTCACATGCATTGACGGATAGAAGGATGATAGATAAAGAGAACAAATTAGATAAGACAATAGGAGTATGTGAGGAAAGGAATGTACAACTTCCGAGGTTCATAAATGAGTGCAGATCAATTAAACGTTTGGGTATCAAATTTTACCAAATTGAACGATAAGGTATATATGTGACAATGGCCCAAACGTTGGGGTATTTTAATGTCATTTACCCTTATGTATTGGATGATGAGGGGCAAATTTGTCCAATTTCTATCATGTGCTATCACATGATCAACTTTTCTGACGGAAAACTTAGAAAGGGTATCACGTTTTACATTTCATTAAACGTTTGGGTATCAAATTTTACTAAATTGAACGTTAAGGTATATATGTGACAATGGCCCAAACGTTGGGGTATTTTAATGTAATTTACCCTTAAAGAAATGATCAACAACACAAAGAAGAATGCAATGCAAACATGCAATGTATCCTGGTTCGGTGCCACCCAAGTCAAACCTGACTTGTTACTGGTGCCCAAATCCAGCAACACCCGAGATCACACTCGGATACTCTAGTAAATACCAGTAGAGCTTTCATTTAGCCCACTTGCGAAAATCCCAACAAGTGCAATCGACCTACAATCGATGTCCGTGTATCCCACAACCCAGGAACACATAAATACCTTAATCCCACAACTTAGAACTAAGCACACTCTTACAAACCAAGAGCAAATACTTTTCTTGACTCCCACAACTTGGGATCAAGCCAACCCTCTCACCAACCGAGAGTACTCAACAAATTAGAAGTATTGAGAATGAAATATACAACTTGAAATACACTCACCTATGCCTTGAATAAGAACTTACTTGTAAAGGCTATAGTGTGTGTGAAGTGCTCAATGAGGGAGGAGAAATCCCTTGAGATGCTTGCCCAAAGATGAAAGCAAATCTAGCTTAGATGTGTGCTTTAGAGCATTGAGGGCAAGAGAGAATTAGAGAGCACTTGAGAGGAGAAAGAGGCTTAAAAATGAGACTTGAATGTTTTCTTAAGAGGCCAAGGGTTCTCTCATATTCATCCTATCTCATATATATAATAGCTCAAGGTAAGCCCAAAACCCCAAGCAAAAAGACCCAAAAATCAATCTCCTAACGGTTATAAACGGGCTGAAAACGACTCTGACAGTCGACTGTTGAAGGGGGGGACAGTCGACTGATCCACTGTCGCCAACGGATATAAAATGAAAAACACTGGCATGACAGAGGATGGACAGTTGACTGCTGAAGGAAAACCAGTCAACTGTCCACCTGGACAGTCGACTGTTCAGCCTTCAACAGTCGGCTGTTCGAAGGACAGAATCTGCAGATTTCAGTACAGCTGATCACTAAAGCGGACATATCTTCCACTACAGATATCCAAATGGAGTGATTCAAATTGTGTTGGAAAGCTAACAACTTTTCTTTCAAATGAGCTTTGAATGGACACAAAATTCGATCTACAGAAAAACTTACAGCAGTTTGACTCTGACTGGCAGGTGCAGGAAATTTGTTATCGGCTCACGAAATCAGTCATAACTTGAACTACAGAAATCCGATTGGAGTAATTCAAGTTGGGTTGGAAACCTTAGTGAGTTAGTTAACTACTGAAGGTGGTTTTTATTAAAAATTCAAACTACAGTAGAAATGGCATCAGTTTGAAGATAGACTGGTCAGAAAAACAGAATACAGCTTCAAACAGATTTGGTCTCTTTTTGAAAACAGGCGACTACTGAAGGAAAACCAGTCGACTGGAGATCCTTCATCAGTCACCTGGAGATCCTTCATCAGTCCCATGTTTTGAGTCAAAAGTTTAGATTTCAAGTTTACAAAGCCTAGAAGCAAATGGGGTCAACTAGAGGCTATACTAATGATGTGTATAGGTGGTGTATGTGCCTCTAAGTAGTTCTAATTCAAGGCTTAACATTCTAAGACTCATAAAGAAGTAAATAATAAAGATTACAATGAATATCCTTACTTCTTCATGGTCTTGAGTCTTTTAGTTGTATGTCTTGAATGTCTCCAACGTCATCTAGTCTTTGATCCTCAAGATGTTCTTTGAAGCTTTTGAATCATCCATTCCTTTCTTCTCTTTGGATTGAATCTCTATTCATTTGTTGATATCATTGGCTTGAGGTTTGAGGTAGCCTTTGAGTTCTTCAATCCAATGCCTCACCATTGTTGATCTACCAAGTTCTCCACTTGAATCAACACGTGTAGTCACTTTTGATCTTCTTGAATCCAATTGGTGACTCTTTAGCTGACTGCAATCACATGGGTTAATCACAATGATTTATGTTTGATTATCATCAAAACTAAGGTGGAGATTCCAATACTCAACATTTTCGACCCATTCCCAGGAATCTGGATGATGCCCCACCTTAGCCGAAACTAATAAGGGCTGAAGTGCTTCAAGAGCAGGATTCTCCTCCCAGGCAGATCCAGACCAATAATCATTGACAACCCTATTCCCTTCACCATTAGGCACTTCATATAAAAGTGAAAGGGGACCACAATCTAGCCAGTTATCATGCCAGAAGGATGTTGATGTTCCATCACCCACAATGCATTTAATAAGCAATTGAGACTTACTACGACAACGGAGAAGGAACTTCCAAGTGCCCGACTGGGTGGGTTTAGCCTTGGTGCTAAAAAACCCCTTACGAGGCTTATAAGTTGATCTCATATAATTGGCCCAAAGACTATCAGATGTCAAATATTTCCAAGTTAAGCGAATACATGAAGCATCATTTAAATCAGAGAGAAGTCTTAGGCCCACCCCCACCTTCTTCCATGTGGTTAAACAAGTCCTTCCAGACCCAAAAATGGAGATTACCCCAAATAAATTTACGGCAAGCAGAATTGATAGTTCGATTAATGGAAGGAGGGATGCGTCAAACATACAACCAGAACACCACAATCCCATAGATAACAGTTCGAACAAGCTCAATCCTTCCAGAAATGGAAAGAAGGGTGGATAACCATCCTAGCAATCGATGCTTACATTTATCAACAAACCTAGCGAACATAGATGCTTTTGGGTAGTTTGCAGATAAAGGGAGACCCAAATATATTTTGAGAGATGAAACAAGCTTTACCCCAAGAATGCCATCCAGATAGGAAGGATTTCGGGCTCCCTTACTAGCAGAACTTTTGTCCCAATTTATTTGCAAACCTGTGAATAATTTGAAAGAATAAAGTAGTTCCTGAATTCCTTTAAGAGAGTGCTCATTCCCACGGAAGAATACCAAGAGGTCGTCAGCAAACAGGAGATGAGATATAGTCGCCCCAGACCTACGAAGGGGGTGAATAGATAGCATAGCCTCAGCTCTAGCCATAAAGAGGGAGAAAGCCTCCATTACTATAACAAACAGGTAAGGGGATAGGGGATCTCCTTGCCTCAAACCTCTATTGGAGGGGAAGAAACCCGAAGGGGAACCATCAACCAGGACAGAAAAAGTGGGAGAGGAGATGCAAGCATGAATCCAAGTCATAAAGCTCCTGCCAAAACCCATCTGATGGAGCATGAAATAAACAAACTCCCTGTTCACACCGTCAAAGGCCTTGAGAAGATCCAATTTGATACATGCTCTGGCTCCCATAGGATTGCTGAAATCACGAATTTGTTCGTGGGCTATTAGGTTGCAATCAGCAAGAAGCCTACCCTTCAGAAAAGCTGATTGATTGGAGGAAATCAGCCCACTTATAACCTTCTTTAATCTGATACAAAGAATTTTGCTAATCACTTTATAAATAACATTGAAACATGCAATGGTCCTATAATCACCAAGATTGGAGGCGTTAGAATTCTTGGGAATAAGGGTTAAGAAGGTATGGTTAATTTGTTGCAACATAGCGCCCGATTTAAAGAAAGAAGAGACAGCTGCTGTAACATCTTTCCCAATAATATCCCAATTTTTCTGATAAAAATAAGCATTATAACCATCTGGCCCTGGAGCTTAATCCTCCCCAATATGAAAAACAGCAGCTTTAATTTCTTCGGCAGTAATATTTCTATCCATCCAAGAAGTACCCAAGGGGGGAGAATACGCTTAGGCGTGAGTTTGGGAAAGATATTCAAATAATCTTCCTGCTGATATAAGTTCATATAATAGAGTGGGGCCTCCTCTCTTAGCAGCTCAATGCTAGCATTAGGAGCACCATCACCAGTAATAAGATGATTCAGATTATTATAGCATCGTCTAGATTTCATAGCAGAGTAGAAAAACTCATGTCCCCCAATTTAAGCCAGTTCTGACGGCTTTTCTGCCTCATGTCAGATTCCGCCATATCAAGGGCCTTGGAGAATCTAAAAATAGCTTTCTGCTCTTGTTTCTGGTGTAAAGGGATGATCAACATACTAGCTTCCTACTCTAGATTCAATCTAATGAGGCGCCACCATTTCCCCCATCTCCTACATTTTTGAAAATTTTTTCCATGGGATTGTTGTTCACCTTATGGATGATCAACATACTAAATTTCAAGAAATTCCAATACTTTTTGAGCCCCCATCAACCCTTTGCAACTTCATGGGGTTTTAGCACGTTTTTAGACCGTTGAAGTTGTAAGGGGTAGATGGTGGCTCAAAAAATATCGGAATCTCTTGAAATTTGGTATATTGATTATCCATGATGTGAACAACAATCCCATGAAAAAAATTTCAAAAAAATTGTAGGAGATGGTGGAAAATTGGGGCGCCTCCTTAGATTTCATCTAAGGAGGCAACCTATTTCCCCTTTTCCCATATATATAAGGTAAGTGAGTGAGTATAAAGTATAAACAGGGGACTACATCAGGGTGCGGGCCAACTAGCAGAGAGGGCAAGGGAGATGCTGGGAAGCAGTCACCTCACACGAGCACTACCAGGAAAACACCAAGAAAGGAAAAAAAACTATACTGGGAGGGCACACAAAAACAGCATAGGAAAGCCCCCGGTTCCCAAAAATAGGGCGATCAACAGACTCAACATCCTCAAGGTTGAAAGAGACCAAAGCATCAAAAATGTTAGAGGAGACTCTGGCGAGGAGAGCATCATTGGGGAAGACCTGGAGCGGAAGATCTGACTGTTACGCTCCCGCCAGATATGCTAGACCACCGCAGAGAAGACAAAAATGGAAAGCTTACCCCGATGGGAGGTTTTCCTACGTGGTCCAAATCTACGTCTCAGCATGTGAGCATCAACAGTAATGGATTTGGAGCAGGAGGGAAGACCAAGCCGGAGCTTGCAAACTGCCCAGACAAAAGAACTGTAGTCGCATCGAAAGAACACATGACGAGCAGACTCAAGGTGAGAGCCACAGAGCACACACGGCGAGGGGTCCAAGATGCCATGCCTGGCAAGTAAGAGGGAGGTGGGGAGGCGGTCCGAGAGGGCACGGAGCAAGGGTAGTGAGAACTTGGGCACATGCCCGGGAAACCAACACAACACAGCCAAGCTAGAGGGAGGTGGGGGGGGGGGCGAGTGACGAGTGGCTGCCCAGGCTGAGCGGAGAGAGCAGCCTCCCTCAGAAGTCCACTCCCAAAATTCAGACCCACTCAGGAGAGGAGAAGAGGGCATAAGGTGCTAGAGGTGGGCAATACAACCAGGAAGGCACCAGGAAACACCATCCCAGAAGTCAGCAACACGCCGGAAGCGCAGGGCAACAGGAGGGGTAGAGAGTCTGGCAAGAGGACCACACGGGAGCCAAGGATCGAACCAGAAAGACGAGGAGGAACCATCCCTCACAACACGACGGAAGCAGGAGACAGCACTATCACGGCAGTATAGAACATGCTTCCATGAACCAGAATCTAAAGCAGAGGCCTCGTAGAGAAAGAGGGGAGAATGCTTCAAATACTTAGCCCACATGTAGGAAGCCCAAGGAGAGGAAGAGTGAAGGAGCCTCCAGAGGATCTTGGCTCCAGCAGCCACCCCCACCTCACGAAGGGAACGGAGACCAATACCCCCCTCACACTTGGGAAGGCACATGTCCTCCCACCGCCAAAGATGAAGCTTGGTACCCCAAGTGAAGTCCCTGCACAACCGGTCGATCTCAGAAAGGATGGAAATAGGGATGCAGAAAGACTGGATCCAGTAGGAGACAAAACCATGAATGACAGTGCGGACTAGCTCAATGTGACCAGAAGTAGAAAGAATTCTAGACGACTAACCAGCAATCTTGGCTCTACACTTGTCCACAAGACTAGATTAGTGCTTTGCAGCAGGATAGGTGGACGAGAGGGGGAGACCAAGGTACCTGACAGGCGGCACGGCAATGGGAATGGCAAGGAGGAGGGAGAGATCATCGTCGATACTGCAACCCTTGCTAAGAATCAGCTTGCTCTTAGCCCTGTTCACCTCCAATCTAGTAAGCAGATGGAAAGAAGAGAGAACTCGGCCAAGCTCCTCAAAAGAATCAGGCTCCGCTTTACAAAAGACCAACATGTCATCAGCAAAGAGGAGATGGAACGGAATGAGCGGGCTACCCCTCTTAGGAGGACGAATGGCAGAACTGTCCATCAGAAGAGTGAAAGCCTCCATCACGACCATGAAGAGGAAAGGGGAGATCGGGTCCCCCTGACGAACCCCCCTATTACTCTCGAAGAGGCCAGCGGGGGAGCCATTAACAAGTATCGAGAACGAAGGGGAGTCAACACACGCCTTGATCCAGGCAATAAAGGGGGGAGGGAAGCCAAGACAGGAGAGGAAGTAGTAGATGAACTCACGGTTGATACTATCAAAAGCCTTCCACAGGTTAAGCTGAATACAGGCCCGGGCACCCATGGAAGCAGAGAAGTCCCGAATAAGCTCATGGGCCAGGAGAGACGAGTCAGAAATAAGCCTGTCCTTGATGAAAGCCGACTGGTTCCAGGATATCAAATCAGGAATGACAGCAGCTAGTCTCCTGCTAAGGACCTTGGAGATGATTTTGTAGACAACATTGCAGCAGGATATATGACATTAGTCCCCCAGGGAAGAGGCCCCGGGGGATTTCGGGACAAAGGGTGAAGAAAGTGTGGTTGATCTACTTGAGGATGTTGCTAGAGCTGAAGAAGGAGTGCACGGCCTGGGTAACATCACCACCCACAACCCCACATAGGGTCTGGAAAAACAAGGGAGGAAAGCCATCAGGTCCAGGCGACTTATCCCCATCCATAGAGAAGAGGGCCTCCTTGATCTCTGAATCGGATACCCCTCTCCAAATCCAACCACAGGCACCGGTAGAGAGGATGTGCTTGGGGATAACCTCAGGAAAGGAGGAGCAGTAAGAGTCCTGGTTGAAGAGGCAAGAGAAGAAATCTACCGCTTCAGACCGGAGGGAGTCAATCAAGGTGGCAAGCCTCCCTCCAGGGGCAATCAAGTGGAGGAGCTGTTGCTGGCAGCACGATCCCTGGAGGCAGCATAAAAGAAGCGGGTATACCTATCACCCAGGTAGAGCCAAGACTGCCGGCTCTTCTGTCTTGCCTGGCTCTTTTCATAGTCAAGTCTAGAAGCCAGAGTACGAGAAAGGGAGCAGACCCGATTGACGAGGTCAGATCAAAAGTGATAGTCAGGCGAGGCCCTAAGAGCGGTGATCTCTTGCCTAATAACCTCAGAGGGAGGGGTTTGACTGCAAGTCAACTTCCAACTCTAAATGGCCTCCTTGAGCACCTTCAGCTTGGACACCAGCCTGAACATAGGGGACCCAGAGAATCGTTTACGCCAAGTAGTAAGCACCAGAGCGAGAAACCCCAGGATCTGGAGGTAGTGGCTGAAAAATCAAAATGGATTGGGACCAGAGTCGGGGGGAGAATAGTCTGAGTCAGCAGCGGAGAGTGGTCGATAGTGCCAGGGGGGAGGTAGGATGCAAAGGCATCAGGCAAAGCTGTCACCCAAGTGGCATTGACCAAGGCCCGGTCCAGCCTACAAGCAATGCAAGAAACCACATCCGAATTGTTGCACCAACTCAGATGATCACCAACACATCTGATGTCATCCAACCCACACCCATCAATGCATCTATTAAAGTCATCCAGGAGACCGGGGAGGAGGGCCCGACCCCCAACCTTTTCATCAGTAAATCTTGTGACATTAAAGTCCCCCATAACCGCCCAAGCGACATCACCAATCAACACAGAGTCGCCAAGGAGAGCCTCCGACAGACGGGTTCTTTCCGATGCCAGATTGTACGCATAGACAAAGGATAGGAAGATTGACAAACCGCCCCGGTTCTTGCAAGAGAGAGTGATATACTGGGCCGAGGCAGAGAGGGTGGAACAATCCCAAACAGCAAGATCCGCCACAACCCAGATCTTACCCTTAGTAGCATGGGAGTAATTGTGGAAAGCCTTCCACCCCCTGGGGCAACAAGAAGTGACAACATTGCTACCCGGGTCCAAGATCTTGGTCTCCAGGAGGCCGGCCAGGGAAACTCTGTGCTTAAGAAGATGGTGCTTGACGTCCCTACAACGAGCCATAGAGTTTAAACCCCGCACATTCCAAACAAGAACCGACATGATCAACCGTAGTGAGGGGTATGGCTCCTAGTCGACACCCGGGAGGATGCCTGCTCTCCAGAGTAAGGTTTCTTTGGGATTTGAGAAGTTTTTTGGGGGACGGTATAGGCGGGGTTAAGGATCGTGGAAGGGACAGGACAATGGGAAGAGGTAGAACTAGGGGCAGACATTGACGGGCGGGGTGGAGGGTCGGGACTGAGGGGAGGGAACTCATCAAAAGACACCGCAAATTCACCAAGGACAGCCTCACAGCAGGAACCCAGTGCACTGCTAGGACCATACCAATCACCAATCACACCATTGAGGGACAGCTGTGCCAAGTCAACTCCCAACAACTACCCAGCAGGTACGGCAACAACATCATCAATGGAACCCACGACTGCCACAGAGAAGCAGCTCAAGAGAAATTGGATAAGAGAAATTGGACAAGAGAAATTGGATAAGAGAATTTGGACAAGAGTATATACATTTATTCTATAAAATAGGGATGTTATCAAGAGAAATTGGATAAGAGAAATTGGACAAGAGAATTTGGATAAGAGAATTTGGACAAGATTATATACATACTTATATACATATACATATATACATATACATACATGCATATAAATACATCTATTCTATAAAATAGGGATGTTATCAAGAGAAATAGGGAAATTGAATAAGAGAATTTGGACAAGAGAAATTGGATAAGAGATGAGATTTTGAGGGATAAGAGAGGAGGTGGGGAATTTTGCACATACAACCCCTGTTTTTATATTTTTGCCACTGGACCCTCCACACACACACACCCACACTTTTTATTCTTTCCCCCCTTTCCGACCGTTTTTCCCAGTCCACGTGCACGTGTGCACGGGTTATTTGCTAGTACATATACATGCATACATATATATACATACATATACATACATCTATTCTATAAAATAGGGATGTTATCAAGAGAAATTGGATAAGACAAATTGGACAAGAGAAATTGGATAAGAGAATTTGGACAAGAGTATATACATACATATATACATATACATACATATACATACATCTATTCTATAAAATAGGGATGGTATCAAGAGAAATTGGATAAGAGAAATTGGACAAGGGAAATTGGATAAGAGAATTTGGACAAGAGTATACATATACATATATACATGGGTAAAGTGTTCCTAGGGTGACTCCTTAGATTTAATCTAAGGAGTCGCCCCCATTTCCCCCATATCTTGCATTTTTTCGAATTTTTTTTCTTGGGATTGTTGTTCACCTCATAGATGATCAACATACCAAAAATCAAGTCATTCCAATACTTTTAGAGATCCCATCTACCCGTTGCAAATTCATGGGGTTTTTAGTATGTTTTCAGACCGTTGAAGTTGCTAGAGATATGTGGTTGTTCTAAAAGTATTGGAATGACTTGATTTTTGTTATGTTGATCATCAATGATGTGAACAACAAACCCATGAAAAATAAAATCCAAAAATATTGTGGGATATGAAAGAAAATGGGTGCGACTCCTTAGATTAAATCTAAGGAGTCACCCTAGGAACACTTTACCCTATATACATATACATATACATACATACATATACATATACATACATACATACATACATACATACATATCTATTATATAAAAGAGGGATGTTATCAAGAGAAATTGGATAAGAGAAATTGGATAAGAGAAATTGGATAAGAGAAATCACTTATATAAAAGAGGGATGTTATCAAGAGAAATTGGATAAGAGAATTTGGATATAGAAATTGGATAAGAGAATTTGGACAAGAGAAATCTATTATATAAAAGAGGGATGTTATCAAGAGAATTCTGCGCCGTGCACTTTGTGGACAGGTTATTTCTATTATATATTACATTTGAGGGTTGTTATCAAGAGAAAATTGGATAAGATAATTTGGACAAGAGAAATTAGATAATAGAATTTGGACAAGAGAAAATGGATAAGAGATGAGATTTTGAGGGATAAGAGAAGATGTGGGGAATTTTGCACATACAATCCCGGGTTATGTATTTTTTTCCCCTAAACCCTCCCCCACACGCACCCCCACACTTTTTCGCGTCCGGGCAGAAGGCGCCTGCTAAATTTTTTTACTCTAATGTGTTATTCTACGCCGAATTTGTTGTTCCGTGTCGAAGGCGCCCCACCCAAATTTTTTGTTCCATCCCGAGGGCATCCGCACCGAATTTGTTGTTCTGTGTCGAATGTGCATGCGCCAAATTTATTGTTCCGTGTCAAAGGCGTCCGTGCCACTAAATATTTTTTCCCTAATTTTTAGTTCCGCGTAATTTTGGCTGTAGAAATAATTTATTAGGGAACAAAGATTTCAAGGGCGAAAATCTTAAATAAACCGACAAGTAAAATTGGATAAGTGATGAGATTTTGAGAGATAAAAGAAGAGGTGGGGAATTTTTCACGTACAACCCCGGGTTTTGCATTTTTGCCACTGGACCCTCCCCAAACAAACACCCACACATTTTACTCTTCCGCCCCTTCGTGACCATTTTTTCCAGTCCACGTGCACGTGTGCACGGGTTATTTGCTAGTATGTATATATACATATATGTATATGTATATATATACATATACATATACATATATGTATGTATATGTATATGTATATATATACATTTACATATATATATCTATCTATATTATAAAATAGGGATGTTATCATGGGTTATTGGATAATTGTTGTTGGATAAGAGATTTTGGATAAGAGAATATGGATAAGAGAATTTGGGTAATTGGGTAATACATTTTGTTGTTTACTACATTTTGTATGTTGAATAATATAGATATGAGAAATGAGAAATTGGGAGATGAGAAATTGGGGTTATGTAATTCAAATCAAGTTAACATTTGAATCACCAAATCAAGATGAGAAATTGGGGTTATGTAATTCAAATCAAGTTAACATCCGAATTTGTTGTTCTGTGTCGAATGTGCCTGTGCCAAATTTATTGTTCCGTGTCAAAGGCGTCCGTGCCACTAAATATTTTTGCACTAATTTGTAGTTCCGCGTAATTTTGGCTGTAGAAATAATTTATTAGGGAACAAAGATTTCACGGGCGAAAATCTTAAATAAACCGACAAGTGAAATTGGATAAGTGATGAGATTTTGAGAGGTAAAAGAAGAGGTGGGGAATTTTTCACATACAACCCCGGGTTTTGCATTTTTGCGACTGGACCCTCCCCAAACACACACCGACACTTTTTATTCTTCCGCCCCTTCCCGACCATTTTTTCCAGTCCACGTGCACGTGTGCACGGGTTATTTGCTAGTATGCATATATATATGTATATGTATATATACATATACATATAAATATATATATGTATACATATATATATATATATATATATATATATATATATATATCTATATTATAAAAGAGGGATGTTATCAAGAGAAATTGGATAAGAGATATTGGACAAGAGAAATTGGATAAGAGATATCTATATTATAAAAGAGGGATGTTATCAAGAGAAATTGGATAAGGGATATTGGAAAAGAGAAATTGGATAAGAGATATCTATATTATAAAACAGGGATGTTATCATGGGTTATTGGATAAGAGTTGTTGTATAAGATAAATTAATTAAGAGAAAATGGATAAGAGAATTTGAGGGATAAGAGAATTTGGGTAATTGGGTAAGAGAATTTGTATAAGAGTTAAGAAATTGGTTAAGATAATAGAAATTGAATAAGATAAATTGAATCTTGATGAAATAATGGGGGGAAAGTTTGTATTTTGGGGGGAAACAAATTGGTTTGAAAACTTAAAATTGGAGGGGGAGAATAAATTTGTAAGTAGTGTTTTTGAATCTTTGTAGGATAAAAACAAGTTGACTAGGTTATCCCTTGCTTCGTTTCCAACTTGCCCAGCAGACCCAAAAAATTAGAATTTTTAGGGGTCACGCAATCTCTCAGCTCCCCAAAAGCTTTCTCCTGGCTTTCTTTTGCTCTCCTCAGCGTCCGCTCCTCCGCCTCGACAGCCTCATCGCCACTGGCTACGACCTCGACCGCCAGCTACGCAATGACTCAGCCTCAACGCCGGGGCTCCTCACCAATGGCGACACCGGCTACGATCTCGACCCCGCCACCGGTGACTTCGCCGTCTACTTCGACCTCCGCTACAAATCTCCCTTAAGGATTCCTCATATGACCTCCGCTACAGATCCAAGGTATCGGGCCACTACAGATCCAAGCTAGAGAATCTGAAAGGGGTCGAGCGATCGGCTTCAATGGAAATTTTGTGATGTGGGTAGAAATTTCTGTTAATTTTAGCAATTTTTTCTATTTCGGGACTGAATTTGAGTGAAGTTGAGCCCATCTTAACATTTATCCCAAAAAAATTTGGTTTTTTTTTAATTTTTTATTTTGGTATGCGGAATTTTATTGATGAATGGATGTTGGTTTTGATCTAATTTTCTCTCATATCTTATTCAATTCAAATTTGATCGCAGTGAGATCGACTAAACTTCATAGCTGATGAAAGAGCAGTAGGAATGCACGCACGGTGTTTGATGAAAATCCTGAGAGGAGAATTGGAGCTGGAATGTGATGATCAACGGGCTCCGACAACAAGTAACCCAATTCGAGGTAATCAATAGCCCTTCTGCCAGCAAGGAATTCCTGAATTCGTTAGGGCTTTTATTTCTTTATGATGGAGAGTTTGTCTATTAAATTTAGGTTTCTAATGATGATTCAGCTGAGTTTAATCTGAAAGAATCCAAATTAGCAATTTTTTCCATTTTGGGACTGAATTTGAGTGAAGTTGAGCCCATCTTCATATGTATCCCAAAAAAATTTGGTTTTTTTAATTTTTTATTTTGGTATGTGGAATTTTATTGATGAATGGATGTTAGTTTTGATCTAATTTTCTCTCATATCTTATGCAATTCAACATTGATCACAGTGAGATCGACTAAACTTCATAGTTGATGAAAGAGCAGTAGGAATGCATGCACGATGTTTGATGAAAATCCTGAGAGGAGAATTGGAGCTGGAATGTGATGATCAACGGGCTCCGACCATAAGTAACCCAATTCGAGGTAATCAATCTGCCAGCAAGGAATTCCTGAATTCGTTAGGGCTTTTATTCATCATTAGCTGTAATTCATTTTTGTTTGTGTTAATTTAATATTGTATCTGCAATTCATTTCTTTTTGTATATGCACTTCATTTTTTATCTGCAATTCATTTTTTATTGGCAATTCATTTCTTTATGTATGTGCAAAGAAACTTATCAGATACATAAAGAAAATGAATTGCAGTGACCACTGCAAAGAACTAAATTCTGTTAACATTCATGTTTTTCTCTTTTCAGAGATAAACTTATCAAAATTATATGTTTTTTACTGGATGAATAGGTTAGTCATCTCATGGACCTCAATGTGCATAGTTTGTATAGCAACAAGGAGGTGTTCCTTTGTGAATTTGTCAGGTGAATACTTCATTCCACTCTTTTGGGGGGCTTTTTTGATTAATTATTGTAATTTTTAAATGAGTTGGAGACTAATATTGGATTTTGAGTCTAATTGCGTGATTATAGTTTTTATGTAAGTTCAGTGTATATAACTTATTTTGCCTGCTAAAAAGGATCATTTAGTCGGTTTATATATTGTTTTAATTGAACCAGATAGATGAATGTGAATCAGTAGGAACTTGATTGGGGTCATTTCTCTTAGAAGTCATGACTTCTTGCTAAGTTTATGCCCTGACAGTGAAGTAAAAGAGGAGGGCAATTATTTGGATTTTTTTGTGATTTTTGTGTTATCTTTGGAAGGGAAGTGATTGAGATGATACATCCCAAAAAATACAGTTAAAGCCGTTTATTACTCTGACATAATTACTCTGGCATGACCTTTGAAACATTCAGTTCCACCATCAACCATGGGTTTGATAGTTTCCGACATTGGGTTGTCATCAGGATCATACTCTAGAGTTTCGAAGACAACTATTCACCTTCAGATTACTCATCATTAACACATTGTACTTCATGTAAATATATTTATACATTCAGATCAATATTTTTATGAGTAATTATATAGGAAACGAAAACGAAAAGGTAGATGTGTAAAAAATCAGATTACTTTGTCCCAATTTTGGTCTCTGATGGTTAGAGTTGCAGGTGCGTGTTCACATTCAAAATGGCGGAAGAATTATGGTATCTGAATCTCTGATGACAGTGTGAAAATTTGTTCCTCCCTTCGTAATTTCATTACATCTCTATTCAAACTTTTAACGTGAGACTGGAGTTGATGTTTAATTAGTCAGTTTTATAAATTCGAACAATTGGAGTGTTTGAGTTGCTAATTGCATTTTAGGGAAATGTTAGGTATGTAGCCGAGGAACCTACTGATAATGCTGCCAGATTCTACAAATGGTTTTCCGAGGTAGCGGGCCTTGATTTTTCTGTATGGTTCGAACAATTTTTCATATGAATTTTTCTTGGGCACATCATCTCTTTTCTTTCCAAATAAATGTTATTTTTGGAAATTAAATAAATGACCCGTTCATCAAAATGTATTATACTTCCAAGTTGAAGACATCTACCCACAAGAGAAGTTCAGTCCATTTTAAAGATATTATACCCATAACTGTAGTGTATCCTAATGGATTCTTTCCTTGACATTAACAAACACTAATGACTAACAACCACTTTGGTTGATGTATAGTGTTTCTCTGTTACAAAAGTGTATTGCTCTAAGTACTTAGTCAGCTAAAGACAGAAAATTTTGATGCTTGCTCCATGTTTTATGGCTCCATAACTTGAGAATATTCTGCTGGAGTCTCAATTCATTTATATAAATCAATTACTATATAGGCAAGTAATAAGTCAAAGAATTACATAGTCACAAAATGACCTGCAACTGCTTGAAAACAAAGAAGAAGAAGTCTCTGTCTGTTGCATGCAATTGGAGTGTTTGAGTTGCTAATTGCATTTTAGGGAAATTTTAGGTATGTAGATGGGGAACCTACTAATAATGCTGCCAGATTCTACAAATGGTTTACCGAGGTAGCGAGTCTTGCGTTTTCTGTATGGTTCTATCAATTTTTCATGTATAGAAGAAAAAAAATATTTCAATAATTTTATGGAGAATAAATGAAATGGTTCAAGGTATCTTACTCCAACAAAGACTCTTCAATGACAAATTAAAATGATTAATCAAATCTATATCAAAACATGAAGATTTCAATCAAATGTGAAGTGTCTTCTCATAGAGTTGATACTCTTATACTACATGTGTCTACTTTGAGAAGTCATGGACACATTATAGTTATGGAGACTCAAACATTTTGTTTATTAGTCATATCACAACATGTATGTATTGACTGAACTCCATGAGTTACTGTCATGTGTGCGATGAAATCAAGTAACAGAACTACAAATTTATTTGATAGGACTTAGACCTTCCCCTAGAAGAAAAGTTCTCTAATAACATTTGTTACTAATACATTTTTTTATTTATTTGTTCTAATGTTTTTAATCGTTGCTGAAGCAAGAATCAGACGCTTTGTATTTGCCAAGGCAAATTCTGTTTGAGATCATATGTAAACTTTGTATATTGTCCAATTGTCCGTGATTAATTTAGACGATTGTCTAAGTTTCGTATTAAGACGCAACAAGAAACATTCAGAGAAACAAAGGCGTATTCTTACAAACATAAAAGACTTGGGACAAAGATAGTGGCATGTAACCACATAATATGGAAATTTAAGTTATAGACAACGCTTTGAACGTTGTATAAAATTTGTTTACAGCATATCTAATAAGATCCAAAAAATTTCAAGTGACTAACAATCAATAAATAGATAATGGCTTTTAAGTTTACAATGTACTTCGAGATGGAGGTTTTACTGTCAGTATTAAAACTTCAGTTATCTGGGAGATCATCTAGGAGGCGTGAACACTTCCCTTGCCATGTGGGATCGCCTAAGGATCCTGTCTCTCTCTCGACAATCTCATGGAACTTATTAATAACCTGAAACAAAAACACAACATCAACCTTCAGAGAAAAGAATTTAATAGGGGCAAGATCCACAAATTAATTGGCCATCTGAAAACTAATAAGAGTTATTTTTGTAGCAATATATACTTGGATATATAGACTGTACCATAGATTCATGGTATTACACTGTTAAATGAAATATTTATTACTAAGCTGCCCAAAATTTATGTTTTTAATGCTTTTTAAACTTAGCGGCCTAAATTTAGTAACTGATATTTGTAATCGAGGGTGTTCTCTGCTTTTTAATGCCCAAGTTCAGTTGTATAGTTGTCATGTATAGTTGGCAATTAAATTTCATAGTAGCTGCGTATATTTTTCACAGTTCAAGATATTGCTTTTAACTCACTATATACCAAGATATTAAATCACAATTACAGTTCAACAAATGATAACATGTAATTTAAGAGGAAATATAAAGGTAAACATATGTATAAAGTAGCAACAATAACTGAGACATAATTTTTAGCTCAAGCTGCTACCATTTTGGCTGAACCATCCATACTCAGCTCAGCTGTGATGAGCTGACACAAAAGAGTTCCATTTGAATTTGATGACATTTGACTAAACCAGCCATGCTCAACGTTCTAATAAGATGAGTTGATAAGATTTCACATCTATTTGCTGCCATTTAGATGTAAGTGTTTATGTGTTGTTCGGCTCGATGTATATTAGGCATTAATGATCAAGATTCCCTGGGATAGTCTCATCATCTTCATTATATTCGTCTAAAGATCAGATCTCCATCAATTTATTTATCCTCTGTAGAAGCACAGACATCTTATGACTTTGCATATCGCTCGCATTACACTCATATACTTGACAAGATATTATGATTACGATTCCTATAAGAATATGATCTCAGCAGTCTAATTGTCACAATATTCAACCAGCAAAATTCAGATATATAGTAGAAATTTATAATCTAAGGGTAAGAAACTCGGGATTTATTTTTGTGCAAAGTGTTATATCCGTGCAGTGGACATATTTGATTTCACACTAATTCTATTTTTACTCCAATTTCTGAGATATCACTAACTTTAATGTGCTTCTTGCATGATTGATTTGTTCTTTTTTTTCTATGCTCATCCTTATCCATAAGTTGTTTTTTCTAAAAAAATTTAATTTTTTGTGGATTTTTGCAGGACCTTTCCCAACTGAAACTCTTATGTTCTTTTTGCAGGACATATGGTCATGGGGTCGCATAAGTTGGGCCCGCATTGGAGGTGATCTGGTTGTTTATCGAGATGAGGGGAGCATGGAAAGGATCTTTTTGTGCATCCAGGCATGTGCTGGAATAAGCCTAAACAGATCTTTCTGTGCATCCGGGCATGTGCTAGAGTAAGTCTAAATAGATCTTTTTGTGCATCAGTTGGTTCTTCTCAAAATCCTTATTGTTAAATTTTATTTTCATCCATTTTTATTTATTAATAGCACTTTATTTCTAATTAGAAAGTTTGGATTCTCTGGATGGTGTTATATTCTGTAGAACTTGGTGGGTTGTTGTGTTTCTCTTTGGATGCGAACATGAGCATTTTTCTGATTATAATTTTCCTATTTATGGGCTTCCCTCTTTAATCAATTCGTATAATATTTTTAATATCCAAGGAATTTAAATTTTGTTTTGGATAAGTCTATTTGCTTGACCATCCTCAAGTTCTTTCTGGGTCAAAATTAGGTAACGAACAAGCAGTTGTCAACGTATCAACCTTATTGAATCCTCTGTTCTTTGACAATAATTTATTAGTCATTCCTTTCCCCTTCTTGATGTTTCTTCTTTATACATGCAACCTGAACACGTAATTGGGTGATCTTCCTCGAGCTGGTGTTGAGGGGCACCCTATGCATCATGTAGGTGTACCTTCACCTTAAAAGTATGCTGGTTCTAGAATCAGTTCCACATGCATTAGGAGGCTTAAAGAGATTCTGCCAAAAGCCTTGCTTTTGTTGACCAGCCACACTTGATCTTATACCATAAAAACATGCAGATTTAGTTTCTTTGTTCTGATGATATGTCTAATTATGTATTTTATGTTGATTTTTAATTTACGGCAGTAGCACAGATTTTGCGGAGCAGACACCAACACTATGTCATACGAAATGGGAATTGGGGTTCTGAGAAGTTTCAGTCACCAACCACTCATTTAAAGACTTCATTTATTAAAACATGTAGAGTTTAGTAGGAATGCAAAAATCACCATACTGTATTGGGCTTGAGGGCATTATACTCATACTGTATTTTGGTCTTGGCTTTTTCTATGTCAACCATTGTGTATAGTTCAGTGTGAGAAATAGTCCTCTTTTGTGCTGGTGAGTTATTCCCTTTTTTGTCTAATCCAATCCAACCATCTAACTGAAATTCTCTGAAATTCTCATTTATTCCCTTTTATGCATAAATTTGTATGGTGATATAAGAAATCTGTTCTTAAATATAAATGATTCGACTGTGAGTGGATGCACTTCGTTTATGGTTCGAAAGGTGAATGTCCTAAGATGTCATTTGCATCGCGATAGCTCTTTTCTACATCGATAGAAATTTTGAAACTAAAAATTACTTTATTATCAGTTTTTCCTCTCTTACGAGAACTATGGTCTTATAAGGCTAGAAACTAAAATTTTCAGACATGATTTACTGAACTTTTTATGATTTTTATGTCAATAATCATGTTATAATAATTTGTTAACAATACTCTATAGACCTGCCACTGATAGCAACTATACATATCATGTTCTCATTTTTAATTTGATCAGTAAAATTCTGCCGCTTCTTTTTATATTGGTTTTATGTTCTTGGATGTTGTGTTGAGTAAATCATGATTGTTTTTAAATACCAAAACTTTTGTTTTTAAATCTATAATCAGAATGGCCAAATTGAGAAAATCAAAAATGATAATTGCATATCAATTTTGTTTCTGCTTATAGTAATTGTTCAATCATGATTGTTGATTTATTTGTTCAATTTATACTACTACTACAATTAAAACCTTTTGAAATCATAGATGTTAAATTGCTTTGACATACATTTAGTATATTTATGCTCTTTCAATGTGAAGTGTGCATAATTGATCCGTTTGACATGGCCTCCATGCATTTCAGCACCTCTAGAATGTTTAATTGGAATTCTTAGCGGATAATAGTTTTGATGGGTGATGTGGATGGTTGGGTTTTTGTGTGAGAATCACAGGTTGGTGGTGAATAAAGATGCGAAGCAGCCCGAGAAGAAAGTGAAGAGCCATTGATGAATATAATATATTTGCATGTTGGCTTGCTCAGCAATGATGGGTGATGGTTTGCTTGGCAAAGCAAGTGAAGAAAGAAAGGGGTGACTACTTACTTATAAGCCTGAGAAGAAATTGAAGAACGGGGAAAGCCCAAGTTGTATAATAGATATTATTTTGTTATTTGCGCAATTTTTTGCCTGATCGTATCCAAAAGAAAGGGGCATGTATGTATTTTTGTTTTGTCCAGATGTATAATAGAAAAGGGCGTGCTCATCATTTTCATTTTGTTATTTGCCTGGCCTTATCCATAAGGGAAAAAATGAGGGCTTGGACGTTATTCTTGAGTAATTTGATTATTTTTTGTATAATCAAGACTTTTAGTTGACTTAAAGTCATAGTTCTATGTAACTTTTGGATCGATGCAGTTTCTTCATTTCATTTTTGTCTGAGATTGTATAATCAAGACCTATCAAGGGGAGAAACTATCTTTTGGTTTGAAAATTTGAAAATTTGAAAAAAAAGGATGTATATAATTAGTAAATATCATTGGGTTTGATATACTTAAGAAATGAGGGTTAAATAGTATCACTCACCAGGCTGGGATCGGTAAATGATTTTGAGAGTTCAAATTGTTGATTTTTTGTTCCAATTTGTTTCTGGGGGGACATTCGAAATTCTTTTGCTATGCTGTGGAGATTGATCCGAGTTTGAATGAAAGCATTTGATCAACAATTTTTTTTATTACGATGAAAAATCTGCCCTTATGTTATAACTCTTGCCTTCTCTTTGTACTCTGTGAAAATATCAAATTGTTGATCCAACAATATCATTGACTATAAAATTAAATTGTTGGTAGAAATCTCTATCAAAATCTCTCTACCTGAAATTTTGGGGGAACTAAATATAAAACTAAAATTTAGGTGAACTAAATTCTCTGGTGCAACTAAATTTTAAGGGTAACGATTTTTTAGAGGAACTAAATAACAATGTCCGAAACTAAATTCTTTGGGAAACTAAATTTTGGGTGGAACTAAAATTTTTGGGAGAACTAAATAACTTTTGGGGGAACTAAATAACAATTATTCTACTTTAATTATTACTGTTTTTTAAAATTAGTTGATCCAAGATTTTGAGTGGGAATATTTTAAATGAATTGTGTTCTTAGGATACAGATTAAATCTGGAGGGACAAAATTTTGAGGGGAACTAAATTTTTTGGAAGAACTAAATAACAATTTATTGCGCTTTAAGTGTTACCATTCGTTTAAACTTAGGGTATCCACGATTTTGAGGGGAGAATATTTTAAATGGTTAGTGCACTTAGTCAAAGTTTAAATCTGGATAAAATTAAATTTTGAGGAGAACACAATTTTAAAGAAAAACTAAATTCTCTATGGGAACTAAATTTTGGGGAACTATAATTATTGGAGGAACTTAGTAACAATTATTGCGGTTTAATTATTACTGTCTTTTTAAAATTAGGGCATTCAAGATTTGAGGGAGAAATATTTTAAATGAACCGTGCCCTTAGGGCACGGGTTATATACTATATATACATTTGACAACGTTTTTTGAATTCTATGGCTGACTAGGACAAGATAAAGAGTGACTGAGATTTGATCTTGGTAAATCAATGGTTGAGATTGGATTTTGTGAAAATTTTAGTGGGAAAACTTAAATTTTGGGGGGAAAATTGTCATGGGAACCAAAACTTTGAAATTAAAAGTGTATTGGGAAACATTGTGGAGATTAAATTTTGGCAGAAAAAGTGTCTTGAGAACCAAAACTTTGAAATTAAAAGTGTCTTGGTAATGATTGTGAAGAAACATAATTGATTAAATTAAACAAAGTAAAAAAATAGCGTAAAAAATTCAGCGGAAAAAAAACTAGCATAAAAATTTAAGTTAATGCCGAAGGCGCCCGCTAAATTTTTTACGCTAATTTGTTGTTCCGCGCCAAAGGCACCCGCGTCGAATTTGTTGTTTCGCACCGAATGCGTTTGCACGTTGTTCCGCGCCGACTAACGGCATCCGTGCAATTTTCTTACGCTAATTTGTTGTTCCGTGCCAAAGGCGCCCGCGTCGAATTTGTTGTTCTGCGTCGATGGCGCCCGCCCCGAATTTGTTGTTTTGCACCGAAGGTGCCTGCGCGTTGTTCTGCACCGAAGGCACCCGCGTCAATTTTGTTGTTCCGCACCGAACGCACCTGCGCGTTGTTCCGCTCCGAAGGCACCCACGTCATATTTGTGTTTCGCGCCAAAGGCACCTGTGCAGTATTTTTTGTTCCGCGCCGAAGGCGCCCATGCCGAAGGAGCCCGTGTCCGCTAAATATTTTTATGCTAATTTGTTGTTCTTTTAAATTTTGGTTGTGAAAATAATTTTTTGGGAAACAAAGATTTTGTGGGGAAAAATCTTAAATGAACCGTGCCCGCGGGCACGGGTTATGACTAGTATATCTATATTATAAAATAAGGATGTTATCATGGGTTATTGGATAAGAGTTGTTGGATAAGATATTTTGGATAAGAGATTTTGGATAATAGAATATGGATAAGAGAATCTGGGTAATTGGGTAATACATTTTGTTGTTTACTACATTTTGTATGTTGAATAATATAGATATGAGAAATGAGAAATTGGGAGATGAGAAATTGGGGTTATGTAATTCAAATCAAGTTAACATTTGAATCACATCAGGTTAAAATTTGAAAATCGTTTCCACTGTCTTTCACCCCGTTGTGAGGGGGGATGATTTTTGGAGGGAATTATAGGAGGGAAATCTAGGAGGGAAACTTTTGATCACATCTTGATCACATCGCCTGATGGAGGGAATTTTTGCGCTGAGATTTTTTGTATAGAAGAGCTTGCGCTGAGAACCTCAACCATAGAAGAGCTTGCACAGATCAGCCACATCCCCCTCATCAGCTGGCTTGCCTCCTCAACCTCATCTTCCTCATCACCCTCATCTGCTGGAGCACATCGGTGAGCTCTTCTCCACAATTTATTTTGTTTCATTTAATTTTTTTCAATGGACTATTGCTTTCAGAATCCACGGTTCCGGTTCCGCAAAAAGTGAATTTATTTCAATGGAGTGTTGATCCAGTTCTAATATGTTGTCATTTTGAATTTTTTTACTCCATTTCTCAATGGAGTATTGATCCATCTTGATAACATCCCTATAAATTGAATTTTTTGTGGGATTCTTTTTTGAGTTTAGCTGTTTATGTTTTGATTGAAATGATGCAGCTTGTGAGTGCCTCTCAAGATGGGTAATTTATCTTAGGTGCATCACCAATTCAATGTTTCCATACGTTTCAAGATGTTTCGTATTTTTTATGTTTGAGAAATTTAACAATGTTTCCAGGGTAATTTATCCTAGGTGCATCACCAATTCAATGGACTTTTATGTCAAAATCATGCCCAAGTTCGATCTTATGTTCAATGGACCTTGTTACGACCAAAAGATCGTAGGAGTCCGACTCCCACCCAGATCCACCGACATACCCCGTGAACTCTCCCCTTCACGAAAGGGCCGCCACCCCGGAAAACCGAAGCTACATGGGAACGGGCGCACCTCACAACACTCCCCCCACCCGGCCGAGGCGTACAACCGCAGTTGCTCGACCCGCCAGGGGCAGTGCGCATGGGGAGCGCCCAGACAGCACCGCCGGGTATGCTGACATAGGCACGGGCGTATCCTTCTGTGCCAGCGACCCATAGCCCACGACCGAGCAGGGGGCGCGGCCGGGCCGGACAACCCCCGATCCGGAAGACCCGTCTGATCTCATGAACCGCGGCGCCTAGGATAGCATAGCCAGACCTTTAGTTCATCACCAACGAAAAACAACCTAGGATAAGGACACGACTGACACAAACGCCGCCCGACCGTCTGACAAAGCACCCCCTGGCAGCTGAGCCCCTTGACACTTAATGCTTTCGACCCTGACATCCTGACAAAAGTGACCCTGGCCGTTGCGCTGTCTGACAAAAGCAGGTCAGGCACTCCTGTTCCTGACATCCTCGTCCGAAGCTTCTGCTGACAACCGAGCCAACTCAACACGTCGAGTCAGCATGCTAGGTCAGCCCCACCTAGTCATCTCCCATCAGGTATAAATACCCCCTTACTTCTTACGAGGAGAGGGGTTGGCAAATTCTCTCTCTCAATCTATTATTCACACACGAGAGCAAAGGTCATCCACATCTTTGTTCTCCCACTTATAGCTCGCCACGTACGGTCGACACACCCTCAGTCCGACCGCCGTGCCTAGCCCCCGTTTTAAGTCCTATCACTGACTTAGGCATCGGAAGGGCTAAGGGTTGGGCCCCAACCCCGCCCTTCTGACGAGTTGCTCGTGCTACAGGAAAGCTCGCCCCTTGGTCGACATCAGCTTCAGCCTCCCGCCATCCAATCTTCATCCGCCACGTCCGGAGAGATTTGACTACGTGGCCACCCCCGGCGGCAAGTCCAACCTCTTCAACCCACTAATCACTTGTTAAATAGCCCACCTAAACCCTCTTCTCAATATAATCACCGCGCCCTTGGTTCTCCTCAATACAAATTCATTGTACACGAGTTCCACCTCGTAACAATTGGCGCCGTCTGTGGGAACGAAGGGTCACACCCATGTTAGACTCCATGCCGATCACTCGGAACCCTGACCATGGCAAGGATCCCGTGGGTCAGGAGCCGCTCTCTCTACTAATCACCCCGGCGCCCGACCCCCCTCCGGGGATGGGCACCGAGACAGACCATACTTCAGCCCGCGCAGTCCTGAAGAGCTTCGAGGCAGTTACTCAGGCGATGGGAGGCTGCCCGGCGACGGGGGCGGAGCCACAGCCCGGCCCCTCGGAGCCCCAGAACGTGAGACGGAATCTCCACCCTCAGTTCGAGGAGGAGGGGACGATAGGGGGCTCGCCAAGGAGGTTGCGGCCCAGCGGAAGCTCCTGGAAGAGGAAATGGAGGTCATGCGGTTGTGGAGGCACCGGGAGGAGGCGGCCGCCGCGCAAAGGCGTTTGGGCAAAGCGGCCGAGACCGCCCGGAGGGCCTACCAGGACGAAGAAACTGCCCGCCACCAGCTCCGCTTCATCATCGCGGAGCGCGAGAGGCTAAGGAGGGAGAACGAGAGCAACCAGGAAATCCTAGAGGTGACGGCGACGGGCTGGCGGCTCGGGGACGGGCGGGGCCCGTTGTTGGCCAGGTCCTCACTGGGAGGAGGCAGTTCGCCTCGCCTGCCCCACTCCAATCGCCTGTGCAAGGAAGCCGTTTGTCGACAATTACGCTTCCTCGCCGCCGAGCGCGAAAGGCTTCTACTGGAGAATCAGGAGCGGACGGAGGCCCGAGGGGAGGCGGCCGGGAGGCGATGGCACTGTGAGAACCGTAGCCCGCAACCCATCGAATCCTCGACCCGGGGAAGGAGCCCCACCCGGCGACCCCCAGGCCACTCCCTGGGGCGGGAGGACCGTCGGCGGCCGAGGTGCGACCGAAACCAGACCCCCGAATGGCGGAGAGGGGAGGCGTCCGATTGCCCTACCTATCCGGAGGAGGCCACGCCGCTTTCACGGTGGATTACGTCCGCCCCAAGGCCCATAAGGTTCAAACCCCCCCACTTGGCCACGTACAACGGAAGAGGCGACCCCCTCACGCACGTGCAGCAGTACCGGGGGGCAATGGAGGCGCAGGATGTGGATGAGGCGTTCTTATGTCGGCATTTCTCCCAAAGCCTGAGGGACACCGCATTGGACTGGTACTTCGGCTTACCCGCGAGATCCGTTGGAAACTTTGGCGAGCTATCCCACAAGTTCTACCAAGAGTTTCGGGCCGGGCGGACGAAAAAGATTCCCTTAGACTATCTCACCACGATAGTCCAAGGAGAGGGGGAGACAACAGGCAGATACCTCCGCCACTTTCAGGATGAAAGATGGTCGGTGGTGACATGTGGCGACGAGGTGCTTATGCTGGCCTTCAAGACGGGGTTGCGGACTCGGAGCCTCCACAAATCCCTGCTCAGGGATCCGCCGACCGACTATGAGGCGTTGGTTGCTATGGCGGAGAGGTATGCGTTGGCCGAAGAGACTCTCGGCACAAAGGCCCTATTCCCCACAGCGAAGCCATCCCAAGGCGAGCCCTGGTCACACCCTCGGCCGAGGCAAGAAGAGGGGCACCGAGGTCGCGACCAGCTGGCCCAACCAAGGCGGGAACCGGTGGGGCGACGCCCGCAAGATCACCCTGGCCCGACGCACGAGTTCGCCCCGGCCCAAGGGCCCCCCCTCGAGTCGTCACGAGATAAGAAGGCCCCCTACGGGCACATTACACGCAACTCAATGCCCCCTGATCGAGGTGATGGCCGCGGCTACAAGAGCCGGACTGCTGCCGGAGCCGCCTCGAGAAATGAAGTCGGATCTGACCCGGAGAGATTTAAAAAATACTGCCGATACCACCGGGACCATGGCCATGACACCGACGACTGCTTCACCCTCAAAAGGGAAATCGAGCGGCTGATCCAGGTGGGCCACTTAGGGGGCTACGTCAGGGGCAGGAGACCAGACCCTCCTACAAATGGTGAGCGGGAAGAGCCTCACCCCCCAAAACCAGTCATGCGCATAAACACGATATGCGACGGGCCATCCTCCGGAGGAGCATCGTCGTCAAACAAAAAGGCGTACGCTAGACAAGTGATGACGGCGGGTCTCGGAGGGGATCCGAGAGGGAGAAGGATAACCTACCCTCCCATCACTTTCAGCGATGAGGATCTAGAGGGAGTCGAGCTGCCCCACGACGACGCCATCGTCATCGAGGCCCAAATATGGACGGCCATCGTCAACCGCCTCCTGATCGACACAGGGAGCTCCGGTGATATCCTGTTCATGTCCACAATCGAAAAGATGGGGTTAAGGCCGACGGACCTGAGACCCTGTACCGGACCCCTCGTCGGCTTCACCGGTCACTCGACCCCTATTGTAGGAGTGATCACCTTGCCAATAACCCTCGGAGAAGAGCCGCAGGTCGTCGCTCGGATGACTTTGTTCGTTGTGGTCGACATTGCATCGGTGTACAACGGGATCATAGGACGACCTTACATGGCGGCCATCGGAGCGCTCCCCAGCCTTCTCCACCAGATGGTCAAATTCCAAACCCCCCGAGGGGTTGGGTTCGTATGGGGAAGCCAGAAGCTGTCTAGGTTCTGCTACGTGGGATTGACCAAGCACAAGGGACCAGAGCTGAACCTGAGGGTCGACCTAACATGGCGGAGGGACGACTCCTACCACCAAAAGTTAGTTCAAGCTGATGGCACCGCGGAAGGGAACAGGACCTGCCCAGCCCACCAAAGCCCCCCCGCCCCTGATGAGGACGGGCTAATCACTCAGAAGAACGCGGAACGCCAGTCTTAATATAGCCAGAAATTGTAAGTCACGAATGAAATATCTTGTCCCCTTTTGCATTTTCGAATTTTTCCTTTTCTACATAAAAATTTTTCAGTTCAAAACGCGCAAGACTCCGGGGCAGGACCAATCCTCGCCACCCAAACCGGAGAGGGGCACGGGCCGAGCTGCGCACTCGCTCCCCCTCAAAGAAGACCTCCGGGGCAAGCTTACGGAGCTTAGCCACCCAAACCGGAGCGCCATATGCGGGGTAGGCGACGGCCCAATACCCGTCTGACTATAGAGGTTGCGGGGAGGCGACGGCCCAATACCCGACCTCTCAAAGACTCCGGGGCAGGACCAGTCCTCGTCGCCCAAACCGGAGAGGGGCACGGGCCGAGATGCGCACTCGCTCCCCCCAAAGAAGACCTCCGGGGAAACCTTACAGAGCTTAGCCACCCAAACCGGAGCGCCATATGTGGGGTAGGCGATGGCCCAATACCCGTCCGACTATAGAGGCTGCGGGGAGGCGACGGCCCAATACCCGCCCTCTCAAAGACTCCGGGGCAGGACCAGTCCTCGCCACCCAAACCGGAGAGGGGCACGGGCCGAGCTGCGTACTCGCTCCCCCCAAAGAAGACCTCCGGGGCAAGCTTACGGAGCTTGCCACCCAAACCGGAGCGCCATATGCGGGGTAGGAGATGGCCCAATACCAGTCCGACTATAGAGGCTGCGGGGAGGCGATGGCCCAATACCCGCCCTCTCAAAGACTCCGGGGCAGGACCAGTCCTCGCCACCCAAACCGGAGAGGGGCACGGGTCGAGCTGCGCACTCGCTCCCCCCCAAGAAGACCTCCGGGGGCAAGCTTACGGAGCTTAGCCACCCAAACCGGAGCGCCATATGCGGGGTAGGCGACGACCCAATACCCGTCCGACTATAGAGGCTGCGGGGAGCCGACGGCCCAATAACCGCCCTCTCAAAGATTCCGGGGCAGGACCAATCCTCGACACCCAAACCGGAGAGGGGCACGGGCCGAGCTGCGCACTCGCTCCCCCCCAAAGAAGACCTCCAGGGCAAGCTTACGGAGCTTAGCCACCCAAACCGGAGCGCCATATGCGGGGTAGGCGACGGCCCAATACCCGTCCAACTATAGAGGCTGCGGGGAGGCGACGGCCCAATACCCGCCCTCTCAAAGGCTCCGGGGTAGGACCAATCCTCGCCACCCAAACCGGAGAGGGGCACGGGCTGAGCTACGAGCTCGCTCCCCCCATGAAGATCTCCGGGGCAAGCTTGCGGAGCTTAGCCACCCAAACTGGAGCACCATATGCTGGGTAGGCGACGACCCAATACCCGCCCTCCCCAGAGAGGGCCTGCGACCCCTCTCCTCAAACATCGGGTAGCGAATCAGGGCTCGCGGATCGAGGCAACCCCCATGCGGGGCCATCACTGAGGAGTAACGCTTGACACCTATAAAGCCGACAACCGAAATGACTCGTCAAGCCAAAAGGACGCTCGGGACGAGCGCCACTGATAAACGGCACGCCTACCGAAAAACAGGAGCTGAGGAGTCACGTCAGACGTCACCCGTCGGGAACGGTCCCCAAGGAACGCAATTCCAAGATGGCCCAAGCTCATCACGATGAGGAAAGGGAGGAGGCGAAAATACACCATTATAAATCCCCCCCTCAGCCTCTTCAGAGTGGAGGGGGGCGAAAGAGAGAATATGAGGAAAGGCCAATCCTTTCGCCACTCTCTCCCCCTAGAAGACGCGGAAAATGTGAGGAACACAGACTGCTCTAGTAAACGATCCCCCAACAGGATATTCCTCTTACACGAGGGGCACCCGGCCTGCTGCTCCCCGCCTTCCCTTAGACAACTTAAGGCACTGGAACTGGAGCTCCAATGGCATACCATGCCCCTCCACGGACGCTCTGCAGACGCAGGCGCGGCTGGCAGACAACCCGATGGACGGGACAGACCTGCCAAATCACCCCATCGGGCACCCCAGCAATCGCCAAAGTCACCCCGACCACAAGGGACTTGCCCCCGAGCGCCGGAGCATTCCAACAGGCTATTCCGCTTACACCTGTAGCGCCCCACCTTCCACTCCTCGACTTCTCCTAGACCACATACACCAGGAAGACGCACAGATCGGCGGCGGACCACGTCCTCCCACGCCCGTCACACGGCGACTCCAGTCGATAGGAGCAACAAGGTCCCGTGGGATAGAGCAACCACCAAGGACTCCCTCTCCCCCCAATTCCGGGAACGAGGGCCTAAGCCACCGCCCCCGGCATCGACAAAACCATCCACCCCTACCCCGAGCGGGAACCCTCTGAAGTAACTCTACACCCCTTTCAGGGGCATGATGCCGGGGAGGGACGCATCAAATACGACGAGGACGTCAACCTAACTAGAACGATTCAACGTTTCGCCTACGGGCCCGTCCTGTTTATTAAAATATTAATAATAGCTGATGGAAAGACTATTCTCGGTTGACCATTAGCTATAGCTCAGGCGCACTTAGGCATGGGAGCAACCCCCGAAAAAAGAGACTAACCCGCTGTAAATTTTCTCGGGCGCACTACCCGAAATAAAGGGAATTAACACAACTCCCCAACGCCGGGATAGAGATAGCCGCACCAAAGAGTAACTCTGAAAGGGAACTTCTGCACACACATAGGTGGAAGATCCCAGAAAAGTGCGGGTATCAAGCCCACATAACTTTACTTTCTTTCTTTTTTAAACGCCTATACAAAACTACTTGGTTACATTTCCCGTGCCGATGGCGCATCTGCCAGTCACGACGTCCTCCCCGTCCCCTTCAGGGGAATCTCCCACCGCCCCGTCGGTCTCCCCCTCGCCATCCCCCTCCTCGTCGCTGCAAGCTGCGAGTCCGTCAAGGTCGAGCTCAACTGGCGGGGACAGACCCGCCACCTTCTCCTTTATCCGAACCAAGCAGGCTTCCCACCCCTCCGCCCGACCTTTCTCAATGCCCCGGGACATCGAATCTGCGAGGGCAGGTATGACGGTCTTCTCCTGGTACGTGCAAAATTCATCGACCCTGCGAGCCAACTCCTCCTCGACGGCCTTGGCACGTCCCGCCAGACCCTCCGCACGAACTTCCTCCTTCCCAAGGGCCTCCTCCAGCTCATTCGCTCTCTCTCTAGCCCCAGTTGCCTGCAGCTCATGATCAGCCATGACCGCCTTCAGGCGCTCTACCTCCGCCTCATATAGGCCGCCCCTCTCCCTCTCCTTCGCCAGGTCCTCGCCAGCGCTCTTACGAAACGCGGCGAACTCGGCCACCACTCTAGTTATGGCACCCTCGGCCTTATGTATGGCAGGCACGTGCCTCATTACTCCAAGCATCAAGTTGACGGCCTGAACAAAGAAAAGCAGAGAAGAGAACCCATTTAGGGTGTTCAATAAAATCCACTGGAAAACGTCATCCGTCTTACAAAATCTACCTAGACGCAGTGTAACACCGCGGTCCCACACAGACCCTCGGGCTCCACCGCTTCCAGCGCCACCCTATCGCGGGGCAAGAAAATGTTCTCTGCCAGCCTCGCCGCTGATCACTCCTTATTTTACACCTTTTTTCCCGCATTTTTGCATGCCATTTAGATCGCCCAAATCATGTTTTTCACGATATATCGACGATATTGCGATGCTTTTCACGATTTGTTGTTTTTGTCGCATTTCAGGTGATTTGGCGCGATTTGGAGTGATCTCGAGATGCGCTTACTCCAGAGGGTCACCGACGACCTCCCCGAGGGGTATTTTGCTGTTGGAGAGGAGCGGAAGAAGAACGGACGTCGCAGGAGCGACGAGGAGGCCAAAATAGGCAGATTGGGCATGTTTAGTGTCCCACTCGGCCGAGTGGAGGACCAACTCAGCCGACCAGCGAGACACCGCTCGGCCGACCAGATCAGACACGATTCCGATGTGCACTCGGCCGAGCGACGGAGACCACATCGACCGAGTGAAGAGACCACGTCCGCCCGAGTGGCGCCCAGACGAAGCCCTTCAAAAATCTCCAAGTTTCTGTTTTTCAGCTGCCTGAGCTTCAGAAGACCCACTCGGCCGAGTGGAGAATCCCGTCCGCCCGAGTACAATGAAGCCATCGGCCGAGTGACGACAACCCACTCGGCCGAGCCGCCCCCGAAGTAGAGACCACTGAAGGCCCCGACTTACTGGAAAATTACAAGGTTTCTCACTCGGCCGAGCGACTTTTGTCACTCGGCCGAGTGCGACGCGCTGCCTGTAGCAAAAATTCCGGAAAACAGGCTGCGCAGGGGTATTTTGGTCACAGTTTTTGGACGATTTTGGGGGCTATTTAACCCCTGTTTTTACCCTAGTTTTGAGAGCTTCTCCTTAGATTTTTTTTGCAGCTTTTTAGATTAGCTTTTTAGTTTTATTTTTGAGATTGGAGAGGAGGCAAAGTTTGATTTTTGTTGGATTAATTGAAGAACTCCATTGGTTTGTCTTTCTCTTCGCCAAAAATTCTATTTTTATTGCATATCTCAATATTGTGATGAATTCTATTGCTTATTTCATTGATTATTTTTGTGATCTTGCTATGAATTGTGAGTAGTCGCCACGTCTTGGGGCGTGGGGATGAACCCTACAAGCCCAACTTCATATTTGTGATGAATTAGTAGAAATTTTGCTAGAATCGATATCTAGGGATTAGATTGGGATCAATTTACTACGGTTAGCTAGGAGTTCATACCGATCGGGATTTGCAAGAGATTGGATCCCGATTCGATAGGAAACCCTAGAAATCTGAATTGGGTTGGAATCGAATTTCCGTAGTATCGGTTTGCAAGAGATTGGACCGATACTAGGGTTTCCGGTTGCAATTCCGTGCCAATACCCGTTTGCAAGAGATTGGATGGGTAGGAACTATCCCAATCTAGATCGCGAGCCGAGTTTATAAGAGATTGGGCTCGGTGCGCGATTGGACGATGATGTTGACCCTAATGCTAGCTTTCCTAGGCTAGGGTTTGCAAGAGATTGGACCCAAACATAGGATAGCTATAGACCGGCAACAGCGCGAGAGCGTGAGCTTGGTTCTACATTCAGTTGCAACTAGTCCATCCAAAATCTCAATCTAGCAATTTTGAAACCGACGAACCACATTTATGAGATACAGTGAGTAGCGGGGATTCCCCATTCCCTAGACGTTCTTTATTTGATTCGATATTTCCGCACTTTGTCTGACGATTGTGACAGGATCGCCAAAGGCAAATCTTTCTTCTTGAATAGCCAGGGTGATTGGAACAAGCACGGTCATTTGTCCTCCCTGTGTTCGATATCCCGCTCGCTGCTACACCGTGCACTTGCGGTAAAACTACAACCGTTCTTTAGGGTTACGTCCCGGAGCGATCAAATTTTTGGCGCCGTTTCCGGGGAGGCGATTGCGTTTGATCTTACCACCCCTAGCTACTTCCTTTTTTATTTTTTATTATTATCATTATTATTTCCATTTTTTTTATTTTTACCTAACCCTTCCACGGTACTAATCATCTCTTTGAAACTCTGTTTTCCCTGTGCATGTACACGAGATCTACGGCGGACCCTGAAGCTATATTGTTTGATCCGGAGATCGAACGTACCGCGCAGAGACTTAGAGCGGAAAGGAGACAAAATCCGGAAGGGCGGTTTATGACCAACCCGGAAACTGCTGAACAATTGGCGGCAAGGATGGCGAGGATAATTTCTATTCGAGATAGGCTTCGGCCTAAGACCTCTTCTACTACCTCATCCATTGCCATGCCGGGGTTGGCGGCTGACAAGAGCTTCGAGCTAAAGACTGGACTAGTGGTTCTGATGCAGCAGGATCCATTTCATGGGAATGCCCATGAAAATCCCCACTACCACATCCAATTGTTCTTGTCGAAGTGCGCCACATTCCAGATGCCGGGGGTCTCCATCGATGCCATCAGACTACGTCTCTTCCCTTTCACGCTAAAGGACAAGGCACTATACTGGTTGAGGACGCAAGCTGAGGGTGTCTTCACCACTTGGGACGAGTTGGCGAGTGCATTCATTGACAAGTTCTATCCGCCCTCCAAGACGGTGAAGATTCGGAGCGCTCTTATGTCCTTCAAGCAAGGACCCCAAGAGACGCTATATGAGGCTTGGGAGCGTTTTAAGGATCTGCAGCATCAATGCCCGCACCATAGTATAGAAGATTGGGAGCTAGTGCATAGCTTCTACAATGGTCTCCAACCGGGGACCAAACAAATTATTGATGCCGCTGCTAATGGTGCCATCTTGTCAAAGACTCCCGAGGAAGCTACGGCCCTAATTGAGGAGATGGCCTCAAACAATCAACAATGGGGCGATGAGCGAGGACACTCTACGTCCTCCTTAAAGTCGACTAGTATTTATGAAGCGAAGGCCGTAGCGGAGCTTACAAGCAAGTTTGATTCTCTCCACAAGGTAGTGGAGAGATTGGAGAAGTTTATAACGGAGCCCCAAGGAGCCCCTTCCACCTCCGCACCGACCAACCAAATGTGTGATTGGCAAGACCAATCTCAAGCCATGTATGTGGGAGGAGAGCAAGGAGAAGGAGTCTTGGAGCAAGTACAATATGTCACGGGGAACCAAGGATATTGGGCCAATCCGGCCGCAAGAAATCATCCCGGATTCTCTTACGCCAACAATGAAGGAGCTTTGAACCCGCCACAACCGCCACCTCAACAAGCCCGACCACCACTACCACCCCAACAACAACACTATCCACCGAGGGGGCCTACTCAACAAAATTTTCAACCGAAGCAACAAGTTCCACCATATAGGCCGCCCGGATACAATCAAGGGTGGAGGAATCAAAATCAAAACCCTCCACAAGCTCAACAACGATCCGACTTCGAAGCTAGGGTGGATGCGTTTATGGTCGAGCAAAATAAGGTCAATGCTAGCTTGAAGGCGGGGCAAGACTCTCTTAATACCGTTGTGGCTCAAATATCGGAGCAATTGGCGTTGCTCAATCGGAACACTCAACGATTGCCGGCGCAACCCGAGCAAAACCCACGGGGCAACACCGGCCACATCAATGCCGTAGTTGCCATTACCACTAGAGGCGGAAAGGATACCACCCCCGCCATGATTCCTACCGAGGAACCCGTGGAGGAAAGTTTGGAGCCGATTGACCCGGTAGTTGAAGTTGATAAGGAGAAGGAGCCACAAGAAAAGGAGAAATCTAGAGCGGAGCAATTGATCGAGGAGAGGCGCTTCATGCCACCGGTCACATTCCCCCAAAGGCTCGCTAGAGCGAAAATGGAGAAAAGGCTAGCGAAGTTTCTCGAGTATCTAAGAGGAGTTAGCCTCAATATTCCCTTCCTCGACGCCATCGTGGAGATCCCCACATATGCTAAATTCTTAAAGGACTTGATTTTGGGGAGAAAGAGGAAGGAGAAGATCATGCTAGCCGAGGAGGGCTCTTGGTTCACCAAGAGAGAGAAGGAGCCGGCAAAATTTAAAGATCCGGGGAGTTTTCGGATTCCTTGCACCTTGGGCGGCGTTCCCCTTCAAAAGGCGTTGGTTGATCTAGGGGCTAGTGTGAGCCTCATGCCTCTCTCCATGTTCTTAAGGCTAAACACCGGGTCAAAGTTGAAACCCACCGACATGCGCATTCAATTAGCCGATGGACGGATAACAAGGCCGGTGGGGATCGCCGAAGACATCCCGCTACATGTCCCGGGGGGAATATGCTTGCCATGTGACTTCGTGATCATGGACGTTAAGGAGGAGGGAGATACTTCGTTGATACTTGGACGCCCATTCCTCGCCACCGCCGGAGTCATCGTCGACGTGCGCGAAGGTACACTAACTTTAAACGTCGGCAACATCGAGGTGGAGCTTCACATTCCTAAGGCTATGAAGAACATGCATTACCACGAGGAGCTTGATTACATGGACCTCCTTGATGAGGTAATTGAGGAGGCGATCCCCCACTCTATTGGCGCTCTATTCGATGAAGATTTCGAGGAAGGCCCGGATTTAGGCCAAAATGAGAAGAAAGATGATTCCCCCGACCTCTCCGCTAAAGATGATGAAGGCGACGCTGATGTCGCAAGGATTCGAGAGCTCTGTAAGCTCTCGAAATTAAAGTCTCCAAAGAAAGCTCCTCCGGTACGGAAATCGGCATCACCGGTGAAGCCGTTGACCGGAGCAAATGCTAGCTTGGGGGAGCCTCCCCCAACACTATTCAAGATGGGAGACCACCGAGGGAGAACACGCCGCCACGTCCAAATCCAAGCACGCTCCCCGGAAAGTTTGATGGGTGCATCTCATATGCACCAAACATCCCACATTGATTGAAAATTATAGGGGGTCGAGCTCACGACCTTAAAAGAGCGCTTTTCGGGAGGCAACCCGACGGTTTTTGCTTTATTTTTACTTTTTCTTTATTTTCGTTTTAGAAATTTTTAGTGTTTTGAGTCGTTCGCCCAAAAATTTTGTGATAACGGGTCCTATTTTGCTTGACAGGAGAGGAGATAGGTAGATCCATCATGAGAAGGATGAACGCGACGACGAGGAGCGCCCCAAGAAGGCGCTTGACGCTTAGGAGGAAGATGGAATTGACTGGAGGAAGAAAGACGGAGTTTAGAGCCCAAACGAAGACAAACAGCAGAACACAAGGCTCACTCGGCCGAGCATACTAGTCACTCGGCCGAGTACAGAAGTTCGTCCGGCCGAGCCGCTCACGAACGAGGGAAGTCTGCTGTACCCAACTCTCTGTTTATTTTCCTGATTTCAATATAACTGCTACTCGGCCGAGTATATATTCCCACTCGGCCGGGTAAAACAAATACCCTCCTAGGGCGAGTCATGCCGAGTAGCTTGCGCCACTCGGCCGAATGGACTTACTCCACTCGGCCGAGGCTGGTAAGGCCACTCGGCCGAAGCGTAGGCGAGGAGGAAATTTCCATTGACCTGGCTCGGCCGAGTGACCACGTCACTCGGCCGAGTCGTAACTTTTATTATATAAGGGCCGAGGGGGGGCGCGATTTTCGAAACGCAAAACCCAATCGCACCCCGACTCTTCAGCTCCCCTCGCCTGACTCCCCTCGCTCGCGCCCCCACTCACCCGACCGGCCACCTCGCGCCGCCGCTCGGCCCACCACCGCCGGCCGAGCACCCGCCGACGCCTCGCCCGAGTCGCCGCCGGCGGCCGCCGCTCCGATCGCCTCCGGTACCCCCTATTTCGCCTTTTTCGCCTCTTTTTGTGTATTTTTCAAGGATCCATGTGCTTAACGAACCCCTAACCCAAATCAATTTCTATATTTATCTGTTATACCCCTAATGCTCCATACGTTTTGAATATTACCCGCTGATATCTCCATTTCACGCGCAGGTTGTTTTTGGGAGCTTAGGGGAGCCCAGGGGAGCTTCTTGGAACTGATTCGGGCTTCGTAGAGGCGCTGTCTTCGCACGCTTCCATTGCTTAGCACTCACGACGTGTCGGGGTACACTCTTTCCTTTATTTTGCACACGCCGCACTTTTTACACTTTTTTGGCGCGCGCTCGGGGCCGATATGCCGCCCTGGACACGGTCGCGGACGAGGAGACCTTCCGCCAAGCGGAAGCGGTCGGATGATGCCGGCCCCTCCCACGAGGTGGAAGGCTCTCCTCCTCCTTCTCCCACACACGCCGTCCACCCAGCATAGCCTGCAGGCCCCGCACACCCTGCACAGCCTGCAGCGCCCGCACAGCCCGCACAGCCTCTCCCTGCCGCTCCACAGCCACCACCACCGGCTCCACTGGTCGGGCCGCTTGGGATTACGTTCTGAGATGACGCACACCACGCTTCGAGCGTATCTCCCAGCGCTCGATCGTACCCTCCAGGTTTGCACACCTTGCTGACCTAAGACGCCTGGGGGTACTAGAGGGGATGCTCACGTTGTACGACAACGTGGGCTGGCGAGATTTCTTTCAGGTGTCGGCGGATACGTTTATCCGCCCGACACTTGAGGTTCTTAGTTCGATCGCCCGGACCGACGAGGGATGCTCGTTTCGGTTCATGGACCGGGAGTGCCAGGTCACTCTCGATATGATGAGAGCGTTTTTCTCGTGGCCCGCTGTCCCCGGAGCAAATCGCGGTTACGGCCCCACCTATATCCCCCCACCATCCTTCGACACAGGTGCCTTCTGGGCCCGGATTACGGGTCTTCACGCTGCCTTTGACCCTAGTAGGGCCAAGGCCTCGGCCATTGTCCATCCCTGCCTCCGCATTGCTCAGCGCCTTATGGCGACGACCTTTTTGGCCAGATATGAGCCGGGCACGATGTCTACGCCAGAGCTCTATATGCTCTATGCGATGACACTTCCCAGAGCTCTATCTAGGGATGGCGATGAGCTGGTCCCCGCCGTCGTGATTGATGTCGCGGCTTGGTTTTTGGACCGCATCATCGTATCGGTGGGCGCTCGCTCACCGATATGCTGCGGCGGCCTGATCACCTTGCTTGCTCTTATGACCGGCGAGGATTTCCCCGACGACCTGCGACGAGTCCCTGGCCCTACTTCTCTGTCGATAGATGTTATGGCCCGGATGAAGATGCTTCGTCCGCACGGTGAGCGTCACTGGGTCTGGTTGCACGGCCCTTACGGGGCCGATTACATGATTCTTCCGAGCCCAGCTCGGACTCAGATTGCACCAGCCCAGGTAGACTGGCTCCCTGCGATGGATGTTCTCATCCCCGCTGCTTACGTGCTCGAGGCCGAGGAGGCCGAGCAGGCCCACGCTGCCCACGCTACCCACGCTGCCCCCGCAGACCCTGTTGCACACCCTGCCGAGCCTGCTGCCCCTGTTGACCCCGTGGCCCCTCAGCCCATACCTGATGTTTCCGCTGCTCCTGACGCCTCTGTCCGTGTCGGGAGTACCTCAGCTGAGCCCACTTCCACCACCTCCACCACTTCCGAGGCTGTCACCACCACTCCCACCACCACCACTGGCCCTCTGTCCGTCGAGCCTCTTTGCTCCGCACTCCCCGAGCGCCCACCGACCTTTGTTGAGAGTGGAGAGCCCTCGTTTGCCGCGGTCATGGAGACCATGGCTAGCATGATCTCTGCTGGGGTTGCGCTTTTTGGTCCACACACTTCCACCCCAGCGGTAGTCACCTCTGTCTCCACCCCTGCTGTATTTTCCGAGAGCGTCGTGGCGTCTGTCCACACTTCTGTGCCACTGACCTCTCTGGCCGCCTCACTGCCAGTTTTGCATTCTTCTTTCGTTGCTGCTGCCTCCACTTCTCACCAGCCGGTGCCCCGGCCTCACACTGAGGCCAGTCCCACATTTGCGAGCGCAGCACCTTTCGTACCCTTCCCCGCTGAGCCCGTCACATACGCGACTCGAGTACGCCAACCACGCCCTGCATAGCCCCGACCGGTGTGTCCCTCTGCACCACCTCCCCCCGACACTGTACTTCAGAGCATTCGTGCTCTAGAGGGGGCGGTGAGTGGCCTCAGAGGCGACCTTAGGACCATGTCCTCCACCGTCTCTGTGATGGCTGGGCGCTTTGACCTGCTCCCCCAGATTCACTACTGTCTTACTCAGGTCCTGGAGCGTCTCCCACGTGTACCCCCCACCCACCCAGCAGGTTCCCGCCCACACTTCCACACACACTCGACCTGCTACCACTTCCACACCCATACCCGCTCAGCGGCCTGTCCAGCCACCACCACCACTTCCGCCTCAGGACGGAGACGGTGCAGCACCACCTTCCTAGGCACCCTTGATGCCATCGATTCCTTTTGCCGTTGTGCTGCCTGTTTCTACTGGGTCCTGTTGCACTTTTGCCCACCCCCCCTCCCCTCACTTATTTTGGGATTCTCATGACGACCATATATTTATATATCTTTTCTGGGAGAGAGGGAGCGTTTTTGGTGACACTCTTATATATCTATATCACTCCTATCTGTGCATGCATCATGTCCGCATCATATTTTCATGTCTTTATCTTTCTTTTTATTTTTCTTTTCATCATGCATGCATCCTCACCTTCCCCTCACATTTCTTGTCTCTCGGTGTGCCCCACTTTGCACATTGAGGACACTGTGCCATTTAGCTTGGGGGAGTGAGTTCTCACGTTCTTCTTCGATTTGCCACCTTTATTTTTAGTTTTTCACACCATTCTTCGCTTTTGCACTTATTTTTCATCATTTTTCTTTCATTTTGCCATGCATCACGTTTTTCTTATTTTTTCTGTGTGCCGCATTGTAAATAGCTCTATTTTCCCTTTATCTTTATTTCCTTCTTTTTCATCTCATGCTAGAGATGACTTTTCTGTGATGATGATGACGTTGGATTTAGCTTACTCTATAAGCATGCTATATTTGTCATGTCTTAGACTTTATTTCTGATATCATATGCTATGACTTGCCTTGCATCTAGAGATAGTAACCCACACTTTTGCCACATGAAAATGGATGAAATTCTATTATTAGCTGAGTCTGAATATTCATATGTATGCTATCACAGAAAACACACCAAGATTCACGCATTGAATGCTTATATCTGGAGTACTGATTTCTTTTTCCTATATCACTTCTATATGCATGAATTGTACACTTCACTTCAGAATGATTGAATGATGTTAGCTATGATAAATCTGGATTAGTTAGCTTTTTTGTGATCGAAACTGAGTAGATTAGATTACCATGCTGAAGTTGTCGTGCATGTCTTATAGAGTGAACCGAGAGTTATATCTATTTCTTTCTCCACAAATCTTGATCATCATTTCTCTACTTTTAAAATCATTGGTGAATCTCCCCTTAGCGATTCTACTATATGGCATTTCCCCCGCTACTAATTCCTAGCTCCAAATCTCTTATTCTCTAAAAAAATAAAAGAGAGAAAAACATTCTTGTACATCATTATCTCTCTTCGAGTTGGGATCGTTGTGTATATATGCTATATTGAAAAACAACAACAACAACAACAATAAAAAAGGAAAAAAAAGAGAGAAAAGAGGAAAAATCCTCAATAAACGATCCCATCTCACTTTCTTCCTTTCTTCTTTCTTCTTATTACCTTTGGAGCGATATAAAAATGGGGATGTGAATATTTTTTATGTCACCACGCTTATAGATAAGCTTGGGGGAGGGGATCCATTGATGTGTGAGAGAGTGACTACTTGACGTTGCATGACAACCTAGGCTAAGTAATATTCTATACTCGGTGAGATTATTTCTGGCTTTACGAAATCCAGAAATCTAAGCCTAGCGTTCATTTCATGAAATCCATACTTTTCTATTCTCTCTCTATTATATTGTGTGATATTCTTATACTCCTGATAGAAAGCATTCAATTGAAAAGTGTGTGATCTGTGATTTGTATACCGCTTTAAATGATTCAGACGATGTTAATTTTAAAATTATTCCGTTTTTCATGATTATATCGTTGTTCGTGGGTTTTCCATTTCTATTTGCACTATTATACTATGATATCAAAATAAAATCTTTTGACATGATTTTTTCATTTGGTGCATGCTATATGAGTAAGTGAAACCCCCGTCCTGAGAAAATGATCTAGTAGCTTACCTCTTCGCTTCTTTCTCTCTTCTTTATTTTCATTTCGTTTTCCATTCTTCTCCGTTTTTCATTTTTCATTTTTCGCCATTTTCGTTTTCCAATTCCACCGGGTTCGCCATTTACTTATCTTCCTCGAGGACGAGCAAGAGGCAAGCTTGGGGGATTTTGATCACTCCTTATTTTACACCTTTTTCCCGCATTTTTGCATGCCATTTAGATCGCCCAAATCATGCTTTTCACGATATATCGACGATATTGCGATGCTTTTCACGATTTGTTGTTTTTGTCGCATTTCAGGTGATTTGGCGCGATTTGGAGTGATCTCGAGATGCGCTTACTCCAGAGGGTCACCGACGACCTCCCCGAGGGGTATTTTGCTGTTGGAGAGGAGCGGAAGAAGAACGGACGTCGCAGGAGCGACGAGGAGGCCAAAATAGGCAGATTGGGCATGTTTAGTGTCCCACTCGGCCGAGTGGAGGACCCACTCGGCCGACCAGCGAGACACCGCTCGGCCGACCAGATCAGACATGATTCCTATGTGCACTCGGCCGAGCGACGGAGACCACATCGGCCGAGTGAAGAGACCACGTCCGCCCGAGTGGCGCCCAGACGAAGCCCTTCAAAAATCTCCAAGTTTCTGTTTTTCGGCTGCCTGAGCTTCAGAAGACCCACTCGGCCGAGTGGAGAATCCCGTCCGCCCGAGTACAATGAAGCCATCGGCCGAGTGACAACAACCCACTCGGCCGAGCCGCCCCCGAAGTAGAGACCCCTGAAGGCCCCGACTTACTGGAAAATTACAAGGTTTCTCACTCGGCCGAGCGACTTTTGTCACTCGGCCGAGTGCGACGCGCTGCCTGTAGCGAAAATTGCGGAAAACAGGCTGCGCAGGGGTATTTTGGTCACAGTTTTTGGACGATTTTGGGGGCTATTTAACCCCTGTTTTTACCCTAGTTTTGAGAGCTTCTCCTTAGATTTTTTTGCAGCTTTTTAGATTAGCTTTTTAGTTTTATTCTTGAGATTGGAGAGGAGGCAAAGTTTGATTTTTGTTGGATTAATTGAAGAACTCCATTGGTTTGTCTTTCTCTTCCCCAAAAATTCTATTTTATTGCATATCTCAATATTGTGATGAATTCTATTGCTTATTTCATTGATTATTTTTGTGATCTTGCTATGAATTGTGAGTAGTCGCCACGTCTTGGGGCGTGGGGATGAACCCTACAAGCCCAACTTCATATTTGTGATGAATTAGTAGAAATTTTGCTAGAATCGATATCTAGGGATTAGATTGGGATCAATTTACTACGGTTAGCTAGGAGTTCATACCGATCGGGATTTGCAAGAGATTGGATCCCGATTCGATAGAAAACCCTAGAAATCCTAATTGGGTTGGAATCGAATTTCCGTAGTATCGGTTTGCAAGAGATTGGACCGATACTAGGGTTTCCGGTTGCAATTCCGTGCCAATACCCGTTTGCAAGAGATTGGACGGGTAGGAACTATCACAATCTAGATCGCGAGCCGAGTTTGCAAGAGATTGGGCTCGGTGCGCGATTGGACGATGATGTTGACCCTAATGCTAGCTTTCCTAGGCTAGGGTTTGCAAGAGATTGGACCCAAACCTAGGATAGCTATAGACTGGCAACAGCGCGAGAGCGTGAGCTTTGTTCTACATTCAGTTGCAACTAGTCCATCCAAAATCTCAATCTAGCAATTTTGAAACCGACGAACCACATTTATGAGATACGGTGAGTAGCGGGGATTCCCCATTCCCTAGACGTTCTTTATTTGATTCGATATTTCCGCACTTTGTCTGACGATTGTGACAGGATCGCCAAAGGCAAATCTTTCTTCTTGAATAGCCAGGGTGATTGGAACAAGCACGGTCATTCGTCCTCCCTGTGTTCGATATCCCGCTCGCTGCTACACCGTGCACTTGCGGTAAAACTACAACCGTTCTTTAGGGTTACATCCCGGAGCGATCAGCCGCCACGCCTCCGTCCTCAAACACGGACTCATCACTCGCCACCTTGAACGGCACCCGATGAAGAGCCTCGTCAGAATAACCCTTGACATCGGTCCTCTTGGCCTTGAACTGGACCAATGAGGCCTCAAAGCGGGGATCGGCGGCCCTCTCGAGACCGAACAACGTACAACCATAGGGCCAGCTGTCCCAACCGGCGGACCCGGTCGGGCCACCTAACGTCTTGGCCCTCCCCGACTGACTGGTAGCAGCCGTCCCCTCCACTCCTGCAGGTGCCAGGGGGCTAGACGACCGCGTCCTGGGGGCTTCCACCCTCCCCCTGTCGACCCTTCGTCCCCGCCCTCCAGGTCGATGACGGGGTTTGCTATCCCCTCCCCGGTTCCACCATCTGGCTGACCGGCTTCCCCCGCCCCGGCGCATCAGGTGCGGATGACCTCGTCGGCCTCTTCCTCCTCTTCGTGGACACCGGCGCCCCCATCGAGCTCCATACCCCTCCTTCCTCTCGCAACCTCTTGGGGCCAATTCTCTTCGACGCTCGCCCCGCCTGCTCCGAGGCGCGCTGCATCATTTCCTCAAGGGACAAACTCATCGTACGACCTGCCAAAGAGAGAAAGTTCAGGGTAAGCACTTCAGATGCACTAACACCAAAATCTGTTGTACCTTCGGGCCAGATGTTCGCCGCTATCATCTCAGCCTGAGCGAGCATCCGGTAATCTCGGCCCTCCACTGGTATTGCCATTAAAAGCTGGGCCATCATTTTCTCCTCATCCCCCAATTCAACCCCCTCCTTCGCCTCGGGATTTAGCTCCGCCCAATCAGATCTCATCAGCACATCCTCCGGCATGCCCACAAACACATACTGCTGGTGCCACCACTTAATCTTCCCGATCAACCCCCTAATAAGCGGATGGCTCTTTTTCGCGGAGAGATAGTAGCAGGACCCCAACCTCTTCACCGAGAAGAAATAGAGAAATAAGGACATCGATGGGTGAACCTGGTTGCTGACGCACAACACTAGGAATCCCACAACGACACTAATGGCATTGGGCATCAGGCGATACAAGGGCAGCTCCAGGAAGTTCAACACATCTAGCAAGAACGGATGGGGGGGGGAAAGCGCAACCCTTGCTCGAACGAGGAAACATACACTCCCACCTCACGGTCACCCGCGAAACACACCCTCTCTTGCAGCTCCGGTTCACGAACAGAATACGGTGGCCTGACATACATCTCGAAGATCTCCTCGATGGATTTCTTCAGCACCGACTTCACGTCCGCAATCTCGAGAGGCACCTCTCCAGTCTCCGCGGCGGAGCTCCCCTCCCCAACCACCCTCGACCCCTGACCACGAAATGAAGACGTTGAGGACGACATCTATAAAACGGACCTCTTACCTAATGGGCTCCGGCAACTCGGACGGCTTCGCTTCGTCGTCGACCACTCCCACGAGGAGGATTCTGGCAAGGAAAATGAAGTCTCCGACAAGCTCCAGCCGCTCGCAAAACCTTCGCCCAACAATCAGCTTTGCTTCGCTCCCCTCCCTGAAATATCTTTTACGCAACTGCGCAAAGCATCAGGACCGTCGACCTCGTGACACGTGTCATCATCCGTTCCCTATCCAGCGTCGATCCACACGCTCTGACGCCTCGCGTACTGGCAACCGTCACTTCTGCCACGCGTCCTCTTTGAAGTGGTCAGACCGCTTCGATTCCCAGCCGCCGTCGATTCTCCAGGCTGACATCCAATCACGCGATCGCCAGCAGGCCCCGTCAATTCCCGCCCAAATCCCGGTGAGATGATTACCCCCATTCAAAATTACTCCACCCTTCGCCTCTTCTTTCTACGCACCGCCTGCCTGAAGGCTGAGTCCGACCTCCGTCGAGGCGGCCGAAACGCGAAGGAGCCGCTCATCCCAAGGCCTCATCTGACCTCCGTCGGGACGGAATAACCGGTAATCCACCGCTCAATCAGTTCTGGATCTAGGTTGCAAGTCTTAGCAAACGTTCGTACGGATCAAGCTACCTCGGCCCGCCTCGGGTCCACCGAGAGTCACTCTGGATTTTCGATCAAACCCCTTCTAACCGCGGTATATCTCAACTTCCCTCTACCGACGATCGGAAATATCCTCGGCAGAGCGAAGTTGGGGGCAGTCACGTCCCTCACAAAACTGCCGGTCTACGGACACGACTAGGAAGAATACAGTTTCGATACAAGACCAATACAATGCATTTGCCCAAATAGCAATGTTATACACTAAACATTCCAAACGCTACAAAAAAAACACTGGCTGTAACCCTTACACAAGAAGGTACAGCCCTCCCCAAACCCACTTTCTTAGCGGCGCCCCCTCTCAGCCGACCGAGCCCTCACCTCTCTCGCCACTTGCCGAATCCCCGCATCCCTCGCCTCTTGTAACATCGGCACAACATGCTCATCATAATAGCGACGGATAGCGGCTCCGATCATTTCGCCTTCAGCTTCCCGTTTTTCCTCCAGCCGTCGCGTCGCGACACCCCTCTCCCTTTTCTCGACCTCAAGGGCCTCCTTTAGGCCTGCTATTTGCCGCCTCTGTACCCCGATCACCCTCTCCTTGCTAACCAATTCCGCGGCGTGCTTCGACCGGATGTCATCCCTCTCCCGCGTTACTTCTTGGAGTTGGCTCTCGACCTTTGCTTTTGACTAATCAAAATACGCAGCCCGCCCCTTCTCCACCTCATAAGCCTTCCTAACCCTCTCCAGCTCCGCTTCCGTGTCCCTCAGCTTCGCCTTGACCTCGCCGAGGTTCGCCCTCGCTACCTCAAGAGACGCTCTGGTGACGGCCATAGGAGTACGGCCCTGCAGGGCTAACATGTTCGTAACCATCTACAGAAGACCCGAATCAGCAGGGCACGAACAAAGAAAGCCCAAGGGTGAGGAAAGAAAACCGTCTTACCTGCACGACGTGCCTTATAGCAGAGCCACACAACCGTTCCGCCCCCACACAAGTCAAAGACTCGCGATCGCGCTGTAACACGCAATACTCGGCGAGACGCGCTGCCACTCCCGCGTCCTCGAATACCAACTTGTCGCAGCCTACTCGAAAAGGGAACTTATGGAGACGGTCATCTGGATATGCCTCGACCTCTTCTCGGGTCCTCTTGAAACGAATGAGGGCGCCCTCACAACCCGGGCTCGATGACCTCCCCATTTCCCACGAAGGGATTCCGTATGGCCACTTTTGAACCAAAGGCGCTCGGCGAGGCTCGACCACCTCTGATACCCTAGACGGGACGGAGGGTCCGGCCCCCCGTGCAGACGCGCCCTCATGAAGATCTTCGTCGGGCCCATCGACAGAGTTACCTGGCTCAGCTGCCCTCCATCCCGGATGCGCCCTCTCCCCACGGGGAACCCAGCCTCCCCGTTCCCGGGATCCTGCCTCGCGCGCCACCCCCTTGCCTTTCCCACGGGGATCAGTGTCCTCCGAGATCGGGGCTCCGACCGAACCCGACACCTCCTCCGGCCCCCGCATCACGTCTCCGCCTACCAAAAAAAGAAGATCAGGGCAAGCCTAGCCCAAGGTTTACTAAACATCAAAGATACCTGGGGCCAAAAGTCCTGGGCGAGCCGACTGCTCAGCGTCAGACTCGTCAACTGCGGTACGCCTCGGGCAGTTCCATCAAAATCTGAGCTTTGGTAATATCCTCCCCAGTCAGCTCCACCCTTTCATTTACTAGGGGATTCCGCGCCCCCCAATTTGACATCAGCGCCACGTCGCTTGGCATCATCACGAAGGAGAACTCCCTCATCCAATCGCCGACGTCGTCGGGCACCCCGAGGATAAGTCCTCGCCCTCTCCTAGAGCAAACACAATGATACATTCCCCTCTTCCGGATTACGAAGAAATACTGGAACAGCGCCAGTGAGGGACTCAAGGAGCAGGCAAGGCACAAAACGACAAACCCCACTAACAAGCCCCAAGAACGGGGCGCTAGGGCAAATATCGGCAGCACCAGGAAATTCAACAAATAAAACAAATACGGATGGATCGGGAAGCGGAGCCCCAACTCGAATAAGCGGACATAGACCCCGACCTCGTTATCTCCAGGCGAACACACCGCTTCCTCTGACCCGGGAACCCGAACCTCATAGGGTTGTCGCACGAACCGCACGCGAATCTCCCTGATGTTAATCCTATCCAACCTACATCGGAGGGATCCAATCGCTCTCGGGACAACGGAACGCCATGACCCTCTTTCCCTGGGCCGCCGCACCCCCGGCTGCGACGCCCCCTCACCCACCAACTCCTCCTCCCCCACTTGGCTACCGCCTCCAACTTCGAAATGAGAAGCCATCGGTCGGAAAGGAAGGAAATTAATTGTTATTACCTGTCTGATCCCTCAAATCTGGAAGACGTTCGAAAGAAGATGACCAGCGGCGGAAGCAGCAAACTAGCCAGCAAGCGACAGATAGAAGTATCGAACGTCGGAGAAGAATCAGAGAGAGATAAAAAAACTCCCGCCGACCGCCTCCCAGAACCTTTTATTTGTAAAGTGGGCCACCGGGCCATCACGGTCGTCGGCCTTCTGCCACGCGGCGCCCATCGGGATGTCCATGACGCCTCGACTGGCGTGAGGGTCACTTCATCCACGCGTCGCAAACCCAATCGTGGAGGCGCTTCGTTTTTCTCTACCCCCTTTCAAATCGTAATAATGACCAGTAAGGCGGGAGTTCTGTCACGCCCCGCTTCCCTAAAATGGAGGCGAGACGTGAAAAGGTCTGCACGAGAGTGGAGCTGTGAAGCCCCAAACCCGATAAGCATCAATAAAACGTAAGCAGGTCCCTGTAACCACAAACGGAACAACAATAATAACACAAGGAGAGACAGAAATAAAATTCTCATATCTCTTAAATTGTCCAACATGAAGATTAATTTTGACATCCAAAAAAGCCACCATGCTAAAAGAAAGAGTCTAAAGGCCCAGAACAAGGCCAACAAAAGCAACAACATAGCAAGGTATAGGTGCTGCGCACCGACAACAAAACAGCAGTCTAAGACAAAAGGTAAGCTCAACGAAGACACTAGGACTGGTCCCCAGTGTCCACGTACTCCCCGTCAAACACAAGCTCGGGCTCGGCGTCAGCGAACACCTCGTCCTCAACAAGGTACTCAGGCTCAGGATCTAACATGTGTCACCCAAAAGAGTAAATGGGCACATGTCAGCAAGTCTAAAAGACTTGGGCAAGGAAACTGAAAGTAAGGCAACTAGCAACCTAGAAGTTATAGTATGCATGACATGGCAGTTATAACATGAGTGCACAAGCAAGACATGTCGAGACAATAAGAACAAGAGAACAATTATCGGGACAAGACAAGAGTAGCCAAGCTACTAACAATCTCAATCAATTCACTAGTCACGTTTCAAGTTGTTTTGTAGATGTTTACGCCTTACAGCTGAATGGTTTGACATTCACGCTGATTGGCCGCTTAACAACTACCCCAAGACCCAGAGTTTACGCCTTACCACTGCAGTTGCTGATCGGGCAGACTCCCAGTTGATTGGCCGCTTAACTCTTACCCCCAATACCCACATGTAATCGAGCCAGGGTCCCCGCACACGAGCTCAGTAAATGAGCCAGGGTTGCCCCTCACAGGAGCTCGCATTCTAGTTCACGATTTATAAACAATTGGCGTAGGGGTGCACCTAGCCGGAAACAAGCAATTCGGGCATTGGCTATCAACCAACACATGGCCCTCTTCTGGAACACGAGCCAGGAACACAAGCATTGTAGCGAAGCTACGCATTCGCGGAAACACTTTAAGAATGCAATGACATGACAATTAATTTGCGTACCGTTAATAGAAATTAAACATCACATGGTAATTGTGCAACATGATATATGTCGAAACTAGCTTCGTTGTCAAGCTAGTTCCCCAATTTGCGCCTAGGCGAGTATCATTTCGTCGCCTAGTCTCTTTTACGCCTACAACAAGCAAATGGCCTAAAACATGGCCTAAACCCTAAGTGGCAAGTTTCACTTGCCTAGCACCGAGGATGACGATCACGAGGGTTCGTCTCACGGATGCTAATCTACGGGGGAGTCGCTGTTATGAAGAAACAACCATCAAAACAACATTTATTCATTAGGGTTCCACAAAAACACAATGGTTATGCTAAAATTAAAGAATCGAGTATTACCGTGTAGGGATCGAGAGAATAACGCCGAGCAACCACGGCGACGGAAGAAACGTTCCGAGGAACCTAGGGTTCAGATCTGGAAATGATTGGAGAAGTTTGGAGAATTAGGGTTTTGGGGGATTTTGGGGATTTGATGAGATTTTGGGGAAGATGAGAGGTAGAATGTGTTGAGGGTGTGTTTGGATGATGGAGTTTGGGCTAGGGATGAAGGAATAATGGTTTGAGGTAGTAGGGGGCTCAATGGGAGAGAATTTAGGGTTTTAGGTCGTGAGGAGGAAGAAGAAAACGTTTGGGAGGGGTTTAAATAGGATGGGCTGGCGGCTGCCCAGAAATTAGGGTTTTAACACAGATTAGTCGGTCAAAGAGAAACTACTGACCGACTAGTTTGGAAACTAGTCGGTCGGTTGACCTACGCAGACCGACTAAGTGTAAACAATAACTCCAGTACAGAAATAGGATTTATATTTAGTCGGTCAATGAACAACTGCTGACCGACTAGTTCGACATCTAGTCGGTCGATGAACGTTCTTAGACCGACTAATAGTGAACAGTAACTAGTATCAAAAATAGTTGATGAGTTAGTCGGTTAAAGAAGCATTGCTGACCGACTAGTTTGCAACCTAGTCGGTCAACCAACGTTCTTAGACCGACTAACGACAAACAGTAACTCTTGAATAATTTAGAAAGCCAACTAGTCGGTTCAAGAAGGCTTGCCGACCGACTGGATCGTCATCTAGTCGGTCGGTACCCCTTCTTACACCGGCTAATGTGCACCAAAAGTTCCGAAATGGAGCGCGGAGCACCGAGATCGATTTCTAAGACTCCTAGGCTTGATCTAACAATAAAATATGACCGATACGAAGCCCGTCACGAATGACTTGCTCCGAAATCGACGATTCTAAGAAAGAAGCTAGAAAACACGATGATACGATCGAAAACGAAAGTCACGGAGACGAAAACCACACATAAGGAGAAAATCCACCAAAACTTTTAATATAATATAATAAATCCAGATACATGAAAACCAGTCGTTACATCCTCCCCAACTTAAGAAAAATTCCGTCCTCGGAATTTCCCAACACTCACGTGTTCGGGAACAAAAGTGGGAAACGCTCTCGCATCTCATCCTCATTCTCCCAAGTAGACTCTCCAGGTGAGCCGTGTCGCCACATTACCCTCACAAGATTGACAATCTTGTTCCGAAGTGACTTCTGACACCTGTCCAGAATCTGCACTGGATGCTAGTCATACGTCATGTCAGGGCGAACGGTAATCTCTGAGAAATCCATAGCATGAGATGGATCGCTAATGTATCGACGAAGCTGAGACACATGGAAAACATTGTGAACTCCCTCCAAAGATGGCGGCAAGGCTAAGCGATAAGCTACCTCGCCAACTTTCTCCAGAATGTCAAACGGTCCAATGTATCGTGGGCTCAACTTCTCTCGCTTCCCAAAACGAATCACACCACGATTCGGAGAAATCCTCAGAAACACATGATCTCCAGGCTGAAACTCCAAAGGACGCCGTTTAACATCCGCCCAATGCTTAAAATGGTCCTGAGCAATCCTCAACCTCTCCCGAATGTTCCTGACAACCTCCACAGCCTCCACAATCATCTCAGGTCCCAACAACTCCCGATCACCAACATCATCCCAACTCAATGGCGATCGAAATTTTCTCCCATAAAGAGCGGCGAAAGGCGCCATGCCAATACTTGCCTGGAAGCTGTTGTTGTAAGAAAACTCTACCAGATGTAGATGGTCCTCCCACGAACCCTTGAAATCCAACATGCACGCCCTCAGCATGTCTTCCAAAATCTGAATCGTCCTCTCGGACTGACCATCCGTCTGCAGATGGTACGCCATGCTGAAACTCAGATGCGTACCCAAACTCTTCTACAAACTCTGCCAGAACTGAGATGTGAACCTCGTGTCTCTGTCTGACACGATACTCACGGGGACTCCGTCAAGTCGCACAACCTCCTGCACGATTCACGTTACATCACCATCCAAACTAGGAAAAAGGAAATAAAAACGGAGAGTAAAAGAATTTTACCTCCATATATCTCCTTGCTAGCGCCTCAGTGGACTGTCCCACTCGGAACGGAATAAAGTGCACGGATTTGGTCAATCGATCTACGATCACCCAAATCGCGTCATTCTGCTTCGGACTCTGAGGTAGTCCAGTCACGAAATCCATAGTGATGTGTTGCCATTTCCACTCCGGAATCGGAAGCGGTTGTAGCAACCCGGCCGCACGCTGATGCTCCGCCTTCACTTGCTGAAAAACCAAGCACTTGGCTACAGTCCGAGCCACACTCCTCTTCATACCATGCCACCAATAATTCAGACGAAGATCCTGGTACATCTTGGTGCCACCAGGATGCGCAGAATACGACGAACTGTGTGCCTCCACCATCAACTCCTCTCTAATATCCCCAGCTGGCACACACAACCTGGCTCCGAACCTCAACGAGCCATCCTCATGAATCAAAAAGTCAGTCCGCAGACCGGCTTCCACCTGCTCCTGAATCTTCACCAGCTTCGGATCCTCAGCCTGGCCAGCCTTGATCTGATCCACGATCGTCGACTGTATCTGCATACACATCAACGAAGAAGCCTCCCCAGGAAGAACAACCTCCACACAAGACTCGCAAAAATCCTGCTGCAATCTCCACTGCGAGGTCAAAATCATCACCGCTGGAAGCCTACTCAAAGCATCAGGGACCACATTCACCTTGCCAGGGTGAAACTGCAAATCAATATCATAATCCGCCATAAGCTCCAACCATCAACGTTGTCGCATGTTGAGCTCCTTCTGAGTAAAATATACTTCAAGCTTTTGAGATCGGTGAAAATCTTCACTTTCTCACTCAACAGGAAGTGCCTCCAAATCTTAAGAGCAAACACAACGGCAGCCAACTCCAAATCATGCGTCGGGTAATTCTTCTCATGAAACTTGAGCTGACGAGAAGCATAAGCCACAACATGCCCGTGCTGATGCAACACACAACCGAGACCCTTGCCAGAAGCATCACAAAAGATCTCAAATCCACCACTGCGATCAGGCACAACAAGAACAGGGGCAGTCGTCAAACGCTCTCTCAGAACACCAAAAGCACGCTCACAATCACCCGACCAAACAAAAGGTACATCCTTCCGCGTCAACCTGGTCATCGGCTCAGCAATACGTGAAAAGTCCTTAATGAAACGCCGATAGTAACCAGCAAGTCTAAGGAAACTCCGAATCTCAGACGCAGATGACGGAACAGGCCACTCTCTGATGGCCCTAATCTTCTCAGGATCCACTGAAATACCATCTCCAGTCACCACATGCCCCAGAAAAGCAACTCTGTCCAGCCAAAACTCGCACTTCGAAAACTTAGCATACAAACGATGCTTCCTCAAAATCTCCAACACCGTCCTCAAGTGCGAGGCATGCTCTTCCCCTGACTTCGAATAGATCAGAATGTCGTCAATAAAGATAACGACAAACTTATCTAAAAAGTCGTAGAAAATCAGGTTCATCAGGTTCATGAAAACTGCGGGTGTGTTAGTTACGCCGAAAGGAATAACCCCAAACTCGTAGTGTCCATACTTCGTCCTGAACGCTGTCTTCGGAACATCTCCCTTCTTCACCTTCAACTGATGGTAACCACTCCTCAAATCCAACTTCGAAAACACCCTCGAACCTCCAAGCTGATCAAAAATATCATCGATGCGAGGCAACGGGTATTTATTCTTAATGGTCACCGCATTCAACTCCCGATAGTCCACGCACATGCGACGCGAACCATCCTTCTTCTTCACCGGCAGCACCAGTGCTCCCCACGGAGACACACTAGGGTTGATATAACCCTTCTGCAGAAGCTCATCTAGCTGCTTCCGCAACTCCTCCAACTCAGCGGGTGCCATACGATACGGCGCCTTCGAAATCGGCTGCGCACCTGGAATAAGATCGATAGAAAATTCTAAAGCTCAATCAGGTGGCAAACCAGACATCTCCTCGGAGAAAACGTCGCCAAAATCACGCACCACAGCTGGCCACTCCAGCTCCATCTGCATAGCCACAACCTCCACTGGCCTGGCCCGAAATCTGACAGGACCAAGCGAACTGCTACCACGACTGAACTCAAATACTGGATGTCCGGGAATCTCGAACACCACCTTCTTCCTCCTGCAGTCAATCGTAGCATAGAAGCTCGCAAGCCAGTCCATCCCAAGAACTGCATCATAGTTGATGATGTCGTGGACAATGAAATCAGCGAAAAGCTCATGTCCACAGACCACCAACGAGCAAGAACTACAACCACGATGCACCGAGACCACGCCATTCCCTGTAACGATGTTCCAACTCTTGGGAAGAGGGGACGTCGACAAGGAATGCCTCTCCACGAAGCTCCGAGAAATAATGCACATCGATGCACCAGAGTCAAAGAGGACTCGTGCAGGAAATGTGCACACCAAAACCACACCTAACAAGCAATTAACAATCAAACCCTAGTCTAGCAAACAATCATGTTCAAGCAAACAACAAAATCCAACAATCAAACCCAGCTAGGAAAGTAACAGCTAGATTGAGGATTACCTGCGATAACCTCATCCATAGCCTCGCTCTCCGCCGCGGTCATCAGAAAAGCCTGTCTCCTCGGCGGAATAGCCTGCTGAAAAGCCTGCCTCTGTGGAACAAGAGCTGCTCCACGCCCAGCAGGAACAGACAATTGCTGCTGCAACGGCTGTGCTGCTACAGGTGCCCTCCGCAGCTGATTCGCATGCCGACAATCCTTCGCGACATGGGAAGCATCACCACAAACCAAACACTGGCCCAAAAACTTCCTACACTGATCCTTAATGTGGCCAGGCTTGCCGCAGAAATGGAAAGTCTTCTGAACAGGCCCTCCTGGCCTCTTGAACTGAGCTGGCTGATTAGGCTTGAAACCAGGCCTAACCACCGCCCTGGCCTGCTCCATAGGCCTCTTCCCAGCACCAGAAACATGTCCTCTCCTATGACTCAGGTTCAGCTCCTGCCTCCTCGCAGCGACCAGAACCTTCTGATAAGAGTCCAGATCAGAGGAAGACACAAAACTCTGGAGCTCCAAGGCAAGTCCCTGAAGGAACCTCTGAGCCCTCTCATCAGCATCCTGCACCATCTTCGGTGCGAACGGACTCAGCCTAGTGAACTCTTGGTGGTACAGGTCCACCGTCAAGCTCCCTTGCTTCAGATCAATGAAGCGCTGCAGCATCTCCTTCCTAACAGCCTTCGGAAAGAACTCCTCATCAAACCTGGACTTAAAGGTAGTCCAAGCTATCGGCTCCACCAGCATCTTTTCTTCCGCATCCCACCAGTTCCGAGCATTATCCTTGAGTTACCTCTTCGCCAAATCAACCCATCCAGCCGGGGTGATCTTGGCCATCTTCAAATTATCCTCAATGTTCCGAATCCACTCATCGGCAGCTAGAGGACCCTCAGACCCATCAAAATATGCGGGACCCAGCATCCGAAATTGCTTCGCTCCCGGCTCGGAGCGAGGGACAACCGGAAGCGCCCGGGCAGCTCGAGCAAGTGGAGCATTCTGGACTTGCAGGAGCACGCCCTGCTGCACTTGCATATCTGGAGCATCATCCGCATCATCTCACCGTTGGTGGGTTCCCGCTCAGGCTCCTCATCATGAGGGAGCGCACCACTACCCCCACCACGGGTGAATCGTCTTCCTGCCATCTAATGACACAGAAAACGAAGCAGATTAGACTCATAGCTTATGACTCGGACGTCGAACTTAGTTTATTGGACATTCTAATATTATTATCGTTATTCCGATATTCGCAGTTACAGAAGAAGACCTGCATGGGCCACCAATAAAACCTGTCACGCCCCGCTTCCCTAAAATGGAGGCGAGACGTGAAAAGGTCCGCACGAGAGTGGAGATGTGAAGCCCCAAACCCGATAAGCGTCAATAAAACGTAAGCAGGTCTCTGTAACTACAAACGGAACAACAATAATAACACAAGGAGAGACAGAAATAAAATTCTCATATATCATAAATTGTCCAACATGAAGATTAAGTTTGACATCCAGAAAAGCCACCAGGCTAAAAGAAAGAGTCTAAAGGCCCAGAACAAGGCCAACAAAACCAACAACATAACAAGGTATAGGTGCTACGCATCGACAACAAAACAGCATTCTAAGACAATTATCGGGACAAGACAAGAGTAGCCAAGCTACTAACAATCTCAATCAATTCACTAGTCACGTTTCAAGTTGTTTTATAGATGTTTACGCCTTACAGCTGAATGGTTTGACATTCACGCTGATTGGCCGCTTAACAACTACCCCAAGACCCAGAGTTTATGCCTTACCACTGCAGTTGCTGATCGGGCAGACTCCCAGTTGATTGGCCGCTTAACTCTTACCCCCAATACCCACATGTAATCGAGCCAGGGTCCCCGCACACGAGCTCAGTAAATGAGCCAGGGTTGCCCCGCACAGGAGCTCACATTCTAGTTCACGATTCATAAACAATTGGCGTAGGGGTGCACCTAGCCGGAAACAAGCAATTCGGGCATTGGCTATCAACCAACACATGGCCCGCTTCTGGAACACGAGCCAGGAACACAAGCATTGTAGCGAAGCTACGCATTCGCGGAAACACTTTAAGAATGCAATGACATGACCAATTAATTTGTGTATCGTTAATAGAAATTAAACATGACATGGTAATTGTGCAACATGATATATGTCGGAACTAGCTTTGTTGCCAAGCTAGTTCCCCAATTTGCGCCTAGGCGAGTATCATTTCATTGCCTAGTCTCTTTTACGCCTACAACAAGCAAATGGCCTAAAACATGGCCTAAACCCTAAGTGGCAAGTTTCACTTGCCTAGCACCGAGGATGACGATCACGAGGGTTCGTCTCACGGATGCTAATCTACGGGGGAGTCAATGTTATGAAGAAACAACCATTAAAACAACATTTATTCATTAGGGTTCCACAAAAACACAATGGTTATGCTAAAATTAAAGAATCGAGTATTACCGTGTAGGGATCGAGAGAATAACGCCGAGCAACCACGGCGACGGAAGAAACGCTCCGGGGAACCTCGGGTTCAGATCTGGAAATGATTGGAGAAGTTTGGAGAATTAGGGTTTTGGGGGATTTTGGAGATTTGATGAGATTTTAGGGAAGATGAGAGGTAGAATGTGTTGAGGGTGAGTTTGGATGATGGATTTTGGGCTAGGGATGAAGGAATAATGGTTTGAGGTAGTAGGGGGCTCAATGGGGGAGAATTTAGGGTTTTAGGTCGTGAGGAGGAAGAAGAAAACATTTGGGAGGGGTTTAAATAGGATGGGCTGGCGGATGCCCAGAAATTAGGGTTTTAACACAGATTAGTCGGTCAAAGAGCAACCACTGACCGACTAGTTTGGAAACTAGTCGGTCGGTTGACCTACGCAGACCGACTAAGTGTAAACAGTAACTCCTGTACAGAAATAGGATTTAGATTTAGTCAGTCAATGAACAACTGCTGACCGACTAGTTCGACATCTAGTCGGTCGATGAACGTTCTTAGACCGACTAATAGTGAACAGTAACTAGTATAAAAAATAGTTGATGATTTAGTCGGTTAAAGAAGCATTGCTGACCGACTAGTTTGCAACCTAGTCGGTCAACCAACGTTCTTAGACCGACTAACGACAAACAGTAACTCCTGAATAATTTAGAAAGCCAACTAGTCGGTTCAAGAAGGCTTGCCGACCGACTGGATCGTCATCTAGTCGGTCGGTGCCCCTTCTTACACCGGCTAACGGGCAACAAAAGTTCCGAAATGGAGCGCGGAGCTCTGGGATCGATTTCTAAGACTCGTAGGCTTGATCTAATAATAAGATATGACCGATACGAAGCCCGTCACGAATGACTTGCTCCGAAATCGACGATTCTAAGAAAGAAGCTAGAAAACACGACGATACGATCGAAAATGAAAGTCACGGAGACGAAAACCGCACATAAGGAGAAAATCCACCAAAACTTTTAATATAATATAATAAATCAAGATACATGAAAACCAGTCGTTACAAGTTCCGAAGCTGACGTCACCACCACCGGGCGTGGGCCAAGGCCCTTACTGATGGTCCAGGACGTCGTAGATGGTTCGCCCTCCGAGCCGAGCCGGGCTACCACCTCAGACTCGAAGGCCGGGGGCAATTGTTACGACCAAAAGATCGTAGGAGTCCGACTCCCACCCAGATCCGCCGACATACCACGTGAACTCTCCCCTTCATGAAAGGGCCACCACCCCGGAAAACCGAAGCTACATGGGAACGGGCGCACCTCACAGCACTCCCCCCACCCGGCCGAGATGTACAACCGTAGTTGCTCGATCCGCCAGGGGCAGTGCGCTTGGGGAGCGCCCGGACAGCACCGCCGGGTATGTTGACATAGGCACGGGCGTATCCTTCTATGCCAGCGACCCATAGCCCACGACCGAGCAGGGGGCGCGGCTGGGCCGGACAACCCCCGATCCGAACGACCCGTCTAATCCCCATGAACCGCGATGCCTAGGATAGCATAGCCAGACCTTTAGTTCATCACCAACGACAAACAACCTAGGATAAGGACACGACTGACACAAACACCGCCCGACCGTCTGACAAAGCACCCCCTGGCAGCTGAGCCCCCTGACACTTAATGCTTTCGGCCCTGACATCCTGACAAAAGTGACCCTGGCCGTTGCGCCGTCTGACAAAAGCAGGTCAGGCACTCCTGTTCCTGACATCCTCATCCGAAGCTTCCGCTGACAACCGAGCCAACTCAGCACGTCGAGTCAGCATGCCAGGTCAGCCCCACCTAGTCATCTCCCATCAGGTATAAATACCCCCTTACTTCTTACGAGGAGAGGGGTTGGCAAATTCTCTCTCTCAATCTATTATTCACACACGAGAGCAAAGGTCGTCCACATCTTTGTTCTCCCACTTATAGCTTGCCACGTACGGTCGACACACCCTCAGTCCGACCGGCGTGCCTAGCCCCCGTTTTAAGTCCTATCACTGACTTAGGCATCGGAGGGGCTAAGGGTTGGACCCCAACCCCGCCCTTCTGACGAGTTGCTCGTGCTGCAGGAAAGCTCGCCCCTTGGTCGACATCAGCTTCAGCCTCCCGCCATCCAATCTTCCTCCGCCGCGTCCGGAGAGATTGGACTCCGTGGCCACCCCCGGCGGCAAGTCCAACCTCTTCACCCCACTAATCACTTGTTAAATAGCCCACCTAAACCCTCTTCTCAACATAACCACCGTGCCCTTGGTTCTCCTCAATACAAATTCATTGTACGCGAGTTCCACCTCGTAACAGACCTGATGCTGAATTTCCTTTTCAGGTCAAATATAGGAAAGACACTTAAATGCAGAGACAATAGAATAATGAAATTTAAATCTTTTGGTTTCTTTTTTTAGTTGAGCTGTTAAGGTTTTGATTGAAAAGCTTATATCAAGTTGTGTTATACATGTTCCTAAATGCAGATTGTGAGTGCCTCTCAAGATGGGGATATTTATCCTTTCATATTTTTTATGTTTGAGAAATATAACAATGTTTTCAAGTTAATTTATCCTTTGTGCATCACCAATTCAATGGACATAAGATTGAATTACCATTCATTATTTATGTATACTATTCAATGTTTATGTATAACCAAATGTTAGATATTCAATGTTTAAGATTATATGTATAAGATTAATTTACCAAGTGATTGAATTACCAAGTGATAGATAAATAATTTATGTATAACATTGAATAATTTATCCTATGTGCATCACCATATCTGAAATAATTTATCCATTTTTGATCTTATGTTCAATGGATAAATAACGAATAATCTATCCTATGTGCACACCAATTCAATGGATTTTTATGTCAAAATCATGCCCATTTTTGATCTTATGTTCATTGGATAAATAATGAATAATTTCCTTTTCAGGCCAAAGATATATAGGAAAGACACTTGAATGCAGAGACAATAGAATAATGAAATTAAAATCTTTTCATTACTGTATAAATTCTCACTTTTTTTAATTTGTTGTCATTTTGTTGTCATTTTGAATTTGTTGTCATTACTGTTAGGTTTTACAGTAGAGGGATTGATCCAATTCTAATTTGTTGTCATTTTGATTTTTTTGTGGGTTTCTTTTTTTAGTATGTATGTATGTATTTATCTATCACTTGGTCCTGGAAGTGGGTCAAATATTTATTGCAAATGACAAGAACTCCAAATCAATTTACCAAATGAATGAGCAAATTTGTCCCACACAGTCTCTCCCCTTCCATCCTCCTTCACTGCTCCCTCAAACTGCAAACAGAGAATAAAAAACAAATAAGCTATGTGTTTTCTTCAGTCTTCACAAAAAAAGATAATTTCCTTCTTGATGAAACAAAGAAAAAGAAACTAACTTGGTATGAAGCAAAAGTAGTTAATTCCAAAGACAAAACCCTTTGGGAAGCTGCCTCTGCTTAATCCTTCCCTCCCATGGCTCCCAATGACAGCAACAAGAACCAAGAGAGTGACAAAGATTGCCTCTTTCATCACCATTGGCATTGCTGGCTTTTGAGATAGAGAGCAGTGCTTTGGGTTCTATATGATGTTGTAAGGGGTGGCCTTGAGGCATATATATATATATAATAGATGGAATGACATGTCACTGGTTGTAGACCCAACTCTGTGACTTAATACCAAAAATACATTTTGCATGCAATTATCATAATACACCCAATTCTTTTTGCATGAGTACCATTGATAATGATTAGCAGACGCAAACTACGAAAATACATTTTGCATGCAATTAGCATAATACACTCAGGTTTATGACACATGGGTCAAAAATTATCAAATGTATGTATGTAGAAGTTGGTCAAATTTGTGGGTGCCATTTGAAGATGTGGTGGCAGTGACTTTAAATCCATGCCAATGTCTCAAATTTTTGTTGTACATCATGCTTCTGAGAAGGAAATTTTTCCTTTTCAGGTATGGTTCATTATTCTGGGGGGACATACCATTGTTAGTAACTTCTATCCATGGGGGACAAACAATGGATGATGTACTCATAGAATAAATTTTCCTGAAAAGGAAATTGTTGTACTCATAGTAACTGCTTCATTATTTTGGGGGACATACCATTTAAAATTTCCTTTTCGGGAAATTTTTGTACGCCATTGTTAGTAACTTCTATTCAGGAAAATGAAATTGTTGTACATCATTGATGCACATAGGGCATGGTACATCATGCTCCTGAAAAAATTAAAGAGCTGACAATAGCATAATGTTACAGGTATGGTCCATCATGCTCCTCTTTCCTTATTATTAAGTGCCTCTGCATAACTCTGATACATTGCTGGAAGGATACAATTCAGTATGTGATTTTTTTTGGTTTTGTTTTCTTATAAATGTACTGGTTGATCCCCCCCCCCCCCAAAAAAAAAATTAAACTAGAGGACTTGAACCAGGGGCTAGCGCATCCCACAATCCACCCCTACCCCTCAACTACTTACACATGCCTTTTCTGGCATTTACAATAAGCAGTGGATGCTTCTAATAGTTGATTCACTCATTTTTCAGGGCTGCGGAGTAAGATTTCTTCTGGAGGTTTTCTGAAGAGTACAACATTCAACATTGGTTAGAAATAGTAAGCTTTTGCATGATCTCCTTATTAATCCAAATTAGTTTTTATGGTATTTTTGGATATGGATCCTTGCCAACTATCTTATTTGATGTTAAATCCACAAATATGATATTTGATCAAGTCCTTACCAATTCTGTGCACATCTATTGTTTAGGGGATGATTTTAAGGTCTAAAATCCAGATACGCTCCTCATAATAGTTCAGGCACACAGTGTTACGTACTTCCAAATATCATGGCTAGGGGACTGACATAAAACTGCGCTAATTGTTAGTAACTTCTATCCAGGGGGACATGCCATTTTCTATATTTGACATGTATGTCAACTTATAAATTTTTTTCTGCTCTTTAATTTTCTGTCCTCTATTGAATCCAATGGATGAACCATACCTTTAACATTAATCCAAGCAGTAATTGATGTTAAAAATAAGTTAACATGAATCCAATGGATTCTGAACCAATCCAATTAGGTTTACCCAGAACTGAAAATGGATTCTGGCATTCAACACAATGGAGTATTGATTTACAATTGGAGTAACACCAATATTTAGTTGATGCAATTACCCAATTGGCAGTAACACCAATATCAAACTAAAAATATTTTCAAAATGGATTCAACTAAAAATGGATTCAACTAAAAATGAGGCCAGTTCATAAATATTTTCCAAATTCTCAAAATATTGCTTTACATACGTTAAAATGAATCCAATGGATTCTGAAACAATCCAATTAGATTTACCCAAAACTGATAATGGATTCTGAAAATGGATTCTGGCATTCAACACAATGTAGTATTGCTTTACTATTGGAGTAACACCAATATTTAGTTGATGCAATTACCCACTTGGGAGTAACACCAATATCAAACTGAAAATATTTTTAGAATAGATTCAACTAAAATTGAATTCAACTAAAAATGAGTCCAGTTCTGAAATATTTTCCAAATTCTCAAAATATTTCTTTACATACGTTAACATGAATCCAATGGATTCTGAAACAATCCAATTAGATTTACCTTGAACTAAAAATGGATTCTGAAAATGGATTCTGGCATTCAACACAATGTAGTATTTCTTTACAATTGGATTAACACCAATATTCAGTTGATGCAATTACCCAATTGGGAGTAACACCAATATCAAACTGAAAATATTTTCAGAATAGATTCAACTAAAATGGGATTCAACTAAAAATGAGTCCACCCTAGGTTGAGCAACTTACATTGTAAATACATTGTCACTACATTTGATGTAAGTATGCTAAGTGATACAAACATTGTTTTGAGACTCTATAATGCATTCTCATCTAATATATATGCTCAATGCTAATATGTGAATCATTAAGGTTGAGTATTTTAGGCTTTGAGCAAATTACATTATACCATGCATTATTGTATTTTTTTCTCCACTTTCAAGAAAATACATCAAGCATTTTAATAATGTGAAATTTGGTTCATTATTTTAAATGTGAAATTTCAGTTTTTTACAGGACAACTGAATTGCTCATATTATACCATGCATTATTTTCAATTGAGTAATTACAGGACAACATGAATGGATTCTGCATATCATGAAATAGCTCATTAGATTCCATTTTGGCATCCATTTTAAGCATTAGCTCATTAGTAAATCCATTTTAAGCTGGTATGGTTCATAAGCAAATTAGCAAATCACGAGTTATTATTGTTTTGGAGTTTTAATGCTCATTTCATTCATGTTTCTCATTTGCTCATTTTACACATTAAAGGATGGTGATCATTCATGTTTTGAAGTAAATGAGTTTTAGTTACAGGATTTTTGGATATACTAGAATGTGTAAAATCATGTGCTCACCATCCTGGAATGTCCAAAAATGATTTTACAGAATTTTTGGATATACTGGAATGTCCAGGATGTGTAAAATCATGATGCTCACCATACTGGAATGTGTAAAATCATGATGCTCACCATACTGGAATGTGTAAAAATGATTTTTTTGGAGTAAATGTAGTTTTAATTACACATTAAATGATGCTCAACCATTAGTCTCAGGAATTTACATGATTAGCAAATTCATGCAATTTTTGGATATACTGGATTTTTGGAGCAAATTAAATCATTAGCAAATCATTGCAAACCATGAATTAGATCATTAGCATCCATTTTAAGCAGCAAATTTTAAGCAGTAAATCCATTTTTGGCTAACTCATTTTAAGTAGTCAATCCATTTAGTTACAAGATGCATGAGCTAATGAGCATTCATGTTGAGCATCCATTATAACTAATAATTTTCATCTTATAGACAATGTTTCTCTTTTCAGGATTTTTTTGCTAGCTCATTTTTTGTCTATTAGATTAGCTATAAGATGATGGCTAAAAACAATGCTTAATGTAAAACTGTAAATACTCTTAGTTTAGGATGAGTTTATTCCCATTGATTTTATATTCATCTAAGGTAACATCCTGTTAAATTTAAGGGAAAAGCAGTATTTAAGGGAAAAATTTGATGAAGTTTTCAATGGCTTTAAGGATAAAATAACAGTAATAGTAATTTGCTTGAATTTATTCAATTACTTGATTGATTTTGTTGAGATAAAATTATACATAAATATCAATTCTAAAGGCATGTATATCTGTATCCCTGTTTGTTTTTTATAATTCTCTATTTAGAGGTAGGTGACTATGGAAGCCCATTACTAAAACTGAAAGGGGTAATTTTGTTTAGATGTATGTGACTGTGGAATTATAAAAAACGAAATTACCCTTTGCTTTGAGGCAAACCTCTCCATTATATGGTTTGTATAGAAAACTAAACTACTACTCGGTCAAGTCTCCAACCTGATTCATGGCAATGGCCGTTGCAATCAATATCAATGAATGAATTTGTAGTATATCTTCAATTGTTTCTTATGTCGATAACTTGATAAGCAAAAAAATTCTGTGTATGCTTTCAAGTATCTCTTAATTCTGGGTTGCATTGAAATTCTGCTTATTTATTGTGTCTACGTTATGACATCATAATTGGAGGGTATGAAGTTGTTTAATCTTGGATTATTACTTTAATAATCGGGTGTGGCAGAAAGAAATGCAAGGTATGTTCACTTTATACCGAACACAATATTTATAGTAAGATAGCTTGCCGGCACGTGCCATGCACATGAGTGGATGAAAAAAAGATCATATGGAAAGTTACTGATGAAAATTGTGATTGCTAAAGTACTATAACACATATTATCAAAAGCAAATTAAATTGAATTTTTAATTTTCTTCGTATTATTTGAAAATTTTATTTTAAAAACTATATGAAAACCCAATGTTCTAATTGGAGTGAAAAGTTACTTCATAATTACCTTCTTTCTATTTTTAATGAAAAATTCTACAATGTCATTTTGGAATTTGCTGCAATTGGATTTTTCTGATTTAGGTTTATGGAGAGGTTCAAGATTTTTAATGTGTGTTAAGCTAATTGGACTGTTATTGTTCTAAAATACAAAAACCTTTTGGATTGGCTAATTTTTGGATCTAATTGTGTCTGGGGTTTTTGTTTTTATTGTTATTTTTGATCTTTTTGCAGAAAGATGGGTAGTGGTGGTGTGACATATGCAGAGAGAGCAACGAGAAATTTTAGAGGTTGTCTTTGAGCTTTACAATGTTTGCAATGTTTTCGTTTTTTTGTTTGAGTTGTTCTTGATTGCAATTCATAGTCATGAATTTCTTTTGATCAAGATTAGCAAGAAATTTTAGTTCATTTTAGTTGGAAAATTCTACTTTTGTAACTATTGAATTAAGATTGCCCGTTGAGTATTGATTTAATTTGATTTAGTTTTGTTTACTTTCTTTTTGGAAACAAACTGAACATTTTGTGCAGGGGAAGAGATCATGTGCATAGTAGCCTAGGTCTGGCAATCTCTCCATCTACAAACTACTTGCTCAACAAGAAAACCTAATTGAATTTTTTTTCTCAATATTAAAACTTAATTGAATTTTTTTCCATTATTCTTTTGCTTGCTTCTTCACTATTTGCTTTGTTTGGTTAGGTATATTAATTCATGCAATTGTGATGGGATCTTGCATCTAAATTGGTGTCCCTTTTAGTTGGTTTCTTTGTTGATTAATTACTTGTGTTAATAATGATGTTCAAGCCATGGAGGCAGTGAAGTGGTGGGTGATGGTGAGAAGAAGATAATTAAAGAAGAGATGTGGAGGGAGGTGGGATAAGGTTGGGCTGCACAAAACATGGGAGGATTGCAGTGAGGTAGGATATGGCAGTCAACACATTGCTTGGAATGATGCCAAGTTATTGGTGGAAATATTGACAGTCAACGCCAAATATTTTCACTTCTACAAAGACCTAACTTATGTTTCAATGCAGGCGAGAATATACCGTTATGCTATTAATTTCTCCAGACTGTTGAGATTTATTATTTCAAAGACAAGCCTTGGCCATGGGACTTAATTTGTACCCATTAAACTTCAGCATGTTCTCTCTCTATTTCTTTTATTGAATGGGAATAATCACTAGGAAACAGAGTTTCAATTGTGGCCATTGATCCTATTGATCATTTTTTGATAATTCTATTAATTTTTGAAGATGGAGCTGGGTCATGAGAGAAGTGTGCCCAAAAGTTCAAAATTCAATAAACGTTGGCAATAAACAATAAGCAATATATTGGACACTGAATGTGTAATATATTCATTATCCAATAAACAATAAACAATAAACATTCCAATATATTTGGTGTCCAATACATTCAGTGTCCAAAATGTCAGTGTCTAATAAGCCAAGATGAAGAGCTTGCTACCAGGTAAGATGGGTGTTGGAAAAGTTCAGTTTTGAAGTTCAGTGTCCAATTAATTACATGTATGCAGTATACAGATTTGTTAGTGGGAGCTCAATTTTCATTTCCTTTTTGTACGCAGGGCTTATGATCGAGCTGCCATGAAATTTGGTGGTGTGTCCCCATCCTATTTGAATCTTCTTTTATTCTTTTTATATTCTTTTTACTCATATGTTGCATGTTGGATTTTTGCAGGTTGGATCATATGTTATATGTTGAAATTTGGTGGTGTGTGGGTAAATGATTCTTACAGGTGGGATTTTTCCATGTTTTCAATGTTATAACTAATGCAATTAGCTACTTGAAAATGTGTGGTACGTGACACTATGCAGTCTACGTACAAATCATGGTTTTTCTTCCCATAGTCCCTCCCTCTGCACAATGTAACAAAATGTGCATTTTGAAAAGTGTTTGCTATTGTGTACAATTTATGTGTTTGCTATTATCTATGGATTCTTTGTTGATTATGGATTTTATGTTGGTTATGATTGCTTTTGAGTTCTGTGTCTGCTATTGACTACAAATTCTCTGCTACCTATGAGTTCTATCTGCCATTGTCTACATGTTCTCTTATACTTATGGGTTCCATGTCTCCTAAAGTGATTTGTTTTTGTATGATAATCCAGACATAATTGATATTTATGCTCTAGCTAGCTAGAGGGGAAATGTTAGAATTAGAACATGTGTTAGGTATAAACAATGTTTTGATACAATGTATTACATGCTATGCTTGTCGTAATTAGTGACATGCATGGTAGATCAAAATTTGTTACATGTGTAACAGGCTTACTATAACTAAGACACGGATGGAAGCAGGCTAATCACTCACTTCTTCGTTATTTTCTCTCTTCTAACATGTTACATTAGGAGAAATATATGTTATTCGGTATATTAATATGATATGAAGTTTGCTTTTGGGCCCATATTATGAGACATCACACATGTCGTTCAGTTAATTATCTGCTTTTTAGGCTTCACCCTTTGCATAACTAATATGATTAACTGGTTGTCATGCCTCACTATTTGTGTGATGCAGGTTGGGGGCATCATATATACTTTACATGATGGCTGATACTCAAAGAAACGGCCAGGTACAACCGGCTACACCGAACCATCTTGCTCTTAATTCGAGGCCAATGGAGATGGAGGTTGTTTCTGTTCCTGTTGATCATCATAATCACTTCAGTATGAGAGACTCCAGTCAGATTCTAGACGCCATGGAGTCATGTGGAAGATACTAATTTCACCGCCACTTGATTTTTGTAACATACAAATCACAGATATCATATCTGTGTAAATAAGTAACCACTCGATGAATTTTTGGTTAGCGACTTGATTGTTTTCTTTGTTTCTATGTAACATTGAAATTCCTTTACACATTGAGATAGTCCTAGAGCATGTTATGCATCATATGTTTCATTGTAGCTATTTTGGATCAGTTTATTTGTAATATATTTAGTTACAAAATTGCAGCTTGAAGTTTTCTTTTTAAAAAACAATGCAGTAATATGTTAGGTGTGATTGTGTTCTAAGATTTTCCCCGAGTTACTAAATTGGGCCGGCATGGGCTAGCCCAGGCAGTGATGCACCGCCCACTGCTGGGAACTTTGTTCATGACGCTGGGGCCTGTTATTTATGTAGGTAGGACCCAAAAGTGTACACGTGGTGGGCATAGGGCTCACCAACAACTTTAGATGCCATTATTGAATCTCCTCGGTTCTTCTAGGGGTCATCCATCTCAAGGGTAAAATTTTCTCTCTCGAGTCCCAATGTTAAATGTGAACCAACATGACCCTACTACATGTTAAACGTTTTCACATAAAATACACATCCGGTGAGCTCACCGCCATCTACCACATGGTCCTCCTCTTGGGGGTGTAAACGGAACGATTAAATTCTTTTAAGCTTAATCTCACGGGACCTACTTACGAGCTAACTTCTTTATCACTCTAATTATTATTGAGTAATGTTTTTGAGCTTAAGCAGGTCAAAAGCCATTTTCTCGCTCTTATCTCAATGTTGTCACCCCTTCCTAAACTTCTTCCATAACCCGTGAGCACGGTTCATTTAAGATTTTCAACTGCGAAATCTTTGTTCCACAAAAAATTATTTCCACAGCCAATACATAAAAGAACACCAAATTAGTGTAAAAATATTTGGCGACAAGGGCTCATTTGGCGTGGGTCAATAAATTCAGCGCGGAACAATAAATTCAGCGCGGGTGCCTTCGACACAGAACAATAAATTTGCGCGGAACAACAAATTATCGTAGAACAACAAATTCGGTGCAGAACAACAAATTAGCGTAAAAAGTTTTAGCGTGTGTCTTTGACGCGGAATAACAAATTAGCGTAAAAACATTTAGCAGCACGTGCATTTTCGAAACGAAACAACAAATTCGGCGAAGACGCCTTCGACACAGAACATCAAATTCGCGTAGAACTACAAATTCGACACGAAACAACAAATTAGCGTTAAAAATTTAGCGGGCGCCTTCGGCGCAGAACAAAAAATTCACGTAGAACAACAAATTTGTCTCGGAACAACAAATTAGCGTTAAAAAATTTTGCGGGTGCGCTGCAGGCGCTCGCGCTGCAGCTAAATTTTTTAGGCTACTTTGTTGTTTCGCGTCGAAATTGTTGTTCTGTGTCGAATGTGTTCTTCCACGCCGAATTTGTTGTTCTACACCGAATTTGTTGTTCTGCACCGAAGGCGTGCACACCGAAGGCGCCTGTGTCGCAAAATATTTTTACGCTAATTTGTTGTTCTTTTAAATTTTGGCTGTGAAAATAATTTTTTGGGGAACAAAGATTTCGCGAGAGAAAATCTTAAATGAACCGTGCCCGAGGGCACGGGATATGACTAGTATATATATATATATATATATATATATATATATATATATATATATATATAGGAAAATTTTCAAATGAGAACATTTCGCACCGTGCGAAAATGTTTTTATCTTTTTTTTGAAATTTTTTTTTTCAAAAATTCTTTTTTCCACCCTCATTATATGTTGTTATACCCCCCTCAAAAAATAATGGTTGAGAAATAATGTCATTTGGCCTTCGATCAAGCCATTTCATCAAATTCGCACGTTTTGAGACCGTTAAATTTGTAACGGGTGGATGGGTGCTCTAATGCCCAACGGGTTCACCCATTATTTTCCCTGGGGTATATAATTGTATGGATTAAACATCAAAAAAAGAATTTTTGAAAAAAAAAATTTTAAAAAAATAAAAAAAATGTTTTCGCACGGGATTTTTCGCACCCGAAGATTGCCCTATATATATATATATATATATATATATATATATATATATATATATATATGACGAGTATGTGTGTATCTTTATTCATATCAAAACAATACAAAAACCCAATAGGAGGACTAAGTGGATAGAAGGAAGAGAGGGGATAGGGCACAAGCGTCGTCACCCACTACTAACTGCTATCGACCTAGTCAAACCTATGGTACAAAAGGTAACTAAGCAAAAAAGAGCAAGTATACTCCATATACAAAAAATGGTCAAGTGTCAAGAGTCTATAAAGCCCCAATTTGTAAAAGGGGCAGCCGATGATGGATGATTGCGATCAATATCTCGAAGGAAAATTTGGACATCAGCGACAATGGCGTCAAACAATGTAGTTTCTCCACACCCTTTCCTTCAAAAATTCTGCTATTTCTCTGCCTCCAAATATGCCATACCATGGATGCTAATATTGTTTTAGCTAAAATGCTAACACTCCCCTTCTTGCTGTAACGGGAAAGGAAGAGGTCCCCCACCTCAGCTAAAGAGAGAGGGCCCAAAGATATGATGCCATGCTTTAGGAGGCTTCTGCAAAGAAAGTATCGGGTATATACGCATCTAAAAACTAGATGTCCACACTTTCTATAGCATCATCCTTACATAACACACAATGCTGGCTAGAGGGAATACCCCATTTATGTAGAATACCTCTCGTGAGGATCTTACCATGGATTGCACGAAGTAGGGTGATTGCCATCTTGGGGATGTGATTACTATACCATACCAAACTGTAGTAGGGAAATGATGTCCCAATAATGCGATAACCCTCCCAAGCGTCGTAAAAAGTACAGGTGGGGCCGGCCTTCCATTCCCACGCATTGCTCTCATGCGTGAGTGATACTTCCCGAAGGATATGCTGAAGATCTTTGATAGAGGGGTCCTGTTTCCATCCGCATGAGGACTAGTAATCTCTGACAAGCTTCTACTCCTCCCCAACTGGAACATCCTGAGTATGAGCTATAGGTCCACTAGGAAGCCAATTGTTGTCGTACCAAAAGGAAGTACATGCACCGTCCCTTACAAGACGTCTGATGAGTTTAAGGGATATGGAACGGGAGCGGAGAATGAATTTCCAAGTGTCAGAATTAATAGGCTTAGGTTTAGCACCGAAGAACCCTGTTTTACCAGATATGTAGTGCCATCTCATGTAATGTGCCCAAGGCCCTTCAGAGGAGATGAATCGCCAGGTCAGTCGGACACCATATGCCACATTAAGATCAGAGAGTAACCTGTGTCCCATACCCCCCTCCTCCTTAGGGGTACATAAATCACGCCAAGCCCAAATGTGCTGGTTACCCCAAATTAAACGCCTGCAGGCAGAAGTGATAGAACATAGGATCGACAAAGGAATACGATAGGCAAACATCCAAACGGTAACCATGCCATAAATCACAGTGCAGACTAGCTCAATTCTGCCAGCAATAGAGAGAAGAGTAGAAGACCAACCAAGAAGCCTCTTCTTGCATTTATCTACCAGGCGATTAAACATGGAGGCTTTGGGATAGTGAGCTGAAAGGGGTAATCCAAGATAGGTAGTGAGTTCTGCCACCTTTTTAATACCAAGGGTGCTAGCAAGTCTCACATGCTCTTTAGTGCCATTACTAAAAATAACTGAGCTCTTCTCCAAATTTATCTGGAGTCCCATAAAATTATTAAATGTAACCAACATCTAAGCAATGCCGTCAAATGAATGAGTGTTTGCTCAGTAAAAAACCAATAAATCATTAGCTAATAGGAGATGGGAAATGGACCCCATTCTCCTCATAGGATGAATAGACTGTAAAGACTCTGCTCTAGGGGTGGCAATTTTCGGCCCGACACGATAAGACCGTGCTTGGGCCAACATTTTTGGCCCGAAATCCTTATTGGACAGGGCCGGCCTGGCCCGGTTCATTTTCGGGCCGGACCCAGGCCAAGCTTTTCAGCCCATGGGCGGCACAGCACGGCACGAAAAGTATTTGATCGCCCCACTTCAATTTGATCACACAATGATCTAAAGCTGATTTCAGTAATGTGCATTCATTTATGGTGTTGAGTCCAATGTCTTGAATCTTATCAGATCAAGGTCCAAATATCATAAATTTTAACAACTTCCCGCCAGCGCCAACTTTGATGTCTTCGGATCTTGGAGGTCGATCTTAGTTTCCAAGAAGAGACAAAGAACCAACAAACATGTTACTTCATCTTGCCAAATAAATGAAAACATTGTAGGACACATCACCTTATGCAACCCACTTAATCCTCTTCTTTCGTGCTCCATTTCGATGCATCTTTAAGCATATAAGACAAGTTTGTGTTTAAAAATATGATAAAATATTGTCACAATAGATAATTCATTCAACCCTATCGGACCTGGCCGGGCGGCCCGAATTTTTATCGGACCGTGCCCGGGCCTCTCCGGAATGGCCCGAAGTCTTATTGGGCCGGGCCGGCCCAGTCCTTTAGACTGCATAAGACCGGGCCAGCCCGAAGCCACCTCTACTCTGCTCTAGCCATAAGCAAGGAAAAATCTTCAATAACAATAACAAAAAGAAAGGGGGTAAGTGGTCACCTTGCCTCAGACCTCTGTTTGATGAAAAATTTCACGTCGACGATTCATCAACCAAAACTGAATAAGAGGGCGTTGTAATGGATTCTGCAATCCACTTGATATACCTTCATCCAAACCCCATTTGGTGCAGCCTAAATAAGATAAATCCTCTATTTATGCTATTGAAAGCTTTGCGCAGGTCTAACTTTAGACAGCTCTGGCACCCATAGGATTGCTAAAATCCCTAATCTGCTCAAGGGCAAGCAGCGTGCAATCTGTTAAGAGGCGCCCTAAAGAAAGGCAGCCTGATTTGGGGAGATCAGCTCATTACTAACCTGTTTCATTCTGTTACAAAGGATCTTATTGATGATCTTATAAAGCATGTTGCAACACGCAATTGGCCTGTAGTCCCATAGACCAGTAGCTTTAGAATTTTTAGGAACCAAAGTGAGAAATGTGTGATTTATCTGACGAAGCATTGACCCTGATCTGAAGAAGGAAGCAACAGATTGCACCACATACTGCCTACAATATCCCAAGCATGCTGCTAAAAATAAGCATTAAACCTGTCGGGTCCTGGGGCTTTATCCTTCACTATCTGAAAAACAACATCCTTTATCTCTTTAGCAATAACCCCTCTATCTCTTTAGGAATTAGGTTGGGGAATACATTCCAGTAATGGTCTTGGGCATAAAGCTTCTCAAAGTAAAGTGGGGTCTCATCTCTAAGAATGGCCAGATTAGAACTTCTGATCCCCTCCGCAGTGATCAGATGGGAGAGGTTATTATTGGTTTGTCTCGATTTCATGGCAGTGTAGAAAAATTTTGAATTTCTGTCACCCAATTTAAGCCAGCTCTGCCTGCTCTTCTGCCTTAAATCAGCCTCCTCAATATCTAATGCATTAGCAAGTCTGAAGGTAGACTCTTGCTCAAGTTTTTGGAGATTAGCATCAGAAGTAATCTGTGTATGAGCCTATATATTCAATAGCTCATCTCGACATACATTTGTATTCCTAATATCCTTATTACTAGCTGCAAATTTCCTTAGTACAGATTTGAGGTAGTACAATTTATTTACAACCCGAAGCATGAGAGAAACATACATGTTACTTTGGGCCCAATTAGCACAGATTAAATCCTTATATCCCGGTGAGGGAGCACCCTGCATTAAAGAATTTAAAAGGATTAGGGAAGGAGGATACCATGGGAAGGAGGTAAACAATTATCAGGCATGATCGCTAGTACCAGGCGAAGCGTACTCCATAAAAGAATGTGGTAAAATATTAATCCAAGCCAAGTTGCAAAGGATCCTGTCGAGCCGGGCTGAAATGCGACCCCCTCCAATCCTTCTATTGTTCCCGCTATAGTAATTGTCGATGCTCTTCATATCTAGCATCTGACAGTTTTGCATACAGTAATTAAAGTCGTTGCCCCCTTTAGAATCCAAGTGCCGACCACATATCTTCTCATTAGAAAATCTTACACAATTGAAATCACCCCCAATGATCCATGGCATATTTCCGAAGTAAGTTGAGTCTCCTGATAACTCGTTCCATAGATCATGCCTGAGGGAAGCGAGGTTGAACGCATACACTATTGTTAGGCCGATAACAAACCCAGAAGTATTAGAGAGAGCCATAGAAATATGTTGTGGAGATTTAGAATTAGGCATACAGCTCCAGATAGAATTATCATAGTGTATAACACTGCATCCCCCCGAATGCATCAACCTATTATCCACACAAGCCCAGCTATTGGGAAAACACTTTGAAATTCTAGACGCATTTTCTATCTCCACTTTGGTTTCCAATAAACAAGCAATAGAAGGTGTTAACTTTTGAAGTCTGACCTTGAGATCTCTCCTCCTCGAATAGTTGTTGAGCCCCCGAGTATTCCATATAAGAACTGACATTAAGACACAGTTGGAAGAGCTCCAATGTTGGTAGCTAGCCGCGAGATCCGACAGTTAGCAGAAGGCGAAGAATTTTTCACCTTATCCTTCTTTGGTTTATTAATATTAGCCATGGCTTTAAGAGTTTCATGCTCAGTCTCCCAATATGGATTAGGATAGGATCAAGTTTCATGTGCTTCACTTCGTCAGTATCGAGCAACAGGGTAGGCGTGTGACTCCTCTTAACATTGACTTCAACCGTATAACCTGCTGCATTTGTAGTTTCACCCAATTCATGAATTGCGCCCGATGGTCCGATGTAGCTTGATCCGTTGGCAGTTTGGACTGCATGAGCTTGATCATGGGAGCCGGCAACAAAATTTCCTGGAGTAGGAGATAAGCACCGGTCATCATCTACAATATACCTCGCAGCACTACATTCCCCATCATACCAAACGGCCTTTCTGCTAATATTTCTATGTCGATAGTCCTCTGCAGGACCGGGGCCTTCCCAATTCCTATCAGCAACGGTGTGAGTAGTATCATTAAGACCCAATCTGGATTGGTCTCTGGGCGCAACATAAACATTTTTGGTCCCCAGGGCATCTGGAGAATCCTGCATTGTTTTTAAAACTTCTATTACACACTGTTGTTCAATTTCAGGGACATTACCATCCATATTGGTGCCTAAGGAATCACCAACTACTTCAGACATCTCACCCCCAACAGTATCACCTGGGACCTCTATGACCCCCTTGCTAGCAACCTGGACCTTGCTTGTAGCCCCAGGGCTGGCCCAGCACTTTTGGATTGAAGTGAGCTCATTGGATACTGGAGTACTCAAAGAACATTGTATATTTGTATGGCCAAAACAAGTGCAGAGGCTGCACCTGGGGCTCCCCTTCGTACTTCACCTCCACAGAGATCTTAGCCCTATCATACAGTTCAACCAAAACTGACATAGCCAATGGGGTTTTTGCTTCCACTTCTACCAGACATCGGGCGTACAATATCCTATCCCAGTTTTCTGTAGCACGGTCAAGGCAGATTGGAGTCCCAACAACACTAGCTACAATATTTAATATATCTAACGTCTATAAGGACAATGGCAAATTATGTAGCTGAATCCACACCGGAATGACAGTAATAATATCTCAATCATGCTTTACAGATTGGCTCCAATGCTGAAGCACGACCAACCTACCATCAAATAACCAAGCCCCCCGTGCAAAATCTTGTCGTAATCTACCTCTTCCTCAAAGCGGAAGTAAAAGAATCCATTCTCTTTGGTGAAGATCCGTAACCCCCCCATCAGCCTCCAAAGTCGTTCTGTCCAATCCTTAACTTGACCATAGTAAGGGACGTCTCCGAGAACGTACCCTACAAGGGTGTTGTTCCATCTTGCCGCTCCAGCCTCCAGAAGGCTAGGCGGAACCCTCGCCTTGACAACACCGTCATCTCCAATAAGGGGATGGACATGGGACATCACCAATGGATCATCATACTTACGTCGAGACAAACAAATATCAATGTAGGATCTCTTCCCAACATTTGAATTAATGTGTATAGTCGCTGATGGTCTAATTGTCATTTTCACGAACACTTTGGATGCATCAGCCGCAGATGAAGTGGTACGCAATGCTCCCTGCTGACTCACTGCCCTACGACCTTGCACATCGAAAGTTTGTCGAGACATCGACATATGATTAGATCTGGAATTCATCCATCCCCCATGAAATCCTTTAGTCGCATCCGACCAAACAAAGCCAGAATTTTGTTTGGTTTGAATACCTCTCTTTTTCTTCCCATGATCAACAACTATCCAAACCCCCCCAGAAGGATCAGATACCGCCCCTGGAAACATTTTCAAAATTTATTTCTCCTTAACCATAACATCAAAAATCCCCACATCCGATGCCGCCGACTTCCCATGGCCATTCTCCGATGTCGCCGACTTCCTATGGCCATTCTTCGATGCCGCCGAATTCCCATGGCCATTCTCCGATGCCGCCAACTTCCCATAGATGTTCTCCGATGCCTCTGACTTCCCATGGCCATCCTCAGATGCCGATAGAGCACCCCTGCCTTCCCATGGCCATCCCCATAGGCCGATTGACCACCTTCTGCCTTGATGGCGTCGTCGGAGGTTTTAGCGCCGCCAGCTGATTTGTCCAAATCGCCCGGATCGCCCTCTCCGTGAATCCCGCAACCCATTATATATATATATATAATACATTTAACAACCTTTTTTGAATTCTAGGGCTGACTAGGACAAGATAAAGAGTGGCTGTGATTTGATCTTGGAAAATGGAAGGTTGAGATGAAGATTTGAATGTGAGCTTTGAAATTTGGTCCATCTTTGAAAGCAGCCAGTGACCAATTTCGTGCAAAAGGCGCTTGCGAAATTTTTTTTACGCTAATTTGTTGTTCCGCGCCGAATGCGCGGCTAAAATTTTTTGTGTTCTGCACCAAATTTATTGTTCTACACGAATTTGTTGTTCCGCGTCGAAGCTGCCCATGCCCATAAATATTTTTAAGCTTGTTGTTGTTCTTTTAAATTTTAATAATTTTTTGGGGAGCAAAAATTTCGTCGGGGAAAATCTTAAATGAACCGTGCCCGCGGGCATGAGGTTTTTTAAGGCTAATTTGTTGTTACGCGCCTAAGGCGCCTGCATCGAATTTGTTGTTCTACGCTAATTTGTTGTTTCGCGACGAAGACGCCCATGCCGAATTTGTTGTTCCGTGCCGAAGGCGCCCGTGCCGCTAAATATTTTTACGCTAATTTGTTGTTTTTTAAAATTTTAATAATTTTTTGGGGAACAAAGATTTCGCAGGGGAAATTCTTAATTGAACCGTACCCGCGGGCACGGGTTTTTGTTATACCAATTTGTTGTTCCATGCTGAAGGCGCCCACACCGAATTTGTTATTCCGTGCCGAAGGCGCTGGCGCCGAATTTGTTATTCCGCACTGAATTTGTTGTTTCGTGTCGAAGGCGCTTGTGTCGAATTTGTTGTTCCATGCTGAAGGTGTTGGAATTAATGGCTCTTTTGGCCATTTGTTCACTCCCGCTCTCTTTCTTTTAGTCCCACACTGGATAGGCAAACACCCTTGTGTGGGTATATAATAAGCTTCTCTCTATTGGGCTATTGGACTTGTTAATGGGCTAGAAATTGGGGTTAGCTCGCGTGCACATGAGCCCAAGCAAGGGGCCGAGCCCAATCCGGGTTGAGCCGAATGGAAAATCTGGGCGTCGGATCCGGAAACCCTTAGCGTGCCTGCGCAGGGGGGGTTCACGGGTGCGCGCGCGGAGTGCCCGAGTTTTGACTCGTGTTTTTTAGCCAATTTTATTTTTTAGAATTCAAATAGCCTAATACGTTTTATTTTCCCAACAGCCATTTTTCATTTAATTGCAACAGCTATTTTTCCTTTAATGGCTGTTAATGGCTGCGTTGTTAATGGCATTCATGGCTGAATTCCAACAGCCATCTTTTTCCTCTTTATAAACTCTTATGTCTAGAGTTTCTCAAAAACAATTGCGAAAATCCTCTTCTATGCCATACCTCATCCTGGGTATCGATCTTTGTGCAAATTCCAAAGCTTCTGGCCGCGAGTGGACGCGTCCATAGGCTGCTGTGTTAACCTTGGGGAGCAACCGGCAATTCCGATTACCACCGAGGTCGGGCCGTAATTGTTTTCAAGGCAGTGGTCATTCCACGTCACAGCGTTTCATTCCTGATAAGTTCTTTCTACGCTTGAACCATAGTCAATTCCGATTTTTAATCTTACAATTTGAAAACAGTTATATGTTTGGTATTACTATGGTTAGCATGCTATTGATTTTGCTGCGTTCTTGAATCAGATGCTTCGAGATGCATTTTTGGGATGTTTGTAGAATTCTGCGAGCTTGTTTGATCTCTCAAGTTGGGGTTGCTGAGGTGGAGGCAAGATGAGACAGATCCTTCTCTCGTGGATTATCTGCATTTCATTTGGGCTCTTGGGCATCCATTGATCAAGAGGTAAACAAACCTTTTTTTATCCCAAATATTGGGTTACAATTTTACTATTTTTGGGTGAGATTCCGTAAAATGTTTTATTGAGTACTTTTCTGAGTTTAATGAGAAAAAAAAAATACGCTTATTTCAAGTGCTTGGCAATGATGGGTAGACATGTCAGATATGTCCACACAAATTTTTGTGTGGTAACTTTCCACACAAATCTTCAATAATAGACTGAAACATCATTTCGGATTAAGCTTCCATGGGGATCAAAACAAGGATCCTCAGGGGCAATGCTTATTTCTTAGAGATACCCAAGATTTCATCTTTTCATGGCCGTTTTTTAACATCTTCATCGTTTCAAATCAACAGTGATTGCATCATTTTGTCGTGATCATTGAAGTGGCTTATTACTACCTTGTAAAAGTCAGGAACACTATGTCCCTTTCATATTGATAATTTGATACCCTACAATGGGCAACATTTATTTGAGATTCAGAGGATTATGCCGGACAATCGAGTTTAACAGCCTTTGTTGATATTTATGTTTCGATCAATATGACTGATTTCGTGTAATTAATTGTTATGTTTGTTGAAGATTCAGAGCTACATGATATTCTTATAATCGGTAAGAATTTCCTATCTATACGGGGTTAGCTTGTAGCACTACTATGCTTCATAGTAAAATAGGCTAAGCTTATGACTAGCCGTTGACATATTATTGCCAAGTCATGAACAAAAGAGGGATTTTCACAGAACATAGTAGGCTAGTTGGCACGAAGAAAAACTTAAAAAAAAAGGCCAGGAGTAGAGGTGTTAACATTGTTGATCTGTTATGTTATGGGGATTGCATTGTCTCTGATGTATGATAGATGCCATGAGTCAAACAAATGAAGCTTTTTGAAAAATGGTGCATGTGAGTAAATGAGATCATATGTTTATTGTTTTGTTTTTCTATGATATAATTCTGATACATGACTTAAGACTTATGTATCAATGATACTCAAAAACATTTTATTGGGAGAAACTAATGACATCATTCCACTCATTAGAAGATCATGTTTGTATCTATTTAATTTTTTGTGTCATATTTGACTAGCAATTGATGCCTGCCGTTTGTTTGATAAGCTGTTACCTATGTCGTCCAAACATAGAAATGCTGACACATGCTATGTGCAACTCTGCAGAGATACATTTCAGCATATTCTAAAAAGTATACTTATATTCCAGTAGTATGTTAGCAGTAGGTGTTTGAGACTTCTGCCTGGTATTTGTCTGACTCTGTTTGAAGTGCCAGTACAACTTTGGCCATTCCTACTGACATGTAATATGCAATTATGCATAAATAATATGATCAAGTATACAAAGATCCGCTGAATTCTAACAGACAGTGTTACTGGGGCACTATATTTTGTTGTGTCTGGCCCCAGGATGTGTGTATCACATGACCTGGCATGGTGTAAACATTAAAAAAAGGGCCTTGAAGAAAATGATGATTGCTATGCTTTTGAGTTCAGGAATGTCTGATGACATGTGGGGGGGACGCTTTTATCTCATCTTGTCATGTTCTTTACCCCATAAGAAACTAGATAAGACACCTTATGAGATGTGGAAAGGATTTACTCCCAATCTGAATTTTCTTAGAGTGTGGGGGTGTTTGACTAAAGTATGTCTACCTGACTTTAAGAAGTCGAACTTTGGACCAGAATTCATTATTGCTTTCTTATCAGAAAGTGCATGTATAGATTTGATTAGTGATGAGCTTGTGTCTGCCCTCTTGATAGAAGGAGACCCTAAAACTTATGATGAGGCAATGAGATAATTATCTGATTTATCTAAAGGTAGTAGACCCATTAGTAGTAAATGGATCTTCAAGAAAAGACACATACGTATCAGACACGGTGTGGTTAAACAACTCCTGAAAATGGAGTAATTTCTTTGGAATATGTGAGATCTGAAAGAAATCTTGCAGATCCACTAACCAAAGGATTGCCAAGGAAAGTGGTTCTTGATTCGTCGAGGGGGATGGGGCTAAAGCCCATGAGTTAAGGTTATATGGTTGATACCCAGTGTGGTCTAACGAAGCCATATGATCCTTAACACACACTACATTTCCATCCCTATGGCGTGTGGTAGTGTTCTTTGAATCCATAGCCAAATTTGGTGGTGCTATTGAGAAGCACTTAATGGATTCACTTTGAGACAAGTCCATAACCAGTTTTGGTGGTGCTATTGAGAAGCACTTGATGGACTTAAGCAGAGGTTGAGCTGTATGCTCTTAATGGTTTCATAACCAGTTTTGGTGGTGCTATGGAGAAGCACTTGATGAACCACCTATGTGGGTGTGAGGGTTTGGCCGCCCTCTATGAAAGACAAGGGCAGTCTTTCTAGAGCACTCACGAGACCCAAGGTGTGCGCATGGCCTATAGCGCTTGTTATGTATCGCGGAGTTTGCACAAACTCAAGGGAACAATATGTGTTGTGGGGGGTTCTCAATCGAACTCTAATGAGTTCAAGAGAAATTCACTCATTAGAAAGTAAGTTGTTGCCTCACTTCACTACGTATCAATTCAATCGAAAGACATTGATACTTAAGTATTCATCCCTCTTTACCCAGGATCTTTCTCTTCTCTTCTTGAGCCATTAAGTGGGGGATTGTTGGAATTAATGGCTCTTTTGGCCATTTGTTCACTCCCGCTCTCTTTCTTTTAGTCCCACACTGGATAGGCAAACACCCTTGTGTGGGTATATAATAAGCTTCTCTCTATTGGGCTATTGGACTTGTTAATGGGCTAGAAATTGGGGTTAGCTCGCGTGCACATGAGCCCAAGCAAGGGGCCGAGCCCAATCCGGGTTGAGCCGAATGGAAAATCTGGGCGTCGGATCCGGAAACCCTTAGCGTGCCTGCGCAGGGGGGGTTCACGGGTGCGCGCGCGGAGTGCCCGAGTTTTGACTCGTGTTTTTTAGCCAATTTTATTTTTTAGAATTCAAATAGCCTAATACGTTTTATTTTCCCAACAGCCATTTTTCATTTAATTGCAACAGCTATTTTTCCTTTAATGGCTGTTAATGGCTGCGTTGTTAATGGCATTCATGGCTGAATTCCAACAGCCATCTTTTTTCTCTTTATAAACTCTTATGTCTAGAGTTTCTCAAAAACAATTGCGAAAATCCTCTTCTATGCCATACCTCATCCTGGGTATCGATCTTTGTGCAAATTCCAAAGCTTCTGGCCGCGAGTGGACGCGTCCATAGGCTGCTGTGTTAACCTTGGGGAGCAACCGGCAATTCCGATTACCACCGAGGTCGGGCCGTAATTGTTTTCAAGGCAGTGGTCATTCCACGTCACAGCGTTTCATTCCTGATAAGTTCTTTCTACGCTTGAACCATAGTCAATTCCGATTTTTAATCTTACAGAAGGCACCCGTGCCGCTAAATATTTTTACGCTAATTTGTTGTTCCTTTAAATTTTAATAATTTTTAGGGAACAAAGATTTCACGGGAGAAAATCTTAAATGAACCGTGCCCACGGGCACGGTGTTTTTACACCAATTTGTTGTTCCGCGTCGAAGGCGTCTGCGTCGAATTTGTTCTTCCGTGTCGAAGGCGCCAGCGCCGAATTTGTTATTCCGTGTCGAAGGCGCCTACGCCGAATTTGGCGTCCATACTGCAATGTATTTTTACACTAATTTGTTATTCTTTTAAATTTAGTAAATTTTTCGGAAACAAAGATTTCGCGGGGGAAAATCTTAAATGAACCATGCCCGCGGGCACGTGTTTTGACTAGTGTATATATATATTTATGTGTGTGTATATATATATTTGTGTGTGTGTGTATATATATATGTGTGTAAATATATACATATATATATACACACACATATATATAACCTTATATATATAACCTTATATACATAATATAACCTACAATTATAACTTACAGTTTTTACGTTATCATGGCTCCGTGTTTTGGTGCTTGCACGGGCACGGGGTTTTTTACGACAATTTATTGTTCCGCGTAGAAGGCGTCTGCGTCGAATTTGTTGTTCCGTGTCGAAGGTGCCCGCGTCGAATTTGTTGTTCCGTGTCGAAGGCGCCTGCGCCGAATTTGGCGCCCATACTGCTAAGTATTTTTACGCTAATTTGTTATTCTTTTAAATTTTAGTAATTTTTTGGGGAACAAAGATTTCGCGGGGGAAAATCTTAAATAAACCATGCCCGCGGGCATGTGTTTTGACTAGTGTGTGTGTGTGTGTGTGTGTATATATATATATATATATATATGTATACATACATATATACACACACACATATATATGAAATAATGGCTATCATACGCCATATGAGATAGGCTCTCATACGCCCTCTCACATAAAGCAACCAAGTACATGCCCATATAATACGCCATATGAGATAGGCTCTCATACGACCTCTCACATAAAGCAACCAAGTACATGCCCACATGGGCTTGTACTTGGTTGTACTTGGTTGCTTTATGTGAAAGGGCGTATGAGAGCCTATCTCATATGGCGTATGATAGCCATTATTCTCATATATATGTATATGTATACACACATACATACATACATACACACACACACACACACACACACATCTATTCTATAAAATAGGGATGTTATCATGGGTTTTTGATAAGAGATGGATAAGAGTTTTTGGATAAGAGAAATATGATAAGAGAAATTGATGACTAGGACAAGTTTGTGTATGTTTGGGGGGAATTTTGTTTGAATTTGTTAATAGATTTTGTATAAGAGATTTTGAATATGAGAAAATGAGAGGAGAAATTGTGAATTGGCCATTCAAAACTCAGCCTGCATTAATTATTGGGAATTGGCCTTTCAATTGTCTCTCATAGAACTTTCAATAGAAAAATCTATTATTCAAAACTCTGCCAGCATTTTGGGGGAGGTTTTTGATCGGCCCCGGATATACACCCGGAGAACGATTGTAGTTTTACCACAAGCGCACGACAAAGTGGCGAGCGGGTATCGAACACAGGGAGGTGGTGTTGGTTCCAATCTATCCTAGGTTGGTTTGACTACGAATGTTTTATTGGTGGAGATGGCTATGATATGATATAATGGAAATGGTGGTGGATGTCGGTGTCGGTGATAAAGAAATCGGTCAAATATCGATTCAAATACAATATAATAAAAGTGTCTAGAGCTAGAGAATCCCCACTACAGTTCGTCATACATCATTGTAAATAGTGAATCTCAATATTACTAGACTTGCGTTGAGGTGAACTAGTCATAACTGAATAGAGAACCAAGCTCACGCTCTAGCGCTATTACCGGTCTATAGCAAACCTAGGATAGGGCCCAATCTCTTGCAAACCCTAGCCTAAGCCATTAGCATTATGATCGACATCATCGTTCAATCGCTCCTCGAGCCCACTCTCGTGCAAACTCGAGTTACGATCTAGGTTGTGATAGTTCGTATTCGTCCAATCTCTTGCAAATGAATATGGGTATAGATTTATAATAAAAATCCTAGCTTTGATCCAATCTCTTGCAAACCAAGTCTAGAGAATCTCGATTATAAACCTAAATCGAATTTCTAGGCCTTCCCATCGATTAGAATCCAATCTCTTGCAAACCCTAGATCGATGGAAATCCCTAACTATCCGTAATAAATCAATCACAACCTAACCTCCTAGAAATTCTAGCAATTTAGAAATTCATTCATCACAAATCTGAAATTAGATCCATAGGGTTCATCCCCATGCCCTAGAACAAAAAATCTACTCTAGCATAGCAATAACGATATGGGAATCAATAAAAATCATTGCTTGCATACAAAAAGATAGAAAAACAAAGATTCAAACAATAAGAACAAAATACTTAGCTTGATGAAGATCTTCAATCCAAAATACAAGCTTTTAGATCCAAGAGGGGGCCTAGGGCAAGGCCTAACCTCTAAAATAATCCCTAATAAAACATTTTGGGAACCTAAGAAAACATGGGGGATAAGAAAACATCACGGGATCCCCCTCTAATGGTGGCTACAAAACCCTTAAATACTCCCCCAAAACCCTTGCAAGGAATCCTAGAAAACTCCTCAAATTCGTGCCCAAAAACGGCCCAAACCGCAACTTAAAATCTGGGCCCGTCGCCGACTCGGCCGAGTGGAAAATGTGACTCGGCCGAGTGAAAATTCCAGCACTGCAAAATCAACTTGCAGAAATTCTCCATATTTCATCCGACATCCGATTTGCGCGTTCTTGGCGGAGTTGGAATCATCATGAAGTCTAATATCCATAAAAAATATGAGAAAAATACTTTGCTTGCTGGAATGATAGCAGATTTCAAAATAGTGGGAGGCTGTCTGAAAATCTGGGCGCTGCATGTCCTCGGCATCACTCGGCCGAGTTGACTTCTCTACTCGGTCGAGTGGGCTTCTCTACTCGGCCGAGTGACAGACCCTGTAGAATTACAGTAAGTCAGGGATCTTGGGGGCCTGTCTTTGGGGGTGACTCGGCCGAGTGGCTTTACTCACTCGGTCGAGAGGCATTCGGTACTCGGCCGAGTCAGAACCGTCAAAAGCCTGTAAATTTCCAGTAAGTCGGCCTCTTTTGATGGTGGATTTCTCATGCCACTCGGGCGTTGTGATCTTCTTACTCGCCCGAGTGGGATATCAACCCTCGGTCGAGTGCACGCCCAATTCCTTCTGTTGGAGCGTGTCCGGTCGGGTCGGCCGAGCGGTCTTCTTGCTCGGCCGAGTGAGTGCTCTACTCGACCGAGTGGCATGCTGTAGATGCCCAATCTTCTCCGTTTCTCCTCCTCATCGCTCCTACGGAGTTTCTTCTTCTTCCACCCGTCTCCCATCGCTGAATAGCCCTCAAACGTGCCTTGGTTGACGCTCCGGAGTGGGTGCAAGTCCCTTAAGCTCATTTTTGCTCCCGATCGCTCCATATTTCCTGAAATCTGACAAAAACAAGAAATAGTGAAAAGTAACGCAATATCGTCGAATACTCGTGAAAATCACAATATGAGCAATCGAAATGGCGTGAAAACATGCAGAAAAAGGTGTAAAATATGGACCGATCAAAATCCCCCAAGATTACCTCTTACTCGTCCTCGAGGAAGATAAGTTGAGAGACGAACTCGGGAGATGAAAATAAAGAAAATGAAATGAAAAAGAAAGAACATGAGGTGGAAGGTGTCGCTAGATTATTTTCTCAGATCTCAAGCCATAAGCTACACATCACGATAACTTGGAAAATACGAATCACATGCTATAAGGATTTCAAATCTTACTTAGACATGGTACTTGCAAGCTTTTAAGAACAATAAGAGGGACTCTCTAAATTCATACAATCAATTCATATCCACATCACACATTTCATAGGATTTAATATACAAATGTTGGCAATGCACTTTTCAATCAAGAGTTATAACTGAAGCATATAAGAATCACACCAAGCATGCAATAGAAAATGGAATAAGAGACATGGCATTCACATATTTATTTCAAATCATGAAAAATCTCCATATCTAATATATTTTGCAAAGTCTAAGCATTATCGAATATCCCCATTCATGCACGTCTCCACTCTAAGGTCATACTCACTCATTTGGTGAAATGAATTCACCCCCCCCCCCCCCCAAGCTTAGCTTGGGGCATCACATCTAAAGGAATATGATAGTGGAAAATGGGATTTTTGCCTTGGTTTTCCCAAGTATTTTGTGGCTCCAATATTGAGATAGAGAAATATTTTTTTTCCTTTTGGACTTTGTTTCTCATTTTTCTTTTTGGATTTTTGTAGGAGCTATATGATTTGTATTTTTGGATTTTGGCTCCTTTTTGGCTTTTTGGACTTTTTTGGAGCTAACTTTTTCTTTTGTGGGGATTTTTGGGAAATAGATGCGATATAAGTAGCTTTAGGAGGTGAACTCAAGTGACATGTGGAGAATAAAAAAATATATGTGGAGAAAGAAATAATGTAACACTCGGTTCACTCTAAGATGTGCACGAACGGTTCAATAAAATAATACTTCAGCTAAAACTCATATGTAAGCATGGATATTCTCAATCATCTCAATAAATAGTGAAGTCAAGCGGTAAAGAGTACTTTCATATCAAGCATGCAACAGAAGGTGAATAAGATAATAAGGCAGATGCTTCCGTTATACAATTGATGCGTGAATCTTGGAGCACTTCCAACAAAAGCATACCAAACACTAATCCATACATTCAGCTTCAATTAATATCATGCATTCATGTAGAGGAATCATCAAAAGAAATAGATTTGCAAGAACATGTGAATAGCAAGACTATGGAATACTCTAAGTAGCATGGCAATGAATAATAAGCATCGTGATGGTTGGTAAAGCAATAAGAGATATCATCATACAAAACTCATCTAGCAAAAGAAGAGAAAAGGAAAATAAAGAAATAAAAATAAAAGAGGGGAAAGAAAAGAAAATCAAGCACACAATATGATGCATGAACACACATAAAAGAAAAATAAGATGGAAAAATCAAAAAGATGATGCAAAAATTTTGAAAAATTTTTAAAAACCCTAAAATAAAGTAAAAATGCAACTAATGCATCTAAATGGCATGAAAATGCACTCCCCCAAGCTTAAACTTCACATTGTCCTAAATGTGATCATAAAAGGAAAAATATGAGGAACAACGATAAATATGAGGGAGGTGAATGAAAAATGATGAAATGAATGACATGAAATCCTAATGCAACTACATGCACATACAATGATGCATGAGAGCGCCTTCCCCCAAGCTTATACCAAACAATCCTATTCAAATCACTCGATCAATAAAATCATGATTTTGCTAAGCTTGATCAAGTCAAACAAATAAGAAAGTGAGGTTTCACTTGAAAGAAATGCTCGATGGTGGTGAGCAAAAGGATGTGACACATCAAAATATGAAGGGGCAATTAATATATATAATGGGTCTGGGGTGTAAAAATTTTGTTGCCGTCATACGAGGTGATATTTATTCAATCAAACTATACGGTCCTCTCGCTGTCGAGAGGATTCGGGTTTATTGAAAGCATAAAAATTTCTACACTACTGGATTGATATCACCTATAGCAAAAGGCGGATCCAGTATCTTTGCTGGTGCAGGCAACTGCTTAAACTGCTCCTTCCGTGGATCCGCCAGGCGCGTGTGTCCACGGACTCCATCAGATTCCAGCAATGCGGCTCCCAGCATCTCTCCAAGGACTCCACCTTTACCCTGCAAGAGATGAGCCGCATAAATCTGATGTGGATAATTTTTCCCCAAAATAAATGTATTCCAAAGAGGGTCATCAACATAAGTATTTAAAATTAAAAACGGTTGACAACACTTCCCTGGAAATAAATGTCTACTCTCGTGTACCACGTCGATCAACTCCACATTGTTCGCCTCAGGTTGTTCAGGTAGCTCGGGCATATAAGCGTAGGTCTCATAAGGCAGCTCCTCATCATCATCAGACTTATCCCATCGCACCTCCTGATCATATTCAATAGCATCCATGGGTGCTAACTCCTCGCTCTCCTCCTCGTATACGTCCCATCGTACCTCTTGATCGTATGTACATGAATCCTGCAAAAGGCACGATGATTCGCCAAAATCTGAATCATAGCAAGCATCATACAGGGGAGGGGAATCAAATATAAAGGGCGAGGGAGTAAAGAGATCTCCCTGAAGGGGAGCCATAAGCTCTGTGGGATTGTCCTCGGCGTCAGTGGAAGGGTAGGCCTCTGAGGGAAGCTCAGCCTTTGTAGAAAGTAGAGGTGGCTGCGGTAGCTCGAGAGGAGGGTAATGCTTGGGATCCTCATGAATGGCTGTGTCCTCGTTCCAATGCACGGCCTCCCCGGTGACAAGCTCTGGCTCCGCATGTAAGGCCTCCTCAACAGCAAGCTCTGGCTCATGTGGGTGACAAGGGGGAGCGACGATGGCACAAGCTGACTCTCCCCCAAGCTGAACGTGGACATCCTCCTCAGGCTCCTCAGGTATAGAAGGCAATGTAAACGTCATCATCTCCTTTTCATGCCTCCTTCTTTGTTTCTTTCCTGGAGCTCGAGTCACCCGATTGCATGGCTTGGCCTCCTCAATAGTAGGTGCATGGGGCTCTATGGGCTCATGTATCTTGACCGCGGTATAAAAGTGGGTCTTGTGCCCCTCAACTAGAGCATAGACTCCATCATCAATTGTGCCTGTGGAAGATATACAATGAGTAATAAAGTTTTGAAATTCGAGCTCAAAAGGTTCACCTGCCGTTATTGTCAATGGACCGGAATCTCGAACTACGTCAACAATGTTTCTCAATAGGTCCATATATGTGTCCTCCTTTGACAGTTCAGATGTCTCTATTGGTGGAGTGTTGATGGTGTAAAGGTGGATATGATCACCTTCAAGTGAAGCATACACTCCATCTATGATAGTACATGCGCTAGAGACATTAGCCATAACAAAATCGATGAATACTTGGTCGTATGGTTTACTTACCGTAACGGTTAGTGAACCGGTAGATCGAGCATCATCTATCATTTGCTCCAAGGCTGCTGCCAACTGTAGATCACTGAACTTCCCCACTTGCATCCTCTTCAAAAACTCACGTGAGGGTCCCTTTAGCCTTCTAGTGAAGATATCAAATAGCGTGGAGTCATTCCACTCATGGTCTGACTCCGTCTGGAACATTTCTAACATTCCTTCAAACCTAGACAAGGCTTCCCCGAAGGATTCTCCATCAGCCTGATAGAATGTAGCGAGATATATGTAGGATTGTATAGAGCCCGCTCGCATTTTGTTTGGAAGCACCATCGCTGTAACAACTGTACCTGATCAATCAAAGTAAACAACCTGGAAAAGACGTCAGTGGTACAAAGAGAGATAAAGATAATAATAGCAGGTGGTGGGAAAAAATCTCTCTCAATGTTTTTTTTTTTGAATTTTTTTTTTGAATTTTTTTTCAATGTAATCTAATCAACCTAATTGTGACAAATTGGCACCCAACGGGAAACACCTCCCCGGCCACGGCGCCAAAAACTTGATCGGCCCCGGATATACACCCGGAGAACAATTGTAGTTTTACCGCAAGCGCACGGTAAAGTGGCGAGCGGGTATCGAACACAGGGAGGTGGTGTTGGTTCCAATCTATCCTAGGTTGGTTTGACTACGAATGTTTTATTGGTGGAGATGGCTATGGTAAGATATAATGGAAATGGTGGTGGATGTCGGTGTCGGTGATAAAGAAATCGGTCAAATATCGATTCAAATACAATATAATAAAAGTGTCTAGAGCTAGGGAATCCCCACTACGGTTCGTCATACATCATTGTAAATAGTGAATCTCAATATTACTAGACTTGCGTTGAGGTGAACTAGTCGTAACTGAATAGAGAACCAAGCTCACGCTCTCGCGATATTGCCGGTCTATAGCAAACCTAGGATAGGGACCAATCTCTTGCAAACCCTAGCCTAAGCCACTAGCATTAGGATCGACATCATCGTTCAATCGCTCCTCGAGCCCACTCTCGTGCAAACTCGAGTTACGATCTAGGTTGTGATAGTTCGTATTCGTCCAATCTCTTGCAAACGAATATGGGTATAGATTTATAATAAAAATCCTAGCTTTGATCCAATCTCTTGCAAACCAAGTCTAGAGAATCTCGATTATAAACCTAAATCGAATTTCTAGGCCTTCCCATCTATTAGAATCCAATCTCTTGCAAACCCTAGATCGATGGAAATCCCTAGCTATCCGTAATAAATCAATCACAACCTAACCTCCTAGCAATTCTAGCAATTTAGAAATTCATTCATCACAAATCTGAAATTAGATCCATAGGGTTCATCCCCATGCCCTAGAACACCAAATCTACTCTAGCATAGCAATAACGATATAAGAATCAATAAAAATCATTGCTTGCATACAAAAAGATAGAAAAACAAAGATTCAAACAATAAGAACAAAATACTTAGCTTGATGAAGATCTTCAATCCAAAATACAAGCTTTTAGATCCAAGAGGGGGCCTAGGGCATGGCCTAACCTCTAAAATAATCCCTAATAAAACAATTTGGGAACCTAAGAAAACATGGGGGATAAGAAAACATCATGGGGATCCCCCTCTAATGGTGGCTACAAAACCCTTAAATACTCCCCCAAAACCCTAGCAAGAAACCCTAGAAAACCCCTCAAATTCGTGCCCAAAAACAGCCCAAACCGCAACTTAAAATCTGGGCCCGTCGCCGACTCGGCCGAGTGGAAAATGTGACTCGGCCGAGTGGAAATTCCACCACTGTAACATCAACTTTCAGAAATTCTCCAGATTTCATCCGACCTCCGATTTGTGCGTTCTTGGCGGTGTTGGAATCTTCATGAAGTCTACTATCCATAAAAAATATGAGAAAAATACTTTGCTTGCTGGAATGATAGAATATTTCAAAATAGTGGGAGGCTGTCTGAAAATCTGGGCGCTGCATGTCCTCGGCATCACTCGGCCGAGTTGACTTCTCTACTCGGTCGAGTGGGCTTCTCTACTCGGCCGAGTGACAGACCCTGTAGAATTCCAATAAGTCAGGGATCTTGGGGGCCTGTCTTCGGAGGTGACTCGGCCGAGTGGCTTTACTCACTCGGCCGAGGGGCATTCGGTACTCGGCCGAGTCAGAACCGTCAAAAGCATGTACATTTCCATTAAGTCGGCCTCTTTTGATGGTGGATTTCTCATGCCACTCGGGCGATGCGATCTTCTTACTCGGCCGAGTGAGATATCAACCCTCGGCCGAGTGCACGCCCAATTCCTTTTGTTGGAGCGTGTCCGGTCGGGTCGGCCGAGCGGTCTTCTTGCTCGACCGAGTGAGTTCTCCACTCGGCCGAGTGGCATGCTATAGATTCCCAATCTTCTCCGTTTCTCTTCCTCATCGCTCCTACGGAGTTTCTTCTTCTTCCACCCGTCTCCCATCGCCGAATAGCCCTCAAAAGTGCCTTGGGTGACGCTCCGGAGTGGGTGCAAGTCCCTTAAGCTCATTTTTGCTCCCGATCGCTCCATATTTCCTGAAATCCAACAAAAACAAGAAATAGTGAAAAGTAACGCAATATCGTCGAATACTCGTGAAAATCGCAATATGAGCAATCGAAATGGCGTGAAAACATGCAGAAAAAGGTGTAAAATATGGACCGATCAGTTTTAAATTTTGTGTTGGCGGAAACCAATGGGGGGAATTTAATTCGATTTCAATTTTGCCTGCACTTTCAAAACTCAGCCTGTACTTTCAATTTCGCTGCCCATTTCAAAACTCAGCGGAAAATTTGTGGGTTGAACCAAACTCTCTATTTATTTACACTAAAAACACAGTCTCCCATTCTTTTCTTAACAGAACCCTCAAACACAATCTCGCTGCTGATTCATCTGCCAAGACTGGGCCGCTTGTGGGAAGGGCAAGATGAGGTTCCCCATCGATCTGTCTGACGACAGGGTTCAAGTCATCCACCACCTGGGCCACCATCGTCGTGCGTATCGCCCCGGTAAGGCGGTGATGAAGAACCGAGGGCACGATATAATGGTAACGTCTCTCGAATCAGATCTTCAGCAAGTGGATCTCTTTCGTTCTCTTGCTATGGACAGATCTTCAGATGGAGATCGAGAATCAACGGGGCGGCACGGACTCTCGCCAGAAATCGCACGATCTCGCCTCATCTATCCTCGATTGGTTCTCCCAGTCTAAAGGTTGTTTCTTGGGTTGATTAGTGTTTATCTTCTATATACAATGAATTTATTATAATTTTTTAACGTTGTTTATTTATTAATCTTTTGGGGCATTGTTTCTTTATAGGGCGGCCTTATATTTATGTTCTGAAATATATATTGTACTCAAGTATGGCTTTTGGTCTCAACACTAAGATCGATGATGGAAGAGTTAAAAAGATATCTGGATGTTGCCTTTATTTTTTGTTTTTCAAGTGTTGAAGTTTGAAGGACCAAGCAAAAATATGTTGAATTTCTTTATTTAGAAAGTATCTAAAAGAAAGTTTTGGGAGCTATAATTCATGTTCAAGAGACTTCTCCGTTGGGTTTTGAATTTGGCTATATGAGGTTTGTTAGCCACGGTAGACTATCACAGAGGAGTCAACAGTTTATAATGTGAGATGAACTTAATATCTAATCCTTAGACAAAATATGTTTCGTTTCAAAATTCAAAAACCTTCCTAAACAAAAAAATGTTTGGGTTTTGAATTACAATGAGAAATTTCATTTGAAATTTTACAATGATAAATTTCACAGTCCTAAACAAAAAAGTTTGGCACACTAACGACTTTGTGAAATACATTGTCCAGTTACGGACATGAAGTTGCATGTCAAAATATGACTCCTTTAGCCTTTCTCATATGAAATGAGAATGGATCTCAAAAATTCTTTGCCTTAGCATGCTGAATCAAATTATTTGCAATAACTTTATTATTGCAGTAGAGACCTAGATTTGTATTAAGCTTCATAACCATTCTCTCGCAAAAGAATATGAAGCCAAGGAGTTCGGCAATGCAATGCCATAGATCTATATATGGCTTCGGTACCGGTGTATGACTGTATTGACAAGAAGAAATCTTCTACAGTGTTTAAAGCAGTCGGAGTATGTGACTTTTGTTCTTCATTTGCAATTCATGCACATACCTATCTTTCATGAAATTTAAGCATTTGTGTTAATGTAGAAATATTGCATGGTATTTAGTAGCTGGTTATTGAAATATTGTGAATTGTGACTTCTAAACCATTGTGAAATACATTGTCCAGTTACTGACATGAAGTAGCATGTCAAAATATGACTCCTTTTGCCTTTCTCATTTGAAATGAGAATGGATCTAAAAAATGCTTTGCTTTAGAATGCTGAATCAAATTATTTGCAATAACTTTATTATTGCAGTAGAGACCTAGATTTGTATTAAGCTTCATAACCATTCTTTTGCAAAAGAATATGAAGCCAAGGAGTTCGGCAATGCAATTACATAGATCTATATATGGCTTCGGTACCGATGTATGACTGTATTGACAAGAAGAAATCTTCTGCAGTGTTCAAAGCAGTCAGAGTATGGGAATTTTGTTCTTCATTTGCAATTCATGCACATACATGTCTTTCATGAAATTTAAGCATTTGTGTTAATGTAGAAATATTGCATGGTATTTAGTAGCTGGTTAATGAAATATTGTGAATTGTAACTTCTAAACCATTGTGAAATACATTGTCCAGTTACAGACATGAAGTAGCATGTCAAAATATGACTCCTTTAGCCCTTCTCATATGAAATGAGAATGGATCTCAAAAATGCTTTGCTTTCGCAAACTGTGTTCCTTTAGCCCTTCTAAACCAAACTGTGTTTCTCTGAATGTGTTCCTAAAAGCAAACTGTGTTCCTAAAAGCAAAGCATTTGTCACACCTGGCTAATGCTCAAATAATGACAAAAGCACAGTGACAAACTATGACATTTATTTGCATTTAGTATTTATACATTTATTTGTTTGTCCTGAAAGCAAACTGTGACATAATGAGAAACTGACTTGGATATGCCTTCACAGATCCAGATACTTTGCTTCTAATTGATAGCAAAGTGTCAAACTGTGACAAATGCCCTCAACTGACTCTTTCACCCTTAAAATAGGAATCATCAAACATAAAAATCGCACCTGTCTGACAACTTTATACAGTACATCCAATGTTCCTTTGCACCGGAAACAATCTGGAGAACAAAATGGTTGAGTTGCATGTGTTCCACCAGGATTGCATGATAGAGAACATCTGATATCTGACAACATTTGGATAACATAGTCGAAGCTTCGTCAAAAGCTAATATCCTAATATGTATATTGGTCTGAAAAGATATGAACACCATTTTACCTTATTCAGATTTTTATGTGGCATAATCATACCTGATAAAAAATACCAGCTTAAATAAAGTGAAATATTATTAGTTGGTCACATATTACAATTTGAATCAACTATGTTTTCTCCCCTATATTTCTTTAATATTAATTACAGCAACCCCCAAAAACATCCCAGTTCCCCCTTCTCTATCCCTTAAATCAACTTGATTGGTGCATTGTTATGAGTATGGTTTGATCTGCAAATTTTGAATTTTGTGTCTGGCACAACCAACTTTAATGAGAGGTAGAAATAGAAACATTTTGTCACGACCCGCTTCCCTAAAATGGAGGCGAGACGTGAAAAGGTCCGCACGGGAGTGGAGCTGTGAACCCCCAAACCCGATAAGCGTCAATAATACATAAGCAGGTCCCTGTAACCACAACAGAATAACAACAATAACACAAGGAGAGACTGAAATAAAATCTCACATCTCATACATTGTCCAACAAGAAAATAAGTTCAACATCCAGAAAAGCCACCAGGCTAAAAGAAAAGAGTCTAAAGGCCCAGAACAAGGCCGACAAAAGAAACGACATAACAAAGTATGGGTGCTACGCACCGATAACAAAACAACTGTCTAACAAAAGTAAAACACAACGAAGACACTAGGACTGGTCCCCAGTGTCCACGTACTCCCCGTCAAACACAAGCTCGGGCTTGGCGTCAGCAAACACCTCGTCCTCAACAAGGTACTCGGGCTCAGGATCTAACATGTGTCACCCAAAAGAGTAAAGGGGCACATGTCAGCAAGTCTAAAAGACTTGGGCAAGGAAACTGAAAGTAAGGCAACTAGCAACCTAGCAGTTTAGTATGCATGACATGGCAGTTATAACATGAGTGCACAATCAAGACATGGCAAGGCATTTGTACAAGAGAACAATTATCGGGACAAGACAAGACAAGACAAGACAAGACAAGAGTAGCCACGCTACTATCAATCTCAATCAGTTCACTATTCACGTTGTTTGTAGATGTTTACGCCTTACAGCTGAATGGTTTCACATCCGCTGAGTGGCCGCTTAACAACTACCCCAAACCAAAGAGTTTACGCCTTACCACTACAGTTGCTGATCGGGCAGACTCCCAGTTGATTTGTCGCTTAACTCTTACCCCCAATACCCATACGTAATGGAGCCAGGGTCCCCGCACAATGAGCTCAGCTAGTGAGCCTGGGGTTGCCCCACACATGAGCTCGCATTCTTAAACATTTGGCGTAGGAGACGGAATCGATTTCTTACCAAGAGGAGACGGAAGAAACACTCCGGGGAACCCTAGGATCAGATCTGGAAAAGATTGGAGAAGTTTGGGAGAATTAGGGTTTTGGGGGATTTGGGGATTTTGATGGATTTGATGAGATTTTGGGGAAGATGAGAGGTAGATAGAGTGAATGGATGGTTTGGATGATGATTCTAGGGCTTGGAATGGAGAAATGAAGCTTGGAGGAAGATGGGGGCTCAAAGGGGAAGATTTTAGGGTTTTGGGTCGTGTTGGAGAAGATGAAATCGTTTGGGTTGGGTTTAAATAGGATGGGCTGGCGGCTGCCCAGAAATTAGGGTTTCAACACTGGTAAGTCGGTCAAAGAGCAACCACTGACCGACTAGTTTGGCAACTAGTCGGTCGGTCGACCAACGCAGACCGACTAAGTGCAAACAGTAACTCCTGAACGAAAATAGGATTTTAGAGTTAGTCGGTCCATGAACAAATACTGACCGACTAGTTTAGCATCTAGTCGGTCGATGAACGTTCTTAGACCGACTAAGAGTAAACAGTAGCTCAACTAAAATTAAGATGATGAGTTAGTCGGTTAAAGAAGCATTGCCGACCGACTAGTTTGCAACCTAGTCGGTCAACCAACGTTCTTAGACCGACTAACGATAAACAGTAACTCCTGAATAATTTTAGAAAGCCAACTAGTCTGTCCAAGAAGGATTGCCGACCGACTGGATCGTCATCTAGTCGGTCGATGCCCCTTCTTATACCGGCTAATGAGCACAAAAAGTTCCGATACGGAGCGCGGGGCCCCGGGATCGATTCCTAAGACTCCTAGGCTTGATCTAATAGTAAGATACGACCGTTATGAAGTCCGTCACGAGTGACATACTTCGAAATCGACGACCCTAAGGAAGAAACGAGAAAATACGACGAATCGATCGAAAACGAAAGCTACGGAGACGAAAACCACACATGAGGAGAAAATCCACCAAAACATATATTATATTATAATAAATCTTGATACATGAAAAGCAGTCGTTACATCCTCCACAACTTAAGAAAAATTCCGTCCTCGGAATTTCCAAATACTCACGAGTCCGGAAACAAAAGTGGGAAACGCTCTCGCATCTCATCCTCATTCTCCCAAGTAGACTCTCCAGGTGAACCGTGTCGCCACATCACCCTCACAAGATTGACAATCTTGTTCCGAAGCGATTTCTGACGCCTGTCCAGAATCTGCACTGGATGCTGGTCATACGTCATATCGGGGCGAACGGTAATCTCCGAAAAATCTACCGCATGAGACGGATCGCTAATGTATCGACGAAGCTGCGACACATGGAAAACATTGTGAACTCCTTCCAAAGATGGCGGCAAGGCCAAGCGATAAGCTACCTCGCCAACCCTCTCCAAAATGTCAAACGGTCCAATGTATCGCGGGCTCAACTTTCCACGCTTCCCGAAACGAATCACACCACGATTCGGGGAAATCTTCAAGAACACATGGTCGCCCGGCTGAAACTCCAAAGGACGACGTTTAGCATCCGCCCAATGCTTAAAACGGTCCTGAGCAATCCTCAACCTCTCCCGAATATTCCTAACGATATCCACGGCCTCCACGATCATCTCAGGTCCCAACAACTCCCGATCACCAACGTCATCCCAACTCAATGGCGATCGACATTTCCTCCCATAAAGAGCGGCGAAAGGCGCCATGCCAATACTCGCCTGGAAGCTGTTGTTGTAGGAAAACTCCACCAGATGCAGATGGTCCTCCCACGAACCCTTGAAATCCAACATGCACGCCCTCAGCATGTCTTCCAAAATCTGAATCGCCCTCTCGGACTGGCCATCCGTCTGCGGATGGTACGCCGTGCTGAAACTCAGACCCGTACCCAAGCTCTTCTGCAAACTCTGCCAGAACTTAGATGTGAACCTCGTGTCTCTGTCAGACACGATACTCACGGGGACTCCATGAAGTCGCACAACCTCCTGCACGATTCACATTACATCACTATCCAATCTAGGAAAAGGAAATAAAACGGAGAGTAAAAGAATTTTACCTCCATATATCTCCTTGCTAGCGCCTCAGTGGACTGTCCCACTCAGAACGGAATAAAGTACGCAGATTTGGTCAATCGATCTACGATCACCCAAATCACGTCATTCTGCTTCGGACTCCGAGGTAGTCCAGTCACGAAATCCATAGTGATGTGTTGCCATTTCCACTCCAGAATCGGAAGCGGTTGTAGCAACCCAGCCGTACACTGATGCTCCGCCTTCACTTGCTGGCAAACCAAGCACTTGGCTACACTCCGAGCCACACTCCTCTTCATACCATGCCACCAATAATTCAGACGAAGATCCTGGTACATCTTGGTGCCACCAGGATGCATAGAATACGGCGAACTGTGTGCCTCCACCATCAGCTCCTCTCTAATATCCCCAGCTGGCACACACAACCTGGCTCCAAACCTCAGCGAGCCATCCTCATGAATCAAAAAGTCAGTCCGCAGACCGACTTCCACCTGCTCCCGAATCCTCACCAGCTTCGGATCCTCAGCCTGGCCAGCCTTAATCCGATCCACGATCGTCGACTGTACCAGCATGTACATCAACGACGAAGCCTCTCCAGGAAGAACAATCTCCACGCCAGACTCGCAAAAATCCTGCTGCAATCTCCACTGCGAGGTCAAAATCATCACCGCTGGAAGCCTACTCAAAGCATCTGGAACCACATTCACCTTGCCAGGGTGAAACTGCAAATCAATATCATAATCCGCCATAAGCTCTAACCACCGACGCTGTCGCATGTTGAGCTCCTTCTGAGTGAAAATGTACTTCAAGCTTTTGTGATCGGTGAAAATCTTCACTTTCTCACTCAGCAGGAAGTGCCTCCAAATCTTAAGAGCAAACACAACGGCAGCCAACTCCAAATCATGCGTCGGGTAATTCTTCTCATGAGCCTTAAGCTGACGAGACGCATACACCACAACATGCCCGTGCTGATGCAACACACAACCGAGACCCTTGCCAGAAGCATCACAAAAGATCTCAAATCCACCGATGCGATCAGGCACAACAAGAATAGGGGCAGTCGTCAACCTCTCCTTCAGAACACCAAAAGCACTCTCACAATCACCCGACCAAGCAAAAGTAACATCCTTCCACGTCAACCTGGTCATCGGCTCAGCAATACGAGAAAAGTCCTTAATGAATCGCCGATAATAACCAGCAAGTCCAAGGAAACTCCGAATCTCAGACGCTGACGACGGAACAGGCCACTCCCTGATGGCCCGAATCTTCTCGGGATCCACTGAAATACCATCTCCAGTCACCACATGCCCGAGAAAAGCAACTCGATCCAGCCAAAACTCGCACTTCGAAAACTTAGCATACAAACGATGCTTCCTCAAAATCTCCAACACCGTCCTTAAGTGCGAGGCATGCTCTTCCTCCGACTTCGAATAGATCAGAATGTCGTCAATAAAGATAACGACAAACTTATCCAAAAAGTCGTAGAAAATCAGGTTCATCAGATTCATGAAAACTGCGGGCGCGTTAGTTACGCCAAAAGGCATAACCACGAACTCATAGTGTCCATACTTCGTCCTGAACGCTGTCTTCAGAACATCATCCTTCTTCACCTTCAACTGATGGTAACCACTCCTCAAATCCAATTTAGAAAACACCCTCGAACCTCCAAGCTGATCAAAAATATCATCGATGCGAGGCAACGGGTATTTATTCTTAATGGTCACCGCATTCAACTCCCGATAGTCCACGCACATGCGACGTGAACCATCCTTCTTCTTCACCAGCAACACCGGTGCTCCTCACAGAGACACGCTAGGATTAATATAACCCTTCTGCAAAAGCTCATCCAACTGCTTCCGCAACTCTTCCAATTCTGCAGGTGCCATACGATACGGCGCCTTCGAAATCGGCTGCGCACCTGGAACAAGATCGATAGAAAATTCCAAAGCCCGATCAGGCGGCAAACCAGACATCTCCTCGGGGAAGACGTCGCCAAAATCTCGCACCACAGCTGGCCACTCCAGCTCCATCTGCATAGCCACAGCCTCCACCGGCCTGGCCCGAAATCTGACAGGACCAAGCGAACTGCTACCACGACTGAACTCAAATACTGGATGTCCAGGAATCTCGAACACCACCTTCTTCCTCCTGCAGTCAATCGTAGCATAGAAGCTCGCAAGCCAGTCCATCCCAAGAACGGCATCATAGTTGATGATGTCGTGGACAATGAAATCAGCGAAAAGCTCATGTCCACAAACCACCAACGAGCAAGAATTGCAACCACGATGCACCGAGACCACGCCATTCCCTGTAACGATATTCCAACTCTTGGAAAGAGGGTACGTCGACAAGGAATGCCTCTCCACGAAGCTCCGAGAAATAATGCACATCGATGCACCAGAGTCAAAGAGGACTCGTGCAGGAAATGTGCAAACCAAAACCACACCTAACAAGCAATTTAACAATCAAACCCTAGTCTAGCAAACAACCATGTTCAAGCAAACAACATAATCTAACAATCAACCAGCTAGGAAAGTAACAGCTAGAGTGAGGATTACCTGCGATAACCTCATCCACAGCCTCGCTCTCCGCAGCGGTCATTAGAAAAGCCTGCCTCCTCGGCGGAACAGCCTGCTGAAAAGCCTACCCCTGCAGAACAAGAGCTGCTCCACGGCCAGCAGGAACAGACGCTCGCTGCTGCAACGGCTGAGCTGCAACAGGAGCCCTCCGCAGCTGATTCGCATGCCGACAATCCTTTGCGGCATGGGAAGCATCACCGCAAACCAGACACTGGCCGAAAAACTTCCGACACTGATCCTTGATATGGCCAGGCTTGCCGCAGAAATGGCAAGACTTCAGAATAGGCCCTCCTGGCCTCTTAAACTGAGCAGACTGATTAGGCCTGAATCCAGGTCTAACCACAGCTCTCGCCTGTTCCACAGGCCTCTTCCCAGCACCAACAACAGACCCCCTCCTCTGGTTCACGAGCAGCTCCTGCCTCTTAGCTGCTACCAGAACCTTCTGATAAGACTCCCGGTCAGAAGAGCTCACAAAACTCTAGAGCTCCGAAGTAAGTCCCTACAGGAACCTCTGAGCTCTTTCCTCAGCGTCCTGCACCATCTTTGGTGCAAACCGACTCAGCCTCATGAACTCTTGGTGATACATGTCCACCGACGAGTTCCCTTGCTTCAAATCGATAAAACGCTGCAGCATCTCCTCCCTGGCAGCTTTCGGGAAGAACTCACCCTCAAATCTGGCCTTGAAGGTAGCCCAGACGATCGGCTCCACCAACAACTTCTCTTCAGCATCCCACCAATTCCGAGCATTATCCTTGAGTTGCCTCTTTGCCAAATCAACCCATCCAGCCGGGGTGATCTTGGCCATCTTCAGATTGTCCTCAATGTTCCGAATCCACTCATCGACAGCCAGAGGACCCTCAGAACCATCAAAATATGCGGGACCCAGCTCCCGAAATTGCTTCGCTCCTGGCTCAGAGCGAGGGGCATCCGGAAGAGCCCGGGCAGCTCGAGCAAGTGGAGCATTCTGGACTTACAAAAGCACGCCCTGCTGCACTTGCATCATCTGGAGCATCATCCGCATCATCTCACCGCTGGTGGGTTCCCGCTCAGGCTCCTCATCATGAGGGACCGCGCCACTACCCCCACCACAGGTGAAACGTCTTCATGCCATCTAGTGACACAGAAAATGAATCAAATTAGACTCATAGCTTATGACTCGGACGTCGAACTTAATTTATTGGACATTCTAATATTATTATCGCTATTCCAAAAATCGCAGTTACAGAAGGACCTGCATGGGCCACCACTAAACCCTGTCACGACCCGCTTCCCTAAAATGGAGGCGAGACGTGAAAAGGTCCGCACGGGAGTGGAGCTGTGAAGCCCCAAACCTGATAAGCGTCAATAATACATAAGCAGGTCCCTATAACCACAACAGAATAACAACAATAACACAAGGAGAGACTGAAATAAAATCTCACATCTCATACATTGTCCAACAAGAAAATAAGTTCAACATCCAGAAAAGCCACCAGGCTAAAAGAAAAGAGTCTAAAGGCCCAGAACAAGGCCGACAAAAGAAACGACATAACAAAGTATGGGTGCTACGCACCGATAACAAAACAACTGTCTAACAAAAGTAAAACACAACGAAGACACTAGGACTGGTCCCCAGTGTCCACGTACTCCCCGTCAAACACAATCTCGGGCTCGGTGTCAGCAAACACCTCGTCCTCAACAAGGTACTCGGGCTCAGGATCTAACATGTGTCACCCAAAAGAGTAAAGGGGCACATGTCAGCAAGTCTAAAAGACTTGGGCAAGGAAACTGAAAGTAAGGCAACTAGCAACCTAGCAGTTTAGTATGCATGACATGGCAGTTATAACATGAGTGCACAATCAAGACATGACAAGGCATTTGTACAAGAGAACAATTATCGGGACAAGACAAGACAAGACAAGACAAGACAAGAGTAGCCACGCTACTATCAATCTCAATCAGTTCACTATTCACGTTGTTTGTAGATGTTTACGCCTTACAGCTGAATGGTTTCACATCCGCTGAGTGGCCGCTTAACAACTACCCCAAACCCAAGAGTTTACCCCTTACCACTGCAGTTGTTGATCGGGCAGACTCCCAGTTGATTTGTCGCTTAACTCTTACCCCCAATACCCATACGTAATGGAGCCAGGGTCCCCACACAATGAGCTCAGCTAGTGAGCCTGGGGTTGCCCCGCACATGAACTCGCATTCTTAAACATTTGGCGTAGGGGTGCACCTAGCCGGAAACACGCAATTCAGGCATTGGCTATCAACCAACACATAGCCCGCTTCTGGAACACGAGCCAGGAACACAAGCATTTGTAGCAAAGCTACGCAATCACAGAAACACTTAAAGAATGCAATGACATGACATTTAACTTGCGTACCGTTAATGAAAAGTAAACATGACGTGGTAATTGTGCAACATGCTAAATGTCGGAACTAGCTTCGTTGTCAAGCTAGTTCCCCAATTTGCGCCTAGGCGAGTATCATTTCGTCGCCTAGCCTCTTTTACGCCTACAACAAGCAAATGGCCTAAAACATGGCCTAAACCCTAAGTGGCAAGTTTCAATTGCCTAGCACCGGGGATGACGACCACTTCGTCACACGGATGCCAATCTACGGGGAAATCGCTGTTATGGGGGAACATACAACAAACAACATGAAATTTTATTAGGGTTTCATAAAAATATAAATAGGTTAAGAAAACATAGAGGAATCGATTTCTTACCAAGAGGAGACGGAAGAAACACTCCGGGGAACCCTAGGATCAGACCTGGAAAAGATTGGAGAAGTTTGGGAGAATTAGGGTTTTGGGGGATTTGGGGATTTTGATGGATTTGATGAGATTTTGGGGAAGATGAGAGGTAGATAGAGTGAATGGATGGTTTGGATGATGATTCTAGGGCTTGGAATGGAGAAATGAAGCTTGGAGGAAGATGGGGGCTCAAAGGGGAAGATTTTAGGGTTTTGGGTCTTGTTGGAGAAGATGAAATCGTTTAGGTTGGGTTTAAATAGGATGGGCTGGCGGCTGCCCAGAAATTAGGGTTTCAACACTGGTTAGTCGGTCAAAGAGCAACCACTGACCGACTAGTTTGGCAACTAGTCGGTCGGTCGACCAACACAGACCAACTAAGTGCAAACAGTAACTCCTGAACGAAAATAGGATTTTAGAGTTAGTCGGTCCATGAACAAATACTGACCGACTAGTTTAGCATCTAGTCGGTCGATGAACGTTCTTAGACCGACTAAGAGTAAACAGTAGCTCAACTAAAATTAAGATGATGAGTTAGTCGGTTAAAGAAGCATTGCCGACCGACTAGTTTGCAACCTAGTCGGTCAACCAACGTTCTTAGACCGACTAACGATAAACAGTAACTCCTGAATAATTTTAGAAAGCCATCTAGTCTGTCCAAGAAGGATTGCCGACCGACTGGATCGTCATCTAGTCGGTCGATGCCCCTTCTTATACCGGCTAATGAGCACAAAAAGTTCCGATACGGAGCGCGGGGCCCCGGGATCGATTCCTAAGACTCCTAGGCTTGATCTAATAGTAAGATACGACCATTATGAAGTCCGTCACGAGTGACATACTTCGAAATCGACGACCCTAAGGAAGAAACGAGAAAATACGACGAATCGATCGAAAACGAAAGCTACGGAGACGAAAACCACACATGAGGAGAAAATCCACCAAAACATATATTATATTACAATAAATCCAGATACATGAAAAGCAGTCGTTACACATTTGCCCTTCCATTGTAACGCCTTTTAGCTGATGCTAAATGTTACTTGATGTTCTTACGGTCTATTGAATCTTGCGAGTTTGGGACTCTTTTCAATTATATTTGAGTAGTGATGTCGTAGAAATTAGTTATTTGGTTTCTGTTTATTTTGTATAAATGAATGGATAATTATGCCTTTTAAGATTTTGAATTCAGTTGAAAAGTATGGAATCTATTCACTGAATTGGGAGCAGTCTGTTAATATTATTGCATTAATGTGAAGATTTTACTATGATAATCTGAGTGGTGTGTTTTTTAATTCTTATGATATGAGAGCCGATTTGATTTTTGCTAGATGGAATGATTAGTTTGATGCCTTGCAGTTTGGATCTACATATGTAGAAATTTTACAAGTTGTAGTATGGAGCTGATGTGAATGGTTATATAAACGCTAATGGGTCCTGATGTGAAGGGTTGTATAATGTGGCATATACAATGGGTCATTTAATGAGTCATCTAATGGGTCCTGATGGGTCTGGATGTAAAGGGTTATATAAACGCTTCATATGTAGAAATTTTATAAGTTGTAGTATGGAGCTGATTGCATGCTTGGAATCTCTGGTGGTGTCTACATCCAGATATCAGTAGTTTCAGCCTGTAACAAACATATAGCAAGATGTTTCAATTAATGGATCTTAAAATATTGGGAACTTTATAAAGCAAAGGCAACAAAAGATAAAATGATTGAACAAAGAACTTATCACATATGCTAACCCATGATATACATGAAATAACAAATATAAACCATGCATTTCAGTTTTCAGTTAATCATAAATAATGATGCAAGCAAAATAAACGTGTAAATTTTCCAGACAGACCTGATGTAAAGTAAATGAATCCAGGTATCCATATCAAGGAATGTAAACATAGCAGGATAGCGGCCATATATTGCTATCACAATATCTGTATTTGTTTTTCGTTTGGATACAGATACATAACTTATGTTGTTTGGATACTGAACTTACTGTCCATGCATGATGTAGAATTGGATCAGATTCGGACATTAATTAGGTATTAGTTACCAGACAGAATAGTTGAAACAAAAATGAATTCAATTTTCAATTGTACTGTATATTTGAGTGTAAAAGTAATTTGGCTTGCGTTATGTAATCCTTAGTGGACTTTAAATTAATGTTTGTATACAATTGTATGCATGCGTATATGATCAGATATTCGGATATCTATCCAGATACGTGGAACAATTAAGCTTTGTTCATATCTGTATCCATATTCTAAACACAGTGGATATAAAAAATTGCAACCTTTTGGATTTGAAGGCAAGCAAAAATTCTGCATTTGGTGTTTTTTAATTAATTCTGAATGGGAATTGAAAAAGGAAATTGTTGTAAGGCCAAAGGACTGGGAATTCCGTGTTGGATGAGGAGGAAACAAGTATATTTGAATAGAATTAATTCAGAGATCGGACATCAACAGCTTGCAAGGGAATTATCTGAACTTCAGCTTATTTCTTTTGGTATATATAAACAAAATGCTTCTTTTCTATTACTACTACTTTTTCCTGTGTTTCATTTGATTAGTTTGGTGTTTTCCTTGATGACTATTGTGATGATTTAGATAATCATTGTTGGTTTTGTTAAAATGTAAAATCATGTATGATGATTATGTCAGTTTGCTTTTGCTTTTAGTGCTATAATTTGTGAGTATTTTGTTCTTCTTTTGGTGCTATAATTCGTGATTATGTCAGTTCTGTTATAACGTGAAGGCTAAATCGATATGAGTTCTTGGTGGTTTCACTGATTCCTATTTGTTTTCAAAGTAACACATGGGTTTTGCCAATTACCTTGCTTCAAAATAGAAGCTAGAAGACCTCAAGATCCATCACGTCTCAAGTTATTTTGAGTCACGCTGTAAGTTCTTTATCAGCTCATATTTTTGGGTTTCATCTAAGAGATACGAGGCCAATGCATTTTGTCATCGATGGGAGCTGCAGAAACATTAACTCTCAATATTGAGTGACTTTGTAAGTTTTGAAAAGAACACCAAATAACAATTTTCTATTTTAGTTGTTTGTATTAGCACTTATTTTGCTGTTTTTCATGAAACCAATAGGAAATCTGATTGATGATGGTGAGCTTATAGAGATCCTACATGTATTGATGATAGCTTTCATGTTATTACTTTACAACAGAGATCCTAACCCTTTTCCTTTACTGTTTCTGCAGCCGCTGATTCTTTGGTTTGTCTGGAAGATGATGCTAGCATCAATCAGGAAATTGCACTAGGCGATAGGTGCCGGATTCAAAAATGTTGGATTTTGGGGGTATTAAAGGATATTTGATCTGTGTGTATCTATTATATAAAATAGGGATGTTATCAAGAGAAATTGGATAAGAGAATTTGGATAAGAGAAGTTGGATAAGAGAAATTGGATATCTATTTTATATTTGATGAAGATTTTGAATTATGTCCTACTAGGATAAAGGTTAGGGCTGACTAGGACAAACATACATGATGACTAGGACAAACAAAAATGAGTTGGAATTTTGAAATTTTGGGAGAAACCTTGTGTTAAGTTTGAATTTTAGTGGGAGTTTTGAAATTTCGATGAGAGTTTGAAATTTAATGTTTGAAAGATAGTTTATCATCATGGCACCAAAAGTTTGAATTTGAAAAATCTATGAAACAATCGGGGGGATGTTTGTATTTTAGGGGGAAACTCTTGGTGGGGGTGGATGAAATCAGTTATTTTTTGGGAGGAACTACATAACAATTATTTTGCTTTAATTTTGGGGGGAACTAAAATTGTGAGGATGAGAATATATTACATAAACCGTGTCCTATGGACACGGGTACTGACTAGTATATATATATATACACACACACATATATATATAAACACACACACATATATATATATACACATATATATATACATATACATATATATACATATATATATATATATATCATAAGTAAGAGTGGTATTTATTCATATATGTGTGTAAGTACAAAGTTCTAATATGGTTGGGAGGATACCGTAGAGGGAGGATAGGGCACAAGCGCCGTCACTCCCCACTACAGATCTTCCGCCGTACTAGAACAAATATAATACAATGCGAAATGGTAAGTAAGGAAAAAAAAATAATCTCAACCATTATCTCTGATATCCCAATTTGCAAAAGCTTCCTTGTCATCCTCAGTCATAGGGTCTTGGTCATGAAGGGCCACCCGAATATCCGCTGCGATCTCTTCAAATAGGACAGTCTTACATCTCTTTACCTCATCAAAGATTCTTCTATTTCTTTCACGCCAGATATGCCAAACCATAGCCGCCAGACTGGTTCTAGAAAGCAGACTTAAGCAGCCTTTCCCACCGAATTTGGCCAGGAAATGTTTCCCAACCTCCACAAGGGAAGATGGTAATTGCGGCCTGATTTTTAGCTTCAGCAAAGACCTGTGTAGTATGTATTTGGCGTAGTTGCAATCAAAAAATAAGTGATCTATAGTTTCCTCAGTATCATCATCACATAAAACGCAGCTGGTAGGTGCATGATTATCCCATCTGGCAATCTTATCTCTAGTTAGCAATTTTCCCCTTAGAGCTCTGAGGAGAGTGATGGACATTTTTGGAATGTGATGAGAATACCATACTAATTTATGAAGAGGAAACAGCGTACCCATCTTACGCACTCCATCCCAAGCTTGTTTGAAGGTGAAAGAATCACCCGCCATCCACTTCCAACCATCTGCTCCCTGCCGAAGTGTGATGCTGGAAAGAAGAGGTCTGATATTGTCAAGAACCGGATCCGGAGACCACCCAGTCGCCGTCCAATAGTTGGCTACCTTTGCACTTAGAGCATGCTGCAGCAAGTCGAAATGAATTCCCAGCGGTCCACCCTCAAGCCAGTTATCTACCCAGAATAAAGTAGTTCTACCATCCTGGACTACTCTTCTGATGAGATTATGAGTCACCGATCGGGTTTTGAGCAGTCTCTTCTAGCTACCCGAATTTGACACCTCTGCATGCGCTGCAAAGAAACAATCAGTTGCCCCATACTTATTTCGCATGTGAATAGCCCAAATGGAGTTTGAAGTCAGGTATCTCCAAGTGAGGCGAATACCCGCGGCTGTATTCAACTCATCCAACCTACGAATCCCCACCCCTCATTCTGATTTGGGCTTACAAATGTCATCCCACGGCCAAGCTTTGGAGTTCGCCATAATAAACCTCCTACAGATTGCCGTTATAAATCTTAATTCAGTAACTGGTAAGTGATAAACTTGCATCCAAAAAGCCACCATGTCGAAAATTACAGACTTCACAAGTTCAATTCGGCCCGAGATAGAAAGTTTCGAAGTAGTCCAGCCGCCCATCCTTTTTTTGCATTTATGCACCAACTTTTTGAAATTTGGGGTAGTAGGGTATTTAACTGAAAGTGGCAACCCAAGGTAGGTGGTGATGGTACTTGCAACTTTGATTCCCAGATACGCCGCCAGATCCTCTTTATTTTTTGCTCCCTTGCTGAACAGCCCAGCACTCTTGTCCCAGTTTACCTGAAGCCCAGTGTAATTTGCAAATTCACCCAACAAGTTTTTATTCCCAAGAAAGAAGCTTTATTGGCACGGCAAAAGACCAGCAGATCGTCTGTAAACAGCAGGTGGGAGATGGAACCATCCCTCCGCATCGGCTCAATCTTTCGAGAGTTTATAGCTTTATCTAACAGGATTGAGAAGGTCTCCATAATCATTACAAATAGGTAAGTGGATAGTGGATCACCTTGGCGTAGTCCTCTATTACTGCCGAAATATCCACAAGGAGCTCCATTTACCATAACTGAAAAAGTAGGCGTCGTTATGCATTCTTTAACCCGGGAAATGAACTTGGACGGAAATTGAAGCTGCTGCATAAAGTAGAAAATAAACTCCCGGTTCACGCTGTCAAAAGCCTTTCTCAAGTCCAGCTTCAGACACGATCTACTCCCCATAGGGTTATTGAAGTCTCTTATATGCTCATGAGCAATAAGAGTGCAATCTGAAAGGAGTCTTCCTTCGAGGAAAGCGGCCTGGTTTGGAGATATCAACTCATGGATCACCGCCTTAATTCTGTTGCATATGATTTTACTGATGAACTTGTAGAGGAAATTACAACATGCTATAGGCCTATAGTCTCCTAATCCTGTAGCATTAGAATTCTTAGGTACCAGTGTTAGAAAGGTGTGATTTACCTGCCTGAGGAGAGAGCCGGAAGTAAAGAATGATTTTACAGCAGTAGTAACATCATCACCTATTAGATGCCAATTTTGTTGGAAGAAGAATCCATTATAACCATCTGGGCCCGGGGCTTTATCAGGGTTTATTTGGAATACTGCATCTTTGATTTCATCACTTGAAACCCTTCTAATAAGCCAAGAGCCGGCCTCACTCGTCAAGATACGCTTAAGGACAAGCTTTGGAAAAGAATCCCGGTAAGTGTTCTGATTATATAGCTCCATATAAAAAAGAGGTGCAGTCAACTTGAGGTCTTCATAAGCTCTGTTGCGTAGCCCATTAATGTCTACGAGATGGCTCAGATTGTTACGGCTAGTCCTCACCTTCATTGCATTATAAAAAAACTTTGTGTTCCTGTCACCAAGGGAGATCCAGTCATGACGACTCTTTTGCCTGTACATGTGTAACGGCTGGTTTTTGTATGACGATATTTTTTTATTTATATATATACATATTTGATCTCTTTTCCTTTCTTTTTCGTATCTCCTTTACCCTATCTGGAGCTGAGCGTGCTTCGTGACGCTCTTATCTTAGAGCCAGACTCATCTTAGAAGACCTAGAACCCAACCCGAAGCTTCACGCTTCATTTGGAGACTTTGTGTGCAATTTAGTCGGTTCAAGAAGAAGAACCAACCGACTAGATGCCAATCTAGTCGGTCAGAACCTCTTCACAGACCGACTAGTTTCCCTTTGATTTTTCCACTGAGTTATTGTTTACACTTAGTCGGTCTAAGTTCATCCACCGACCGACTAGTTGTGAAACTAGTCGGTCAACACTTCTTCGTAGACCGACTAAGATAGATATCATTTCTTACAGTCGAGTTACTGTTTACCATTAGTCAGTCAAAGAACGAATACCGATCGACTAGTTGATGAACTAGTCGGTTAGGCTTCCTTCTCAGATCGACTAATTTTCAAAACTTCTTGTCGACCATCTTCATTCTTTAGTCGGTCAATGAACACTGGCCGACCGACTAGGTTGCAAACTAGTCGGTCGACGAGCCTTCATAGACCGACTAAATCTGTCAACCCTGTACCGACACTGTTCTCTGTTTGCTTTTAGTCGGTCACAGTTAGACGACCGACCGACTAGTTCTCAAACTAGTCGGTCGACCGCCCTTCACCGACCGACTAATCGCTTCAGAAACCCTAATTTTTGACCCAGCCACCGTTTGTTTTCTTATTTAAATGCGCGGCTGCTCTTCCTTCTTCCTCATTGTTTTGAGTTGTCTTCTTCCCCAACCTACCTCCTTCTCTTTCCCTACCTCTCCTTCCTCCTCCTTTGCGCCCTCCATCTTCTCCAAGGTCCCTCTCCTCTTTCCTTTCTCCTTTCTCCTTTCCCCTTCTCTTCTTTCTCCTGTTTCTTCTTCTCCTTCCTATTTTCCCCACAAACAGCCTGCCACCCTCTCAGATCTGAAACTCCACGGCCAAGCCCCGGTCGCCATCTCGTTTCCGTTTCCGAGATCCATCTCCTCTTAGCCCTTCTCCTCGCGTGGCGATCCAATCTCAGATCTAGCGACGACGACCCCGGGAGACACAAAAATCTTCGCCACCATCTACGGAGGCCGACGACACCACCATGTTGGATCTTGATCTAAGCCTAGAGGGGGGGGGTGAATAGGCTTATAAAAATTCTCGTGCAACCCACGAGAAATCACACGAAGTTATAGCACAATCACCCAGATGCAGAGTATAGAAAAGCAGTCACAGCATGCACATGCGATATACCCTGGTTCGGTCGCACCCACGACCTACATCCAGCCCCAAAAGCAATACTAGATTATTAAAGTTAACTGGTACAACCTGTAGCTAGAGCACCAACCCTACACTCTCCTGGCCCTCAGTACCTGCACTCACCAAAGTGCCCAAACAATAACAATACTAGTAAAGCTCTCTCTTGGCTAGTCCCAACTAGCCAAGTCCCCCCAAAAAATAATAAAATAGTTTCACAGAGATCACAACACCAAATCACAAATAAAATAAAGTTCAGAGTTTAGAATCGCTCAGTCGTGATGGCGTTGGTGTCTCTGTCGTTCAGCGCGTGGTAGGATCAATCTGACAAGTAGTAGTCTCTGATGTCTTCTCAATAGTTTGGCTCCCTCTCCTTGAAACTTGTGCCCTCCACCAAAGATTGAAACTTGCGGCACCTTAGAAATTTTTGTGTAAGAGATCAAGACTTGATCTGGGTCTTTGAATCTTGCGGCTGCCAACATAAAGTCAAAAACAGAGCTTGCGGCATTTTTGTTGAAGGGCAAAGCACAGAAACGGCAGGCCTAGCTTTTTTAAAAAAACAAAAATTTGTGTTGTCCCTCAAAATCAAAAGTTTGTGTGTGCCAACAAAAGATCAAACGAAAAAAAACAAGGACATGCGCTACTGGTTTTTTTTGGAATTTGCTATTAAAAAATGGCCCTAGGCACTTGAATTTAAAACAATGAACAAAAGAGAATGAGAGGCACTTTGGGGAACGACCAATAAAAGGGAAGTGCACAAATAATTCAGCCAGGTCTTTGAGACTTTTCCCACACACAAAAAAAACAAACTATGATGCCTTAGAGATTATCAAAGAAACACACTATACCCTGTGCTCTCTAATTTTCGGCTTTCAACAAAAGAACCCCCTTGATTCATTTTTGTGCGGCTGTCCCTCTTGGAAATTTCGATTAAAAGGGAAATAGAAAGGATGCGGCTTTCAAGGAAAAGAGCTCTTCAGAATTTTCGGTAGCTAGGGTTTTTTTCTATGGGATGTGCGGCTCTCCTATATGATTGGCTCTCAACAATTCAACTGCCCTGTGCTTTTGAGGTTTTCTCAAAAAGAAACAGAGGTGCGGCTTTCCCTAATTTTTGGTTGGGTTAATCTCAGGTTGCGGCTGCTTTTGGTTCATGTATATTTCGGCCAACATTAGGTTTTTGTGGCAAGAAAAAGAGATCAAGGGCTAAGATTAATCAAGCTAGGTTCTCCCCTTTTCTCCTTTGCACATTGACCAAGTCTTTCTGTGGATTAATCGCATGTTCGCCATTCCTGAAACACTTAACGCACACGTTAAAATGTTCACACGTGTTTGTTATCATCAAACACAAAGTTCATAGATCATTTCTACCAACAATCTCCCCCTTTTGATGATGACAAACTAAGTATAAGATTTGAGCAATGAAATTCCAAATAGTGTGTGTGATAGTGTGGCAATAGTGGGTGACATGCAATGAGATGAAATGATGTGCAAACAATGATATATAAAGTATATCAATAAGCATGCTCCCCCTACTTTTGTGCTTCCCCAATATTCATTAATGCTCCCCCTTAATCAAACAATCATATATTTGCGAGCATTACAGGTACCAATACCAAATACCAAGCACACCAAGTAAATACCCAAATTCATTCCAAACTTTTCTCCCCCTTTGTTATCATCAAAAGGCACACCACGAAGTCAAAATCATATATCGGTCAGAAAGAGAGTATTATTAACCATTACCAACAATTGCATGCATACAATCATAGAATAATCAAGTCAAAATCCAATGAAATTAAACAACAATGACTTCAACACCAACGTGTACGTGTGATGATTAAAATTGACGCACATAAGGAGAATCATTAAGAAAATCAACCAAAAACAATCCACATTTTCCAAATAACATTCTATCACCTAGGATTGATTTCCCCCACCTCATTAAAAATGGGTTCAAGGTACCACACCCCTAAACATAGCCTATAAGGACTCTTAGATGTGGGGGTGGCATTGCTTGACGAGTAAATACACCAACGCTAAAGTTTACCCATAAAGCTTATGTTGGATACTCGTGGGTAATACCGTTGCCAAGGATTGTATCCATTTTTCATACAGAGCATGTATTTTTCTTTTCAATTTTTATACTTGTAGTAACAATTTTTAATGCTCAATTTTTATCCAAGGCATGGTATATCAGATCCCTTAGATTTTCAGTTAAGTTTTCCTACTACATTCACATTTCCAATTTCATAAACGATATCTCCAGATGTGCAATAATAATAATACATGTGGGAGTGAAATAGGAGGTGTAGAAATCAAGTTATTTTCTAACATTGAATATGACATGAATATTTAGAAAGATGAACATGCGCATGTAGCAAAAGAAATAATACAACAATTTCTACATAGATATGAAAATCATTCATGAATACTTCTTTTGAATGAATCAAAGAGAAAGATACACATTGAAGCACCATTTTTTTTTGTGTTTTTGTTTTTCAAATTTTTTTGTTTTTTTGTTTTTAATGCATGAGATACTAAAGCAAACATGAGATGCAATCACACAAAGAAAAAATAAATCATGCACACACAACAATGCAACTACTAGCACACAAACAAAAAAAAGTCAAGCACACAGGAAAGTATGGAATCTCGTACTAAGTTTTATCAATAATACCAAGCTCAAGACGAAGACGACAAAAGCGAGCCTCAACCAAAGGTTTGGTGAATATGTCTGCAAGTTGTGATTCCGTAGGAACGAACTCCACAGACACATCCTCTTTGGTGAGGTGATCTCTAAGAAAATGGTGTCTTACGTCAATATGTTTAGTGCGAGAGTGGTGTACGGGATTATTAGAAAGATCTATGGCACTTTTGCTATCACATCAAAGAGGAACTTTTTAAGAGCTAGTCCGTAGTCAGATAATGTTTGCATCATCCACAGTACTTGAGCACAGCAACTGCCAAGGGCAATATACTCTGCTTCAGTAGTGGATAATGCAACACTATTTTGCTTACGACTAGACCATGAAACTAAAGAGTGTCCTAGCATAAAACACGTGCCACTAGTGCTCTTCCTATCAGTTAAACTACCCGCATAATCAGCATCAGAATAACCCACCAAATCAAAGTTACCACTAGAAGGATACCAAAGGCCTAAAGTAGGTGTACTGATTAGGTACCTAAAGATCCTTTTAATGGCTTTCAAATGAGATTCTCTTGGGTTTGATTGAAATCATGCACACAAACATACATCAAACATTATATCAGGCCTAGATGCAGTCAAGTACAATAAAGAACCAATCATACCTCGATATAGCTTTTGGTCCACTGCAACTCCTTGTTCATCCCTGTCCATTTTCGTGTTAGGGCACATCGGCGTTCCAATTCCTTTATACTTCTCCATCCCAAACTTTTTCAAAAGCTCCTTGATGTATTTGGTTTGAGATAGAAAGATGCCTTCCTGGCCTTGCTTTACTTGGAACCCCAGAAAATATTTCAGCTCTCCCACAAGGCTCATCTCAAACTGATCCTGCATGACTTTCTCAAACTTTTGAAATAGAAGATCGTTAGTAGCACCATAAATAATGTCATCAACATAAATATGCACAATGAGAAAGTCTTCAGATTCATGCATCAAGAATAGTGTATTGTCAGCACTCCCCTTTTTAAAATTATTTTCCAACAAATATGTGCTTAGACGGTCATACCAAGCTCGTGGAGCTTGCTTAAGACCATACAAAACTTTTTCCAATTTATAAACATGGTTTGGAAAATTATGGCTTTCAAAACCTGGGGGTTGCTCAACAAATACCTCTTCTTTTAGGTAGCCATTAAGAAAGGCGCTTTTTACATCCATTTGTTTTAGTTTGAGCCCTTTATAACTTGCATAAGCTAGCAAGATTCTAATGGACTCAAGCCTAGCAACTGGTGCAAAAGTCTCATCCACATCAATCCCTTCAATTTGATTATACCCTTTAGCTACCAACCTAGCTTTGTTTCTAATAACATTACCACATTCATCATGCTTATTCTTAAACACCCATTTAGTACCAACTACAGGATAATCAGTGGGTCTAGGTACTAGTTTCCAGACATTATTCCTGACAAATTGATTTAATTCCTCTTGCATGGCCAAAACCCAACTTTCCTCTTCTAAAGCAATATCTATAGTCTTAGGCTCTATTACAGAAATAAAGTCACCATAAATACATAGAGCGCAAAGATCTCTAAAAGAGGAACGTGTGCGAATACCTGCCGTAGGCTCACCTAGGATTAAGTCTGGTGGGTGGTTTGGAGTGAATCTCAACTCTCCTCTGGTAACTGCTTCATCTTGTATTTCTGTCGAATCAGTTTCAGCTTCTTTCTGTATTTCAGGTTGCTCCTCATTAACTTTTGGAATGCCTTGTTGTTCTACATTTTCCTCTTCAATGTTCTGCCTGCAATCCAAAGAATTTATATCAGATTCATCAAACTTTACATTTACAGATTCAACAATTGCAAGTGTGCGTTTATTATAAATCCTGTATGCTCTGCTCCTTGCTGAATATCCTACGAACACTCCCTCATCTGATTTTGATTCAAAGGTGCCAAGCTGATCTGCAGTATTTAATATAAAGCACCTGCATCCAAAAACTCTAAAGTAAGAAACTTTCGGGGTGTTGCCATGCCATAGTTCATAAGATGTTTTATTTAGTATAGGTCTAAGCATAACTCTGTTGCATACATGGCATGCCGTATTAATGGCCTCAGCCCAAAAAGACATAGGCAAGCTATATTCATTTAACATACTCCTATCCATCTCTTTTAATGTGCGATTCTTTCTCTCGACCACCCCATTTTGTTGAGGTGTTCTAGGAGAAGAGAATTCATGTAAAATTCCTTTTTCAAAACAAAATTTGTCAAAAATAGCATTTTCAAACTCACCTCCATGATCGCTTCTAATTTTTACAATGGAAGAATTTTTCTCATTAGAAACTTGTATGCAAAAGTTTTGAAAATGGTCAAATGAGTCTGATTTTTTGGCTAGGAAGTATACCCAAGTATATCTAGAGAAATCATCAACCAATACTAAACAATACTTTTTACCTCCTAGGCTAGTAATGTCTATGGGACCAAATAAATCCATGTGCACTAATTCCAATATACGTGTGGTGGCAACTTCATTAATGCTAGAGAAAGTAGATCTAGTTTGCTTACCTTTGGTGCATGCCACGCACAACTTACCATTCTCATACGTTTGATGCGGTAGTCCTCTTACCAAATTTTTGTTTTCCAGCTTCTTTATCAATCCCATGCTTGCATGTGCTAACCGTCTATGCCATAGTGTGGCCTCTTCTTCACCTACAAGCAAGCATTTAGAAATAGTTAGTTCTTCAATCATAAGAGTATAAACATTATTCTTTCTATTTGCAATAATAATAATGTCACCTGTGGATCTATCAATGATTCTACAGAGTTTTGCATCAAATTCAACTTTCATACCTTTGTCACACAGCTGACTGATAGAAATGAGGTTATGTTTCAACTTTTCAACCAAGAGGACATCTGTAAGCCGAAAGGTGTCGTTACCTACAACACCTTTACCAATTACCTTGCATTTTCCATTGTCCCCTAAAGTAACACTTCCTCCTTCATGCTTTGTAAGGCTAAGGAACCTTTCTCTTTCACCTGTCATGTGTCTTGAGCAGCCAGAGTCTAAGTACCACTCACACTTTTGTCCCTTAGCCGTGCCAAGTACCTACACATAAGAAGAGCATGATATGTGTGACCTAGGAATCCAAATAGGTCCACTAGTGTTAGTCACTTTATTTTTTGGAACCCAAATTTGCTTAAACTTGATGTTGGTATTCCTATACTTGCAATTATAATAAGCATGACCAACACCACCACATGTATAACATTTAGCAAACATGCTTCTTCCTACACCAGTTTCTTTTTGATTCTTTCTATTAATTCTAGGCCTCTCATCAATTTTATTTCCATATCCCAAACCACGCGTATTATTTCCTTGTATCTGATTACCTAGAATAATGTCTAATGAGTGCTTTCCAATACCAAATTTTTTAATAGACAATTCAAGATCAGATATTTTAGACTTTAAAAACATGTTCTCATTAACAAGCATGGTACAGTTACTAATGAAGGCCTTTTTGTTCTCTTCCCCACTCTTTTTCAGATTAGCCATCTTCTTTTCTAGCTCTTTATTTTCATTTATTAGCATGCAAATTTTCTCATTTAATAATTCATTTTCAACTTCTAGCTTAACCATATTTAGTTTAAACATGCTAATGTCTTTAAGCAAAGTGGAGCAATTCAGACACTCAGTTTCAGTAGGCATACAAGATTTTCCCTTTTCCAAAGAACTAATAGTAGAATTACATGCAACAAGTTTTTCTTTAATTTCATCAACTTCTAATGACATATTATAATTGTCTTGTTGCAATTCAAAATTGGCATTTTTAAACTTCTCTACATGGGATTCTAGTAACTCAACAGTTGATTCCAACCTTTCAATTTCATTTTGCATTTCTTTAAAAGTAGTAACAAGTTGAGTTTTAGTTAAAGATTTTACCTGATCTAGTTCTCCCATCAGACAAAGAGAAGAATGTGCCACTTCCTCTTGAGATTCATACTCGCTGTCCATATCCCATGTGAGCACCAAAGATTTTCCCTTTTGTTCCGCAGCATTATTCTTTCCTTGAGGGCATTGCTTCATAAAATGTCCCTGCTTTTTGCATTTAAAACATGTAACCGGATCAGTAGTATTCTGCTCAAAAGATTTATTATTAGAATTAATTTTAGAGCGATTAAACCTTTTCAGCATCTCTGATCTCCCGTTGCCAGTTCTGATATATTTCTTGAAGCTCCTCACCAAAAAGGCCTCCTCTTCATCTCCATCTTCATCCTCTTTAGCCTGAAGGGCTATGGCCTTTGACGTCTTCATTTCATCTTTCTCTCTCAGTTCAATGCTTTGCAGCTCCAGCTCGTGGGACATCAGGTTCCCTATCAGATCCTCCACTTTCATCTGCGATAAATCCCTTGCTTCCTGAATAGCTGTAATTTTAGGGCGGAAGGAGCTAGGCAGCGCTCTCAAGATCTTTCTGATTTGTTCTAGGCTTGAGTACGGCTTTCCAAGAGAAGTGGATTTGTAGACGATGTCTGTGAACCTTGCAAACATATCTTTGATTGACTCTGATGGAAGCATGCGGAAGCTGTCATATTCAGTATTGAGCAGCGCAAGTCTGGACTCCTTAACCTGCGATGTACCCTCATGAGTCACCTCCAGAGTATGCCAAATTTCCTGCGCAGTTTGACATTGAGATATACGGTTAAACTCAGCTTATCTAAAGCACAAATCAATGCATTCATAGCTTTATTATTCAATGAAAAACGCTTCTTATCAAAGTCATCCCACTTATCTTCTGGTTTTATCATTTCATTATTAGCAACATTAATAGTGGGAGGTTTATAGCCTTTTTCTACAATACTCCATACATCATAATCAACTGCAGCTAAATAAATCCTCATCCTAGTCTTCCATAGGCAAAGTCAACACCATTAAACTTTGGGGGACGGGAAATGGACTGACCCTCAGGAAAAGCAGAATCAGACATATTCATAGACATGATCAACTAGGCTAGATCCTCTAAACTGGCTCTGATACCACTTGTTGGATCTTGATCTAAGCCTAGAGGGGGGGTGAATAGGCTTATAAAAATTCTCGTGCAACCCACGAGAAATCACACGCAGTTATAGCACAATCACCCAGATGCAGAGTATAGAAAAGCAGTCACAGCATGCACAAGCGATATACCCTGGTTCGGTCACACCCACGACCTACATCCAGCCCCAAAAGCAATACTAGATTATTAAAGTTAACTGGTACAACCTGTAGCTAGAGCACCAACCCTACACTCTCCTGGCCCTCAGTACCTGCACTCACCAAAGTGCCCAAACAATAACAATACTAGTAAAGCGCTCTCTTGGCTAGTCCCAACTAGCCAAGTCCCCAAAAAAAATAATAAAGTAGTTTCACAGAGATCACAACACCAAATCACAAATAAAATAAAGTTCAGAGTTTAGAATCGCTCAGTCGTGATGGCGTTGGTGTCTCTGTCGTTCAGCGCGTGGTCGGATCAATCTGACAAGTAGTAGTCTCTGATGTCTTCTCAATAGTTTGGCTCCCTCTCCTTGAAACTTGCGCCCTCCACCAAAGATTGAAACTTGCGGCACCTTAGAAATTTTTGTGTAAGTGATCAAGACTTGATCTGGGTCTTTGAATCTTGCGGCTGCCAACATAAAGTCAAAAACAGAGCTTGCGGCATTTTTGTTAAAGGGCAAAGCACAGAAACGGCAGGCCTAGCTTTTTTTAAAAAAACAAAAATTTATGTTGTCCCTCAAAATCAAAAGTTTGTGTGTGCCAACAAAAGATCAAATGAAAAAAAACAAGGACATGCGCTACTGGTTTTTTTTTTGGAATTTGCTATTAAAAAATGGCCCTAGGCACTTGAATTTAAAACAATGAACAAAAGAGAATGAGAGGCACTTTGGGGAACGACCAATAAAAGGGAAGTGCACAAATAATTCGGCCAGGGCTTTGAGACTTTTCCCACACACAAAAAAAAACAAACTATGATGCCTTAGAGATTATCAAAGAAACCACTGTACCCTGTGCTCTCTAATTTTCGGCTTTCAACAAAAGAACCCCCTTGATTCATTTTTGTGCGGATGTCCCTCTTGGAAATTTCGATTAAAAGGGAAATAGAAAGGATGCGGCTTTCAAGGAAAAGAGCTCTTCAGAATTTTCGGCAGCTAGGGTTTTTTTTCTTTGGGATGTGCGGCTCTCCTATATGATTGGCTCTCAACAATTCAACTGCCATGTGCTTTTGAGGTTTTCTCAAAAAGAAACAGAGGTGCGGCTTTCCCTAATTTTTGGTTGGGTTAATCTCAGGTTGCGGTTGCTTTTGGTTCATGTATATTTCGGCCAACATTAGGTTTTTGTGGCAAGAAAAAGAGATCAAGGGCTAAGATTAATCAAGCTAGGTTCTCCCCTTTTCTCCTTTGCACATTGACCAAGTCTTTCTGTGGATTAATCACATGTTCGCCATTCCTGAAACACTTAACGCACACGTTAAAATGTTCACACGCGTTTGTTATCATCAAACACGAAGTTCATAGATCGTTGCTACCAACACACCAATGATCAACATTCCTCGCTGCGCTACCCACGGCCTAGGAACTTCCGGATGACGCAAAGCTTCCGCCTTTTTCTAGATCTGACGCCGGATCTCTGCTCAAAACGTCAAATCAGGTTGGTTCCCTAAACTCGTAGAAACCCACACTATAGATAATCAAAACCCTAATTAAAATCAGCAACTAAAACAATTAAGTTTATTTTCCGTTGATCCTTAAAACGTTGTGCAACTGTAGATAAATCGACGAATGAACTTTATGCATGTGCACATAGGATAGATCGTCGATTAGGTTAAATGCATTAAAAATGTGATTTTGATGAATAGGATAGTCCCGATAACCTAGACACAACCCTAATAGGAATTGTTGAATCGCGATCTGACACCGTCGCCATGTCACGATTTTCAGACGTTCATTCACCGACGAGACGTTTGGACGAGACGTTCCAGGAAGACGATGCACTCGCCACTGCATGCAAGTGTACCACTTGCGTTCTTGGCCATGTTTAGGCATTAGTCTTGCTAGAATTGATATTTTGGAACAATGAGAACCGGACGTGAAATAATAGCGTCCGGAACGCCCATGATGGCTCAGACTTGACAACGAAGTCTGAGTCCAACAACAATAATTTTGACATCATAGGATTGACATGCGTGTGTGTGTGAGCTGTGGACACCCTAGTACAACCCCTCTTGTTTTGTCGTGTCATGTCCTTTCTGTCTTGCCATGTCCCGTTCCGTCTTGCACAGCCCGATGGGCAATAGGGCACTCGCCAAGCCAGAGCGAGTGATCCCTTGTATTGATTCACAGCCCGATGGGCAATAGGGCACCTGTCAAGCTAGAGCAGGTGATCCCTTGTACTGATACACAGCTCAGAGAGCAATAGGGCACTTGTCAAGCTAGAGCAAGTGATCCCTTGTCCTGTCACGATTCTTGGGGTTTTGGGGTAGGGTTGAGCGTGCACGCGGCAAGAGGGTCTGACCCCCTCGAACCATAAAGGCATGAACCCTTTCGTGTTACTCTTGTCTTTTCTTGTCTTGTCTGGCTTCTCCATGTCCCGTCTTGTCTTGACACCTGTAGGCTAGTCCCGCAGTCGGTAGCACTCGCTACGACTACTACTTGTCTTGTTTACTTTCCTGCTGCGTGTACTTTTGTTTTGATCGTCTGTTATAACCTCAGCATGTTAATCAACCAGTAAAACGTTGTTAAATAATTGGTGCACTTGCAGTTTGGTCTAACCCCTTCTTGTAGACCTTACCTAACATACAGTTCCTTCTTTTGGTGCTGTACGTCAAGGATTGAGCCAGAGTACGTTGAGGAGACTGACTTGCCAGTTGACGTGGAGCCAGAGAGTGCTGATCCTGAGTACGATCCTGAGGAGGACCAAAGCTAGAGACTTCTCGTTGTAGTTTCCAGAGATATCCATTTCTTAGTTGGGTGCGTAGCACCTTTTGTTTCCTTGTTTAGGTCGGGTGCTTGCACCGTTAGTTTTCCTTTTCTGCAGTTGTAGCCCTCCGGGCGTTGAGACTTTGCACTTTGGATATGTTGGAATAAAAATGTGATGTCTTTCTTTCTTTTACTTTTATTGTTCTGTACTAACATACAGGGACATGTACCTTCGTCTTGGTACCACACAGATGCTTATTGGGTCATGACTCCTGAGCTCTGGCCTAAGCGGGCCTTAGTCACGCTTCGCCTCCGCTGATTTGGGAAGCGGGGCATGACAACATGTCCTCTTCATTCTTTAGAGCTCAAGACAAATCAGCTATGGCGCGAGATTCCTGAGTCTGTAGTGCTGAATCATAAAGAATGGCCGGATTGTTCCCATTTTCAGCCAACCTATTTCTGCATTTCACGACCTCTTTGTCAGCTCTAATTCCTGTAGCCCATGTTCTGAGAGAAGGCTTCAAGTTCCCAAGTTTATGTACTAGGCAATACATGGGAGTACCCCTTAAATTTTCGGTCCAGTTTGTAATAAGAATATCCTTAAAACCAGGACAGCAGGACCAATAGTTATAGAATTTAAATGGCTTGGCTGTGGAAGGTACCTGATTGTGAAGATGCACTGCCATTTGTGAATGATCGCTAGTCAAAGGATCGTGATACTCGATATAGGACTAAGGATGCTTATTAATCCATTCTGAGTTTGCAAAGACTCTGTCAAGTTGTGCTACAATTGGGCCCGACCCCACCCGATTGTTACACCAACTCAACCTTTTTCCCGTACTCTTGAGCTCCTGAAGGGCACAATTATTGATACATTCATAATAATCTCGGACAAATTTATCTTCCAGCCTCCTCCCTCCTATTTTATCTCGAGAGTAAAGAACACTGTTGAAATCGCCCCCAACCAACCATGGTGTATTGCCCACAAGACTACAATCAACATGAAGACTACTCCATAAATCTTTCCTCTCACCCAAGGAGTTTCGAGCATAGATTCCCGTGATAACGCATTTGAACCCTCCCATGTTGTCACAAGCAATCGAAATATGTTGTGCAGTAATGGCCAAACGAACAGCCGTCCAAATTTTTGGGTCATACCCTATGAGTATACGGCCGCCTGGTGCCTCATCGAAGTTGTTTATACAACTCCAATCATTAGGAATTATTAACTTAACCTCCTCTGTAGACTTCATCTTTGTTTCTACAAGAATCAAAATTGATGGCTTCAAATTCTTCACACTATCTCTCAAGTCCCTACTGCGCACAGTGTTATTAAGTCCTCTTGCATTCCAAAAGAATAGAGTCATTGATCAACATTTGTTTTTCGCCCAAGGCCGGATTCCTGAAGCCGAGAGCTCTTTCTGGAGGAGGTCAAAGGTAGATGTTCCGCTTTCTCCTTGGCAGGCTTAGCAGCTAGCCGTAGCTGTTCTTCTACTTCAGATACCCACTCTGGGTTGTCAGTCGCAATCCCCTCAGGCACACTGTCTACATCCGGGAACACAGTTTCGCTGATCAATGAAGGTAGTGGCCTTAGGTCCTTGCTATGGGCGGATGTTGATACAAGTTCAGTATCACTTGGACCTGAAAGAATTGGTACATGTCCTGGCGTATCAGACATAACCCTATTTACACTTCCCCCTCCTCCAAGACTAATACCCTCCTCTCCTACATAGCAACCTGCTCCTGAGAAACCCCCGTGTCTACATCACATATATCATCCCTTGTAAGCCTCTCCTCATTTGGTCCGTCACCCAGTCTTACAGATAGCCATCCCCCGATTCCACACGAAGGGACGATTTTGGTATGTTGGAGCTCTGAAGAGGAAGCACCTTGGACAGCCGTAACTTCCATCTGCACTTCAACCATGGCCTTCTCTCCTCTAGATATAACAAGAGGATCCACCCCCAAAGAATTTATATTCTCTCCCATGTCTAAAGTGTCAGCACCCTTCACTAGGGTATCACCCTCTCCAGCCTTGCCTTCTTGTTGGATTGAAGGGGGCTCAGGTGTCTATGGGCACTGGATGTCTGAGTGTCCGAAGCAAACGCATTTAAAGCAACATGGGGGTTCTCCTTCCACTTTCACATCAATTGAGATAGTCGGTCCTTCCTCAGTACCCACGAGAATCGTTTTTGGGACATCTTGCTTAGCGTTTATCTCAACTAGGCATCTTGCAAAGGAAATCCGTTCCTTCTTGGCAGTTAATCTATCCAAGCAAATAGGACGACCTATAACAGAAGCAATGCGATTTAAAATTTCTAAAGTCCACATACCCAAAGGGACTCCATGAAGTTGGACCCAGACTGGGACAGAAGAGAGTATGTCACGCTCGAGCTTGAGAGCCGAACTCCAGTGCTGAAGTATAACCAGCCGACCATCAAACATCCATGGGCCTCCGTGCAAGATCTTTTCACATTCCCCTTCATCTTCAAATTTGAAGCCAAAAAACCCATTTTCACGGCTATAGATTTTAAGCCCTTCATGAGATTCCATAGTCTCTCCACCCATGCACAAATCTACCCATAAAAGGGGACTTTCCCCAACACATAGCCAACCAAGGTAGACTTCCACTGCTCAGCACCTCTGTCCAACGCCGATTTTGGAACCATCACAATAACTGTTCCGTCCTCCTGGGATTGAGGTGCCACATACGACATACCCGTGTCTAAATCGTATTTCCTGATATTGGAACAAACATCTACCCACGACTGTCTCGCAACCTTCGTGTTAATAGAAATTGGTCTAAGCGGCATTCTGTCAGACACCTTGGAGGTAGCTTCAGTTTAACGGACATTGAATGTGGGATGCCCGCTACCTCTTGGACGATGGAAGTCTCTGTTCCGTGCTTAATGATCCCTGAAATTGGGAGCCGCCGCTGCAAATTTCCCGATGCCACCAACTCTGGGACCGATCCCCACCTTCTTCTTACGCTGGGCAACCAGTGCCCAGCCTCTGTCGTCGTCCCCTTGAAAATCCTCAGAGGAGATCACCTTGTTTCCATTAGCATTGCTGGATGAACCGCCATAAACTCTCGTCGCCCTACCACTAGTATCGCCTCTCGTTGCCCTACCGTATTTCTCGGACTCCATTCTTTATATATATACTAGTCATAACCCATGCCCGCGGGCACGGTTCATTTAAGATTTTCCCCCGCGAAATCTTTGTTTTCCAAAAAATTATTTCCACGGCCGAAATTACACGAAACAACAAATTAGCGTAAAAATATTTAGTGGCACGGGCACCTTCGGCGCAGAATAACAAATTCGGAGCAGGCGCCTTCGGTGCGGAAGAACAAATCAGCGTAAAAAAATTTAGCGTGCGCCGTCGGTGCGGTACAACAAATTAACGTTAAAAATTTAGCGGGCTCCTTCGGCGCAGGAAATTATTCTCACATTTTTTGCCATATGCATCGAAGAGATGGTGGGCACCACGTTAAGGGATGGATCATTCGATTTACAGCAGCATTCGATTTGCAGCATTAAATGCAAGTTAAAGTTTCCCCCCAAATGCATTAAGTGCAAGCACTCTGCTATTCCCCAAAAACTTTCATTCCCCAGAAACTTTCATTTCCCTAGAAATGTTTCCCTCCAAAAATTTCCACAAAATCTCATCTCACCCATTCATTTCTCAAGATCACATCTCAGCCTTTCTTCTATCAACCATGTTGTCCTAGTCAGCTTGTCCTAGTCAGCCCTAGAATTCAAAAATAGTTATCAAGGTTAAAATATAGTTATAACCCATCCCTAAGGGCACGATTCGTTTAAAATATTCACCCTTAAAATTTTGGATCCCCTAATTTTAAACAACAATAATTAAAGCACAATAATTATTAGGTCCACTTAAAATCTTAGTTCTCCCAAAATTTAGTTCTCCCAATAGAATTTAGTATCACTCAAAAATTTAAAAATTTCAGTTCCTCCAAAGAATTTAGTTTCCACAATGTTTGTTTAGTTCCCTGCAAATTTTAGTCCCACCAATATTTAGTTTCCCCTGAAAATTTTAGACAAATTTAGATCATCTTCCCCCATTGTTTAGACAAATTTTGTATGATGAAAACAATAATTAATTATAACAACTTACTCTACATATGGACTTAATGAACATTGTCTTTAGAATATCCACTTTGCCGCTTACTTTAATCATTTGCAAACTCCTTCTGTAGCACCTCATTCATGCACATTAGCACAGCTTTCAATTAAAAAATTTTAATTGAAAAGCAATAGATGATGGCCAATTGTTATACTATATATATTAATAAATTCATTGCAAATAGCATACCACAAAGGTGGCTTTGAATTAAGAACCTTAGAAAATAAAAATAAGAATAGACAAACACATGCAAATTGAGGTGGTCGCTGCAACACAACTTGTTCATATTAGAAACTTAAGTAGCGTTTGATGTAATCAATGGTACAAATTGAAAATGTAAATAAAGTGGAAAATAAAATAAAATAATTCTAGGATCATGGTTCTGTGATATTTCCAACTAATGTTTGATGTGCCGTCTAAAATACATGAAAACTTATGTACAATATGCATGTTCAAACTTAGATCAGACTACAACTCATGCAAGACATGCCTTAGTAAACACATGATGACATATTAAAGCAAACATAAGACATTCAAAAAACATTCAAAAATGCATGATACTCATACATAGTAAATGGTCCGGTCCAATATTATGATGTGTGGTAGGCCCTTTACAGGAAAGAGCAGGTCCAATTTCTTCTTTTCTTAATTAGTTTTACTTTCTTTAAAAGAAATACCAAGTAAATAGGGCATCCTTTGTAGTCCATATTACAAACATTGGAAAATATATATGAAATATTTAGTTCACAACTACATACGATAAATCATTACAAAACAAAACCAAACTTAGCCTCTACTTAACATATATCCAACATATTACAATTTCAAATACTTTAAAGAAAAAAATAACATTTAAACCCATACAATTTTTGTTTAGTAATCCACGTCACAATTCCAACCAAAAAGCATAATAAAACTCGACTCGATCCGCTTCTTTACGCTCCCTTTCTCGACGTCCGAGCCGTCCCTCACGTCGAATGCTATGGCTTTGTCATCAGTAGTAACTCAAGAAAATTTATCGGCTCCTCTTCATGATACAAGATATTGGTTGGTGATGTAGCTACATGTAGGGCTTCTTTCACAGTTGGCATCTGCACATAAATTTCAGTGTATGCAAAATTTGTGATTGAATGAATAGTTCAAAAGGGGTGAGAAATTTCTAATAGATATGCAAATTACTAATTGTAAAATTTTTAATAAAATGAACTCAAGATAAAACTTAAAGGCTTGAATCAATAGATAATAATCTCCAGAGCAATCCCAAAGGCACATACCTGCTCCTTCTCAAAATTGGTGGGGCACATTGAAAAATTAGATATAGTTTTCCCTGATTGAAAGAAACAGCCCAAGTAAATACTTACCTGGACACGATTATTTTTGCAAACAAAAAACAGATGATTGGAATTGGTTAGTTTTGCAAGCACAATACAAAAAATACTAAGCATGGGATTTAAACATGCACTTGCATAGTAACAGCCCAAGTAAATGTATACTTGGACATGCTAATTTTGGAGCTCATTTTGGAGGACAATAACACAGACGTTATTAGAGTAGGAATAAAAACATTGTTTAATACACACCTTTGCTTTTGCTTGTCATGCCTTTTCTGCTTCCTCAAAAGCCTATTTCTCTGCTTGATTTTGATTAGAGGAAAGAGTTAAATATTAAATGATGAATCATAATGAAATTTACATCAAATGTAGAGAATATGTGCACTGTATGCTCACCTCTCTTTTTCTCTGTATAGTTTCTTCTACAACCTGCTTTGCATATTTTGGTTATTACATATCTTAACGTTGGCAAAAATTGACCAGCCTTTACTTGTATTATGTCAAATGATTAAATTCACTATCAATTTAGATCACGTCATCATTGTTCTGGAAATAATATATCCAATGTATTTACATGCCAATCTTCGATTCCCACATAATTCAAAGGTATCAAAACATCCAATGTCTCATGTGAAAGGCAGCAAATATTCCAGACACACAGCACTTTTAAACTTTTGGTCGTTCCATCAAAGGATATACTGCACTTAAGGCAATAGCTTTTAAATGAAAACAAAAAACCATTTTCATACTACACTGAAAGTTTCAGATTTATTCTCAAAAAGGAAAAAGAAAAAAGGAAAAAAGGAAAAAAAAAACTTAGAAGTGAGATTTTACAATAGTTAAAGATCAACGAATTAACTAAACAACATTCCAAATTGTTTGCGAAAAAGAGAATCTTACATTAGACACACAACAATTTCCTTAAAATGGGAAAAAAGTCAAATTTTAGTAATATTTGAAGAATAACAAAAGTAATATTTTTGTACTTGACTTTTTGAGGCTTGCATGTATCTTTGTACTTACATTCAGATAGTTGATTTTCCTAGCAATCCACCACCTTTATAGCCTTTTCAACCACTATAGTTGGTTCTATTATGACTCTTGCACCAGACAGATACATTATGGGCTAAATTCCATTCATGTTGATTTCAGGCTGATATATAAGTATTCATAAAACAAAGAATTTAAAACTAAAATAATATCAGAATTGATGGGGAGATTCATGTGCAAAGGCAGCTTCATCATGATTATGTTGATCAGTCAAAAGGGCATTATAATATGCACAATGATCATAACAAATTTTTGCAGCAAAGGGTTATGGTTAAGCCAGAATCCGAGTCTCTCCATGTTCATCTTATACCCTCATTGGCACACAATGGATTTGCTAAAAATTCTGGTGTTCTCAAATATATTTGTTTATATACATTATCTAAATTGGTTTGTGAGAACAATTAACAAATTTATCCAAAAAAGTATATGTTGTTCGTTCAAACAGTTTAGTGAGATCCAATGGTAATTATCTAATAGATTTGTTAAATATTGACTTTGTAGGATGCAACTCGAACTCATTGCAAGCATTGCCAACAATGTTGAATATTCAACTCGATGAAGGTGACATGGGTACACTGCCGACCATAATATGATGTCCAACTTGCAAAAAGCAAAAAAAAAAACAAACTTGACAAAGAATTTAAAACTATATAGAAACATAATTTCCAACATGGGTACATTGCCAACAATAATATCATGTCCAACCTGCAAAAAAAACAAATTCTCATATCATGTACATGTTTGCCAAAAACAGATAATAGGATCATATGCATAAATTATATGAATTGAATCTAATATTGTTACAAAGAACATAGATTCAATTTAGATTTCTCATTACTATGGTAAAGTCCAAAGGTGTATTAATATAACCAAATTTGAATGCTCTGGCACATTTTCCTTGCAATAGCTTAGATGTGATAGATCAGGCCAAAAGACCAACTAACCAAGTTCCAATTTGATAAAGAGATACTTACAGATGAATTTTTTATGTATATGATATAACGACCATCATAATCATTTACGCTTGCATTATGAAAATTAGAGTATGTATTTTTGGACATTGATGTGGTGGGACCTATATGCACATAGCCATGAATGTCCATAGAAGCACCAGCATGTTTTCAACTCAATAGCCTTGAACAATCACAAAAGTAAAATTTTAGTACCTGACTTTTTTAGGCTTGCAAGTATCTTGGTACATAGCTATATGTCCTTTCATTCTAATAGGTGATTTCCCCTAAATCCACCACCTCTGGAGCCTTTTTCAACCACTACAGAATTCCTCGGCATAATAAACAAATAAAAAAGTTCGTAAAGCATATAACCAAAGAATGATAAATAGATGTTTAAGTATTTAAATGTTTTAGCATTCAGTGCATGAATAAAAATGCATCAGAAGTTAAATGCTAATTATGTACTTGAAGAAAAGGCTAAAAATAGAAAAATATAATGACAATGACAAACCACAACTATCAAGAAGTGTACTACTGTTGGGATGTAATCAATAATGTGAAGCATGTTTGCAACCATGTTAGTCTTGAAAGAACGTTCATTCTTAAAAAAACTTCTAGCTAATGAAAATCATGTCACCAGGATCAACACTTACAACATTTATGTCTTGAAATCATTTACAGGGCACTTGAATTTTTTTTGTGTGTCATGAAATCATTTACAGGCCCCAATCAAAATGAATGCCAATCAAAATTTCTAGATTAATTTCAATGAATTTGCTATTTTACAAATGAGTTTTTAACAAATTTTTTATGGCGGGATTTGCTATTTCCAGATGAATTTTTTATCTATTAGATCCGGGCAAATTCCATCAAAACAACAACAAATCAAAAACAACACTTACATTTCAACAAATCAAAAACAGAATGCACCTTGAAACATGAACCTTTGAGAATTTGTAAAAGCATTTGGTGTGCAGAAATCCTGGAGGAGTTACCTACCTTCATGAGCCATTCAACAATTAAAATAGAATCCAAATTTGTTTCTGGGAAAAAAATCAAATACAACAAATTAATGAATCGGTTGAGCTGTAAAAAATTAATGGGGGGAAAAGAGATATGTTGAGGGGTGGTCGTGGGAATGGCTGGCAGTTTGAGGCTCACAGCAACAGGCTTGTGCGGCAGGGGGCTGAGGGGGAGGAGAGGCCAACTTCATTTTTTAAAATGGGATCTTAACACATCTCATATAATTCTTTCCACGCATATGGAATCAACATCAAATTAATTGACAATAAAATTCTTCCCACGTACACAGAATCAACATAAAAAATTATCGCATACCATGAAATTTAGCTAAGAACACCAAAAATTATAGCATACCTGTCTTTTATTTGGATAATGAGAGAGTGGAAATAAATGTTCGGCAAACCCTACCACCTGCAATCGTCACACCAGTAAGCAGCTTCCTCAGAATACAAACATGGTTCATTGGCACCTGGAAGTTTTTAACAAAATTAACTCATAAATAGAGAAAACAACATCAAAAATTAATCATATGTGCAACAAATTAAGCAAAACTTACAGTAATTCTGATCCTGAAATTGTTTACGGACGCGGTTAGAAATATGATCTGAAATTTAGAAAAACATAATTAACAGTGAATTTAAAACCTAAAAAGCGTACAAAAACAGAATTAAGTCATTCATTCAAAATTCAATTAAAAGGAACAATATTTAATAGAATTAAAAGTTTGAGATTGAAATGAAACCATAAGATGATTTTGAGAATATACATGATGATCAGAATGAATGGGTGCTTGAAGCACCCCCTCCTCAAATGATGAAGTCCAACCCCTAGAATCAAGACATACATGGGCATTGCAAGCTAAGGTTTCTTACTAAATCATGAATGAACTGCAAACATTGTGTTATGGCCCTTGTAGTACATTTTGGATGCATTGTGCACTTTGTGGCAACACGTAAAACAAACCCTAGAGAATTCTTAAGTTATGAATTAATGACCTGCTAATAAATCAGCAATTCAATTGTTGATAGAATGCATTGGGTTCCAAGTTGTGATGCAAAACAAAATTGGTTGTTAATCATGATATTTATAATCACATAGAACATAAATTGCTTGAAACAAAATGATTTATTATTAATATTTAAATGTATTATGGATACAATATTCTGCAAGTATACACAAGTGACAAACGCTGGTTCGGTTGGAGAATGTTAGAGCCATTGTGGTGCCCCTGTATGATTGGAAGCTCGTCTTGCAACCAAATCAGCAGTAAGGGCATCCCAAACAACCACATATTGATTATCTCATCTTAGCCAAACCAAAATCAGTGACTAAACTTATTCAGAGAACTGGCAGAATTGAACTAACCTCATAGTTTGGTTCATCGATGGAAAGAATGAATTCGGTTAATTATTAATTCATTCAAAAACACCTTCAAACAATCAGTTGGAGTTAATTTTTCCCCCAAGGCATAACATTAATTCATTCAAAAACAGCTTCAAAAGACCAAACTAAAACAGAATTAATTTATTTGGAAGCACATGTTAAGAATAGTACAAACCCCAAAGCATTCGATTAAACTGAATCAAAAGGAACAAATTTTAATGCATTTAGGAATTTTAGAGAGGAAGCTTAATTAAAAGAGATCGAATCTATACCTTTATGAGCATAGGCAAGCGTTGTGCATCGCAGAAGGGGTTGCTTGAGGCGACTCTTGACGATCTCGGCGAAGAGGCTTCTAAACACTAGGGACTTATAAATGCTGGGGATTTTTGTTTGCATTTAAATGCTGGAGGGCATCTAAATGCTTGAGAAGTTGCATTGAAAAAATGTGTGGCATGAAATTCAAATTTCCCCCCACATTACTCATGCTGTGGGGGGAATGTGAAACTGAAATTAAAATTTCAAAATGTCCCCCATCGTGAGTAATGAGTGGTCCAGGCAATAAAGTAATGAGTGGGACCACACAATTGAAAAGCTTTGATTTTTTTGTTTCAAAATTAGCTCTGTTTTTGTTTCCCCACATTTTCAATTTTCAAATATCCCCATACAAATTTCCCCCCAAACTTATCATAGTTATCACTTTTCATCTTTTACTTGCCACGTAGGACAAAGCTTTGCACTAGTAGGATAAGATTCAAAATATGCTCTCAAATGTATAATAGATATGCTAAAATATAAAATGTTTACAGAATTTTTGTTATAGGGTGCAATATTGCATTCCTTTTTAGTTGTCTAAAACAATTTAATTATCTAGAAGAACTGTTAGAAAATAGAGTTTTTTTAAATTCAATAACATTATCATTTATTTTTAACTTTTTATATGTAGCCTTACTGCCAAACCACGAACTACTTGAAACAATTATGCATCTAATTTTTAACTAAAAAGCCGGTTCAACCAAGGAATATTAAGTGATGGTCAAGTCGTTAGATCAAACAAGTCAAATCACAAATGGTAAAATATGGTTATATAAATAACTATGAATAGATGAGACGATTATACCTCATATATATTCTGGTTATCATTAGATAGACATTGAAACAGAAGGATTATCGGGGTTCTTTTGTAGGCTGTCAAAGTGGAGGGGAGAACATCACATATGTATCGTTTGTGGTGACCATAGGAAGCCAAAGATCGATCATAAACTACATTCACTAAATTCCAAGCAAAGCTCATCTTCTGTTGATCGAAGAGGGCAATGTATAACTGCGGCACCAAGTGGTGAGGGCAGTTAACAAATCGCTAAAACCCCAAGAGACCCACATTATTAGCTTGCTCCTCCAACAGTAATTTCAACTTCTTCATTATGATCTCATCACTACATGACCCAAGCAGAAACTTCCTGAGCTCTTGAATTCATCAATGATCCTAAAAGAAAGTAGAGCATTGACATTGATGAATTTCAGCATGACATGGTTGATTGTAGGATCCTTGATGAATGGTTGCAAAATTTGCATGTATTTGAGAGCTCTTACACCAGGACATTGCAAAAGTTGCATAATGCTGAATTATGCGGATGATGCTGAATTATTTGAGAGCTAAATTATATGATGTTGTATTTAAGCTGTAAGAGCTCTCAAATACATTGCAAAAGTTGCATGGTTTTGCAATTTCAGATTACATGATGCTGAATTATGCAGATCCGCATAATTCTATGATCTCAGCACTACATATTGTAAGAGCTCTCAAATATAGCATGACATGGTTGCGATTTCAGCATCAGGCATTCCATTGCATTGGTTCAGACACAATTTTCATATTCCAGATTCTAAGAATAAGGATAATTTACTGATTCTTGGAATTATGCAAAAGAAAAATAAAAAATGCAGCTTTTGAGTAGATTACATACTGAGCATCGCTCCATTGTCGAAGACTTCTCTGCCTATTCATTGTCAAGGTCTGAGGCCTTCGACTTTCACAGCTTTACCTCTCTTGCAGCCATGCAATCAAAATTTAGCCTACGGGCCGTCGTGGATACGCTGAAGGACATCGAGAAATCCACTGACTTCACCAAAACTTACTGAAGATTGAACAAAAAACCGGCTGTCATTTGCCTCCTACCATTTAAGAAACATATATACAAAATTGGCCAAATTTGTGCATGGATAGACAATGGCAGAGAAAGATAAAGGGAAAATTGTTCAAACTCAAGTTTGTTACTTTTATCAAAACTACATTTATGCTTTCAAATTACAGAAATTGAATTTTAACCAAAACTTTTCTTAAAATTGTTTATTACATTTATGCTTTCAAATTGCAGTAATTACGAATCATTGATCCCAACCTGTTCAAGATTGAAGAAATTTTTTGGCCATTTTGCATTTTACTCACCGATCCACTCCCAATCCCAATCGCAGAGATGCTTACTCCACTCCCAATCAAATTATTGATCCCAACCTGCCTTATGGTGATCTCGTCAAGCTCCGATCCATGCTTCTCACACATCAGATCCCACATAAAAATACAGACGATCGTCATGAAACTATATAAAGGAACAAAAAATCAAGAAAATTAGAGGGAAAAAATGAAAAACTTTGCAAAGACATGCAAATCGAGTAGATCTTACACTGGGACTTTGCCAAAAGCAACCAACCGACTGAATAATGGGAGCAATACAAAGGTTTTTGGGAGAATTTTGAACAAAAAAACCGGCTGTCCTTTGCCTCCTGCCATTTAAGAAATATATATACAAAATTGGCCAAATTTGTGCATATAGAGACAATGGCAGAGAAAGATAAAGGGAAAATTGTTCAAAACTCAAGTTTGTTACTTTTATCAAAACTACATTTATGCTTTCAAATTAAAGAAACTGAATTTTAACCAAAACTTTTCTTAAAATTGTTTGCTACATTTATGCTTTCAAATTGCAGTAATTACGAATCATTGATCCCCACATGTTCAAGATTGAAGAATTTTTTTGGCTATTTTGCATTTTACTCACCAATCCACTCCCAATCCTAATCGCAGAGATGCTTGCTCCACTCCCAATCAAATTATTGATCCCAACCTGCATCATGGTTATCTCGTCAAGCCCTGATCCGTGCTTCTCACACATGGTAACCTGCAAGTAGAAATCACATAATCAGAAAATTGATAGTTACAACAAACTCACCAAAATCACTACTAACGTGAAGCAGCTGGACATTATTACTACTATTTTTTAAATACAACAACATTTTTGGCAGGAAATTAATTTCAGTCTCTCCAATAGTATTGTATGCCATTATGCATGGAGGGATGTAATGCGGGTGGGAATCATGTGATCTCTCCAATAGTATTGTATGCTCATATGCAGAATTGGATCCATTGTTCGAACCTTGGAGAGGAACAAAAACTGAGGTTGGCTTAAACAACTTAGCGTACTCTGCACAAAATTAATTTTTGAATATAAACTCAAATTCTTGTATCCTATTCACAAATTTGTTGTGTCCCATCCACAAAAATACCAGTATAACTCTTGATTATAACCAATTCCAGCAAATCAAAAATATTGCATAACCAAGAGTGGGACACAGAATATAACACTAATTTTGAACTGATGATATTGAATGGGACACAAAATATAATTTTTGGTATTAATTGATTTTGAATGGCAGATGCACAAAATTAAATGCTGATTTTGCAAATACTGTCTAAAAACAATTCAACACTTCCAGTTCGAAAAGAAGTTATTTGCCATACTGTCTAAAACTTCAAGCTGGTTTGGTCATGTCCTGAGAATTTAAGCTCATCGAAGAATGCTGGAACATAAAGCTCTTTGGTCCTTCAAAATTCAACAATTCACAGAATGTATACAACCTTCAAAATTCAAAAATAATCAAGAAAAATTTAAAATAAAACTGCCAAAAATTCACAGAAAAAGAAAAATTATACCTTGTAGTTCCATCAAAGAGAGAAGGTGGCTCTTCGGGGGTTTTAGGGTTCTCACGGGCTTCTGGGAGCTGATCGAACAGGGTTTTTTTGGGTTTCTTTAAAGCCTCGTAAGCGATCTGGGGGTGATTCTCACGCTGGCGATATTGGGTGAGAGTAGATCTTCGGATCATGGCCAAACGCGAGGGGGCAACAGCCAAACGCGGTGAAGTATTAAAAATTGATGATATCTGCTCATATCTCATATCTGCTCATGGTGTTGATGATAAAGAATCACGAAGCTAGGGTTTCGATGTCGCAAATTTGAAAGCTTCCTAGGGTTTCGATGTCGCAAATTGGAAAGCTTCAGAGAGAGAGAGAGAGAGATGGAGGGAGACGAATTTGGAAAGCTTCAAACGTGAAGCAAATTCGAAGGGAGATCAGACGTTTTAAGCCTGAGCATTCAGAGAGAGAGAGAGAGAGATAAAAATTGATGATATCTGCTCATATCTACTCATGGTGTTGATGATAAAGAATCACGAAGCTAGGGTTTCGATGTCGCAAATTTGAAAGATTCCTAGGGTATCGAGGTCGCAAATTTGAAAGCTTCAGAGAGAGAGAGAGAGAGAGAGAGAGAGAGATGGAGGGAGACGAATTTGGAAAGCTTCAAACGTGAAGCAAATTCGAAGGGAGATCAGAAGTTCTAAGCCTGAGCATTCAGAGAGAGAGAGATTGAGGGAGACGACTGAGGGGCTTCGAAATCTATGCTGCTGTGTCTTGGGCAGAGAGAGATAGTTCGGTTTTCAAAGTGAGTTTGATTTTTGTAGATTTTTCTCCAATATGTTCCCCCCACTGTTTCAAATTTCAAAATTTTTTATCTCACTCTATTGCTTGCGGGACCCACTCATTTGGTGACTGGGACAAAATCTTGATGACTGGGACAAACTCTTGCTGACTGGGACAAAATTCAAAAAAGGTTGTGTTTTATAGAATACTAGTCATAACCCGTGCCCACGGGCACGGTTCATTTAAGATTTTCCCTTGCGAAATCTTTGTTCCCCGAATTTTTTTTTTCAAAGCCAAATTTTAAAACAAAAACAAATTAGCTTACAATATTTATCGGTACAGGCGCCTTCGGCGTGGGTGCCTTCGGTGCGGAACAACAAATTCAGCGCATGCGCCTTCGACACAGAGCACCAAATTCGACGTGGGTGCCAAATTCGACGTGGGTACCTTCGGCGCAGAACAACAAATTCGACGTAAAACAACAATTTCGACGCAGGTGCCTTAGGCGCGGAACAACAAATCAGCGTTAAAAAATGGCACGGGCGCCTTCGGCGCGGAACAACAAATTCAGCGCATGCGCCTTCGACACAGAAAACCAAATTCGACGTGGGTGCCTTCGGCGCAGAACAACAAATTCAACGTAAAACAACAATTTCGGCGCGGGTGCCTTAGGCGCGGAACAACAAATCAGCGTTAAAAAATTTAGCGGGCGCCTTCGGCGCGGGCGCGGCTTCATATACGTATAATCCGTGCCCGTGGGACACCGTTCATTTAAAAATCTTGGACCCACTAATTTTAAACAAACATCAATAATTATTAGTTTCCCCTGAAATATCAACAGATGGGATCGAAATTTTACAGGGTTTTGCAACGCGGATCAATGAGTTGGCAGCATCTCCCGCATTCATTCTCCCACAGCTCACGTTCATTCCCAAGATGAGATTGTGTGTGTGCACACCATTTTTTTTCATAACTAATATTAAAAGGCAATTCCTAATTTCAATGTTTTTGTGTATTCCCAACAAAGTTCTCTTCAACCCAAAAATTTCCCTCCAAAACTTGATGTGACATTGTCACATAGGACAAATTCAAAATCTGTCCTCAATTGTAATATAGATTTACTAGTCATAACCCGTGCCCGCGGGCACGGTTCATTTAAGACTTTTCCCCCGCGAAATCTGAGTTCCCCAAAAAAAATATTTTCACGGCCAAAATTTAAAAGAAAAACAAATTAGCGTAAAAATATTTAGCGATACGGACGCCTTCGACGCGGAACAACAAATTTGGCGTAGGCGCCTTCGACGCGGAACAACAAATTAGGCGCCGGCACCTTTGGCACTGGCAAAAATACGCCTTCGGCGCAGACGCCTTCTGTTAATTCAAAAATATATATTGTATGTGGATACACATACAAGTAAATGTGTGCGTATTTATGGTGAAACAATTCTTTTAAACAATTATTTTAGGAGCATGTTGTTTTGTGTAGTTACGATGGAACATTTACGTGGCTGCGGGCTCCACCGTGTGCACAATTACTCCACAGATATTACGAAAATAGCCTTAGCTTTAGCCATGAATGATCAAGGGACGATGGAGGTTCAGTATGATGTGAGCACAGTGACGATGGAGGGGTTTTATAAAGGGTGGAAAGTGCATCAAATAGGTGTATGCAGGTTACAATTTGACAAAATGTCTCTTGGTTTTCCAACTGGCTTTCAATCTCAGTCCGCACAAAACAATGGGACCTCCAATGTGCCTCTGCACATTCCGCCTCTTTGAGAAACGTGTGGGTATTAAAGCATAACATGCCTATTTGATGAATGTGTGGGTATTAAAGGCTGATGCATTCAATTTCAAAAAAAACAATTTGTTCTCCCAACAAATTTTCCCACAACCTAAAATTTTTCCCTCCAAAACTTGATGTGACATTGCCACATAGGATAAGTTCTAAAACAACTCTCAATTGTAATATAGATAGTCATAACCCGTGCCCGTGGGCACGGTTCATTTAAGAGTTTCCCTTGCGAAATCTTTCTTCCCCGAAATTTTTTTTAAAGCCAAAATTTAAAAGAAAAACAAATTAGCTTACAATATTTAGCGGCACATGCGTCTTCGGCGTGGGTGCCTTCGGTGCGGAACAACAAATTCAGCGCATGCGCCTTTGTTACAGAACACCAAATTCGACGTGGGTGCCTTCGGCGCAGAACAACAAATTCGACGTAAAACAACAATTTCGACACAGGTGTCTTAGTCGCGGAACAACAAATCAGCGTTAAAAAATGGCGCGGGAGTCTTCAGCGCGGAACAAAAAATTCAGCGCATGCGTCTTCGACACAGAAAACCAAATTTGACGTGGGTGCCTTCGGACCAGAACAACAAATTCGACGTAAAACCACAATTTCGGTGCGGGTGCCTTAGGCGCGGAACAACAAATCAGCGTTAAAAAATTTCGCAGGCGCCTTCGGCGCCCGCGCCGAAATATACATATAACCTGTGCCCGTGGGACACTGTTCATTTAAAAATCTTGGACCCACTAATTTTAAACAAACATTAATAATTATTAGTTTCCCCTGAAACATCAGTAGATGTGATCGAAATTTTACAGGGTTTTGCAACGCGGATCAATGAGTTGGCAGCATCTCCCGCGTTCATTCTCCCACAGCTCGCATTCATTCCCAAGATGAGATTGTGTGTGTGCACAACATTTTTATCATAACTAATATTAAAAGGTTATTCCTAATTTCATTGATTTTGTGTATTCCCAACAAATTTCTCTTCAACCCAAAAACTTCCCTCCAAAACTTGATGTGACATTGACACATAGGACAAATTCAAAATCTGCCCTCAATTGTAATATAGATATATATATATATCTCTATCTATTCTATAAAGCATGAATAATTTGAATTTTGTCACAGTCAGTAGTCCAGTCATATTGCTTTGTCCAAGTCAGCATGTAATTTGAACTCTTATGAATTTGACTTGAATTTGACTGAAATATGAATGAAATTGAACTCAGTGAATGAAATTTGAATGAAATTGAACTCAGTGAAGTTGACCTCATTTGAAGAACCCTCAACCCGTTGGCATCATGGGTGAAATTGGAGGGTAACTTAGGAGGGAAACTTATGGGGAAATTGGTGATGTGATCAAATTATTTGATCACATCAGAGCCATCTCCCTCACGTTTCCATCTAACCGGAGCTTGGAGGGAATTAATTTGGAGAGGGAATTAATTTGGAGAGTACAACGAGGGAAGTTGGAGAGAACAACGTTGCCATCTCCCTCATCTTCAACATCATCTTCAACCATTCCTCACGTTGCCATCTGGATCCATCCCTCAACGCAAAGGAAACCGAGCTTCAGCCGTAATCATCTTCCTCACGTTGCCATCTTGAGTTTTATCATTCGCACATATTGCAGCAACATTTGCGTTTTATCAATCATCTTCCTCACTTGGTTGTTTCAGATTTTTGCAAGGTGGCTGGGTGTGATCTTCAAACGTTCAAGTTGGTGATTTGAACAGTTAACTGGGATATATTCAACATTTCATGCAACATCAGGTGAGAGATATTAATCAAGATTTTGTGTTTCACCCATAGTCATGAGAGATATGTGAATTGAGTGTAACAGTGTTATATGTGAATTAATTCTGAGAAGGAAGACAGAAATTTTGAATGAATTCTGTGAAGGAATTTTTGAATCAATTTTGAGCAACTATTATGAATTTGAGTGTAACAGTGTTATATGTGAACTTGAGAATTGAGATACATGATATGTGTTATTGATGCAGGATATCCTAGGTGAACTCAATCTTGCATAATTTATGAAATATTTTTTGAATGAAACACATTAGCACATAATTATCCATGCTTACAGGAATTGAGATATTTTTGAATGTGAACTCAATCTTACAGGATATTTGATTCATACTTGAAGTTCACATAATTTATATCTCATTTCTTCATTTCTGATGTTCTGTGAATAATGAATAACTCTATGAATGATATATTTGCATTTGGCATCAAATATTATTGATAGCCATTTTGCATTTTGAATATGTTCACATAAGAAATGTCTATCCATCAAACATTTGGCATCAAATATTATTGATATTCATTTTTGAATCAATAATATCGATCAAATAACTCTGTGAATCAAATATCAAACATTTGGGATTCACAGAACTTCATTGTTCCATAATTTATATCTCATAATATTTGGCTATCAATTAATCCAATATCAAGTTCTGTATATGTGAACTTGAGAATTGAGATACAGGATATGTGTTATTGTTGCAGGATATCCTATGTGAACTCAATCTTGCATAATTTATGAGATATTTTTGAATGAAACACATTAGCACATAATTATTCATGCTTATAGAAATTGAGATATTTTTGACTGTGAACTCAATCTTACAGGATATTTGATTCATACTTGAAGTTCACATAATTTATATCTCATTTCTTCATTTCTGATGTTCTGTGAATAATGAATAACTCTGTGAATGATATATTTGCATTTGGCATCAAATATTATTGATAGTCATTTTGCATTTTGAATATGTTCACATAAGAAATGGCTATCCATCAAACATTTGGCATCAAATATTATTGATATTCATTTTTGAATCAATAATATCAATCAAATAACTCTGTGAATCAAATATCAAACATTTGGCATTCACAGAACTTCATTGTTCCATAATTTATATCTCATAATATTTGGCTATCAATCAATCCAATATCAAGTTCCAATATCAAGTTCTGTATATGTGAACTTGGGAATTGAGATACATGATATGTGTTATTGTTGCAGGATATCCTATGTGAACTCAATCTTGCATAATTTATGAGATATTTTTGAATGAAACACATTAGCACTTAATTATTCATGCTTACAGGAATTGAGATATTTTTGAATGTGAACTCAATCTTACAGGATATTGGATTCATACTTGAAGTTCAAATAATTTATATCTCATTTCTTCATTTCTGATGTTCTGTGAATAATGAATAACTCTGTGAATGATATATTTGAATTTGGCATCAAATATTATTGATAGACATTTTGCATTTTGAATATGTTCACATAAGAAATGGCTATCCATCAAACATTTGGCATCAAATATTATTGATATTCATTTTTGAATCAATAATATCAATCAAATAACTCTGTGAATCAAATATCAAACATTTGGCATTCACAGAACTTCATTGTTCCATAATTTAAATCTCATAATATTCGGCTATCAATCAATCCAATATCAAGTTCCAATATTAAGTTCTATGAATGCATTTTTGAATCAATTTTGAGTTGATATCCAGTGAATGAGGGAATGATAACATTTGATATAACTCTGTGAATGATTATCTGTGAATGAGTGAAAATTTTCCATGTGTTAAATTATTCAATTCACATATATGATTATCTGGGGAATATTTAACATCAAATGTTATTCACATATTTAACATCTGTGAATATGTTAAATATCCCAGATCATTCACATATCATTCACATATATGATATCCCAGATTATTCAAATATCCCAGATCATTCACAAATCTGTGAATATGTTAAATATGGGAATATTTAACATCTAATGTTATTCACATATCATTCACAAGCTTGATGTACTGAAATCCTATGTTATTCACATATATGATTTCAGTACATCAAGATTCCTAACTGAGATATCTTGATTGGTTTTCAAATTTTTTGTTTGAAAGGTGATTCATATTTCAGGATCAAAAGTTGAATGATATTTGTAAATGAGTTCAAAGTGAATGAAGTGTCAAAAGTTTCAATTTCTCAAACTGAAAATGAATGAAGTATCAACTCAATCAAGTGAATGAAGTGAATGAAGTATCAACTCAATCAGGATATCTCAAACTGATAAATTTTTGAGATATCATTCACCTTTTGAGATATCTCAGTTGATTCAGTGAATACTTCATTGTTGATATCTCAGCAGGATCACAGTGAATGAAGTGAATGAAGTATCAACTCAAAAGTGTCAAATGAGTTCACATTGTTGATATATCAACTGAAAATGTGAATGAATTTGTAAATGAAGTTCACATTGTTGAATGAATTTGTAATATCAACTGAACTCATTTGAATTTGTTGAATTGAACACATTGTTGAATGACTTCAACTGAGATATAATGTTTGAGTACTCAAAGTTTTGATACGATATCCTGATTGGTTTTCAAATTTTCAAATTTTTAGTATGAATCTGTGAATGAATTCAACTGAGAAATCAAATTTGAGTACTCAACAATGTGTATCAGTTGAATTCATTCACAGATTCACAGAAGTACAAAATTCTTGATTAATTGCTATAATGTTTGAGTATTGAAAGTTTTGATACGATGTTGAAATATCAATAATATTGTATTTGGCTATTCCAAATATGATTTTATTTCAAACTTCCAAGTGTGAAATATCATTGCAAATTGGAAGTTTTGAAGGTGAGCCCAATTTGCAAAAAATGATATTATCTGTGAACTTGGCAGTTGGAAGTTTTGAAAATCCCAGTTGATATAAATTTGCAAATTTGCTATAAATTGCTATAAGTTTCCAAATTTGCTATAAAATTCAAGTTTAACTGTTTAACTGGGATCTTCAAAAGTTCAATTTCCAAATTTATAGCAAATTGGGATCTTCAAAAGTTCAATTTGAAAGTTTATAGGAAACAGTTAAACTTCTTGATAACACAGTTAAACACTTTCAAATGCTTGAATACATTATAGCAAGTACTCAAAATTATCAAATTTGTAAAAAGTATCAAATTGAAATTTTAACTTGCTACAGGATATTAAACAAGTTTTGATACAATTATCAAATGCTATAGAATATCCAGGATACCCAAATATAATGTTTGAGTACTCAAACATTATAGCAAGTCAATTTGAGTGCATATCCAGTTTTCAAATTCAAATTCTGTAGCAAGTATTGAAGGGGATAACTCTGGATACATGCTAACTCATGTGTGAATGATAAAGCAAGTTAATGTACTCAATTTTCAGATTTAGAACTCATGTGTCGATCAGGACCCTTTCATTTTGATCAAAGTGGTCAAGTTAATGTACTCAAGTTAATGTACTCAGATTTTGGAACTTGAACTCAATTCAAAATTTTCAATTTTTTAGATAAAGCAAATTTCAAATATCCTGGCATTCAGATTTTCAATTTTCAAAAGTTTCAAGTTTCAATTTTGAATATGTGAATTGAATTGTGATATTGTATATGAATTGGACTTTTGAATATCAATTTGATTTGTTATATGATATCCTGTCAAGTAACTAAAATTCTCAATTTGAATTTTGAACTTGAATTTTGGTTACTTGGGATGATATTTCTCAACAGATGAATTGGGATGCTATTGTTATTTGACAGGATATGCACTCAATTTGCATTTTGAACATGTCAAGTACATAGCACCATAGGAAATTTTGAATATGCACTCAATTTTGAAATGGGATATAGGATATGCTCAAATTTTTGAATATGTGAACATTGAAATGAATTTGATATCCACACTTATTCAATTAGGGCATTCAAACTGTGATAAAATCTGGGCTCACCAAATAGCCCAGATTTTTGACTTTGCACAGATTTTTGAATGCCCAGATTTCCATTTTGCATTTTTGATATTTGAAATGATATTATCTGGGCTCATTTTATTCCAAATATGATATTATTGATATTGGAAGTTAGAAATATTCCAAATCGCCCACCATATATACCAACTAGCCCAGTTTGATATTATTGATAGCCAAATATTATAGTTTTTATAAGCTCTTTTTAGAACATTTTTTTAAACATTATTAAAGTTTTTTTTGCAAGCAATTTTTGAACTTACATTTTTGAGTTATCAACATTATTTGAAACAAATGCTGTGAGTTGATAATTATGACCCATTGGAACTTACATATATTTTTGATCGTACATGTTTAACTTATGGATTTCCAATTTGCAGTGTACTTCAGGCCAATTATTTTTGGTTTATGCTTTGAATTAAGTTCTCACATTTCCAATTTCCAATTTGCAGGGTACTTCCAATTTGCAGGGTACTTCATTTCCAATTTGCATAAGTTTCTGGTTTATGCTTTGAATAGAAATCAGGTACTTCAGTCCTATTCCAAGTTACGTGAGAACTTAAAATTATGACCCATTATACTGTATGCTTTGAATATGTAAGTTCAAAGAAAAATTATATGCTTGGAGTTGATAAAACATTTTTTTTGAAATGAGTTCTTGAAACAAATGTTGTTGCATTTGGAGAATTTACTGGTGCGATTTGATAAAATGGTGTGCGTCTGCATTTTAGCAACAACAGTTGGAGCATTTGGAAATTATAGTTACAGTTTTTATAAGTTTTTTTGAAACATTTTTTGAAACATTATATTACAGTTTTTATTGATGTTGATAGCACACATGGATTTTTGATGTTTTTTTGATGTTATTACAGTTTATATGCAAAAATTGTGGATCCTGAGACTTATATATATGTTTTTTGAACTTACATGTTTGAGTTATCAACATTTTTGAAACAAATGCTCCAATTTGCAGGGTTGAACTTACAATTTTTTGAAATGAGTTAAGAGTTCTTGAAACAAATTATATGCTGTTTCATTTGGAGTTTTGTTTGTAAATTTTAAATCGTTTATTGGATCAAGTCAATGTGTTTCAACCCTACAACATCAAATAGAAAATAGAAAATTTGTTTAATTTAGATGTTTTTTGGGATTTCCTATCTAATTTGTTCATTAAGCAAATATTCCAAATACTCCAAATATTCAGTAACAATAAGTTTAGCATTTGAGCTCAATACCCCAAATTTGGATACTCCAAATACTCCATTTTGGGAGGACATGGAGTATTTTAAAATTACAGATTAAAAATTATTTGGAGTATTTGGAGTATTTGGAATATTGAGCTCCAAATACTCCATTTTGGGAGCTCAATACTCTATTTTGGGATACTCCAAATACTCCAGACACTGAGTATAATTTGAATATTGACAGGATCAATTAGAAAAACAATATAATTTGAGTATTGACAGGAAACTGCAAAATTAGAGTTGTTGATAAAATTCCTTATGCTTGTTTAGAAATTGTATCAAAATATGAATATGCTAATTGTATCAACACATCCTGTCATTTGCATATTTTGCTATTTGGATTAGGGTCCTGATGCCCAGAAACTGAGCAAATGAATATGTCACAGTTTGACATATGGAATTTAAATTTGTCAAATTTATTCAAATGAGTGATAAACTTCAAATGAATATGTCAAATTCACTTCAAATTTTATAAACTGTGATAAAATTTGAATATGTCAACCTTCAAACTCATTTGAATATGTCAAATTCACTCATTTGCTCAGAATATTCAACTGTGATAAAATTATGTTAACACTAAGTTTAAATGACTCAGTTGTACATTGGTATTCTTTGACCAGCCTAAGGATTTTCGCATTCCCATTTGCTTCACACCAACATGCGAACTGTACGGAATTTGTTAGTATAAACTATTGTATTCATGCTTGATTTATCATCATTAATCAAGTTTATTCTATGCACTCAATTTAGGCATCTGTTGATAGTGACGTATCAGCCTCACGGAAAGGACAAGAACAACATTGCTTTCTCACTGAGCCTATGATTAGTTCGTCACTACCAAGTGTTCGTCACATTTCTCCCTTGCGACAATGGCGACATAAAAGGAATCATAATGATGCAATTTTTGAACACAACGCAGAACCATCTGCCAGGTTATTTCCATTTGAATGTGCCAATATACTCTACTATATTTTAATTGTAATTAGTTTGGGTGTAATTTGGATAGGTCTTTAGCTCAACGCAGAAGGAGAGATCGAGAGCGTGAACAAGAACACCAAAACATATCTCACGCTCTGACGTCTGACAGTGTCCTTGATATGCCTCATATAACACCAGCACTGACAACTTCCCCGGTTGAACAAGAAGATGTTGTCTCAGCCTCGCGAAACGCTACGAATTCTGGACAAGTACCTGGACCCTCTGTTAGGTTATTATCACCTGACTAAACATAAAATCTATACTACTATCATGTATTTTAATTGTAATTAGTTTGGGTGTAATTTGGATAGGTCTTTAGCTCAACGCAGAAGGCGAGCTCGAGAGCGTGAACAAGAACACCGAAACATATCTCACGCTTTGACGTCTGACAGTGTCCTTAATATGCCTCATATAACACCAGCACTGACAACTTCCCGGTTGAACAAGAAGATGCTGTCTCAGCCTCGCGTCACGCTATGAATTCTGGACAAGTGCCTGGACCATCTGTCAGGTTATTATCACCCGACTAAACATAAAATCTTTACTACTATCATGTATTTTAATTGTAATTAGTTTGGGTGTAATTTGAATATGTCTTTAGCACAACGCAGAAGGCGAGATCGAGAGCGTGAACAAGAACACCGAAACATATCTCACGCTCTGACTTCTGACAGTGTCCTTGATATGCCTCATTTATCACCAGCGATGACAACTTCCCCGGTTGAACAAGAAGATGCTTTCTCAGCCTTGCGTAACGATATGATTTCCGGACAAGTACCTGGACCATCTGTCAGGTTATTATCCACCTGACTGTACATAAAATCAATTCTACTCATGTATTGTATTTGTATTTAGTTTTGGGTTTATTTTTGATAGGGCTTTAGCTCAACGCAAAAGGAGAGCTCGAGAACAAAAACAAGGAAACATGTCTCGATATATGACTCCTAACAGTATACTTGATATACCTCAAAGCACATATGCATTACCAACTTCTACTGTTGAACATGAAGATGAGGTCTCAGCCCAAGATGCTGAACCATCTTCCAGGTTATTATCTATAGAATCTATCTACTTTCATGTAATGTAAATTTATTTAATGTTGGTTTTATATTGGATAGGTGTTTAGCTACACGATCACTTAATATACCTCACATAATACCTCCAGTCGCAACTTCTCAAGCTGAACAAGAAGATAATGGCACAGCTTCGATGTTAGTTTGTAGGTCAACTCATCATATAGCTGGTCTGCCAACAGAGGTTGATTATGGTCGACATTATCTTGGATTAATGAACATTCCATGCCCTCATTGTTCAGCCTTACACTGGTTGGATGAACGGTTGTCGAGGTCAACTTTGACAACATGTCTTTTTGGAACATGTTGTTTGCAAGGAAAAGTAAAATTGCCAAAACTTAACGAACCCCCTCCAGCACTTCGAGAATTATATGATGGTGACAGTGAAGCATCAAAATCATTTCGAAAGTATACTCGGGAGTATAATGCAGCTAATGCATTTACCAGCCTTGGTGCGACAATGGATCAAAGATTGATTGCTGACAGAGGCCCGAACATATTAACTATTCATGGAGACTTACGCCATCGACCAGGATCACTTCTGCCACAACCGGATCAAACAGCCAGTTATTGTCAACTTTACATTTATGAACTGGATTTTGCTATAGAGTTACGCAGTAATAGAAATCCACGTTTGAGCAAGGATGTCATACAAATTATTCAAAATTGTCTATCAGGCATAAATCCATTCATCAAATTATATTGTCAGGCTTATTCTGTTTTAGCTCAAGCAGATTTAGGTGGTCATGATCTTCCTGTATATCTGCATTACAATTCAAACAAGGATCGTCGCTGTTATAACCTCCCAACTGTAGATGAGATTGCGGTTATTTTACCTGGAGATGGCTATTGACCTTCCGGGATGCGAGATATAGTTTTACATCTTCGAGGAAATAATCAATTAATGCAAATCAATGAGGCTCATCCTGCATACTTACCATTACACTATGTCTTATTATTTCCTGATGGTCAGCTTGGATGGGAACCTGAGTTGAAGCAGTGTGATCCAGTTCAAAACATATCCTCAAGTAGACGCATTACCATGTGTGAGTTTTATAGCTACCGTCTGTTTGAAAGACAGAACGAGTATTCTGCAATTTTGAGAGCTGAAAATTATTCCAAGATTTCATAGTTGATGCTTGGGCAGCAACTGAGCAACATCGTTTGACATTCATCAAACTTAATCAAAGAAAACTCCGCTCAGAGCTATATCAGGGTCTTGCAGATATTGATGCCTATGTCAAATGTGACCAAATTGGACAGCGCATGATACTTCCCTCATCTTTCACTGGCAGTGCCCGTCACGTGTTTGAAATCTTTCAAGACTCAATGGCTATCACACGTTATAACCAGCACCCGGATATTTTTCTTACCATGACTGCAAATCCAAAGTGGCCGGAAATTACTTCGGCTCTACTACCCAATCAAAAGGCTACCGACCGGGCAGATTTAGTTGCACGTGTATTTGAGTTAAAAAGAAAGGCTTTGATGAAGGAGATTGATGTTAATAATGTATTTGGAAAGAAAGTAGCGCATGTATTTACAATTGAATTTCAGAAACGGGGTCTTCCACATATGCATGCTCTTTTCTTTCTTCGTGGTCCAGATAAGATTCGTATATGTGATCAAGTGGATAGAATTGTTTGTGCTGAATTTCCTGATCCTGCTCAAGATCCTGCATTATTTGATACTGTGTCAAAATGTATGGTACATGGACCATGTGGTGTTCGAAATCCAAATGCTTCATGCATGGAAAATGGTAAATGTACTAATAAATACCCTCGAAATTATGCAGATGCAACAACCATGGATCATGATGGATATCCTATTTATCGTCGTCGTAATAATGAACATCGATATACTGTAAGGGGGCATCAAGTTGATAACCGAGATGTTGTTCCGTACAACATGTATCTCTCAAGACGCTTTAACTGCCATATTAATGTCGAAGTTGTGCTGGGGCAAGATGTGTGAAGTACATTCATAAGTATATTTATAAAGGTCATGATTGGACCATAATGGTGTTGGGCGCAGTAGATGAGATCCAACAATACCTTGATGCAAGATATATTGGACCACCTGAGGCAGCTTGGCGAATATTTGAGCATCCCTTACATCAGGAGATTCCGTCAGTTCAAAGATTGATACTTCATTTATCATGTCAACACCATGTTATTTTTGATCCATATGAAGATGTAAATGCAATACGGTCAAGGGCTGAAAATGAGAAGACAACTTTGACTGAATTTTTTACATGTTGCGCTTTGCATGAGTCTGCACATGATCTCACATATCAAGAATTTCCTCAAAAGTTTGTGTGGCATTCGTCAACAAAGGTCTGGACTCCAAGACAATCTGGATATGCAATAGGCAGAATGTATTTTGCATCCCCTAATTCTAGTGAGCGATTTTATCTACAGTTGCTACTAACAGTTGTTAAAGGGCCAACATCGTGGGAAAATTTACGCACATACAATACTATCGAGTACCCTACATTTAAAGCAACATGTATTGCAAGAGGTCTTCTTGAAGATGATTCCGAGTGGAGACAATGTCTTTTCGAGGCTTCCATTATGAAAAGAGGATATCAATTACGAAGACTGTTTTGTATTATTCTTATCGAATGTTCGCCGATCGACCCCCTTGCATTATGGAATGAATTTTCAATGCACATTTGCGATGATCTTCCACAAAAACTACACACTTTATTTGCAATTTCTACCCCAACTCAAGGCCAACTTGAAGATTATGGATTATTCCTTATCAATGAATTGCTTGAAGAGTACGGTAAGTGGCTATCCGACTTTCCACCAATGCCACTTCCTGCTGGAGATTGGAATGCAATTATTGGCAATAGATTGTTGCATGAACATCAAGAACTTATAAATAAAGCGACACAAATGGATGCACAAAAAGACATTGATTTCCTCAATGATGCACAACGCAATGCTTATTCAGCAATTACTTCATCGGTATTTGAAAATAAAGGTACTACATTGTAACGACCACTCATCGTTGTACGTTGTTCGTGCACGTGTTTTTGGCCGTGCACGTGTTTATTTTAGACTTTGTTTGTTTGTAAACACTTTTGTGTGATATGCCATTGTGAACGTCTCTGAGAGTATTAAATAGTGGCACTAATTTGGAACGACATTTCTCTGGTCGTTCCCCCACGATTTGACCTTATTCGAAGAGACGTCGCGATTTTCACTTTTGTCGTGTGGCCTTTTATTTTTAATTTCGTTCCTCGTCGTCAAAATTGGGATCCGTCTTCTTTGTCTTCCTTCTCTCGTCGTCACAGTCACCCCAGTATTTATTTCACAATTTTTGGGCTTCGTTTGACCTACTTTCACTTTTTCTCAGTTTAGATACCGGTTTTGACCCTAAGATTCACTTGGCTTATTCCCCTAAACTTTTTATAATTTATAATACCAATGTTTAAACTGTGTTGCAATCCTAAGCCCTCTTGACCGCAACCAACCCAGGGAGAGAGAGAGAGAGCATGAGGGTTAAATGTTTTGGTAGTCAAAACAAATTCAATTTTTTTTCTAAACCCTATAACTTAACCTAGGCCTCTAGCACACGTGAATAGCCCACACCCTATAACTTTTGACCTAGGGCTATTCTTGTACACATCAGCCTGGCCTTCCTTCTTTCTATTTAATAAACAATCTTAGGTCATTTATTTTCCCAGAAACAAAACGAAGTAGCCGCCCTACCCTACCCTACTTCTCCTCCACGAGATCAGTTCATTTTTGCATAATCTCTGTGTGCCGCCATCTCACTAAACGAACCATCGCTGGCCGCCTCGAGTTCCGGCCTCCTCAGGCCGCGGCAACCCTCACCGGCCTTACGCGCCGCTGGTTATCTTCTCCGGCACCCTCTTAATACCCAAGCATCTTCCCTGCGACCGCCCAGATACCGCCGGAAAGCCCCCTTCAACCTCAAACACCCCGGCCACCACTGCCATCAGGCCACGCTCCAGCCGTCCCTCCGACATCTCCCCGTTTCCCCTCCGACCTGTGCTCGCACGGCCACCTCCCCACGGCGCTGCAACCCCAACTCCGACCTGCCACCGCCGTTTTTCCCCGTCGGAACTTCCGCTGTGCAGCAGCCAGCTGCCGCTTTCCGCAGCACCGCGAGGCGGCACCGCTCCCCGCGTAACGACGACCTCCCCACGCCGCCCAGGTCTCCACGCAACGCCAGCGACCTGACCCCCGAGCCACCCATCTCCGGCGTCCTGCCCTACTCGCCGTGGCCTGTGAGCAACGGACGCGTGAACCAAAAACTATAAGTGTCCGATAAATATTAATGCATGAACGCACATGGTGACCCCCGTTTCATTTATATTATTATTAAGAAGCTGGGTGAGCTCACATCAACCGTGTCTATATGGACAATAGAATAATATTTTTTTCATTACACTTTATTATAATAGATGTGAACAGAGGCCATGCAATCTTAATTGTGTGCAGTAACCTATTTTTAAGGAAGTGCGAATTATTATATTCACTTTGGTAATACAATATCTAAGGTTGAATATTAAAAGGTTAGAACAGTGTAGCCATGTAAATTGGGTATAGATGAATTGCTTGTAACAAAGTTAGTGCTACACAATTAGTTAATGCGTGTTAGCCTTATAAACTGTGTATGTAACTAATATGGGTTAGTACTTTGGTAATTGGCAGTATGCACATGAATGAACAGTAAGCTTACTTTTTAGAGATGTATGCTCGGTATGTTCCATAATATGAATAGCAAATTACAACCTTTATAATATAGTTATAATATTTTATTTGGCTTGGCCTAATATCAAGAATCCGATATCGCAGAAACCTCATCTTTCGACGGAATCACCTGGACACCTCAAACCGACTCAACCAGGCAAGTGAAACTTGCCAACTCTTGTGTATGGCCATGTTTTTAGGCCTCTTCCTTGTTTTTAGCATAAAAGAGACTAGTCAGTGAAATGATAGCTGGCTAGACGCCTACTTGATCTAGTTTGACAACGAAACTAGATCCGTCACCTAAATTGATCTAGCTTGACAACGAAGCTAGATCCAACTCTTTAAACTTGTTAATCATACATACTAAACTGTCACGTTTACTTTCCTTATATGTACGCACTATTAACTGCCATGCATTGCATTGTACATGTCATCCAAATTGATTGTTGCATCGTAGCACACGCTACAAAATACTTGTACAATCCGTGTTTCCGTGTTTCCGGCTAGGTGCACCCCTATGCCATACTTGTTAAAAACACTTCCTGGCTCGTGATCCAGAAGCGGGCATCATGTGTTGGTCAAAAGCCAATGCCCGTTACACGCGGAGGGGTAGGGATAAACGGTCACCTGAGCTTAGGAGTGGCCCGATCAGCCACTCTAGCCAGAAGGCGGAATCTCTGTGCACGAGGTGCTTACTTTACTTGTCTTGTACTAGTGAGTGTTACTTGTATGACTTGTCATCCATGCCATGTTTAAATTCCATGCTCATACTTTACTTTACTTTTCTTTACTTGTTGCACTCATACTTTAACTGCCATGTCATTGCATTCATGCTAGAACTACTAGGTTGCTTTACTTTTCCCTACTTTCAGTTTCCTTGCATAAGTCTCTTGTAGACTTGCTGACATGTGCCCCTTGCTCTTTTGGGTGTCACATGTTAGACCCTGAGCCAGAGACCATTGCTGTGTACGTGATGTTTTGCTGACGCCGAGTCTGAGTCCATGTTTGCCTAGGAGGAGTTTTGTGGACACCGGAGACCTTTCTTGGTGACTTTGCTGAGCTTCTTTTGTTTTAGGTTTTGTTGTTAGTTGTCGGTGCGTGGCACCTTTGTTTTGTACGCTGTACTTTTGTTGGCCATGTTTGGGCCTTTAGACTCTCTTTTATTTCAGCCTGGTGGCTTTTTCTGTGATGTTGAAACTTATTTTATGGATATTCTGAGATATCTCTTTTGTCTCATTTCATTATTATTATCTTTGTTTCGTTCGCGTTGCAAGGACCTGCAGTTTTAAATTTGATTGACCCTTATCGGACTTGCAGCTTTGCAGCTTCAAGTCTGAGCGGACCTTCTCACGCTTCGCCTCCATATTTTTGGGAAGCGAGGCGTGACAGGTTTTGTTGGTGGCCCATGCAGGTCCGACTTGCAATTGTGAATTAACGGAACAACGATAATAACGGAATGTCCATTAAATAAATTGCAACATCCGAGTCAGAAGCCCTGAGTCTAGTCGTTTTCTTAGGACACTAGGTGATAAGAAAACTTAGTTAGACGTCTATGCTTACTAGTTAGAGGTCTCTGATTGATAGTTAGACTCCCTTCTAGCAATTAATCTAATCGCCGTAGGAGTTACCTTAGTGGTCATTGTCTACCTCTGACCATATTAGACTTCTAGAATTTCCTTCAGTCGTTCGCTTGGGTCCATCGATTTCGGGCCAAGTTGAGCGCATTTCATTACCGTCTAGCTCCTTAGAAAGTCTTAGCGCTTCGTTCCTTAATCTTTAGTTGATCGACTGTAAGAGTTGCCCGTAGATTCTCCTGATTCATATCCTAGGCGTGTGCATGTATTGATCATCCGACCATTTTCCTTGCCTCGATTCACGAGTTCGCCTCATGATGATCGTCGTAAAATTTCAAATCCCTCCATTACAAACCTTGAATCTTCTGAAAGTATTTTTCGATTTCCTCTTTTCCTAAGTTTAAATTTGTTCAATTTTTTAATATATATATATCATATAATTCATACTCCTTCGTTGACTTGAACTCTTAAAACTTTTTCGAAATTTTGAATACTAGCGTATGGTATTTTCCCAGCCTACACTTTTGTACCTAAGAAAATACACTTTCCCTTTCATATATTAATTTTATTTTGAACCGTACTTTTATGTTGTCCAATTCGACTTATAATTTCCTTTCTTATTATGCCTTTCAAACGACACATCGCGCTTCCTTTTAATATACTTTTCAAGTCACCTGGAATTTTAGTTTTCAGCCAGTCGATGTTATGCTCATCGTTTTCCCTGTTTCAGATTTTTGTAAAATTATTATTTCATAACCACTTCCTGATTTAGACCCTCCATGATTTGATTTTAAAGCTTTGCTATCAATTTTGATAATTCTTCTACTAAGTTATTATTATCTTTCCGCTCACCATACATGCTTTTAGAAAAATTTCTAGACTAAAATGAATTTCAATTATTTTTATCCGTACCAGGTTCGTTGTGCTCGTATGCTAAGAGTTTTGTGTAAACCAGTTTTAATTTTTTTTTGCACATCCTGGTTCCTCTAAAAGTAGTTCCAATATTGGTCATTTTAAATTTTCTTTCCATGGCTTAAAGACTTTGAAAGCGTTTAACACGAGCTTAAATTCTTCAGTTACTTTAATTTCATTTCCAAAATTTTGCCAAAATTATATTAAATTACTGTCGTATACTATTTTCTAAAAACTACGTCCTTAATGTTCGTGTAAATGATTTACTTCCTTTCTTAATGATTTTCGATAAGCCAATAAAACATTTTCTCTTGTTATGTATATTCGGCTCAGACTTATTTTGAACAACTCGTTTTATCGACCTCCAAATATTTTTATACAGACGAGGATTTCAACTTTTAAAGTACAACAGTTTTCAAATTTCGCGTATTTTAACGTATGTTATTCATATTATTTCATTTCCCGATCCTATATAAGTATCACTACATTTTCCTTTCCTCTACCTAAACATCCACCAGTGAATCACTGTTTCACCTAACCAAGATGTCTCCTTGTATACGTCCTATCTGAACTCGTGCTTATCGATCCTTCCCTCGTCACGCCTTCGACCTCGACCTCCCTTTGTTGCTTAGACTTTAGTGCCCGTCAATGTCTGTGTCAACTCTAAGTTGTTAGTAGACCCTTGGACCTTGTGTGGTAGTCGTAGTGCACGTACCTAAGTTGTGTACGTGGGCTTGAATGAGTGTACCCCCATAGTATATTGATGCTTGCCAATTGTGTGATATAGATATACATATATATATACTCAGAGTTATTCATGATATTATGAAGTTGATTGTGTGTTAGTGTTTATAGATTTGTGTGTGGTTAGCTATACCATACTAGGGATGCCTGTGTATATAAGAGTTAGTGTTGGAATACCTAATGGAGTGTATGTAGTTAGAGATACTTGGAATGGTTGAAATAAAATGATTGGTAAAACTATGTGTATGCTAGGTGTGATAATAATAGGTGAACGTATAGATAAGTAAGTAGGCCTACTGAGTGACCAATATATTAGTACGTATGAGTATGTGCTCGTAGGTAGATATGTATTCTGCTTAGACGTAAGTAGTTATGTTTTGTTGCCTGAGTATTTAGGGGATATACATATGATAGTAGAATTATAATTTTGATTGGTATTGCTTGCTTTTACGGGATGTTGTGTGCGTGCATACCGTGAGGTATACACGACTATTGCACATCTTAACTATGTATGTATAGGTGTTGGTATACTAATTATAGGTAGTAGGCTATGGTGTGAATATATATGTTACATGTGTGTGACTATACAATGAATGCGTATGTATTAAGGAGTGTATTATAAATATACGTGTGCTGATGTCTGTATTATTATTATGGTATATAGAGTGATTGAGCTATGTGAGTATTACCTGAATAATATTAAGTGTGATTGACTTATGGTATGTATATGGTTGTATTGGTAGATGTATATATATATCGGAGTGGTATTAGTATAGGTATAAATACCGTGTTACGTATATAGAATATTCTGATCTGTGTATTGAGTCTCACTCAAGCTTGAGTGGGTATACTCTAAGTATATTGTTATGTATGTCGGTAGTTTGCATATAGCGATGTTTGATGTATGTATAGTGATAGGAGTGTTTGTGCCTGATTGTGTTACACACATGATTGTGGGTCACTATACCAGTATATAGTTATAGGTGCTGATCTTGTGGTATAGTAATTACTAAGGACTTGCTTGTGTGAACATATGTGCGCTAGCTAAACTAGGTGCGTAGATGCGCTAGGTATATATTGGTGTGATTGGTATATGTATGAAAGAAATGTTAGCGTGTATGGGTGTGCACAATGCACGGGTAAGTATGTGCTTAGTTATAGTTATTGGTGACTATGGTATATGTGGCATGTCGTAAATACAGTTACAGGACCGTACGTAATGTGAATGTATGGTGAAATATTTGGATGCATTGGAATGACTATATATATTGTAAAATTATAGTAGAGGTGAATGTGTATTAGATATAGTAACACTTGAATTAATAATGGTATGGTGTGACTACATGAGTTGATGTATTGGATGTATACTAGGAAATATTAGGGAGTAGTATTCCCATGTTGGTTTGGTGCATAGGTAGTTATCTATACGTTAGAGCAATGATCGTATTTGCTAAGTGTGAGACTATCCTTATGTGAGTATTTGAACTATTGTTTTGTTCTAGGTAAGTAGTAGTTATATGAGGGATGTACGTATATGTATATGATTGAAATACATGTATGAAATTGACTGACTATAATAGGTATAAGTGTATGACGTACGTGAATATATATATATATATATATATATATATATATATATACATATATAAATATATATATTTACATATGTATATATATATATATATATATATATATATATATATATATATATATATATATATATACATGTTGGTAGTGTTAATGTTTGACTACCTAGTGCATACATAAGCACTTGTAATGACTATACCTATTTTGAATTATAATGTGACAAGATTGGGGTAGTTACTAGAACGACTAGATATGTTAGAAAGTCCGAGGACGGACTTTATTCTAAGGTGGGGAGGATGTAACGACCACTCTTCGTTGTACGTTGTTCGTGCACGTGCTTTTGGCCGTGCACGTGTTTATTTTAGACTTTGTTTGTTTGTAAACACTTTTGTGTGATATGCCGTTGTGAACGTCTCTGAGAGTATTAAATAGTGGCACTAATTTGGAACGACATTTCTCTGGTCGTTCCCCCACGATTTGACCTTATTCGAAGAGACGTCGCGATTTTCACTTTTGTCGTGAGGCCTTTTATTTTTAATTTCGTTCCTCGTCGTCAAAATTGGGATCCGTCTTCTCTGTCTTCCTTCTCTCGTCGTCACGGTCACCCCAGTATTTATTTCACAATTTTTGGGCTTCGTTTGACCTACTTTCACTTTTTCTCAGTTTAGTTACCGGTTTTGACCCTAAGATTCACTTGGCTTATACCCCTAAACTTTTTATAATTTATAATACCAATGTTTAAACTGTGTTGCAATCATAAGCCCTCTTGACCGCAACCAACCCAGGGAGAGAGAGAGAGAGCATGAGGGTTAAATGTTTTGATAGTCAAAACAAATTCAATTTTTTTTTCTAAACCCTATAACCTAACCTAGGCCTCTAGCCCACGTGAATAGCCCACACCCTATAACTTTTGACCTAGGGCTATTCTTGTACACATCAGCCTGGCCTTCCTTCTTTCTATTTAATAAACAATCTTAGGTCATTTATTTTCCCAGAAACAAAACGAAGTAGCTGCCCTACCCTACCCTACTTCTCCTCCACGAGATCAGTTCATCTTTGCGTAATCTCTGTGTGCCACCAACTCACTCAACGAACCCTCGTTGGCCGCCTCGAGTTCCAGCCTCCTCAGGCCGCGACAACCCTCACCGGCCTTACGCGTCGCTGGTTATCTTCTCCGGCACCCTCTTAATACCCGAGCATCTTCCCCGCGACCGCCCAGATACCGCCAGAAAGCCCCCTTCAACCTCAAACACCCCGGCCACCACTGCCATCAGGCCATGCTCCAGCCGTCCCTCCGGCATCTCCCCGTTTCCCCTCCGACCTGTGCTCGCACGGCCACCTCCCCACGGCGCCGCAACCCCAACTCCGACCTGCAGCCGCCATTTTTCCCTGTCGGAACTTCCGCCGTGCAGCAGCCAGCTGCCGCTTTCCGCCGCACCGCGAGGCGGCACCGCTCCCCGTGTCACGACGACCTCCCCACACTGCCCAGGTCTCCACGCAACGCCAGCGACCTGACCCCCGAGCCACCCATCTCCGGCGTCCTGCCCTCCTCGCCGTGGCCTGTGAGCAACGGACGCGTGAACCAAAAACTGTGAGTGTCTGATAAATATTAATGCATGAACGCACATGGTGACCCCGTTTCATTTATATTATTATTAAGAAGCTGGGTGAGCTCACATCAACCGTGTCCATATGGACAATAGAATAATATTTTTTTCATTACTCTTTATTATAATAGATGTGAACAGAGGCCATGCAATCTTAATTGTGTGCAGTAACCTATTTTTAAGGAAGTGCGAATTATTATATTCACTTTGGTAATACAATATCTATGGTTGAATATTAAAAGGTTAGAACAGTGTAGCCATGTAACATGGGTATAGATGAATTGCTTGTAACAAAGTTAGTGCTACACAATTAGTTAATGCGTGTTAGCCCTATAAACTGTGTATGTAACTAATATGGGTTAGTACTTTGGTGATTGGCAGTATGCACATGAATGAACAGTAAGCTTACTTGTTAGAGATGTATGCTCGGTATGTTCCATAATATGAATAGCATATTACAACCTTTATAATATAGTTATAACATTTTATTTGGCTTAGCCTAATATCAAGAATCCGATATCGCAGAAACCTCATCTTTCGACGGAATCACCTGGACACCTCAAACCGACTCAACCAGGGAAGTGAAACTTGCCAACTCTTGTGTAGGGCCATGTTTTTAGGCCTCTTCCTTGTTTTTAGCGTAAAAGAGACTAGTCAGTGAAATGATAGCTGGCTAGATGCCTACTTGATCTAGTTTGACAACGAAACTAGATCCGTCACCTAAATTGATCTAGCTTGACAACGAAACTAGATCCAACTCTTTAAACTTGTTAATCATGCATACTAAACTGTCACGTTTACTTTCCTTATCTGTACGCACTATTAACTGCCATGCATTGCATCGTACATGTCATCCAAATTGATTGTTGCATCGTAGCACACGCTACAAAATACTTGTACAATCCGTGTTTCCGTGTTTCCGGCTAGGTGCACCCCTATGCCATACTTGTTAAAAACACTTCCTGGCTCGTGATCCAGAAGCGGGCCTCATGTGTTGGTCAAAAGCCAATGCCCGATACACGTGGAGGGGTAGGGATAAACGGTCACCTGAGCTTAGGAGTGGCCCGATCAGCCACTCTAGCCAGAAGGCGGAATCTCTGTGCACGAGGTGCTTACTTTACTTGTCTTGTACTAGTGAGTGTTACTTGTATGACTTGTCATCCATGCCATGTTTAAATGTCATGCTCATACCTTACTTTCCTTTACTTTACTTGTTGCACTCATACTTTAACTGCCATGTCATTGCATTCATGCTAGAACTACTAGGTTGCTTTACTTTTGCCTACTTTCAGTTTTCTTGCACAAGTCTCTTGTAGACTTGCTGACATGTGCCCATTGCTCTTTTGGGTGTCACATGTTAGACCCTGAGCCAGAGACCGTTGCTGTGTACGTGATGTTTTGCTGACGGTGAGTCTGAGTCCATGTTTGCCCAGGAGGAGTTTTGTGGACACCGGAGACCTTTCTTGGTGACTTTGCTGAGCTTCTTTTGTTTTAGGTTTTGTTGTTAGTTGTCGGTGCGTGGCACCTTTGTTTTGTACGCTGTACTTTTGTTGGCCATGTTTGGGCCTTTAGACTCTCTTTTATTTCAGCCTGGTGGCTTTTTCTGTGATGTTGAAAATTATTTTATGGATATTCTGATATATCTCTTTTGTCTCATTTCATTATTATTATCTTTGTTTCGTTCGCGTTGCAAGGACATGCAGTTTTAAATTTGATTGACGCTTATCGGACTTGCAGCTTTGCAGCTTCATGTCTGAGCGGACCTTCTCACGCTTCGCCTCCATATTTTTGGGAAGCGGGACGTAACAGGTTTTGTTGGTGGCCCATGCAGGTCCGACTTGCAATTGTGAATTAACGGAACAACGATAATAACGGAATGTCCATTAAATAAATTGCAACATCCGAGTCAGAAGCCCTGAGTCTAGTCGTTTTCTTAGGACACTAGGTGATAAGAAAACTTAGTTAGACGTCTATGCTTGCTAGTTAGAGGCCTCTGATTGATAGTTAGTCTCCCTTCTAGCAATTGATCTAATCGTCGTAGGAGTTATCTTAGTGGTCCTTGTCTACCTCTGACCATATTAGACTTCTAGAATTTCCTTCAGTCGTTCGCTTGGGTCCATCGATTTCGGGCCAAGTTGAGAGCATTTCATTACCGTCTAGCTCCTTAGAAAGTCTTAGCGCTTCGTTCCTTTATCTTTAGTTGATCGACTGTAAGAGATGCCCGTAGATTCTCCTGATTCATATCCTAGGCGTGTGCATGTATTGATCATCCGACCATTTTCCTTGCCTCGATTCACGAGATCGCATCATGACGATCGTCGTAAAATTACAAATCCCTCCATTACAAACCTTGAATCTTCTGAAAGTTTTTTTCGATTTCCTCATTTCCTAAGTTTAAATTTGTTCAATTTTTTAATATATATATATCTTATATTTCATACTCCTTCGTTGACTTGAACTCTTAAAACTTTTTCGAAATTTTGAATACTAGCTTACGGTATTTTCCCAGCCTACACTTTTGTCCCTATGAAAATACACTTTCCCTTTCATATATTAATTTTATTTTGAACCGTACTTTTATGTTGTCCAATTCGACTTATAATTTCCTTTCTTATTATGCTTTTCAAACGACACATCGCGCTTCCTTTTAATATACTTTTCAAGTCACCTGGAATTTTAGTTTTCAGCCAGTCGATGTTATGCTCATCGTTTTCCCTGTTTCAGATTTTTGTAAAATTATTATTTCATAACCACTTCCTGATTTAGACCCTCCATGATTTGATTTTAAAGCTTTGCTATCAATTTTGATAATTCTTCTACTAAGTTATTATTATCTTTCCGCTCACCATACATGCTTTTAGAAAAATTTCTAGACTAAAATGAATTTCAATTATTTTTATCCGTACCAGGTTCGTTGTGCTCGTATGCTAAGAGTTTTGTGTAAACCAGTTTTAATTTTTTTTGCACATCCTGGTTCCTCTAAAAGTAGTTCCAATATTGGTCATTTTAAATTTTCTTTCCATGGCTTAAAGACTTTGAAAGCGTTTAACACGAGCTTAAATTCTTCAGTTACTTTAATTTCATTTCCAAAATTTTGCCAAAATTATATTAAATTACTGTCGTATAATATTTTCTAAAAACTACGTCCTTAATGTTCGTGTAAATGATTTACTTCCTTTCTTAATGATTTTCGATAAGCCAATAAAACATTTTCTCTTGTTATGTATATTCGGCTCAAACTTATTTTGAACAACTCGTTTTATCGACCTCCAAATATTTTTATACAGACGTGGATTTCAACTTTTAAAGTACAACAGTTTTCAAATTTCGCGTATTTTAGCGTATGTTATTCATATTATTTCATTTCCCGATCCTATATAAGTATCACTACATCTTCCTTTCCTCTACCTAAACATCCACTAGTGAATCACTGTTTCACCTAACCAAGATGTCTCCTTGTATACGTCCTATCTGAACTCGTGCTTATCGATCCTTCCCTCGTCACGCCTTCGACCTCGACCTCTCTTTGTTGCTTAGACTTTAGTGCCCGTCAATGTCTGTGTCAACTCTAAGTTGTTAGTAGACCCTTGGACCTTGTGAGGTAGTCATAGTGCACGTACCTAAGTTGTGTACATGGGCTTGAATGAGTGTACCCCCATAGTATATTGATGCTTGCCTATTGTGTGATATAGAAATATATATATATACTCGGAGTTATTCATGATATTATGAAGTTGATTGTGTGTTAGTGTTTATAGATTTGTGTGTGGTTAGCTATACCATACTAGGGATGCCTGTGTATATAAGAGTTAGTGTTGGAATACCTAATGGAGTGTATGTAGTTAGAGATACTTGGAATGGTTGAAATAAAATGATTGGTAAAACTATGTGTATGCTAGGTGTGATAATAATAGGTGAACGTATAGATAAGTAAGTAGGCCTATTGAGTGACCCATATATTAGTATGTATGAGTATGTGCTCGTAGGAAGATATGTATTGTGCTTAGACGTAAGTAGTTATGTTTTGTGGCCTGAGTATATATGTGATATACATATGATAGTATAATTATAATTTTGATTGGTATTGCTTGCTTTTACGGGATGTTGTGTGCGTGCATACCGTGAGGTATACACGACTATTGCACATCTTAACTATGTATGTATAGGTGTTGGTATACTAATTATAGGTAGTAGGCTATGGTGTGAATATATATGTTACATGTGTGTGACTATACGATGAATGTGTATGTATTAAGGAGTGTATTATAAATATACGTGTGCTGATGTCTGTATTATTATTATGGTATATAGAGTGATTGAGCTATGTGAGTATTACCTGACTAATATTAAGTGTGATTGACTTATGGTATGTATATGGTTGTATTGGTAGACGTATATATATCGGAGTGGTATTAGTATAGGTATAAATACCGTGTTACGTATATAGAATATTTTGATCTGTGTATTGAGTCTCACTAAAGCTTGAGTTGGTATACTCTAAGTATATTGTTATGTATGTCGGTAGTTTGCATATAGCGATGTTTGATGTATGTATAGTGATAGGATTGTTTATGCCTGGTTATGTTACGCACATGATTGTGGGTCACTATACCAGTATATAGTTATAGGTGCTGATCTTGTGGTATAGTAATTACTAAGGACTTGCTTGTGTGAACATATGTGCGTTAGCTAAACTAGGTGCGTAGATGTGCTAAGTATATATTGGTGTGGTTGGTATATGTATGAAAGAAATGTTAGCGTGTATGGGTGTGCACCATGCACGGGTAAGTATGTACTTAGTTATAGTTATTGGTGACTATGGTATATGTGGCGTGTCGTAAATACAGTTACATGACCATACGTAATGTGAATGTATGGTGAAATATTTAGATGCATTGGAATGACTATATATATTATGAAATTATAGTAGAGGTGAATGTGTATTAGATATAGTAACACTTGAATTAATAATGGTATGGTGTGACTACATGAGTTGATGTATTGGATGTATACTAGGAAATATTAGGGAGTAGTATTCCCATGTTGGTTTGGTGCATAGGTAGTTATCTATACGTAAGAGCAATGATCATATTTGCTAAGTGTGAGACTATCCTTATGTGAGTATCTGCACTATTATTTTGTGCTAGGTAAGTAGTAGTTATATGTGGGATGTACGTATATGTATATGATTGAAATACATGTATGAAATTGACTGACTATAATAGGTATAAGTGTATGACGTACGTGAATATATATATATATATATATATATATATATATACACACACACACACATGTATATATATCAAACTCCTCTCTCTCTCTTATTCCTAGAGAGAGAAGCTCCGGCGTCTGGGGAGAGCTTGTTCGCGGCGTGCTCGCCGGCCGCCCCCGCGGCTGGCCTCGGTGATCCTTGTAGCGAGGCTTCTTCTTGGAGATCCTTGCTCGGGATCTCTGAGGCGCTTTGTCATCGGCGCTTGTTCTCCGGCGACTTGAATCGATCTGATTCTGCGAGGGATTCGATTCGAGCTGAGCGTTTTCGAGCGCGATCTCTACTGGATCCTGATCGTTCCACTGCTGGCGGTGCGGTTTAGCGAGTGCTTCGATTTCCGCATCGCGATCTAGCGTGTCTTCTTGGACGGATCGAGATCTCTCTCTGAGATCTCGATCCGGTGGTATGTTCCTTGGCTCCTCTTCTAGATTCGTTCACCTTTGCTTACTCTTCTGATCTCATTTCCTTTTTCTGAGATCTGGTTGTGGTGTTCGCCGGAGTGCGTGCTTGGCTCACGACAATCTGATTCGGCTGTGCACTTGCTGTTGGGATCAAGATCTTGAATCAAGATCTTGATCCTGGGGTGAGTAAATCTAGGTTTATTGGTTATATTCCATTGTTCTATTCTTACTGTTCTCCTGATTGTTGTTTGCTGTTGCAAACCTGCTCCATGGAATCTGAGAATAAGGTGAACGATTGGCGTGAGGCTGGCAAGAGGAATGCTAAGTCCACTTCGATTGGAAACAGGCGAAGTAATACGGTGAATGTGGAGGCTAAAGTTCGCAGCAAGCTAGATGCTCGCAAGGCGTTCGAGCGAAGAGCAATGAGGCCAAAGATTCCGTTGAAGATCAATGTCCATGCGGAGAAGCGATCTTGGTCTGATATCTGCTCTAAGGGTCGGAATCTCTCTAGCTCCCTTGAAATGTCCTATATTGAACCAGAGCTTGATGGCGATGGGGTGGCGTTTGCGATGCTGTCGGAGCAGATGATGGCTGAGGGGGTTCAAAGATGGGAGAACACGTTGATAGGATATGTTCTGGGCGATATCCCCTTCTTTGGACAAATTAAAGCTTGGTCGACCAGGACTTGGAAAACTAAAGGTGAGATCTCAATTTTCTCAAGAGAGAACGGTTTTTTTTTCTTCAGATTTGAATCCAAGGAGGATAGAGATGCTGTTCTTTACGGTGGCCCGTGGCTCTTCGACGGGAGATTGGTCGTGTTGCAGCGCTGGAGTGATGATGCGGGGTTTGAGAGGGACTTGCTGACTGCGGTGCCCGTTTGGGTTCAGCTTCCCAGTCTTCCGGTGAACCTATGGACTTTGAACATCCTCAACTCCATTGCTAGTGTCATCGGCATCCCAATTTGCTTGGATCGTGCTACGGCAAGGTTGGAACGTCTCTCGTACGCCAGATGTTTGATCGAAGTCAATGCGGAGAAGCCGTTGCCTCGAACCGTTCTGGTGCAGCTGGGAGACAAGGAGTTGATAGAGGTTGGTGTCAAATATGAAGGTGAGCCCCCCCGATGTCCTGTTTGTCTATGTTTTGGGCATGATCTAAAGCAGTGTCCTGTGGGAGGAAATGCTGAGGGGTTGGGTGATACTGTGAGGCCCTGTGACAAGGGGAAGGGGACTTGTAAGGTTGGTGATATAGAGTCCCTGAGGACTGAAGAGGGGGAGGGGGTTGTGCTGAACCCTTGTAATAATGTTCCGCGCTCGAATGTTGCCGTGACGACTGTTTGTCCGGTGGTCGAGGAGAAACGGAATGATGGATTCTTTGTTAACCAAGCGACTGTCAGCTTCGGGGGGAATGCTGAATGTATTGGGGGGGCGGTTGATGAAGAGTTTGCTTGTACTGAGGGAAGTGGGGAGAGTGATAAGCTGTACTTATGTAAATTGGGGGGGAAAGTGTGGCAGAGGCAGTGTCGGATGTTATCGCAGCTGGAAATGTCGCTGCGGAGATAGTGTATGTTGCTGGCGATGTGACCAGTATCAGGTCTGAATGTGGTGAGAGAGCTTTCGAAGTCCTACAGCAGATGGTCGACGGAAGCTTGGCGGAGGTGAGCTACAATACGGATATGGCCCAAAGAAATCCTTTGGGGGGTCCTATGGCGATCGCAAGTGAAGACAGTGAGCAAAGCAATGTTGTTGTTGAATTGAGTAGCAGCAAGGAGCTAGCTGCGACTAGTCTGAGCAGGGCGAATGGAGGCCCATGTAACTTGACTTCTCCTGTCCGTATTTATAATAAAGGGGGGGGGGGGGGGGGGGGGGGGGGGTCGGGGGTTAGCTCGGGGAGGGGATCAGGCCAGGCAAAGCAACACACGCATAGTAACCCTAGGACTTTTTCTCCTGGCACTAGGGGGAGACCAACAGTTGCTAACCCATTTAATATCTTGAGAGACATAAGCGGGTTATATACGGGGGACTATGAGAATGAGAACTCAGGGGTTCCCGGTGATGCTAATAGCGAGCCAAAAGTTATGACTATGGTGAATAATGCTTGGCTCGCTGAACAGGAAGATTTCAAAAAGAATGTTAGGGGGGGCAAGAAACAGTCCCAACGCATGGTAGGGGCTATTACTGAAGGGACGCGTAAGAGTTCTAGGATTAATAAGGAGGCTGAGTTTCCTCCCCCCACTATTTCCCCATGACCATCTTCATTTGGAACACGCGTGGGCTGAACAACGTCGCTAGACGTAGAGAGCTGAAAGACAGCCTTCGCAAACTTGATCCCTCGCTTGTTGGGCTTCTGGAGACTAAGGTTACTGTGAGTAATGCTCAGAGAATTAACAAGTGCTTCCCTAGGAATTGGGGGACCTTCGATAATAGAAGTGCTCATTATAGTGGTCGTATTGTTATCTTTTTCAACCCCGACATTTGGAAGTGTGATGTCAATGACATGTCCGCCCAGCATATGACATTAAATTGTCTTAATACTTCGGGATTTGCTATGATCGTTACTATGGTTTATGCGTCCAACTCTTATCAGGAGCGTAGATTGCTTTGGGATATTATTGCGGCAAATGCTAACAGTTACATTTCCTCTCCTTGGATCATCGGAGGGGATTTCAATTGTGTTAGGTACACTGTTGACAAGGTGGGGGGTCGTAGGATTGTTGGGCGCATGGTTGATGAGTTCAATGATTGCATTAATGCTAGTGCCCTTATGGAACTTAAGACCATTGGTAATACTATGAGTTGGAGTAATCGTAATATTGGGCTGCGACGTATAACTGCCGCTCTTGATCGCACTTTCTGCAATAGTGTTTGGATGGATGTTCTCACCTCCTCCTATTGTGAATACATTGCTGGGGGTTCTAGTGATCATTCAATCCTCCTTATTCATACCCATCGCAATATAGGGTCTGATCCTAAGCCTTTCAAGTTTTTTAATGCATGGTATCGTGACTCTGATTGCTTATTAATGGTGAAAGAGTCTTGGCAAATTAGAGTCAATGGTTGCCCTATGATTCGGCTGGTAGCCAAGCTCAAGAATCTGAAGATTGGGTTTAAAGAGTTTAGTGCCCATTTTCGTGTCACTAATAATATCTTTCAAATCCGATCGGAGCTTGCTAATATTCAGAATAATCCTTCCTTGAGCTCTTATGAGGAGCTTCAGAGAAGAGAACGCTCTTTGATCACCCAACTTGCTGAGGCTATTGATGTTGAAGAATCCAATCTTAGGCAAAAAAGTAGACAAGATTGGTTGAGTCTTGGGGATCGTAACTCTAGATTCTTCTATACTGCTATGAAAGCTAGACAAAGCCGTAATAATCTTTATCACATGATCTCTGCTGATGGCTCCCGCAATAACTCTATTGATACTCTCAAAACTGATGCCCCTGAGTTCTATTCTAAACTCTATAATCAAATTGATTATTGGAGAGTTTTTCCCCGTCTTACTACCAAGCGAATTCTTACATATGAGGCCGCTGATTGGATTGAAAGACCTGTTTCGGCTGAAGAGGTAAAACATGCGGTATTCCAAATGGGGCCTGATAAAGCCCCTGGCCCTGATGGGTTCAATAGTTTTTTCTATCAGAATACTTGGGATATTGTGGGCAAGGATGTCACTTTAGTTGTGCTTAATTTTTTCAAGTCTGGGAAGATTCTTAGGCAAATCAATCACACTTTCTTAACTCTCATCCCTAAAAATGGCAATTCTTCGGGGCTTGGTGATTATAGGCCCATCTCATGTTGTAACGTTCTATACAAAATTATAAGCAAGATTATCTGCAACAGACTTAAAAGAGCTGTCATCGATCTTATATCTCCTAATCAAGCTGCCTTTCTTCAAGACCGGTTGCTTGGGGATAGTGCTTTGCTTGCCCATGAACATATCAGAGATTTTAACAATCCTATGGGGGCTCGGGCTTGTCTCAAACTGGATTTGAGAAAAGCTTTCGATAGTGTGAATAGAGAATTTGTCTATTTCATGCTTCACCAGATGGGTTTCAAGCACAGATTTATTAGCTGGATATGTGAATGTATTTCCACTCCCTCCTTCTCGGTTATGATCAATGGCTCCCCGTATGGCATGTTCCATTCTAATAGGGGGCTTAGGCAGGGGGACCCACTCTTCCCCTATCTCTTTGTGATTGTTATGGAAGCTTTCTCATTGCTTATGGATAAAGCCATTGCCATGAACAGCATCATGCCTATGAAGAGAGCTGGTTCTGTTTCCCACCTCCTTTTTGCGGATGACTTGCTGGTTTTTTGTCATGCAAATGCTATCTCCTTTAATGGGTTAAGGAATCTCCTCACTACTTTTAATTCATACACTGGTCTTGAGGTTAATTGGGATAAAAGTGCGGGTATTTTCAGCAAAGGGGTCAGGGGGCCTGGTAGTTTGGCTGATATATTGGGTATCAAAAAGGTGCAATCTCTATCCACGTATTTGGGCCTTCCGCTTTCTGCTAAGTACCCCAATGCTGCTATGTATGGTCGGCTGATTGATAGATGCAAGAACAGATTGCAGGGATGGTCCTCTTCACTTTTGTCCATTGCTGGTCGTATTGAGTTGGTTAAAACTGTTATATATGGCATGGTGGGCTTTTGGATGCAGGCATTCCGTGTTCCTAAATCTGTCTTGAACTCCTTGACGGCCATATGCAGAAAATTCATTTGGGGTAAGAACCATCTTTGGGCTTGGGATGATGTCTGTGCGCCTAAACATGAGGGGGGAGTGGGTCTCAGAAGCTTCCATGAATTAAATAATGCCTATGGTATTAAGTTGACTTGGCGTATGCTTACCCACAAGGGGGCTTGGGCATCATATATGAGGGATCATTATATGAACAGAATGAGTTTGTTTCAAGCTAAGGCGCATCCTATGCAATCTGGGACATGGAAATTTATTTTGCACTGTCGTGAGTTCACTAAAAAGCTTACCAAACGCATTGTCAGGGATGGGTCGTCTACTCTGTTTTGGTATGATAATTGGCTCCCTGGTGGTCCGCTGAGCGATACTTTTACTGTGCCTATGGGGGAGAATGGGAAGATGGTTAGTGACTACTGGGCTGATGGGAAGTGGGTTGATTGCAGCAATCTTCGTCCTGTTCGCCATATTATTGATGCGGTCCACTTATCTATTGGCGATGATTCTTGGGCTTGGGTTCCCAAGTCCCCCTCTCTTCGTAATGCATGGGAAGGGTCTAGGGTTATCAAACCCCTATTTCCCTATCACAAGGTTGTCTGGTTTCAGGGGTACATTCCCAAGATGGCGATCACTCTTCTGCGAGCTTTTCATGGGAAATTACTGACCCGTGATAAGCTCGTTAAATGGGGAGTGCCTACCTCTCCTTGCTGTGTCTTATGCTCTGATAATATTCATGAAAATTTGGATCATATATTTTTTGAGTGTAGTTATTCTAACTACATCCTTTGCAGGAGTTTCCTCAAATTGGGGATCAGTACCACCTTGATTCCATCGCTTGCAGGGATTGGAGACTTGATTATTACTCACTTTCATAGGAAGGGTGATTTAGGAAGATTGGCTAAGACGGTGCTTGCTGTGATGGTCTGGCATATATGGAGAGAAAGAAACAGGAGAATCTTTGAGGGAAAGGAGCAGCTTCAGACTCTTCTCTTTGAAGACATTGCTGCTGATGTCAGAATTACCTTGAGACGTGTTGAGTGGGATCCTAATGAGGATATTAATCCCCCTCACAATTGGGGGCTATTAGACTAGATTGATTGTTGTGATTTGTGATTTTTGACCCTTGGGATAGCAGAAGGGGTGGGTGTGGGTGGGGGCATCGACGCTTGTGCCTGTGCCCTGCTCTTCTCACTTCCTTCTTCCTCCCAACGGTCCTGTACATTTTTTTGATACTCAATAAAGACGCAAAGCATATTCTCCAAAAATATATATATATATATACACATGTTGGTAGTGTTAATGTTTGACTACCTAGTGCATACATAAGCACTTGTAATGACTATACCTAATTTGAATTATAATGTGACAAGATTGGGGTAGTTACTAGAACGACTAGATATGTTAGAAATTCCGAGGACGGACTTTATTCTAAGGTGGGGAGGATGTAACGACCACTCTTCGTTGTACGTTGTTCGTGCACGTGCTTTTGGCCGTGCACATGTTTATTTTAGACTTTTTTGTTTGTAAACACTTTTGTGTGATATGCCGTTATGAACGTCTCTGAGAGTATTAAATAGTGGCACTAATTTGGAACGACATTTCTCTGGTCGTTCCCCCACGATTTGACCTTATTCGAAGAGACGTCGCGATTTTCACTTTTGTCGTGAGGCCTTTTATTTTTAATTTCGTTCCTCGTCGTCGAAATTGGGATCTGTCTTCTCTGTCTTCCTTCTCTCGTCGTCACGATCACCCCAGTATTTATTTCACAATTTTTGGGCTTCGTTTGACCTACTTTCACTTTTTCTCAGTTTAGTTACCGGTTTTGACCCTAAGATTCACTTGGCTTATACCCCTAAACTTTTTATAATTTATAATACCAATGTTTAAACCGTGTTGCAATCCTAAGCCCTCTTGACCGCAACCAACCCAGGGAGAGAGAGAGAGAGCATGAGGGTTAAATGTTTTGATAGTCAAAACAAATTCAATTTTTTTTTCTAAACCCTATAACCTAACCTAGGCCTCTAGCCCACGTGAATAGCCCACACCCTATAACTTTTGACCTAGGGCTATTCTTGTACACATCAGCCCGGCCTTCCTTCTTTCTATTTAATAAACAATCTTAGGTCATTTATTTTCCCAAAAACAAAACGAAGTAGCCGCCCTACCCTACCCTACTTCTCCTCCACGAGATCAGTTCATTTTTGCGTAATCTCTGTGCGCCGCCAACTCACTCAAGGAACCCTCGCTGGCCGCCTCGAGTTCCGGCATCCTCAGGCCGTGGCAACCCTCACCGGCCTTACGCGCCGCTGGTTATCTTCTCCGGCACCCTCTTATACCCGAGCATCTTCCCCACGACCGCCCAGATACCGCCGGAAAGCCCCCTTCAACCTCAAACACCCCGGCCACCACTGCCATCAGGCCGTGCTCCAGCCGTCCCTCCGGCATCTCCCTGTTTCCCCTCTGACCTGTGCTTGCACGGCCACCTCCCCACGGTACCGCAACCCCAACTCCGACCTGCCGCCGCCGTTTTTCCCCGTTGGAACTTCCTCCGTGCAGCAGCCAGCTGCCGCTTTCCGCAGCACCGCGAGGTGGCACCGCTCCCCGCGTCACGACGACCTCCCCACGCCGACCAGGTCTCCACGCAACGCCAGCGACCTGACCCCCGAGCCACCCATCTCCGGCGTCCTGCCCTCCTCGCCGTGGCCTGTGAGCAACGGACGCGTGAACCAAAAACTGTGAGTGTCCGATAAATATTAATGCATGAACGCACATGGTGACCCCCGTTTCATTTATATTATTATTAAGAAGCTGGGTGAGCTCACATCAACCGTGTCCATATGGACAATAGAATACTCTTTATTATAATAGATGTGAACAGAGGCCATGCAATCTTAATTGTGTGCAGTAACCTATTTTTAAGGAAGTGCGAATTATTATATTCACTTTGGTAATACAATATCTAAGGTTGAATATTAAAAGGTTAGAACAGTGTAGCCATGTAACTTGGGTATAGATGAATTGCTTGTAACAAAGTTAGTGCTACACAATTAGTTAATGCGTGTTAGCCATATAAACTGTGTATGTAACTAATATGGGTTAGTACTTTGGTGATTGGCAGTATGCACATGAATGAACAGTAAGCTTACTTGTTAGAGATGTATGCTCGGTATGTTCCATAATATGAATAGCATATTACAACTTTTATAATATAGTTATAACATTTTATTTGGCTTAGCCTAATATCAAGAATCCGATATCGCAGAAACCTCATCTTTCGACGGAATCACCTGGACACCTCAAACCGACTCAACCAGGCATGTGAAACTTGCCAACTCTTGTGTAGGGCCATGTTTTTAGGCCTCTTCCTTGTTTTTAGCGTAAAAGAGACTAGTCAGTGAAATGATAGCTGGCTAGACGCCTACTTGATCTAGTTTGACAACTAAACTAGATCAGTCACCTAAATTGATCTAGCTTGACAACGAAGCTAGATCCAACTCTTTAAACTTGTTAATCATGCATACTAAACTGTCACGTTTACTTTCCATATCTGTACGCACTATTAACTGCCATGCATTGCATCGTACATGTCATCCAAATTGATTGTTGCATCGTAGCACACGCTACAAAATACTTGTATAATCCGTGTTTCCGTGTTTCCGGCTAGGTGCACCCATATGCCGTACTTGTTAAAAACACTTCCTGGCTCGTGATCCAGAAGCGGGCCTCATGTGTTGGTCAAAAGCCAATGCCCGATACACGTGGAGGGGTAGGGATAAACGGTCACCTGAGCTTAGGAGTGGCCCAATCAGCCACTCTAGCCAGAAGGCTGAATCTCTATGCACGAGGTGCTTACTTTACTTGTCTTGTACTAGTGAGTGTTACTTGTATGACTTGTCATCCATGCCATGTTTAAATGCCATGCTCATACCTTACTTTACTTTACTTTACTTGTTGCACTCATACTTTAACTGTCATGTCATTGCATTCATTCTAGAACTACTAGGTTGCTTTACTTTTGCCTACTTTCAGTTTCCTTGCATAAGTCTCTTGTAGACTTGCTGACATGTGCCCCTTGCTCTTTTGGGTGTCACATGTTAGACCCTGAGCCAGAGACCGTTGCTGTGTACGTGATGTTTTGCTGACGCTGAGTCTGAGTCCATGTTTGCCTAGGAGGAGTTTTGTGGACACCGGAGACCTTTCTTGGTGACTTTGCTGAGCTTCTTTTGTTTTAGGTTTTGTTGTTAGTTGTCGGTGCGTGGCACCTTTGTTTTGTACGCTGTACTTTTGTTGGCCATGTTTGGGCCTTTAGACTCTCTTTTATTTCAGCCTGGTGGCTTTTTCTGTGATGTTGAAACTTATTTTATGGATATTGTGAGATATCTCTTTTGTCTCATTTCATTATTATTATCTTTGTTTCGTTCGCGTTGCAAGGACCTGCAGTTTTAAATTTGATTGACGCTTATCGGACTTGCAGCTTTGCAGCTTCAAGTCTGAGCGGACCTTCTCACGCTTCGCCTCCATATTTTTGGGAAGCGGGGCGTGACATATTCCTTATCAATGAATTGCTTGAAGAGTACGGTAAGTGTCTATCCGACTTTCCACCAATGTCACTTCCTGCTGGAGATTGGAATGCAATTATTGGCAATAGATTGTTGCATGAACATCAGGAACTTATAAATAAAGCGACACAAATGGATGCACAAAAAGACATTGATTGCCTCAATGATGCACAACGCAATGCTTATTCAGCAATTACTTCATCCGTATTTGAAAATAAAGGTACTACATTCTTCTTGAGCGGCGGTGCTGGAACTGGAAAGATTTTTTTGTATAATGCAATAGCAAAAATGTTGCGTAGTCTTGGAAATATAGTTATCACTGTTGCGTCTTCCGGTATTGCATCATTGCTACTTAGCGGAGTTCGGACTGCACATTCCACATTTCGTATCCCGTTAGATGTGCACGATAATTCAATTTGTAATTTTAGCAAGCAATCCATGCAAGCACAATTATTCAGAAAAGCGAAACTTATAATATGGGATGAGGTACCTATGCAACATCGGCACAGTGTTGAGGCAGTGGATCGATCGCTAAAAGATATCTGTGATAACAACAGATCGTTTGGTGGTATTACTGTTGTTCTTGGTGGTGACTTCCGACAAATCTTGCCCGTCATACCAAAGGGGGTTCGAGAAGAAATTGTTGGCGCCTCATTGAGACGATCTGTATTATGGTGCTCTATACAAGTTTTGATATTGGATCAGAATATGCGGTTAAATAACTCATCTACTGAGAATACAAATTTTGCAAAATTTATTTTGGAGGTATTTTATTTCAAGCATAATTCAATTTTACGAACTATTTTTATCTTAACCATTCCTTAAACTGAAATTATATCTATATGTATTAGGTTAGGACAAATCCTACAGAAGTGGTAGAACTTCCTTCTAACATATTCAGGTGCAAGGATTTAAACGAGTTAATACTTCGAATTTATCCGATGCTTGATATTGAGGGTGCAGTGACTCCGGCATACCTTACTGAACGAATAATTCTTTCTGCACGGAATGATGATGTTACTTCTATAAATGCTGCTACATTAAACATTTTTCCGGGACAGAAGATTACGTATCAAGCTGTAGACAGTTTGTCTGAAAATGAAGAAACCGATCCAACCATTATAAATAGATATCCAACTGAGTACATAAACTCTTTGGATCCTCCTGGGTTGCCACAATTTACACTTGAGCTTAAGGTTGGTTGTCCTATTATTTTATTACGAAATATTGCACCTAAAGACGGGCTCTGTAATGGCAATTGATTGATGGTTGTGAGATGTGCATCACGTGTCATTGAAGCTCAAATTTTAAATGGGGATAAAGCCGGTTGTTTTGTGATTATTCCAAGAATATCTTTGTCACCATCAGCTACAGAATTACCTTTTCATATGACAAGAAGGCAGTTTCCTGTCCGTGTGACATATGCAATGGCGATTAATAAAGCCCAAGGACAATCTGTAAAGTTCGTTGGAGTTGATTTGCGGACCCCAGTTTTTAGTCATAGACATCTTTATGTGGCACTTTCAAGGTGCACATCTTTTGATCGTGTATGTGTCCTTCTTCAGCCCAACATAAATAAAACAGTAAACATCGTTTACCCAGAAGTTCTGCTATGATTTCTAATGTATGATAAAATTGTATGTAAGTTTTTTATCTTTCTTTCTTTACATTGTTATATTAATATTATTGTTTAAATGATTTTTTAAAAAAATTATTTATCGATTGTTGTCTAACATGCAGGTATATCATTATCATACGTTACCAAGCTTTAAAATGTGGACACACATTACCATTTATGGCAGGGTAAGAAATTTTTTCCCTTACTTCATTTCATTGCATGACTTAATAGTTTTCGGTATGCATTGTTTGATAAAATATATTGGTTTGTATTTTTATATAGATAGATGATGATGAAGATTTGGCAAAAACTGTAAGTTTCTTATCATAATTCTACATTATATATTTTATCTACTATGTTTGCATTAACATTATTGGTCTCACAGGTTCTGTTACTTCAAAACAATCACATAAATGTCAAGCTACGGGGTTATATCGGATTTTGGTTTGATAAGGTATGCATACTGTTACAAACATTCCCATTTTGCCATTAAAAATTAGTTACTGTTTATTGTTATTATTATTTTCAGCAAATTGCTAAAAGAACTTTACAAGCAACGGCGACGAGTCACATCGAAGAAAAAGCAACCTTCTTTTCCGAGGTAATATAAAAATCTTAGATTTTGTTTTTCAAAATATCCTGTTCATTGACCATCCAAATACCTTTTTGGTTATAGAAGTGGAAGATGGTTCTTGCCGAGCTTTCTTGGTTCCAAAAAGCACGACCTCCACCACTCCAACAAAAAAAGGTAAATAAATGTATAAATTTAAATTTTTCCATATTATCAAATATATATTAATTTTCTAAGAACTTTATGTTCTTAATTTATCTAGGTTATTGCTCATCCCATTAACTCTCCACTTTGGATTGAGCTTGACACGTCATCTTTTTATAATGTGATGATGAAAAGGTTTTCTGCTTAAACATGATGAAGGTAATAAAAGTGAGTTGTACAAAGTAATTAGATATATCTTTGTTTCTAATTTTTCGATTCTAATCTATGATTTTATTTTTTATTTTCAGGACACACGGCCCTAGCTTCATGTGTAAATTTTGTTGGTTTTAAATGCCTTTGTGAGAGATGGTGTTTTTGAAATTGGGCTACATGGTTGTTCAATCCAAAATGTATTTTTGTGTATATTTGTTCATAGTTAATGGTTTTTTCTTTTAGCATATAGTTTAGGTTGTGTGATATTATTATAAGTCGATGTAAAAAAATGTTGTCTTAAGTACTATTTTGGTTGAAAATATGATTTGGGGAAAACTCCCTTCAAAAAATCACTGAGTACGACTTTATCCATTGTAGAAGAAGGAAATTTTTATTAATATCTTTGTCTCAATGATCTTTCTTATTTATTTCTTAAGAAGGAAAGTTTTACTAATATTTGAAGCTAAATTTGGTGTTGATCTAAATATTAGCTTAGAGGGTGTTGATCCCCTTTGGACTTTTTTTATTTTTTCCCTGTTGAGGAAAGTTGCCTTTCAGGTCAATGGCCATGACCAGCCTTAATTCATGTTCAATGGAAGCTAGGATGGTGGAAATTCTAGCAAGTGGTCCATGGACCATGGGGATGAATGAATTCGTGCCTGGTATATATCATTTTATTCATATAGGACAACTTTATATGGGTCAAAATTTTGCTTTTTGTGTTTTGTATTTTGATAACAAGATTTTCATTTTGATATGCTTTTTGGAGCTTTGCAAAAAAACATGTAGCTGGTTTTTATAACAAGCATCAGAATATGGAACCAAAAAAACAAACAATAACATTAAGGTGATTTTGTTTGCCAAGCTCCACATTCAAGTGTGAACAATCCATCAGAATTTATTTGCAAAATTGGAGCTTGGTTCTCACTATTTGTGTTTTGTATCTCAAACAACAAATTTCACACCAAAATTCATTAAAACCTCAATAGCCGACGTGTACATACATTTCCAATATTATTTTGTTTTTGGGGAAAAATTACTCTTTTTATTCTAGATTTATGAAAGTTTAAGATTTCATAGCAATTGCTCATGTATGCAATGCTCCCGGAATTTTGCGAGAAAGGTTTCATTCAGGCTATATTCATAGTTTTGCAAGCAGATTTTGTGATCATGGATCAAATGACGTTGGTTCTCACTGTTAGTATTCTGATAACAGGTTTTGGTAGACATCACTCTATGTGTTTTTCACCTAATGAACGTCTTTTTCATGGTGTTTGATTCACTTCATCTAGGCCTTGACACCAACTCTTATTGTTGTGAATCATGGTTGATATCCCTTCATCAAAATTTGTATCCCCCACAAATCTTCCTGTGACTTTCCTAATAACATCATGTTTATTTGGCTGCAAACAATTTAAGAACCATGTTGACATCTTTCATGGAGCTTGTAGATCTTGATATGGAATTAGTGGAGAATTTCTTTGAATAGCTTAAACATCAGGTTCGATAGCAAGGGTCTCTCTTGCATTATGAGCCTCAGGTTAAAAAATTCTGATTGTGGTATGCTTGCATTTTTGGCTTGCATCTGGCAATATATGTGAGAAAACATCATGTTAAAAACACAAGGCCCTTTGCATTATGGCTCCTGTTAAATACATAATGTTAAAAAATGCCTGTATTCATTTTCATTTCATTATGGACATAATGAGGATGTTAAAAAAATTCATTTCATTTTCATTATTACACTTCAAAATTGACACATAAAAATTTGAAATGGATTGTGAAATGAACAACAAAAAAGGCATGTTATTGTTCTGGATTTTTTACACTCATATAGGATGTATTTATGTTGACGTGGAAATGTTATTTGAATAGGAAATCCAGAATATGAAATCTAATTCTGTTGATATGAAAATTGGGTACACACAAATTTTTTGGTTGTTCTTAGTAAAATCTAATTTGCTAACTAATTTGCTACAAGTTATTGGTGTACAAACCCATTCAGGTTTTTATTGTTCTGGATTTTTGGTAGGATGTTTGTTCTACAAACTCACACATTCATATATAATTTGCTAACTAACATATCAGTTTTTTATTGTTGTTCTGAATGTGGGAGGTTATTGTTTTGGATTTTTTACACTCATGTAGGATGTATTTTGTCAAAATGTAAAAATGTCAAAATGTCAAAATGTGCCCACTTGCTTGATTGCTTCATTGTCAAAATGTATGTTTTTAAATTTCTGATCTTATTTATATGTTGAAAGGGTCATCTTATTTTTTTATCTTAGTTCTATTTATGATCCGTTTTGGCAAGTGTTTGTCGTAATGCCATGGTTAACATCATGTATTACATCATATATATAATACACTCTTATGGGCTTTACTTTTTTATAGTTTAGATAAAGTGAGACCAACTGAAGATATTGTGAAGGCTTTACTTTCTTATGGGCTTTGTATAACTGCTGAGTACAAGTTATGTACAGATTATTCCAAGCAAAATAGTCAAATATGCCCACTATCAGCAAATAATCTGAAAGATATTTGAAATATGTGCTAATTGCATAGAGTTCACTAGTTTTTATGCCATTACTCTGTTGCACTATACCCGAAGGTTCCCAGGACTCGCATAGAATTAAGATGAGACTGATTAGGAGAGTGGTCACTGATGTTGCAGCCAAGTTTTGCTTTAAAGACATAAATAAAAACACATTGCTAGATTTGATGTTCTGATGCCCGATATTCTCATCATGAAGGAAGGTTAACCCCTTTGGTGTATGATATGTGACCCTCATACTATGAGCCCAATCAGGAGAAGGATTACTGCTTGACACTTGGGTTCCGTTGTCATCTGTTGTCTAACGAGAAATTTAGAAATTCGATTATCAATGGCTGAAATCAATGAGCAGTATCCACTTAAATACAATACAATAGTGACCAGATATGGAAATGAAGTGGACATGCTGATTATTAGTGAGCACAAACAACATACATATGCAGCTTTCAGCAAACATATTGCATATTCAAATGACAGAAAACAAATATTAGTCTTCATATAGTATCCCAACAACCCTACCTATGTTTTTATGCATCAGTTTTGATACCTTGCAAAGCTTATGACAAAAATCTACTGTGGTCATTTCTTGAGAACAAACATGCATTAAAGAAACTCCAGAGTCCATTTTTTTCATTTTGAAGGGACAAAATTGTAAAATTTTGCAGCTTTGTGTAACTTGGGAATACCTGATCAAGGAAATCATCATTGGATATGGAAGTGGATCAGTCTCTAATGGTGACTTGAATTTGTTTATTGTTTCTGTGTTCTCATCTTTTAGTAGCGCATACTATACCGTAACTATTGGGACAAAATTCCCAGTTTAGAAGCATGTAGAATTCATTGCTATACCGTAATTATGTTTATAAGCATGTAGAATTGTAAGAGATGTACACTAAATTCATTGCTAAAGCAGTTCTAGAGAGTATAAATTAAATAATACATTGTGAAATTGGCTAGAGAGTTAGTTACCCAGTAGCAGAATAGAACTAACAAATTACAAAGTTAGCTAAAAATGGATGAGAATAAATCAAGGCATGTGAATCTGGCATTTGGACACCATACAAAGAATAGTAAAAAAGGAAGAAAGGAACTGAAGATGAAACCTAGATGTAGAATGGTTCTGGTGTAACACAGTGAAAAAAATATAGTATTCAAATGAAAAAAGGAAGATCTAAGAATGACACAGGCATTTCAGTAAACTACTAGATATGGACAGTACATGTGTGTTTTAGCTAGAAGACAAAAAGTTCGAAACAACAAATGTTTTAGCATAAACCAATTTACAGAAAACATTTAGAGATCAATTTTGAAGATTGACTTTATTGATTACTATAACCAGTTGAACTATCAACGGTTGAAAATGCCAGTGAATCTAATGAGTTAACTCATTAAGTGGGATCTATATGTAATGGCAGCTATAATCGCAGAAATTTGGTTCCATATGTAATGGGACTCCCATGAAATCCTTGAAGAACATCTGGCATCGAATTGCATTAACAGTTAGCATATACATCTATAGGAACTAGAGGATTAGAAAATTAAACATGAATGCTATGGCGGGTGTGCAGGGAAAGAAGGACCTCAAAGTCAACTAGCAAATATTTCTTTTGACTGGTGACACTCCACTTTCGTAGTGAATTTATAGGAAACAAAATTATAATTTTTCTCTTCTTTTGATATGTCCAGGTATTGAATCTCGATATTCTGCATTGATGTCAAACCTTATTGCTGAGGAAGAACACCGATGTTTATTCATTATTATTCGAATATATCCTTTCTGATATTAAAATTCATTGTAAGTTAACAGACTTTACTGATATTCTTCATGATATTCGAAGATATCCTTCAAGAGTTAACAGACTTTACTTGAAGTACAATATTACTGTTCTATTTGACAAACAAGAACTCTCTTTTTCACTCTTAATTTTGATCGTTCTAACTGATATGATGCACGCTTTAGTAATAACTCCATGTCAAATTTTTAGCACCATAGACTAAACGAGAGCTCCACGGAGTCGGTCGAGTAGGAGGCAGATCTAGAATCAATGACCGGAAAAGTACGTTCTTATCTGAATCTATTTCTTTAGTTTTTTGCATTAGAAATTGTTGTGATAGATTTAGACGAGGTCCGGTGGGCAGTTGCGGGGATTACTGACGGGTGTGATGCGGCCAGCAAGAGGATGAGCAGTAGAACAGCTGGTTTTCTACATTTTGCGATTCGTCACTTTGTGCTATTTGAGAAGAACAATCATGTTTGACTTTGTAACTGAAGATATGATCTATAAGGAAATATCCTCAGTTTTAGGTGAGGATTGATTAGCTCAGTAGATAACTCATTTATGCTCTTTTCCAGGTTCGTCGACAGGGAGAATGAACTCAGGGAAGCTAAGCCCCCAAATCCGCCACCCCCTCAGAGAACCCCTCTTGATCCATGTACAAAATCGCATGCTAGCCAACAGTGGGCTTCTCCAAAAGAGTATAACAAATCCGGATCAGAAAGTTAAAAATGTTCTCAAAGATGTTGTGTTCTTGGTTATCTTTACATTTTTTTTTTCAAATGACAAATAATTTAGTGTAAGTAGTCGACGGTGTACCTTAGTGATTCGAGAAATGTTTTTTGCTGGTTTACCCTGACTGTAATACTTTTTATATGTGCAGCATTTTCTGCATGCAAACACATCGATTATAACACAACAAATCTATTCTCCACCACCTGATTGTCTATTCTTGGGGTGATTGGATGTAGATGCTGAATATTTTGGCGAAGAACCACACCAATGTATCACCAATGTGTCTTGCTTTTATTTTCACTTCTTGGATTTATTGGTTATATCTACCATTGTATGGTTTCAAAATATTGTGATGCTTATGCTCAAAGTTTTAGTATCAAATCGAATGAGCAGGAGTTGCATTGTCTATATGCTTGTTTGATCTTGAGGATAATTTGAATCCTGTCAATTTTGCAGTGTGCCTTAGTTACAATGAAGTTTAGGAAAAAATTTTCATGAGAATAATGTATCTAATATATAAGAGATGTATTTTACATTTTCTTTCATATAGCATGATGCACTTTCCTTTGTATATAAATGATCTTTCATGGATCATTGTAGATACATTATTCTCAGTTATTGTTTTGGGTCTATTTTAGACCACATACATGTACCCCTTCAAATTACACTTCATCGACAATTATTTCCTTTACACATGAAAACAACATTTTCAAAACTCAAAAACTCCCCCCAAATCTTAACACCAAACCCTAGCCAAACCCTAGCTTCCTTATCGCTAAATCTCCTCGCCACTCAAAACTCGCATGCCTATTTTCTCAAATTAGCATAAAAATATTTAGGCATGGGCGCCTTCGTCGCGAAACAACAAATTTGGCACGGGCGCCTTTGGCGCGGTTCAACAAATTTGGTGCAGGCGCTTTCAACGCAGAACAACAAATTTGGCATGGAACAACAAATTCGGTGAGGGTGCCTTCAGCACGGAACAACAAATTCGCCGTAAAACAACAAATTCGGGAATAAAAAATTAGCATTCGGTGCGGGCGCCATCGGTGCAGAACAAAAAATTCGGCATGGGTGCCTTTGGCGCAGAACAACAAATTCGACACGGTCGCCTTTGGCGCAGTGCAACAAATTCGGCACAGCCGCTTTCGGTGCAGAACAAAAAATTTGGCACGGAACAACAAATTCGGCGAGGGTGCCTTCGGCGCGAAACAACAAATTTGCCGTAAAACAACAAATTCGGCGATGAACAGCCGAAGGCGCCCGCGCCGAAGGCTAATTTTTTGTTCATCATCGAATTTGTTGTTCTATGGAGAATTTGTTGTTCAGCGCCGAAGACATCCTCGCCGAATTTGTTGTTTTGTGCCAAAGCGCATGCATCGAATTTGTTGTACCGCGCCAAAGGCGTCAGTGCCGAATTTGTTGTTTCGCGTCAAAGGCGCTCGTGCTGAAGGCTATTTTTTTGTTCATCGCCGAATTTTTTGTTCATCGCCGAATTTTTTGTTCTATGAATTTGTTGTTCCGCGTCAAAGGCACCCTCGCCGAATTTGTTGTTCCGCGCTCAAGGCGTCTGTACTGCTAAATATTTTTACGCTAATTTGGTGTTCTTTAATGTTGTGGTTGTGGAAAAAATTTTGGGAACACAGATTTTGCGGGGGAAATTCTTACATGAACCGTGCCCGCGGGCACGGGTTATGACTTATATATATATATATATATATATATATATATATATATATATATATATATATATATATATAACCTTATATACATAATATAACGCACAATTATAACTTACAGTTTTTACGTTATCATGCATGTGGTCGTGGGCGACGTCAGGGATGGCAGGAGGCGGAGGAGTTTGCTTGGGGTTAGGGTTGCCCTAGACGTTGATGCCATTTGAGTAAGAAGACAGAGATGGAGAGAGACAGTATGTGCGGGTTTTAATATACGAAGAGGAGGGTTAGGGTGTTGCTGCGGGTTGCCGGAGGTGGTGAGAGAACGGTGAGAGGAAGAAGGAGGGTGGCGATGATGAGATAGGGATGTGGTGGTTGGTAGCTTGGGGTGGTTGTTGGGCTGAGGTAGGGTTCGGGTGTTTGTGTTTTAGGGTATTGAGTGTGAGGGGATAACAATGTTGCGGCTGTGATGGTTTGAGGGAAGAGATATATAAAGAGGCCGAAGGTCTGATGGGTGAGGGAAACATGGGTTAGGGCTTAGAGTTGAGGTAGAAGATGATGGCTGAGGTGTGGGTTTCCTTTGTTTGTTAGATTTTTGTGAAGCAATGAGGTGGGTAGTGCGCAGAAATAGAAGAGGAAACATTAGAATCTGTTGTAACAAATCATGTAGAAAAGATAGGATCCTACCCACTATGTGATTTGATACGGAAAATAGTTGTTGAGATTCATTTAGATGAGGGAAATTTATTTGGCTAGAATTAAGATTCGATTTAGGAAAACAATCTATTTTAGATATTTTGGATTAAGAGAATCGATTTAGTTAAGATTTACTAATATTCATTAGGTTAAGATTTGATTTAGAAAGATAATCAAGTTAAAATATTTAGATTAAGATTTATCAGATCTAGGAGGACTAATTTGGTTAGGATATTTATATTATTAAGATTTATTAGGATAAGGTTTGATTCAGGAAATCGATTTAGTTATGATAATTAGATTAGGAAATTTAATTTGATTACGAGAATCAACCTAATTAAGATTTGATTAGGAGAAATCGATTTGGTTAAAATTTATTAGGATAATATGTGATTATGATAATCATGTTGGTTAAGATATTTGCAGATTATTACGCTTAAAATTAAATTTGGAAAATTAATCTATTATAGATATTTGGATTAGGATATTAAGATTATTAAGATTAGATAGATCAGGAAAATAAATATAGTTAAACTAATCAGATTGTTACGGTATCGCCCCCAGACTCAATGTTATCCAAAAATTATAAAAACAATACCGTCACGATCGTGAAGTCGTGAGGATCATGAATATGGGGTCTGATCCCGTGTTCGATCTATAGAAATTAATAAATGGAACCGTAAAACAATTATTCAAATAAATCAATTAATAGAAATACGTACGAAATACGTACATATAGAAATAGGCCGTTACACCAGACCTCCAATGGAAGTCGTCCTTCCAATGCAGGCTATGCAGCAGACGGTGGCCGATTGACCAAGTAGGTTGCGTACTCCAGGGCCTCCACCCAAAACTCCTTCTGTAGGTCGGCTGTTGACAACATGCATCGAACTTTCTCCAGCAAAGTCCTATTCATTCTCTCAGCTACACCATTCTGCTGTGGCATACCACTCACGGTGAAGTGCCTCTAAATCCCGTTTTATCTGTAGGACTTCTCGAAGAGATCCGACCTATACTCCCCATCAGTATTACTTTGGAGACGACTGCCATTTCAACCTGTCTGAGTCTTAACCAGCTTCTTCCACTCGATGACATTGCTAAGAATTGGATCTTTTGACTTCAACAGAAACAACTACATCAAGCATGAGAAATCGTCGATGAACGACACAAAGTAGAGTTTCCCTCTCATTGAGGCCGACCTACTCGGCCCACATACGTCGGTGTGTAAATAGTCAAGCGCTCCCTTCGTACTATGGATAACCATCCCAAATGAAGCACAGTGATAGTCAAATGTTAACATTTGTATACTGCAAGAGCACACCTGTCGTCGTAGCATCGTACGGGTCGTTCGCAGAGAGGCGGAGTGGTCGAGTACTAGTTTTATCTAGGGTTGTTGTTAGCTACGTGTGGCGTGATGGACAAGATGAGATTCACAAAGATAATATGGTGGATTTAAATATACAGATGAAAGGAATGATCACAAACACAAGAAGCAATAATTAAAGAGATTGAGAACACAAATCAAAGCAGGAATGAACAAGATTCAACAAAATAGAGAGGAAGAAATAAATGTATCTCCTTGAATCATACCCAAGAATTGTCAATCCATAGTTACTGTCAAGAGGGAAGTCTTAAATCTACTCTAATTTAGTCCTACTCCTAAAGAAAACTGAAAATGAGGAAGAACTAGGGCAAAAACGCGTTCTCCAGCAGCCTCACCCCTCCAGCGACGCCCCCATTTCCTTTTATAGGGGCTCTCAAAACCCTAGAAATCAGGTAGAGACCAGACTCGACACGGTCACGTCGTCAAATTACGCGGTCGCGTTGAAGCCGTCTTGTAGCGCGATCGATGCGGTCACGTCAATAGAGACGTGGCAGCGTCGGGAAAAGCTACGCGGTCGTGTGAATTATTGACGCAACTGCGTCTTTAAGCCTAGGGAGCCATAAATTCTCGGCCGTGTTGACCTACTTAACACGGGCCGCGAATGTCTCTGTTTCTTGCTTCTCTCTTCATTCTTCAAGTCTTCTAACACTGTCATTTGGTGGAGATTAACGTGGCCGCATGGATGATTCTTCTTTGGTGGATTGACATGGCTGTGTGATCATGGTGACACAGTTGCGTGAGGCTCCATTCTTCATAAAGTCTTCTCCCTTGCGCATTTTGATCCCCCGACTTCTCTTCTTCCTCCTCTTTATGTTAATTCTCTCCATATGGTCCCTAATTGGTACACATCTCCTGCAAAGCATAGGAGAGACCATAAAAGCAAGATAGAAGACAAAACAGGGAGAAACGGTGAGGAATGGAAAATAAAACGGTGTAAAATGTGCATGAAAAAGAGTGGAAACTTTATACAATAAACACTTATCAAAATCCCCCAAGCTAAACCTTGTCTTGTTCTCAAGGAAGACAGGAGAGGGCGTAGATCGGAGGAATGTAGTCAAACATGCAAATGGTGCGATGGAGCTTCGAGAATTTCCAAAACCCGAAAATATATAAGCGAGTGAAATGAAAATTTGAATTTGGGAAATCAAAATGCTCGAAAATCTTTCCGTTGATGAGAATATGTTCCTAGGACGTCATTCCTACTCAAATCGCAAAGCAATACACTAGGTGACGGTCATACTCGCATTCTAAGACATTTCCTCTAACCCGACCTTAAATTGAGCGTGTATGAACCTAAGCTATACAATGGTCGAAGAAGGGATAAGTACGGGATAATGGAATATTGGTCGATCGAAAAAGTGGCGCTCACGACACTACACGGTTCCTTGGTTCGAGAATTTGCCAAGTTTATCCATGATTTTATATATACAATGTATATACAAAAGAAACCATATACACTTATATATAATTTTTTTGGATTTTCACTTGGGTCATGCGAGGAGCGTTGGGTCGGCGACTCCCAGATTAGACGACCTCAGGGCACCGGGCCAACAAGGACCCCTCGGACCAACTAACTCAACCCAAATGAAATCCTTATTCATACACACTCCCCCAAGCTAGGCCTTTTTACGCGAGGCCCCGATGGTTACTATCGTGTGGATCCGATTACACAGCTTCGCTGTGGGAATTGTGCGTATTATTTTTCTTTCTATTCACAATTTCTTTTCTTTTGGGTTTTTTTTGAAAATCATGGGGTGAACTAGGTGATGCTCCCGAAACTAACACCTAGAAGCCACCTAGCAATGGCACGAACACCAAGTGCAAGATGTATCCCAAATGCGAATTCCCGGCACTTTACTCAAGTGTACGGTGTCAAGTAATAGGATAAAAGATATCGATCTCACAGGGAAGGTAGAGATGTTATTGTCTTGGGCTATTTTTAAATCTCAGAATTTAGGTAGCAGTCGGTTTCAAGAGATTGTTTTCCTAGGATTGTGAACAATTAATAAAGACTATGGCTTTAGGACTCACCACTAGGATTGTCGGATGTCGACGCTTGGTTAAGAATCTTACGTTGCATTGGTTTTTAGGGATTGTCGCATACAAGATGTGGAATTCATGGTTCTAAGCACCATGAATCTAACGTATAGCATTAACCCTGCTCTCGAGACAGGCGCACACGACACGTGCATTAAGAATCGATAATATTCATGCCACTCTCGTTGACAGAATGATCTCAGCTCACGCCACTCTCATGGGTTAGATCTTCGATGTATTTTGGTGGCTCTCATTGACGTAATGGCGATATCCGTCAATTAGTGATATAGTTCGTCGGTGGATCCCATCAAGACCCGAGCCGGGCATGGTCACGAGTCACAGTTGAATCCATTAACTCCCTATATAACCTATTGGATACTCCTTAAGCCAATCAATTCCACCGACCGTGGGCACGATCTCAGTATGAGTTCTCCTACATGCTTTGCATGATCAACCAAAATACGTCCCTCTTATACCAACACAACCTAAAATCCTAACTTTACATCTAAATCATAAGATCCATGGGCTAATCCATTAGCCCTAGATAGAAGTACTCACACATCATAGAAATAACAACAAAAGATTCAATAGATGCAATGGAATTCATTATAGCAATAGAAAACATCAAAATCAATAGAGAGTTTAGAAAGTCGTTACCAACATGTCGTGGAGCAATAACAATCCAAATAGAATTAAGAGAATAAGATTCTTTGTGCGAAATAGCAATAAAAATCAAAGCTTTGCTTCAAAAAAATAGCGACGACACAAACTCTCAAAAACCTAATTAAAACTAAACTAAAAGTTTCTCCAAAGTTCCTCTCTTGAAAATAAAGCTAAAAACGTGCTTAAATACATATGGTGGAAATCCCAAAAAATCTCAGAAAATCTGGGCACTTGGGCCAACTAACTAGGCTGGTCGGGTCTCGCTACTCGACCGAGTAGCGGACCCTGCTCGGTCGATTCTGCTTCAGACTCTGCTTGATACTGGTTCTGCTTCTGGGTGACACATGCTACTCGGTCGAGTATCCCCCTACTTGGTCAAGCTACAGTAGATCAAAACTTCCTCCAAAATACTGCTATGTTTCTTGACGACTCGGGTCGAGTAAGTGAGCTGCTCGGTCGAGTAGGTGAGCTGCTCGATCGAGCTGGGGTGCGTAGGAGAAAAGCTCAAAATCTTCATCTGTTTGGTGCGACTCGGATCAAGTCGGATGTCTGTTCGGTCGAGTAGGTTGCTGCCATTTTCTGTGTGATTTCTGCGTGTCAGCTTGATCGAGTAGATTATACTACTCGGTCGAGTCACCTGGGAAACTGAACTGAAATTGAGGCCATGGCTCTTTTCTGTCGCTCTCTTCTCCTCCTCTCCCCCGATTTTCTTCCATACCTCGGCGAACTCCCATGGAGCCTTGCCAATGACATCTCGGACGTGCCGAATGTGTCCATGTCCCAAAATAGCTCCAATTCGCTCCAAAACTCCCGAAAATCCATAAATCTATACTCGAATCTGGCGTTAGAAACGCAATAATATATGAAAATATGGAGTTTGGAGACGAATATGACATGAAATGATGCGTTAAAACTTGTAAAATATGGACACATCAAAATCCCCCAAGCTTACCTCTTACTCATCCTCGAGGAAGACGAATACGATGCCCACCGGGCGATAAAAAATAAAAAATAGAAAAAAAAGAATGGAAGATGGAGGGAGTGCTAGAGTATTTGGTCAGATCTCAAGACATAGCGACATATCACAATACTTCGAAAATAGATCACATGCTAATAATAATTTCATATCTTAGCTAAACATATTACATTCAAGCATTTAAGAACAAAGGAATGGATTCTCTAAATTCATGCAATCAATTCATATCCACATCGTGCAATTCACAGAGTTTAGTATAAACATGTTGGCGACGAACTTTTCAATCAATAGAGATAAACGAAGCATATAAGAGTCATACCAAGCATGCAACAGAGAATAGAATAAGGATCATGGCATTCATATATTCATCTTAAATAATGAAAAATCTCCATAGCTAATATATTTCGCAAAGTCTGAGCATTATCAAATATCCCCAAATGTGCACAACTCCACTCTAATGGCGTACTCACTCGTATAATCAAATGGATTCACCCCCCCAAAGCTTAGCTTGAGGCATCGCACCTAAGGAATAATAAAGGAATTTTTGTGGCTTTTTCCCCAGTATTTGTGTAGCTTCAAGTGGTAAGATATAGGAAATATTTTCCTTTTCCTTTTTCTTCTTTTTGAACTCTTTTTTTTTCTTTTTTTTCTTTTTTGTAAGAGCAATGGGATATACATATATTTTGGCTCCTTTTTTGGCTTTTAGGGCTTTTTGAAGCTAACCTTTTCTTTTGGGATTTTTGGAAATAGGATGCGGTTTATGTAGCTGCAAGGGGGTGAACCCAAGTGACATGTAGAGAATAATAAGATATGTGGAGAAGGAAATAATATAATCACTTGGTTCACTCATAAGATATGCACAATGGTTAAATAAGATAATACTCCCACTAAACTCATAAGCAAGCAAGGATATTTTTATTCATTTCAACGAAAAATGAAGTCATGCGGTAATGCACACTATAATAACAGGCATGCAATAAGAAGTGAAAAAGATAACAAGGCAGACGCTTCAGATTTCTAAAGATTCGCAAATCTTGGTGCTTATCCAACATGAGCATACTAAATACTACTGTATACATTCAGTTTCAATTCATTTCATGCATTCATACAGAGAGATCGTCAACAGAATATGTATGCAAGCATATGAATAGTAAGACACTGAAATACTCTAAGTAGCACGGCAAAGGTAATAAGCATCGTGATAGCTACTAAGGCTAAGAGAGATATCATCATTCGGAATATATCTAGCAAAAGGGGAAAAGAAAGGCGGAGAAAATAAAATAAAAGCAAGCATGCAAGCATACCAAACATGGAAAATATGATGCTAAAAAAATATAATGTTGAAAAGTGGTGGAAAATAAAAATAAAAAGGTGGAAAATGGAAGAAAATGAAAAGAAATGAAAATAAAAGCGATTGCGCTCATCCCTCAAGCTAAACATAGCAGTGTCCTCACTGCTGAGAACAGGCTGGCAAGAAGGGAAAATGAGGCTAGGGTGGGCTGGTGGTAAAAGGAAAATAAAATAATAATAATAAAAGTGAAACTATGCGAATAATAAAAGAATTGCAGATGCATGACCTAATGCCTAAGATGCAAAAATATGAACATGTAGGCATATGATGCAAATGATGACATGATTCATGTAGAATATATGCAAATGCAAAATGATGGAATATATACAGGTGGTGCAAAAATGGTCATCCCCCAAGCTATGCAAGGACATTGCCCCGAAGAGACAGATGGGCACAAAAATGAATAAGGGGATGATAGGAGCAAAAATAGTGTGAAGATCAAGCAGCCACACCACCCTCTGGAGGTGGTGATGGGTCCGACTGCTGGGGACCAGAGATAGTAACATCGGGCACAGAAGCTGAAGGCGCGACATGTGTGTCGGCCGGTGAGGCAACAGAAGAGACAACAAGCTCAGATAAAGGTGCAACAGCTGGAGTGTCGACAGGTGTGAGAATGTGTGTGTCGACAAGAGAAGTCTCCAGCTGAGGTGCAACCGACTCAAGGGAAGAATTGACAGGCCCTGTAGAAGACTGAGAATGGGGCATGATGAGTGGTGTAGGAGGGATAGAAGGGACATGGGCTGGCCTGGGAGGAGGGGTTGGTGCAAGTATAACAGTGGGTTGACGCTGATGCCTAAGGATGTCAAGAATGGCGGTGAGGTCCCGCTCCACGGACTACTGAAAAGTGGAGAGCGAGGTCGCGAGGGTGTCAAAGGCATGCCTCAGGGTGATAACCTCGGTCTCCATCACAGAAAGACGTGCGTCCGTGGTGCGGGAGCTAAGATGTGGTCGTGAACTGCTAGAACCATCCTCGTAGGGTGCCCACAGGAAAGTGATACCCGGGGTCTGAATTGAAAGTCAGGGGAGGGTGGTCTAGCGGGGATCTCGACTGAAGAAGATGTGAGTGGAATGGGTCCGAGATCCGATGCAGAGACAGAAGCAACAGAAGTGGTGACAGACACCACGAAGTTCTCAGAGAAAACTATTGATGCTGGTACAGAAGTGGTGCCAGAAAATATGACTGTGGACCATAGAGTGGTAGGAAAGGAAGTGAGGAGGTCCATATGTGTGGGAATTGTGCTTGCAGCGACGGGCTCCGAGATAGGTGAATCGGTAGGCTCAGGAGCGAAAGAACTGGCTGGCCCCGAAGGGGTGGAAGAAGTGAAATCAGGAGCAGGAGAGTCAACCGTGCCCTAAGGTCCGGGCACGGCAGAGACAGAAGTCGTGACCTCCAGGGTAGAGGTGTGGACAGTCCCCGTGGTCTCTACGAGGGTGGTGGGAGGGGGGTTGTAGTGGGAGCACTGACAGAAGTGGGAACAGAAGTGCTCCCTGGTGGGGGTGGATGTGCAGGCTTGGCAGGCTGGGCTACCACAAGGGTAGCAATGTCAGGCTCATCCTCGTTAGAACTAAGCACCCTGTCGACGACGACGATGACGACTGGTGCTCCAGGTGGCTCAAGGATGTGGAAGGGGGGATAGGAAAAATACTGTCAGTGAGCCAGTCAAGCATGACCGGGGCGACATGGGTGAGGTCGAGGCAGGGCATGTAGAAGTGCTGCTCGCGGTGGGCGCCTAGAAGGTAAATCCAGTGAAGCTCACCGTGCAGCCTGATGATGGACATGCGGGTGAGCACATCCAACATTAGGCATCTAGGCCCGGTGGGAATCACAAGACGTGCAGGAAGGTCAAGGCCAAGCATCTGGTCGAAAATGGTGAAAAATACGCTGCAGCAGATATCGGTGGCATCATGGGCTGTCTGAAGGAGGCGATGACACAGCCAGTGTGCTACTTCGAAGAGTAGGAAGGGGTGGATGGTACCGTCAGGGTGGAAGCACCAAAGTCGAGTCATCCCCATAAGATGGGAAAGCTTAGGCAGGGAGAGTGTCCCGACCGCTGGCCTGGAAAATAGTGTGGTGGAGAGGTGGCGCTGGGTGTAGCGGTGACAGGGGTGGACGATACAAGAGGATTTCACCCTACTAGGGCGATGTCCTCGCAGACTAGTGATGTGATGACAAAACTACTTGGCATCGAATGCGGTGGGCTCGAAGTCTGGGGAGAAGGCAAGGGTGTAGTCGGGGATGGCGGGAAAGTGGAAGTGGGCACGGATCATGGCGTGCATGACCACCACGTCGTGGTCAAGTATCCGGAAGCTAATGCGATCACCCGCGGGGGTGACGACAATAGAGCTCAACGCCTCAAGGGGGAGGCATATGTATGTGCGTGCATGGATGGTGAGGAGGCGGTCAAAACCAATGACCTGGTAAAGCCTGTGGACACCCAGGAGTCCAAGGCACTGGAGGGTGGGGATGTGAGCGAAGCGTGTGGGGACGATCGTGCGGTGGGACATGGTAGCAAAACGCTCGCGGTGAGCGTCGTCCCTGAAGAAGATATCATACGTCCTCAGGGTGGGTGGTGGTGGAACTAGACGGGATGGAGGAGCGGTAGTGGGGATAGGTGCAGCGGTAGTGTGGGTGGTGTGTGGGGCCTATATGGCTAGAGGCATGGGTGTAGTGGATCGTGACGAGTCGGACAAGGACGATGAATCGTCCAAGTATGGCTCGGGTGTGGGTGAACAACATGGGCGTCGTGCTGGCCAGGAAGAGGAGGGACCAGAGGTGGCCTTCCTCTTCACCGGCGGAGGCTTCCTCGACCTAAGGCAAGGAGGCATCATGCGAGAGTGGCAAACTACGATGATATGGTAATAAAAATAAAGTATGAAAAGAGTATACCAACACCGAATATAGCTGCGACAGCGAAAGTGGAATGCGCACATGCGAGCCCTCGAAACATCGAATCTGCAAAGAATCTCCAATAGTACCTGCAATAAGATAATAAAATGATTTTAGAAGGCAATTTAGAAAATCCAACGGGTTTGGGGTTTAATATTGAAAGAATTAGGGTTGGGGTTGATTCGGATTTGGGGGACATGAGGGGTGAGAGAAGGGGGTGAGAGGGATGTAGAAGGGGGAAAGGGGGGGCTGCTCAGCCTGAGCATAGTGTGTACTTAGGCAGCTGTTCGGGCGGCGCGCGCACAGCTCCAGCGAGTCGCCGGAGCAAGGGGCGGGGGGGATTGGGGGAGAGAGAGAGAGAGAGAGAGAGAGAGAGAGAGAGAGAGAGAGAGAGAGAGAGAGATGAAAGGGAGGAGGGGGGCTGATGCATCGTCGGTGCTGGGCAGCGCTGGCGGTGTTGCGTCGGTGGATCGCCGGAGCTAGGGCATCGGGGGGAGGAGAGAGAGAGAGAGAGAGAGAGAGAGAGAGAGAGAGAGAGAGAGAGAGAGAGAGAGAGAGAGAGAGAGAGAGAGAGAGAGAGAGAGAGAGAGAGAAGGGGGAGAGAGATATGGGGAAAGTGGACCGATCGGCGTCAATGGGTGGTGCTCGAGTGGAGCGCAGCGGCGATGGTGGCAGTCTGGTCGAGCAGGTTTAGGTCAAGGGTTAGGGGATAGCTCGGGCGATTGGGGGGGGTGATTTCGATTAGGAATAGGTTGGTCCGAGTCGAGTTTGTATTAGTATAGGCCGTGGCGAGCTCGGATTAGTGGTGGGCCCCGGCTGATTAGGTTGCTGCTCAGGACGAGTAGCGGTAGCTGCTCGGTCGAGTAAAAAAAGAAAATAAAAATTTGAAATTAAGCTCAGAAATTGTGCCCTAGTACTCGACTGAACTGCTTACTCAGCTCGGTCGAGCTGAATTGAAACAGAGTGTTGTTTTAGCTCTCTTTTTCTCTCCCTGGAGCGTGGCCGAGTAGGGTAGATACTCGGTTGAGTCCATTAAGCTTTCCAGAGCGCCCTTTTAGCACTTTTGGTACTATCCCGGCAGCTCGACCGAGTTGGGTAGCTACTCGGTCCAGTCGAATTAGAAACAAAGTGCTCTTTTTCATCCTTTTTGGGCTATGCTTGTAGCTCGACCGAGTAGGGTGCTACTCGTCGAGTCGCATTTAATTTCCAGAGCCACTTTTTGCTTGTTTCTCCGGCTTTCTGCAGCTCTGACTGTAGCTCGACCGAGTAGGGTGCTACTCGGTCGAGTCGAGTTTAATTTCCAAAGCACGTTTAAGCCTTCTTTCTCCAGTTCTCTGTAGCTTGGCAGGGTAGGGTAGCTACTCGACCGAGTCACCTGAAACTCTTCCCCAAGCTTGTATTTCTCTAAGGTGCTCTTCCCTTAGTTCCTTCTCCTTCATTTCATCGTTTGTCGTGCCCTCCTCATTGTTTAACCTGTAGAAGGAAGAACTCATCAGTTTTTTTATGTTTTTGTATTTTCATAGAGTTAAAAACGTATTATTTGGTTTTTGAATAAGAAAAGAAAAAATGAAAAATGAAAACTAAGGGAAAGAAAATCGGGTTGCCTCCCGATAAGCGCAAGTTTTAAGTCGTAAGCTTGAATCCCTCAAGATTTTCAACGAATGATGTTGGACTCATATGAAATATGCCCGTCATGCTTCCCAATAATCCTGTGCGGCGGAATTTGATGCACCTCTTCGTGTCGGCCCTCAGCAGCCAAGGAGATAATAGTCTCCGGTTCTTGATGGTGCAAGTGTATGTCCGAGGGCTATTCGTCAAGAACTCATAGATAGGCGCCCACCGCCTTATTGTATACGACGTCGCTGTCGTCGTCCAAGCTCATCTTCATTGTATCTTTGGAAATCTCCTCCATGGTATGTTCATCAGTAGCTTCGTCCTACAAGAGATCAAGGTAATTAGCATCCTCTGGTGCTGGGCGTTCCCTCATAGGCTTTTGCAAGCGGAATTGGACATCAATATTTCTCACGTTCAGAAATAACGTCCCCTCACAGATGTCAATTAAGACTCCGACCGTCGCCATGAATGGACGACCCAATATGATCTGTGAACTACCTTTCTCCGGCATGTCCATAATCACAAAATCTACTGGCACGCATAGCCCGGGCGATATCTGCAGGATGATGTTGCGTGCGATGCCTACCAGATAAGTAATAGAGTGATCTTCCAATTGAATGCTCATATCGGTAGGTTCAAGTTCTGTCCCTGTGTTATCCTCTTAAAGATAAAGAGCGACATAAAACTAATGCTCGCTCCCAAGTCGATCAATGCTCTACTAATTCGGGTGCCACCAACGGACCACGGCACCGTGAAACTCCCGGGATCTAGCAACTTCTTCGGTAGATGGTTCTTAAAGACTGAGGTGAAATTATCCAAGAGCTTCACCTCTTCTTGTTTGCGCTTCCCCGTAATAAGATCCTTTAAGAACTTAGCGAATCTGGGAATTTCTGCGATAGCGTCCATAAAGGGGATGTTCAGTTGGATACCTTTGAGGAGCTCGAAGAACTTGGCGTATTTCTTCTCCATCTTTGCTAGTGCCAAACTTTGAAGATATGGAGGTGGAGGTCGGCTCGCCTTGTCTCTAGCTGATAGATTTGTTGGAAGTAGTAGTAGAATCCGGTGGTGCCGTAGTGGTGGTGGGCAAAGTAGAAGGTGAAGCCTCCATCTCTTCAATAGCATGGGGATCCTCTGTAGCCTTTTCCATGTCCATTTCAGTGGTAGTTGCATCTTCATCTTGAGCATGAGTAGACGACTTTTGGCTCACATTGCTAGAACCTGGCACCATGACAGTGTCAGTAGTCTTTCCTCCTCTTGTGGTAACTGCGACCACTGCATTTGCTTGGGCCATACGATTGGGCTCTGGCTAAGAAGGAAATCTCCCTTTTGCATCTTTATAAATTGGGACATTTGGCCCTTGAGCTCATCAATGGAATCATTGATAGACTTGAAATGAGAAGAATTCTCTGCATTTATCTTGGATTGCCCACTTATGAAAGTGTCCAATGTTGACTCGAGATTGGGTTTTGGATCCGCCGGAGGTTGTTGCGGAGGCCCAGATGGCCTAGAAGTGGTTGTGGTCTGTAAGGCCCAGATGGCCTAAACCTAAACCTATATTTTTGCGGATGGCCTAGAAGTAGAAGTGCCCAGATGGCCAGAGGTTGTGGTCTGTAAGGCCCAGATGGCCTAAACCTATATTGTTGCGGAGGCGGCCCTTGTTACCGAGGAGGTGGAGGAGGTCTCTGCTGTTGAGGAGGTTGCAATCCTCCATTCGGGTTGCCATAAGAAAATCCGGGATGATTTATTGCCGCCAGATGTTGCCTCCCCTCTCTAGCTACAAAGTGTACCTGCTCAGCTTGCATGTCTCCTCCATCATAGGGTCCTTCATTAGGAGCATAGCCTTGCTCTGTATAGCCTTCATGTGTGGGATTAGCTGGAGCTCTAGAAGTGGTTGGAATAGCGTCCAACCTCTGTTCAATCCTCGCTACCTATTTGCAAAGAGTTTCAATATGACTATCAAGATGGGTAGCGATTTTTACCTCGGGGCCCTTAGTAGATGGGTGTTCGTTGTCGCACTATGATCGCACCCGGATATACACCTGAAAAACGACTGTAGTCATATCGCAAGTGCACGGTGAAGTGGCAAGCAGGTATCGAACACAGAGAGGACAAATGACAGTACTCTATCTTGATCACCTAGCTATTGATGGTAGAATGGAATGATTTGGATAATAATGTCACTGTCGTTCAAATAAAAAATTGAATTCTATATAATAAAAGCGACTAGGGCTAGGGAATCCCACCACGGATCGGCAACTATCCTTGTGGACCATGAATCTCAATGTTGCAAGGCTTGAATTAAGGTGAACTAGTCGTAACTGAATATAGAACCAAGCTCACGCTCTCGCGCTAGTTCCAGTCTATAGCAACCTAGATTAGGGCCTACTCTCGTGCAAACCCTAACCTAAGCCACTAGCATAAAGATCGACATCATTGTCCAATCGCACCTCGAGCCCACTCTCGTGCAAACTCGAGCTACGATCTAGGTTATGATAGTTCGTATTCGTCCAATCTCTTGCAAACGAATATTAGTATATTTATAATAAAAATCCTAGCTTTGGTCCAATCTCTTGCAAGATAAGTCTAGAGAATCTCGATTATAAACCTAAATCGAATATCTAGGCCTTCCCATCGATTGAAATCCAATCTATTGCAAAACCCAATCAATGGAAATTCCTAGCTACTCGTAGTAAATCAATCATAACCTAACTGTCTATCAATCCTAGTAACAATTCAATTCATTCATCACAATTCCAAGATCGGATCGATAGGGTTCATCCCCATGCCCTAGAACGGCGGAACTACTCACAATTCATCATAGAAATCACAGAAATAACGAATAATATCATAAAGCAATTCATGGTTGAGAGAAAAAATTCATAAAAACAAGAAATTTAGATAGAAAGAACAAACCATATTGCGAGTCTTTGATCTCCCGCTGAGAATTACAATAAGAATAGCCGTCAAAATTAAATTCAAGTCTCTCCAAAAACTAGGAATAAAACTAGCCTTAAATACAAGTCAAAATCGTCCAGAAATTCCAGATAGATTTGCCCCTAGTGCAGCCAAAACCCTAATTCGCGACACAGTTGGACTACGTCACTCGGCCGAGTGGAACATGTCACTCGGTCGAGTGACAGACCCAAAAAAACAGAGAAATAAGGGGTTTCGGGTGTCTGTCACCCTGCAACACTCGGGCGAGTGGTCTTCTTTACTCGGCCAAGTGAGCTTTCTTGCTCGGTCGAGTGGGTCTTCTCCAAATATCAGTAAGTGTGATGATTTTTGGGAGAAAACCCCTGTCAGACCCGGGCGAGTGGGCTTTCTTGCTCGGTCGAGTGAACTTTCTTGCTCGGCTGAGTGAACTTTGAATCCAGGCGATCTTGTATCCGTTTTACTCGGCCGAACGCAGTCCTTCACTCGACCGAGTGAACTGTCTGTTCGGCCGAGTGAGCTGCTTCTGTGGCTCTTTCATCTCCTCCTCGCTTCCTCGTCGATTCTATCGAACTTCTTCCTCTTTCGCTCATCATCTAGCGATGCTAGCTCCTTAATAAGGCCGTGGACGATGCTCCGGTGTGCGTGACAGTCCCTTGATCTCATTTTGCTCCAGATCGCTCCATATTTCCTGAAATATGACAAAAACAAGAAATAGTGAAAAGCAACGCGATATCGTCGAATAATCTGAAAAACACAATATGGACGATCGAAATGACATGAAAACATGCAGAAAAAGGTGTAAAATAAGGAGCGATCAAAATCCCCCAAGCTTACATCTTACTCGTCCTCGAGGAAGATGAGTAAAAAGGCGAACCCGGCGAGTAAAAATAAGGAAAAAGGAAAAAGAAGATTGAAAAGAAAACGAATAGGGAGGTGCTAGATCATTTTTTCAGAACGTGGAGCTGCTTACTCAAATAGCATACGACGAATAACAACATGCCAAAGATTTTTATCTTGATATCATGATCATATATAAATGCATTAGATATAGAAACCCAAGAATATCAAAACGATATGAAACATGAAATCATTCTAGAATTAGCATCGTCTGAGGCTTCTAAAGAAATATACATAATCATAGATCGCACACTTTTCAATTGATCGCTTTCTATTTGGAGTATAAGAGGTATCACATAATATGGAGCAATAAGAATAGAAAGAAATGGTATTCATGAAATGCATGCCAAATTTCAATTCGTGGACTTTGTAGGACTCCTAGTAATCTCCGTGAGTATAGAAAATTACCTAGCTTAGGTTGTCATGCACAGACAAGTAGTCACTCTCTCACACATAACTGGATCCTCTCCCCCAAGCTTATCTATAAGCGTGGTGGCATCAAATAGAACAATACAACTTTTCCTCATTTTTGAAGCTCCAAAATAAAAGAAGGAAGAATGAATGAAAGAAATGGGATTGTGTATGAACTTCGTTTTGTTTCTCTCTCTTTTTATTCTTTTTTTATTTTTTTTTGAAACTCATATACACAATAACAATCCCAAATCAAAAGATAGAGAGATATGCATGTATTTTTTTCTTTTTGATTTTGGGGTGTTGGAGCTTGGATTTTATAGCAAGGGGGAAGATGCCAATATAAGAATTGCTAAAGGGGGATTCACCAATGATTTTAAGTATAGAAATATAGTTCAAGATATGCAGAGAAAGAAAAATGTGCAACGCTCAATTCACTCTTTAGAATGTGCATGACAACTTTCAGCAGGGCAATGTAATATACATAGTTTGATTTCAGAAAGTAAACTAATCCAGTTATATCAAAACGACATACATTCAATCAACCTGAAAGTCAAGCGTACAGTTTTCATGCAAAAAGAAGTGATAGCAGACAACAAAGCAGTACTCCAATATAAGCAATCAATGCGTGAAGCTTGGTGTGTTTTCTATGAAAAGGATACGATATAAATCATCAGACTCCGCTAATGGTAGAGTTTCATTCACATTCATATAATAAAGGTGCAAGTTACTATTCTTGAATGCACAGCAAAGTAAAGCATATGATATCTGAAATAAAAACGATGGCATGACAAGAGAATATGCATATAAACGTAAACTAGCTCCAGGTCATCGTCATCACATAAAATTCATCTCTAGCAAAAGGGGAAAAGAAACAAGGATAAAGGAAAAATAAGAATTACTATACATATGCAGCACACACACAAAATAAGAAAACGTGATGCATGGGAAAACGTGAAAAAGTGGGTGAAAATAAGTGTAAAATAAATAAAGGTGTAAAAATGGAAAAATAAAAATGAAGAAAATGAAAAGTGCGTGAGACACTCACTCCTCCAAGCTAAACTGCATAGTGTCCTCAATGTGCTAAGTGTGGTATAAGGAGAGATATGATATGGGTGGGGTGGGTGAGGATGCATGCATGATAAAGGATGAAAATGAAAGAAAATGAGATGGATATGCAAATGATGTGTGCGGAGATCAAGATGGTGCAATATAACGGTCCCAGAAATACCTCCTCTCTCCCATGATGATATAAACAAATATGAACAAAAAGTGACCAAAATGTGGGGGGAGGAGGTGCGCAAAATCGGCAGGAAAAATGATAACAATCAAAACAACGGCAAAAATATGGGAGGCATCAAGTGTGTACCTAAGCAGGTGGTGGATCGCCAGCACCGTCCTATGGTGGGGGTGGGGGTGATGGAGGCTACTGTGAAATGGGATGGGTAGCGGTAGGTGGAGGAGGTTGTGGCAGTCGCGCAAGAATCTGGTTCAGGGTGACCTGAATACCAGGGAGTAGAGCGATGCGAGACTGCACAGAACTAGCGGTGGCAAAGAGAGTCCGAAAATCTCCTCTGAGCCCACTAACGGCCCCCTCTAGAGCACGCATGTGCTGAACTAGTGTGTCGGGGGGAGGAGGGGTAGAGGGTCGAACAGGTGGGGATCGGGGCTGCCGAGCACGGCTACCGTAGACAAGTGGTGCCACTACGGGGTGAGGGTATGGTGTTGTGCTCACTAAAAGATGCTCAACCTCTGTGGGAGGCTAAGACGTGGGAATGCTCTCAGAAGTGTGAGCAGTGGCAGAATCAGAAGCGGTGATAGAGGGCGAGAAGGGTGGAGAGGTCGCTGACACAGAAATGGGGACTGACGTCACGACACTCTTGGTGAAGAAAGCGACAGCAGAGACAGAAGTGTCGACGACTGGCGAGGTCGTGAGATCAACTAAAAATGGCTCCCCAGCGGTCGACAAATCTGGTGAGGACAGGGTTTCGGCTGCTGAAACAAAGGAATGCTCACCTCTCTCAAGAATAGTGGTGGGGGCGCTCTCAAAACTCACATATGAAATGGGATCAATAGCTAGCGACACAGAGGTGGTGGTGGTGGTGGTGGTGGTGGTGAACTCAGCAAGTGTGCTCCCGACACTAACAGATGTGTGGACAGAGGTGTCAGGAGGAGCAGTCAAATCAGGTACAGGCTGAGGGATCGGGATCTCGGGGTCCAGAGGTGGGAGAAGGGGCTCCTGCTGAGCGCCCTCAGGCTCTAGCATGTACACAGCTGGGATGAGGAGCTCCATCTCTGGTCTCCACACCTCTCCTGTGGGTCCAAGGTGGGTCTGAGCGGGGCTCGGAAGTACCATATAATCTGCGCCTAATGGACCGTGCAGCCAAACCCAGTGGTGCTGACCATGAGGATGCAACATCCTCATGTGGGCCATGACATCAATGAAAAGGTATGCGGGGCTAGGGGGTCATAGCAAACAAGCTGGGAGGTCAACTCAGCGAAGGGTCGTGCGGCTTGGGCAAAGGGTCGGAGCCGTTCGGGCGAAGGGAAATGCTCGGGCTGCGATTTGGGAAATTTGGGAAATTTGGGATTTGGGCCGCGAGTTTTCGATTATATAGGATAAGTCACTCGGCCGAGTGACGTGTCCACTCGACCGAGTGGCTCAGTTTATTATGTTTTCGAAATTTTTCGTAAAAGTACCGACTCGGCTGAGCAGTACTTCCCACTCGGGCGAGTAGACAATGGTCACTCGGTCGAGTGGCAAAGCCACTCAGAGCTTTTCAAGTGCTGAAAGTGTCTGATTCACTCGGTCGAGTGACAAAGTCACTCGGCCGAGTGGCATATAAATGATAGAGAGGGGTTTTTTGAAGCTTCCCTGATCAGTACCCTACTCAGCCGAGTGAAAATTTCACTCGGCCGAGTGGGCTGCTATTTTCAGCTCCAACTCTATGTTTTTGCTCCACTTGTCAGTTTCTTCCTTCTCCTGACGCCTGAACGCATCCCTGGAGCGCTCTCCTTTTCCATGGTCGTCCTCCATTTCTATGGTCTCATATTCTCCATCTCCTGCAATGAAAAATATTGCCCGTTGTCATGTTTTTCTTCGACACTTGACTCTAAACACTAATAAAGACCTAAAACAAAAATAAAAGGAAAAATTCAACTAAAAATAAGATAGAACCGTTGGGTTGCCTCCTGACAAGTGCTCGTTTAAGGTCTTGAGCTCGACCCCTTAAGATACACGTTTAAAGCTCGATATTTGGCGCATGTGAGATGCGCACGTCAAACTTACCGGGAAGGCCGCTTGGGTTTAGTTGTTAATTTTTATCGGCATTCCTCGGCTCACCTTCATCATTGATAGTAGTGGGGGATGAGTCCCCCAAGCTTGAGCTCTTAACGTCTTTTTTCTTGGCCGGCGGTGAATATTTGTTGTCCAGTGAAGCTTTCTTCATATGCTTCGCCGTGGAGAGCTTGCATAGCTCTCTAATCTTGGTGACATCAGTGTCGTCCTTCTCCTCATCCGTAAGAGGGTCTGGTGGGTCTCCCATCATCTCGCCATATTTGGTAAGTTGGCCCTCTTCGAGGCCGTCATCGTGCTTGGCCCCGATGGTAAATGGCATGGCGTCGTCAATCACCTCGTCGAGGAGGTCCACATAGTCCATGTCCTCTGGCCAAGGCATGTGCTTCATAGCCTTCGAAATATGGAGCTCAACTTCAATATTTCCGACGTTCAAGGACAAGGTTCCTTCCCTCACATCCACGATAACTCTGGCGGTGGCCAAGAAAGGGCATCCAAGAATCAGCGACGTATCACCTTCCTCCTTAATATTCATCACCACAAAGTCGCATGGCAAGCAAACTCCACCCGGTACTTGTAGTGGTATGTTTTCTGCAATCCCCACCGGCCTAGTGATTCGCCCATCGGTGAGTTGTATCTTCATGTTAGTCACCTTTAGGTCAGTCCCCGTATTCAATTTCTTAAATATCGTGAGGGGCATGAGGCTCACGCTTGCTCCCAAATCTACCAAAGCTTTCTGAGTGGACTCCTCCAAGCGTGCAAGGAATTCGGAAACTACCGGGATCTTTGAACTTGGTCGGTGCTTTCTCCTTCCTAGTAAACCACGTACTTTGCTCGACGAGCATGATCCTTTCTTTTCGCTTCTTTCCCGCGATCAAATCCTTTAGGAACTTAGCATAGGACGGGATTTCGATAATTGCAACCAAGAATGGAATATTCAAGCTCACACCTCGCAAATACTCCAGAAATTTGACGAGCCTTTTCTCAATCCTTGCCTTTGCCAACCGTTGTAGGAATGGTACCGGTGGCATATAAGTGCGCTCCTCTTGTGGCTTATCTACTTCAGATTATTCACCGTCGTTTGGCGCCTTAGGGCCCTCCTCTTCATTGACCGGTTTCTTATCAATCGAAATTTCTTCCCCCGGCTCCTTAGTTTCAATCATGGCTGGGGTAGTGTCCTTTCCGCCTCTTGTAGTTACCGCCACAACCGCATTGATGTGGCCGGTATTGCTCCGTGGGTCTTGTTCCGGTTGAGCCAGCAATTTTTGATTGTTCTTATTTAGCAATGCTAGTTGCACCGATAATTGTGCCACGACGGTGTTGAAGGAATCTTGTTGGGCCGTCAATCTTGCATTGATCTTCTTTTCTTCGGCCATGAACTCTTCAACCCTTGCTTCATGATCCGACCTCAGCGATGCTTGCAGTGGATTGGGTGCCCTCCATCTTTGATTGTACCCCGGAGGTCTATAGGGCCCCGCTTGTTGCCTCGGTGGGTAGTTTTGTTTTTGGGGTGCTCTTTGTTGATATTGCGGTTGTTGTGGAGGCCGGGCTAGTGGTTGTTGCGATGGTGGATTCAAGGCTCCATCACTGTTGGCATATGGGGTGACCCCTTGTGGCCGGGTTCACCTAATAACCGGTACTACCCGCAACATATTGAGCTTGCTCCATAGCTCTGTCTCCTTGCTCCTCTCTAACAAACATAACATGGGCTTGAGCTTACCAATCGCCCATGCTCCCTCCCGGTGTAGAAACGGTGGGGGATCCATGTGGTTTACTAACCAACTTTTCTAGTCTCTCCATGACTTTGTGAAGAGAATCAAACTTTGAAGAGAGCTTCGCCACGGCCTTTGCCTCATAAATATTTTCCGGCTTCAAGGATGACGAAGAATGTCCCCTTTCATCGGCCCACTGTTGATTATTCGAGGCCATCTCCTCAAGTAAAGCAGTAGCATTGTCCGGTGTCTTTGACAAAATAGCTCTATTGGCGGTTCAATCAATTATTTGCTTTGTGCTTGGTTGCAATCCGTTATAAAAGCTATGCACAAGCTCCCATGGCTCAATACTGTGATACTGGCATTGGTGTTGGAGATCCTTGAAATGCTCCCACGCCTCATATAGAGTTTCTTGAGGGCCTTGCTTGAAGGACATGAGTGCGCTTCGTATCTTGATAGTCTTGGATGGCAGATAAAACTTGTTGACAAATGCGCTTGCCAGCTCATCCAAAGTGGTAAAGATCCCCTCAGCTTGTGTCCTCGACCAATACAACGCCTTATCTCGAAGAGTAGATGGGAATATGCGTAGTCGAATAGCGTCAACCGGCAAGCCAGGCATCTGGAAATTAGCACATTTAGCCAAGAACGATTGCAGATGGTAGTGAGGGTTTTCATGTGAGTTCCCATGAAATGGGTCTTGTTGCATCAACACTACGAGTCCTGTTTTCAGCTCAAAGTTCTTGTCGGCCGCCAACTCTGGCATGACTATAGAAGAGGTGGTAGATGTGGTCTTGGGCTGTAGCCTATCTCGAATGGAGACAAGCCTAGCCATACGCGCTGCTAGCTCCTCTAGTGTTTTCGGAGCGGCCATATGATCTTCCTCTATAGCAAATCTCCTCTCAGCTCTAAGCCTCCTTGTCGTACGCTCGATCTCAGGATCAAATAATATATCTTCTTGTGCCGCCTTCGATCTCGTGTACATGCACATAAAAAGAGAGTCTAGATAGAATTGTTAGCACAATAGAGGAATAAAAGAGTGAAAATCATATAAATAAAAAGAAATAGCTAAGTAAAGAGAATAAAATACCGTCGCCTCCCCAACAACGGTGCCAAAAACTTGATCGTGCCCGGATATACACCCGAAAAATGACTCTAGTCTTACCGCAAGCGCACGTAAAGTGGCGAGCGGGTATCGAACATAGGGAGGACAAATGACAGTACTCTATCTTGATCACCTAGCTATTGATGGTAGAATGGAATGGTTTGGATAATATTGTCACTGTCGTTCAAATAACAAATAGAATTCTATATAATAAAAGCATCTAGGGCTAGGGAATCCCCACCACGGATCGTCACATATCCTTGTGGATCATGAATCTCAATGTTGCAAGGCTTGAATTAAGGTGAACTAGTCGTAACTGAATATAGAACCAAGCTCATGCTCTCACGCTATTGCCGGTCTACAGCGACCTAGATTAGGGCCCACTCTCGTGCAAACCCTAACCTAAGCCACTAGCATGAAGATCGACATCATCGTCCAATCGCACCTCGAGCCCACTCTCGTGCAAACTCGAGCTACGATCTAGGTTATGATAGTTCGTATTCGTCCAATATCTTGCAAATGAATATAAGTATAGATTTATAATAAAAATCCTAGCTTTGGTCCAATCTCTTGCAAACCAAGTCTAGAGAATCTCGATTATAAACCTAAATCGAATATCTAGGCCTTCTCATCGATTGAAATCCAATCTCTTGCAAACCCCAATCAATGAAAATTCCTAGCTACTCGTAGTAAATCAATCATAACCTAACCGTCTATTAATCCTTGCAACAATTCAATTCATTCATCACAATTCCAAGATCTGATCCATAGGGTTCTGATGGAAATTGAATTCCACCCCCAAGTGATTTTGATGATGAGCATACCAAATAAAGCTTAGTGTACTAACTACACTACGACTAAGTGTGCAGGTTGTGCGACAAATGAAAAGCTTTATACTACTCCAAAGAAGAGCAATCTACGCTCAAAGACAAGGACGAACGTTGCTAAGATCAATGATGAAGCTCAAAGCTCAAATGGAACAGAAGCTCAAGTAAAGCGCACATGTACTCCATCAGTTGATCAAGCTTCCGAAGACGTGTCCTAGTCAATAGTGAGTGTGTTGTGTCTTTCTTAGGATTATGTTAAAGCTAATCGTATAGACAACACACACACACACACACAAATGATTTCCAAACATCTTTTAAATCATTTTCAAAAAGTTATTTAGAGCTTTTTCTAGTCACTTTGCATTTTCGTAATAAAACTCCATTGCACCCTGGACCTAACTACTCGGTTGACTAACAGTGTCTCAGAAGAAACTCCTCTGGGAGTCGACTACCGAGGAGTGGGAGTCGACTATCATCTGAGAATCAATTTCTCCTTAAATACTCTGGGAGTCGACTACCAACTCTAGGGAGTCAACTAGCAGCTGTCGAAATTTGACGTTTTGACTTGACTTTTGACAAATCTCTAATTTATTACTGTAGTGACCCTGTGCTATAAGGAACAAACACTAGAGGGGGGGTGTGAATAGTGTTTTATAGAATTATAAGGAAATTACACCAAATAAAACCCTACTTAACCAACAAATGCGGAATACAATAAGTGAACAACAACACAAGGAATAATGCAATGCAAACAAGCAATCTATCCTGGTTCGGTGCCACCAAAGTCTCCCCGACTTGTTACCGGTGCCCTACTCCAGCAACACCCGGATCCCCTCCCGATACTCTAGCAAACAGCTAGAGATTTCCTTTAGCCCACTTGCAGAAACCCCACAAGTGCAATCGACCTACAATCGATGTCCGTATATCCCACAACCCGGGAATACGCAAAGTCCTTAATCCCACAACTTGGGACTAACACACTCTCACAAACCAAGAGCAAAACTAAATCTTGACTCCCACAACTTGGGATCAAGCCAATCCTCTCACCACTGTGAGTATACAACAAATATGAAGTATAAAGTTGAAATATAAAACTTCTTACCACAAAATCCTATGCCTTGAGAAATACTTACCAAATTAGGGCAAGAATGGATTTTGAGAAAGATGAGATCACCAAACCCTAGCTCCACCAAGATGAGTAGCAATAGATGGCTAGGGAGAAGTTGGTAACTTGGATTCAAGCTCTTAGCTTGAGAAGCTCACAAGGAATGAGAATCTCTCTTGAGGAATTAGGCTCAAAGAGTAAAGGGAGAGATTCTTGTGAGATGAGAGAGCTTGGAATTGGAGTTGAATGACTCTTCTCAAAGGTGTGAAAATGTCTCTAATTTCAGCCTTGAATTACTGGTTTGAAGCACTCAAACTTATATAGAGAAGAGAGAAAACGGTCACAAAAATCGTGGCATTAAATGCCCAACGGATCTATTTCTGAAGCTGCTTAATCGGTCTAAGAAGGATCATCAACCGACTAGATTGACAACTATTCGGTCAGTGAACCTTCTTGGACCGACTAGATGGTTGACAGAGAAGATGGTGAAATCTGGGTAAGAACTAGTCGGTCTAAGAATGATCATCAACCGACTAGATTGGCTTTTAATGCATTAACCATCCTTCTTGAACCAACTAACTGGTCAACAGTACAAAGGTCGAATTTCACAAGGAAAACTAGTCGGTCTGAGAGGAAACACCAACCGACTAGATCGTTATTTAGTCGGTCGGTGAGCCTTCTTGGACCGACTAATTGGTCAACAAATGGTCTTGAATTGATTAGGATAACTAGTCGGTCTGAGAAGGATTTCCAACCGACTAAATCGTCATCTAGTCGGTCGGTGAACCTTCTTGGACCGACTAATTGACCAACAGAGAATGGGCTGGGTTGAGCAAGGATATCTAGTCGGTTCTAGAAGGATTCCAAACCGATTAGATCGTCATCTAGTCGATTGGTTCTTCTTCTTGAACCAACTAAGATGCATATGAAGCCTTGAAATGAAACGATAGGCTACAGGAATGTTTCTAATGGCTTCTAAGGAAATCCTAGAGATAAGATATGAAAGTTATGAAGATTTCTAGGCAAGTACTACTCAAGGCTTAACATTCTACTAAATCGAAGCTAGAAGACAATATTAATAACATAACAAACCGTCTTCGAAGCTTCAACATGGAGAATCCGAATCCCTTGACTTCATGAATACTCCTTGAGCTTCAACGAAGCTCCAGGCACAACGATCACGCGTTCTAAGGAAGTCTTGTGACGTCGCTTGAGATGAACAAATTACTTTGGCGACGATCTCCATAAATCTTCATGGTCTTGAGTCTTTTAGTTGAATGACTTGAACGTCATAGTCTTCGAAGCTTTTGACTCATCCATTCCTTTCTTCTCTTTAGATTGAATGTCCATTCATTTGTTGATGCCATTGGCTTGATGTTGCCTTTGAATTCTTCAAGCCAATGCTTCACTTTTGTTGATCTACTAGAATCAACACGTGTAGTAACTTTTGATCTTCTAGAATCTGATTGGTGACTTTATAGCTAACTACAATCACAAGAGTTAGTCACAATGATTTGTGTTTGATCATCATCAAAATCAAGGTGGAGAGTCCAATACTCAACATTCTCCCCCTTTTTGATGATGACACGCCAAATATAAACAAAACAAATAATTGTGCATTAAACATACTTACTCCCATTGCAATGATGCCAATCAAGTTAATATCAATAATCAATAGCATCATTCAGCAGTTAATAGTGTGTGTATCACATGTGGTTGTGTATATATCGTATGAATAACCAGAAATAAAATGCATACACAATACAAATCACATAGGTGATACACATCATAAACATGAGCATGATTACCAATATATATATATAATGTAATCAATATAAACCAAGGTAATCACCAATGCTCCCCCTGAATCATATACATGAACGATCATACTTAAAGTCTATATGATTCAAGTTATTGTTTAACACTTAACAATTAATAAGCACATCTTGTTTATTTCTCTCCCCCTTTGTCATTAACAAAAAGATATGGAGGTATAGAAACAACAAATGCAACAATAGAGTGGAAAACAAAAATGTATAACAATTGAAAACTTACCAATTGTAATGTTCTCAAATGTAAAGTTACCAATTGAAAACAGGATATCAAAATAAAGATATCAATTGCAAGAGCATATATCCAACAACAACTCAACCACCCTCAATTATCACAAAAAGATAAGCAATAAGCATATGAGATAAAAGATTACAATAGATACTAATTGTAAAGAGTAGTGTGAGCAGTGTTAGAAAAGTGAAAATTGCAAAAATCATGACATCACTTGTGAAAGAAAAACAAGTGATCAAATAGTGTCAAATACCCAAACAGACTCAATTATCACAAAATTTATAACATTAAGCATAATGTGATAGACTGTCCTTGAGCAATGAGCATGACAAATGACATGAACATGATTAAATACATCATGGTGGAATCAAAATCATCATATTGACATATATCAATATTTTTGCAAATTGAGTGCATGGAAAAAAAATTCTATGTTTTCATAAAAAAAGCTATCAAATCAATATAATCGTCGAGCGACGAAGTAAATATCAGATACTAATTGTGGAAATATCATTTATAACCATGTGTACAAAGTCATGTTATTAAATAATAACACAAATTACGTAAAATGGCATGAGATATAAATTGTAGTCATACCAAATCATCTCCAAAAGTATCTCCAGCTAAAATTTAAGTGAAGTGCGCGATGTGGGCATACACAAATATCTATATCATGCAAAGGTGTTATGCCAAATAGAGATAAAAACATCATAAAACGTTTGGCATACACAATTCTAGCACACTAGGATACTAATTGAAACAATGTTCAAAAGAACCATAGTACACGTATGCATTCCAGAATAGATACTCACATAAAGAGTCAATGAAAAGCATGGAAATCCATGAGCATAAAGAAGATAAGCACTATATCATAAGCTCAAAACTAGCATCAAGCAAGATCATGAAAAGATGATATCCAATATCAATAGTCTAACAATTGTAAATATGATACCAAATGTAGATATGATATGTAGAGATGATACCAAATGTAGTCTAACAAAGTATGCAAAGCAGGCAAATAATGTCAAGATCATGATCTCACTTGAGAAGGAAACCAAGTGAACATAATAGAGACAAGATCGCATCCTAGCTCAAATATCACAAAGAATTCAACATGAAGCATAATGTGACAAAACATCTTTTGAGGAAACGCATGAAGATAGTCTACGAATAAAGTTATCATGAACATCGCAAGCATGCATACCAATTGTGCGAATAGAATAAAAACTTGAGTAAGCACAATATAGTCGAAGGTAGCATCAAAGAAGTCATAGTGCATCAAGATATATTTATGGAAGAATATCTATGACAGAATATACATATCATCAAACACAACTTATATGATCTTGTATAGCAAAAATTATCTCCAACATATCATAAAAACATGAGCTTGAGATGAGAGATAATCAATGCGAAAAATATAGCATGAAGATCACTAACCAATATGCATGAGTGTTATGTCGCTTGTGAAAATATCATACATGAGAGATTTAGTTATAGACATGAAAGATCTCTTGAATAAAATTATAGCTAAACATCAGTCATGAAGTAATTAAAATGACAAGTAACATACATTGATCACCCTAAATCATATCAATACGTCTCATAAAGATAATCATACAAACTATGAGAAAAGTATGAGATGTGCGGTGATACAATGAACAAATACACATAAAGATCCTAAATCATTATTCTTATACATTACATGAATTATGTACAACGTGATGAAGTATAGCATGCCATAAAGAAATGAAAGATTCTACGAGAATGGTATGACAGATCATGATATGGTCTAAATAATCCATGAATATCGTCATCAATGAGAATTATGTACAAGTTGTAGAATCAAAGTAGCAATGAATCTTCAGATCAACATACTTAAAATAATCTAATAAACAAACAAGCATGTCATACACATCAGTTATCATATCCATAATATTTAACAATCTTCACAAGAAGCAAGCATGTGAGGAAATGCGATGTGTAATGACAACGTGTTCCAAAGATATGAATATGAATAAACAACTAACCAATTCATTAACAAGGTGGTCACATAAATACACAATCTTAATGAGTGTGTGACAAGAATGAGCTAATGAAGAAGTATGCTATATTACACAAATCGAATATATTAAACTACCAATTGAAAACATGGTAGTCAAAACCAATATATTAAAATACCAATTGTGCAAAACACATACTTACAACCATTTAGCTCTCCCAATATGTGTGCATCTCCAATGCACCATCCTTTCCTTTGAATTGATCCGTCATTTGTAAACCAAGGAATGTGTAGGGTAGGCATCTTGCACAACAATTTGTCAATTCAACAATTGGTGGTATCCAAAAACTTTTTAGATCCAAATAGGTTAATGAACAAAATCAAGTAGTCCAATAACCAATCATTTACCAATTGTAAATAACACTCATCAATAGAAATGCATGACATGCATTAATAAGAGTTGTTATAATCATGAAAATCATACATATCAGGAATTAACAATTCTCAATCATTAGAAATTAGAAACACCTAGACTAATAATTCCTATGCATATGCTTTAGTCAAAATACATTATACAAGCAATCATCATTATGAATACACACATCTAATACAAAAGTGTGTGCAAGAAAGATTCCGCATTTAATATGCATATGTGCACAAAATAAACATTCACGACACATGCATATTGGAGGAAGGCATGAAAAGTAATACCACAACGAGTGTGCATGAAAAACATAAAGTATTAAATTTCAAAACCAAATTTCTCTTTCCCTTTGGCATATCAACAAGATAGGAAGATGCAAATTGATAATAAATCACCAAAGGTTAGAGAAATCAACTAATTTATATGCACAACATAATATGAATGAAATGTAATGACATATAGATGAACATAACATGATAGCAATCAAAACATGTCATACTCCCAAAAAATCATACAACTATACAAATTTGGGAGTAGTGGATGAACTCACATATATATATGGGTACAAAAAGTAATCATACAAGCATGGTACCCAAGCATGAAGTGCAATATGAGTGGGTAAGCAAGGTGGAAATCAAATATAGATTAGAGTTTGATTTTCATACATATATTCGCATGAGAATATGTCATTCCTAATATACGATTCTATATGTGTGTTCATACCATGCCTAGAAACAATCTTAGGAATCTAAAAGATAGTGATTTGGGATTCTTAAGAAGAAGTTGTAGAGGCATGAGTAGGAAGTTGGGAGGCACGCTTGTGAAATGGAACATAAATATACGCGTGTCCCGAGTGTGAAACATGCAAATGAGCATTAGTTCTAACATGAAAATGTTTAAGCCACATGTTATAAATAATCCTCAAATAAACATATGAGTAAGGATTATGAATACACAATGTACATTAGTCAAGAATTTGACACACGTGAAACACATAGACATGAATGACATACGAGGCACACAATATGCAAACATAATATGCATGAGATAGTCTCAAACACAAAGTGACATTTACATGAATCTAACACACATGGAAACCAAATGTAAGAATATACTTACAACGTTAAGCTCCCCCTAATTTGGTGCATCACTTAAGCACCATCAACTCCATTTGAATGAAAATCTTTGCAAATCAAAGAGTTGGTAGGGTTGGTATCCCAATGTAGATTGAACCTAGAAAACATAATTTTGGTATCCCAAAACCTTTTTGGATCCTATTGGTTAGTCAACAAGTTTACCAAACTAAATTCAAATTATTATAACCCATATCCTAATGTAATCATACACAATATTTAAGAAACATGTAATCATGTTACAAGATAAATATTTAACCAAATTCATGCACATACCAATTGTACCAAAAATAAGTATATATATATATATATTATAATCCAAACACATGACAAGTATCACATGCAACAAAACATGAATATGATCCAACGCATGTGTTGCAAAAATAAATATTAAATATTCTAAACATGAAAAATCATAAACACAATGATTTACTAATAAACATGCAATAGAAATCAAATTCAATATGAATTTACGTTTCTAACAAACATGAGCATCTAAGACCAAAATGCAAACAAAAGAGTAAATCAAATCTTAACACAAATGCATTGGTACCCATAAAATGACCATAAACTTATGGTACCAAGCAATGAATGGTCAACAGAAACTAACCCTTCGGAAACCAAGTCCAAGAGAACCGTGATTTCCTAACATAATCATCATTCAAAATAATATTATGAATATAAGATTGCACATACATATCGTTAGCATGATTGCTAGTGTTCTTTGGACCCTAGATAGTGTATGATTTGGGAATCCTCTTCCTAGTGGTTTCATGCACAAAAGGTTGATTTCTACGTGGTGCAAGTGGCCTAGGAGCATGAGATCTAGCAAGAGCATGAGTAACATTATGTTGTACTAAAGCATGATGATGGGAATATGATCTATGGTGTTGTGTTGCATACATACGTGGATGAATATGAGGTGTGTATGCATGAGGATGATCATGAGAATAAGCATGCATATGTGGATGTGATGTGTGATCATAAGCATGTGAAGGTGCATGAGCATGAGTACGTGCATAAGAGTGTCTCAAATGAGTGTTTGCACGTGCTCGTGGGTGTGGAACATAAAAACCATCATTCGTGTGAACATGTGTAGTAGGAGGTGTGTTCCTACATGGCATAGTATTGGTGTATATGAATGCGTGACCTTTCTTTGGAGGTCCACCCAAAGTGGGGTTCTTTTCAAAGGGAGGAATAGGAGTGGTGGTTTCCTTAGTAATAGAACTACACAAGTTGTTACAGACACCACTCGTGGATGCACCGGAGGATGGCCTCACAAAATCTATAGTTACTTCACTATAGGAGGTGCGTGCATTGTATGCACTTGCCTTAGAATAACCAAGGCCAACACGATGGTTTGCCGATAGTTGATTCTTTAGCAAATCATCCAAATTGTCATTTCCCTTGTTGAATCTCTCAACAATGGAGGACATGAGCTCATATTTCTTCGAAATTGAAGAAATAATGGCATCCAAGGTGGATGCACGTGTGGTGAGCTCGTGCACTTGGGATTTGAGATCCTCATTCTCAATGCCCAAACAAGTGTTTTGAGATTGAAGATTTTCAATCTCAAGATCGTTACTATCCACAATAGAAACACGATCAAGTTGAGATTTGAGGGACTCCACCTCATTTCTCAACATGCCATTTTGAGTAAGCAAACTTGCTTTCTCAATAGCGAGTGTCTCAACAATGGTGTCATTGTTAGAGGTGCTACATGAAGATGTGTTAGAGAGACTAGCAATCTTATTCTTAGCATCACAATATTTATGCATAAGCTTTTGATATTTATCAAATAATTGCTTAAGCTCAATTTTAAGATCTTCTATTGTTACCTCTTCATTGTCGCTATCACTTTCACTTGAATCGCTTGATTTGTAACTAGAGTCGTCCTCTCGTGCCATCAAACCCATGAATGAATCTTTTTCATCATTGGAGAAGGAACACTCCGAGGTGGACTCTTCTTGCTCCGCTAGCATGTGCCATATTTGATATGCCGTTGTTGCCTTGGACACACGCATAAGAATATAATCAGTTAAAAAATCAAGCAAGATATTCATTACCTCATCATGTTTCTTCACCAATTATTTTTGCTCATTTGTGCACTTATGTACGGAAGTGGTAGGTGCGCGAAAGGGCTTCTCCACAAGCTTCCAATAATCCTCATCAATGGATTGAATATATGCCTTCATCTTCACACACCAAATTTGATAATTGGGCCCGAGGAGATATGGTGGAAGAGGGCATCGTGTGTTGTTGTTGTTGGTTGCCATAGCTATAACCTTGCTCTGATACCAATTGTAGTGACCCTGTGCTATGAGGAACAAACACTAAGGGGGGGTGAATAGTGTTTTATAGAATTATAAGGAAATTACGCCAAATAAAACCCTACTTAACCTACAAATGAGGAATACAATAAGTGAACAACAACACAAGGAATAATGCAATGCAAACAAGCAATCTATCCTGGTTCGGTACCACCCAAGTCTCCCCGACTTGTTACCGGTGCCCTACTCCAGCAACACCCGGATCCCCTCCGGATACTCTAGCAAACTGCTAGAGATTTCCTTTAGCCCACTTGCGGAAACCCCACAAGTGCAATCGACCTACAATCGATGTCCGTGTATCCCACAACCCGGGAACACGAAAGTACTTAATCCCACAACTTGGGACTAAGCACACTCTCACAAACCGAGAGCAAACTAAATCTTGACTCCCACAACTTGGGATCAAGCCAATCCTCTCACCACTGTGAGTATACAACAAATATGAAGTATAAAGTTGAAATATAAAACTTCTTACCACAAAATCATATGCCTTGAGAAATACTTACCAAATTAGGGCAAGAGTGGATTTTGAGGAAGATGAGATTACCAAACCCTAGCTCCACCAAGATGAGCAGCAATAGATGGCTAGGGAGAAGTTGGTGACTTGGATTCAAGCTCTTAGCTTGAGAAGCTCACAAGGAATGAGAATCTCTCTTGAGGAATTACGCTCAAAGAGTAAAGGGAGATATTCTTGTGAGATGAGAGAGCTTGGAATTGGAGTTGAATGGCTCTTCTCAAAGGTGTGAAAATGTCTCTAATTTCATCCTTGAATTACTGGTTTGAAGCACTCAAACTTATATAGAGAAGAGAGAAAATGGTCACAAAAATTGTGGCATTAAATGCCCAACGGATCTATTTCTGAAGCTGCTTAATCGGTCTAAGAAGGATCATCAACCGACTAGATTGACAACTAGTCGGTCAGTGAACCTTCTTGGACCGACTAGATGGTTGACAGAGAAGATGGTGAAATCTGGGTAAGAACTAGTCGGTCTAAGAATGATCATCAACCGACTAGATTGACAACTAGTCAGTCAGTGAACCTTCTTGGACCGACTAGATTGGCTTTTAATGCATTAACCATCCTTCTTGAACCAACTAACTGGTCAACAGTACAAATGTCGAATTTCACAAGGAAAACTAGTCGGTCTGAGAGGAAACACCAACCGACTAGAGCGTCATTTAGTCGGTCGGCGAGCCTTCTTAGACCGACTAATTGGTCAACAAATGGTCTTGAATTGATTAGGATAACTAGTCGGTCTGAGAAGGATTTCCAACCGACTAAATCGTCATCTAGTCGGTCGGTGAACCTTCTTGGACCGAATAATTGACCAACAGAGAATGGGCTGAGTTGAGCAAGGATATCTAGTCGGTTCTAGAAGGATTCCCAATCGATTAGATAGTCATCTAGTCGGTTGGTTCTTCTTCTTGAACCAACTAAGATGCATATGAAGCCGTGAAATGAAACGATAGGCTACAAAAAAGTTTCTAATAGCTTCTAAGGCAATCCTAAAGATACGATATGAAAGTTATGAAGATTTCTAGGCAAGTACTACTCAAGGCTTAACATTCTACTAAACCGAAGCTAGAAGACAATATAAATAACATGACGAACCGTCTTCGAAGCTTCAACATGGAGAATCCGAATCCCTTGACTTCATGAATACTCCTTGAGCTTCAACGAAGCTCCAGGCACAACAATCACGCGTTCTGAGGAAGTCTTGTGACGTCACTTGAGATGAACAAATTACTTTGGCGACGATCTCCATAAATCTTCATGGTCTTGAGTCTTTTAGTTGAATGACTTGAATGTCATAGTCTTCGAAGCTTTTGACTCATCCATTTCTTTCTTCTCTTTAGATTGAATGTCCATTCATTTGTTGATGCCATTGGCTTGATGTTAGAAGTAGCCTTTGAATTCTTCAAGCCAATGCTTCACTTTTGTTGATCTACCAGAATCAACATGTGTAGTCACTTTTGATCTTGTAGAATCTGATTGGTGACTTTATAGCTAACTGCAATCACAAGAGTTAGTCACAATGATTTGTGTTTGATCATCATCAAAATCAAGGTGGAGAGTCCAATACTCAACAATTTCTCCCATGATTTTCTGAACAAAAGTCAAAATAATTTGAAATTCAAATTCTCAGTTTTCTCCTATAAATAGAGGACCATTTTCTTTGAGAAAATACAATAACTCTTGAAATCAAATTCTATTGTGCAAAACGATCTAAAGTTCTCAGCTCTCATTCTCTCTTACCCAAATCAGTTTTTATTCTTGATCTTGTAATTTCTTTAAGATATTATTTTCTGAAGATCGAATTTTTATTTGACTATCTGTTTTCAAAATCCGTATTACTTATTCTCGAATTTTATTTAAAAGGATTTTTGAAAAACATTTGATTCAGGCCACAAAGACTTCATTCGTATCTTTGTATGATCTAGAATCTAATTCTATCAAGCCATTAAAGCACGGAATTGTCTATTATTATTGGCTATAGAATTTGGCTGTAAATCCAATCTCCACCAAACAATTGTGGTGAGTTGGATATCGTTTTTCGCTTTGTGATTACCCTGTGTTGTAAGGGTGTTGTTATTGGATACCCTCGACAAGTCTAGGTGTTGCGGTTAGAAATCCTGATCAAGACTAGGTTGTTGGAAAATCCTAACAAGTGAAGTTAGGTACTTGTATTTGCTAAGGCATATAGTGGAAATCCCGTACCGGATTGGTCGGGGACTGGACATACCCAAGTTGTGGGGAACCAGGATAAAAATATTTGTGTCTGTGTTTGCTGAGTTGTGTTTGTCTATCTTTGCAAGAAATTCTTATTTAACTTGTAATTATTCTTTGTTTAATATTCTTGTAACTCTTTTATAATATACTGTAAAGATCAGTTTTGTATTTATACTTCTGTGTAAATTTCATATATCTTCATTAAGTATTTAACTATATGAGCTGTGCTTAAATTCCCTCTGGGAGTCGACTACTGTTCATAAGGAGTCGACTACCAGAAGATTTGTATCTCTGATTTGATTTGAAGATTTATTGAGTTGATTAAGAACCAAGCGTAGATCACTCTACTTGGTTTCTTAGGCAACATTAGAAGGCTTTGATTTGTGTTAATCTATTAAAGTCGAAGAAGTTTATTTTATACAACACTATTCAACCCCTTGTAGTGTTGTTTGTCATCCACATGATCCAACACTTGGTATCAAAGCGAGGCTATAAAAGTGATGGCGTCAACATCTTTCCATTCTGAAGGACTAAATACCATGTGATCACCACTGTTCAATGGAATGAACTACGCAAGCTGGAAGATCCGAATGAAGACTCACCTGGAGTCATTGGATATCGAAGCATGGACTGTTACTAAAGTCCCGTACATCGCACCTACCGAAATTGAATTTGGGAAGTGGCCAGCCGACGATAAGAAGAGAGCAAATCTTAATGCAAAGGCAATGAATGCACTATTTTGTGATGTAACAGGAAATGAGTTCAATCGAGTCTCCCAATGCGAGACAACACCAAATATGGCATACGCTTTAGGTAAGTCACGAAGGAACTGAAAAGGTAATGGAATCCCGCATAAATGTTTTACATTCTAAATTCGAATCTTTTAAAATGGAAGAAGGAGAGTGTATCACCAATATGAATACTCGTTTTACTAACATTACAAATGAGTTCGCAGGATTAGGAAAGAAACTTTCTGAATACGAGCAGGTAATGAAAATACTGAGATCTCTCCAACCCGAATGGAAGGGAAAAACAACGGCCATTCGAGAAGCTCATAATGTAAAGGACCTTACCATCGAAGAACTAATGAGAAATCTCATGGCATATGAGATTGAGCATGAAGAAGATAAGAAGATCGAAGAAAAACCAAAGAAGAAGAATCTCGCGTTTAAATCCCAAGAAGAAGATCCCGACTACACGGACAAAGAAGACCATATTGCCTTCATCTCAAAGAATTTTAAAGAATTCATCACAAGTAAGTATGGTAAACGCTCTTTTAGACCTACTATTGGTATTATTTGTTTTGGTTGCAATAAACCAGGGCACGTCAAGAGAGACTGTCCGTTGGAAAGAAACAATCGTGATTCCAGAGATCGTGGGAAGAACCGAGACAGCAATGAAAAGAGAAACAATGGAAGAAACAAATTCCCACAACCAAAGAAGGAAGCTTACGCAGCTTTCGACCAGAGCGACGATTCCTCGTCCGATGAATCCTCAGCAGATGACAATGATGAAAGAAGAGAAACAGCACACATGTGCTTTATGGCTTCCACATCCTATATGGTAAGCTCGCATCATGATTTATTTAGTGATAATGATTCTTCATCAAGCGATGATGAAGACATGGACTATAAGAGAGCATATAAGGAGCTATGCAAAATGCTTGAAAAGCTCATAAAAGAACATAGAAGAACACTTAGAAATATTAAAAGGGATGTTAAAGAAAAGGAAGAAGTCATTAAGGAAAATAGTCTCATCAAAGAAAAGAATAATTCTCTGCAAAAAGACATTCTATCCATAAATGAAAAAGTTGAGAATTTAAATAATCTTCTCGTATCTGTCAAAGATAAATACGATGCTACGATGAAAATTATTGAAAACTTCAACAAAGGAAAAGGGAAGCTAGATAATTTAATAAATAACCAAAAAGCTTCAACTAGCAAAACCGGATTTGGATATGATTCACAGTATACCAAGAAACGGGTTAAGCATACTAGGATGCATCATTCTAACAAAAATTTTCTGAGCATCTGGATACCAAAGAACTTGTCCGATTAAAGAAAGAAAAGGTACGCTACAAACTTTATTCAGCAAGTTCATTTAAGCAAAAACTATAAATATATTTTTCATGAAGGAACTAAACCACGCTGGGTTTGGCTTCCTAAAGACTAACCCTCTGGACTCAAAAGCCAAAGAGTACCATAAACGTCTATCTTTCAGGTACTCTAAGGAAACGAAGAGGAGAAACAAGATCCAACGCTTGATAACTAGATCAGCATCAAAAGTTTTTTTTTGCGACTTAATTTTATTTGCAAAAATATATGCGTAAACATGTTTAAATAATTTAATACTTTTTACCTCTTTATATATGATTATAAATGTTTGTATTATATTTATAATACATCTTTTGTTCAGAAACGCACCCAGTCTTGGATCAAAACCCTTCGGGATGAGAAAACGACTCAACCCAGTAGGGAGTCGACTACCTACATGAGGGAGTCGACTACTAGTGGCTGTGCGGATTTCTGGGTTTGATTTTTAATAACTCCTATTGGGTTCTATTGAGTTAATGGGTTCATATCCAAAAGGCAACTTATACCCAATAAGCTAAAACTTAATCCCAACCACTCATCTCTTGATCCAATGGCCCCTATCTTTCATCTCCTTTCACCTCTTAGTTAAAAACCCCAAGAGTAAAACCCTAGGGTAGCCGACTACCCCATCCTCTCTCTTTCTCTTAAAAATTTTTTGGCACTTGGATTACTTGGAGCTCTCTCAACACTTGATTTCATCTTTCTCTCAAGTTTACTCAAGTTAAGATCTTTTCTCATCAACCTCTACTTCATTTTTCCTTGCATATCAAGTATTGTAAGTTATTTTCACTCTATCTAGATGCCTCTCAAAGGAATATTGTCTAAGAAGAGGAAAGTCTCAAGTGAATCCATCTCTGAGAAAGAAACAAACTTCCCTATCTATTTAGGAGTACTACATATGAACACTTTGTCAAAATTTCTAAGAAACCTATTCTTCATGAGAGATTTGTGAAACTTGATCATGTTGAAAACTATGGCATCGACAGCATTCCAGAATTCCAAAACTTGGCTAACCTATTTTCTGCTGAAAACACTTATCTTTGCTATCCCAGACTTGTGCATCTCTTTGATGCAAATATGGATTATGACCTTGCCAAAAGCCGATTTGTCACCAAAGTACTTGACACTAAACTTGCCATAATAGTAAAATCTCTAGGAGAAGCCCTAGGTATCCCATACACTGGCATGTTACTAGATAAAATAGAGATGACTGATGGAAGTATCTTGGAGAGAATGTATTTGCCGGAAAAATATTTCCCAACTAAACTCCGTTGTAGCGATCTTCGCTATCCGGGAAGAATTCTCTCAAATATACTATCTTACAATATAACCCAAAAATCTGGTAATCACTCTATACTATCTGAGAAACAGGCCAAGTGTATCTATGCAATGCTAGGGAATATTCGTGTCAACTGGGCCAAAGTCATTATGGACTCCATTCTTGCTTCAGCTTCTTCAGACAGACCCTCATCCACTCTGGCACATGGACATTACCTCACAATCCTGTTTATTAGATATAATGTGCCTTTGGATAATGAAACCACAATTCTGGATCCGGCACACATATTTGATGTCCATGCTCTCGAGAGAATGAACCTTCATAAAGACCTTGATCAGAACATCCCCGAGAGAAGCTTGCTGCTGAAGGAGGATCATCATCCTCCAGGCGAGGTAAGAAAGTTATTATTTCAGATTCTGAAGAAGAACAAGAAGAAGAAGAAAAGGGAAGCGAAGAAGAAGGAGAAGATGAGGAGCCACCGGCATACATCATTGAACTTCAAGAGATGCTTTTGAAGAAAATTAGGAAGGTTAAGATATCCCAAGAAAGAGGTTTTGAAGACCTCAACAAGAAAGTGGACGACCTCAAGGAATTCGTGGCAAAGAGCAACAAAATGACGGAAGAGACGCTTGGCATGATCCTTGATGAGATCAAGGAATTAAAGAAGAACGTCGGTCATCCTTGATTTCACAAACAATGGTTTTAAAAACAATGATTTCAAAACTTCTGGTCTGTAATAAATATATTATGGTGTGATGCTTGCTACTTGTTTTATTACTATGCATATGGATGAACTTATCTATTCTGCTAAAATATTGGTTTTTCATACACTAACATTTTTTTTGCAGGATTAGAAATTGAATTCTCCTCTGACAAAAGTTTTTTCCATTCATGTGTTGAAATGATATGTCATTAATTTTTTTTGTTGAAGACAAGGGGGAGAAAGATTTGAAATGCAAAAATGAATATATTATATGAATGTATTGTTTTGCTAATGAATATATTATATGAATGTATTGTTTTGCTAACGGCTTCGATGCAGGGGGAGAACCGCATCCAAGCAGGGGGAGTAAGTTTATTTTATACATGTCATATTAGTATGTCAACTTACTTCATTTTTCATTTGAGTGTCATCATCAAAAAGGGGGAGAGTGATGGAAATTGAATTCAACCCCAAGTGATTTTGATGATGAGCACACCAAATGAAGCTTAGTGTACTAACTACACTACGACTAAATGTGCAGGTTGTGCGACAAATGAAAAGCTTTATACTACTCCAAAGAAGCGCAATCTACGCTCAAAGACAAATACGAACGTTGCTAAGATCAATGATGAAGTTCAAAGATCAAATGGAACAGAAGCTCAAGTGAAACTCACATCTACTCCATCAGTTGATGAAGCTTCCGAAGACATGTCCTAGTCTATAGTGAGTGTGTTTTGTCTTTCTTAGGATTATGTTAAAGCCAATCGTATAGACAACACACACACACACACACACACAAATGATTTCAAAACATCTTTTAAATCATTTTCAAAAAGTTATTGAAGCTTTTTCTAGTCACTTTGCATTTTCGTAGTAAAACTCCATTACACCCTGGAGCTAACAACTCGTTTGACTATCATTGTCTCAGAAGAAACTCCTATGGGAGTCGACTACCAAGGAGTAGGAGTCGACTACAGCTGATAATCAATTTCTCCTGAAATACTCTTGGATTCGACTACCAACTCTAGGGAGTCGACTACCAGCTGTCGAAATTTGACGTTTTGACTTGACTTTTGACAAATCTCTAATTTATTTCTCCCATGATTTTCGGGACAACAGTCAAAAGAATTTGAAAATCAAATTCTCAGTTTTCTCCTATAAATAGAGGACCATTTTCTTTGAGAAAATACAACAACTCTTGAAATCATATTCTCTTGTGCAAAACGCTCTAAAATTCTCAGCTCTCATTCTCTCTTAGCCAAATCAGTTTTTATTCTTGATCTTGCAATTTCTTTAAGATATTATTTTCTGAAGATCGAATTTTTATCTGGCTATCTGTTTTCAAAATCCGTATTACTTATTCTCGAATTTTATTTAAAAGAATTTTTGAAAAACATTTGATTCAGATCACAAAGACTTCATTCGTATCTTTGTGTGATCTAGAATCTCATTCTATCAAGCCACTAAAGCACAGAATTCTCTATTATTATTGGCTATAGAATTTGGGTGTAAATCCAATCTCCACCAAACAATTGTGGTGAGTTGGATATCGTTTTTCGCTTTGTGATTACCCTTTGTTGTAAGGGTGTTGTTGGAAACCCTAGACAAGTCTAGGTGTTGCGGTTGGAAATCCTGGTCAAGACTAGGTTGTTGGAAAATCCTAACAAGTGAAGTTAGGTACTTGTATTTGCTAAGGCAGATAGTGGAAATCTCGTACCGGATTGGTCGGGGACTGGACGTACCCAAGTTGTGGGGAACCAGGATAAAAATCTTTGTGTCTGTGTTTGCTGATTTGTGTTTGTCGATCTTTGCAAGCAATTCTTATTTAACTTGTAATTATTTTTTGTTTAATATTCTTGTAACTCTTTTATAATATACTACAAAGATCAGTTTTGTATTTATACTTCTGTGTAAATTTCATATATCTTCATTAAGTATTTAACTATCTGAGCTGTGCTTAAATTCCCTCTGGGAGTCGACTACTATTCATAGGGAGTTGATTACCAGAAGATCTGTATCTCTGATTTGATTTGAAGATTTATTGAGTTGATTAAGAACCAAGCGTAGATCACTCTACTTGGTTTCTTAGGCAACATTAGATGGCTTTGATTTGTGTTAATATATTAAAGTCGAAGAAGTTTATTTTATACAACACTATTCAACTGCCCCTTCTAGTGTTGTTTGCCATCACCCAGGATCCAACAGGTTCATCCCCATGCCCTAGAACGACGGAACTACTCACAATTCATCATAGCAATCACAGAAATAACGAATAAGATCATAGGGCAATTCATGGTTGAGAGAAAACAATTCATAAAAACAAGAAATTTAGATAGAAAGAACAAAGCTAAATGCGAGTCTTTGACCTTCAGTTGAGAATTACAATAAGAATAGCTGTCAAAATTAAATTCAAGTCTTTCCTAAAATTAGGAATAAAAGTTGCTTTAAATACAAGTCAAAATCGACCAGAAATTCCTGACAGATTTGCCCCTGGCGCAGCCAAAAACCCTAATTCGCGACACAGTCGGACTGCGCCACTCGGCCGAGTGACAGACCCAAAGAAAAACAGAGAAATAGGGGGTTTTGGGGGTCTGTCACCCTGTCACACTCGGGCGAGTGGTCTTCTTTACTCGACCGAGTGAGCTTTCTTGCTCGACCGAATGGGTCTTCTCCAAATTTCAGTAAGTCGGATGATTTTCGGGAGAAAATCCCTGTCAGACTCGGGCGAGTGGGTTTTCTTGCTTGGCCGAGTGAACTTTCTTGCTCGGTCGAGTGAACTTTGAACCCAGGCGATCTTGTATCCGTTTTACTCGGCTGAACGCAGTCCTTCACTCGGCCGAGTGAACTGTCTGTTCGGCCGAGTGAGCTGCTTCTGTGGCTCTTTCTTCTCCTCCTCGCTTCCTCGTCGATTATATCGAACTTCTTCCTCTTTCGCTCATCATCTAGCGATGCTAGCTCCTTAATAAGGCCGTGGACGATGCTCCGGTGCATGTGACAGTCCCTTGATCTCATTTTTGCTCCAGATCGCTCCATATTTCCTGAAATACGACAAAAACAAGAAATAGTGAAAAGCAATGCGATATCGTCGATTAATCGTGAAAAACACAATATAGGCGATCGACATGACATGAAAACATGTAGAAAAAAGGTGTAAAATAAGGAGCGATCACAATACTGAGTATTTGCAGCCATTTGTTCCGAAAAAGATAAAGCTTCATCGGACGGCTTATAAAAGAGAGCTCCTTGAGCGGAGGCGTTGATAATCATCTTTGTGCTTAGTTGGAGCCCACTATAGAAGTTTTGAACAAGATCCCATTCCACGACTCTATGGTGCGGGCATTGATGCTGCATGTCTCTAAATCTTTCCCAAGCCTCGTACATGACATCTGAGGAAGTTGCTTAAAATTTGAGATTGCTCCTCGAATCCTCACTATTTTGGACGGTGGATAGAACTTGTCACAAAGGCGATGGAAAACTGCTCCCAAGTCATGAAGGTATTAGAAGGATGCGCTCGCAACCAATAGGAAGCCTTGTCCCTAAGAGTGACTGGAAATAGTCTGAGCTTGATAGCATCTTCACTCACGTCCTTGTCTTGGAATGTGTCGCACTTCGCCATGAATATGGCAGGTTAGGTTTTTATGAGGATGCCCGTGAAAGGGGTCATGCTGCATGCGATTTATCAACCCAGTCTTCAGCTCAAAACTTCCTACCGATAGTTGTGGCCTCAAGATAGAAAAAGCACCAGTGAAATTAGGCTTAATGTAGTCCAGAATGGACCATTTGCATGGAGGATAAGCATTTCCTTCTGCCATTGGATCTATAGTAGTCCGACTCCTTTTCTCTGCTCTGAGCCTTCTTACGGTCTTTTCGATCTCAAGTTCAAATAATAACTCTTTGTCAACATCCCCAAGGCGAGTGTTCATGTACAACAAGAAATCAGAAAAATACCGTCAATAGCAAAGTAATAAAAGAATAAAAAGTATGGAAAGATAAGAGATTATAAGATTTGATAACAAATTCTTCAATAGAAAAATAATCTAAGTAACACGGTTACCTTCCCCGGCAACGGCGACAGAAACTTGATGCTCCCAAACATAACACCTAGAAGTCACCTATCAATGGCACGAACACCAAGTTCTAGATGTATCCCAAATGCGAATTCCCGACACTTTTGACGCACCCTGAAATTACACCTAAAATCCACCTAACAGTGTCACAGTCGCTAGGCACAGTATGGTTCCTCGGTGTTGACTCTGGTCTATATCCGCAAGCGGGGGGTGTCAAATTATAGTATATAAGATTATCGAATCCCACATGGACAATGACGGTGTATTGGAGTCTCAGATTAACTTTAGATCTCAGAATGAGATAACAGTCGGTTTAGGAAGGTTATTGTGATGGGGTTGTTGGTTCGATATAAAGAGATGCTAGGGCTTTAAGGATCACCGTTAAGACTGTCGGAGGTTGATGTTAGAATGGGATTCTTACGTTGCATTGGGTTTATGGGGTTGATCTCTCAGCTCATACCACTCTCGTGGGTTAGAGCTTCGAGGTATTTCGTTGGCTCTTATTGACGTAATGGCGGTAGCCGCCAATGTAGTGATATAGTTCGTCGGTGGATCCCCTCAAGGCACAAGCCAGGCATGGTCACGAGCCATGAGGGAATCCACTAATTCCATATTTAAATCCCAAAGATACTCCTTAAGCTCATCAATTCCACCGACCGTGGGCATGATCTCAGTACGAGTTCTCCTAGGGATTTTGATGTATCGACCGAAAATACTCCCCCTTTATTCCCAACACAACCTAGAAATCCAGATCTACATCTTTTTCCAAGAGTCTTAGGGCGAACCCATCAGCCTTAGGGAAGACTACTCACACATAGCAATTACGACAAATAAAAATATAGTTTTTACCATAGAAAACATCATAGCAAATTAATCGAGCCAGAATTAAAGATCTTACGTACTAAAAACGAGAGAGAACGATAATCGATAGAGATCCAAAGAACTTCAGCGTATTCCAAGATGCAAGAGATAATACAAATATAATCTTTAGCCAAGAACGGCACAATTCCAAAACCTAGATCTAGAATACAATCGTTTTTAGATCTCACTCTTAAGCTTAATTAAAAACATCATGAACCACCCTTCGAAACGTCAGTCAAAAATAACTCTGATACATCGAAGTGGGGCCCCCACAAAAAATCTCAAATTCTGAAGTTTGGGGGCCCACGTGTCGCCGACCGAGTCGACTACTCGGTCGAGTAGACGCATGCTCGGTCGGGCAGGCGCCTTAGCTTCTCTTGGCTGGGTGAAGGGGTCTGGGATACTCGGTCGAGTAGCCCGCCTACTCGGTCGAGCTGTCAGTAGATTGGAGCTCTCCTTCCAAAGTGTCGCTCTGCCTACTCGGCCCGAGTAGGCCTTGCTCGGTCGAGTCGTCTGCTGGCTCGGTCGAGTAGGTCCTGCTCGGTCGAGCATGATGTTGATGGGATGGAGCTCGAAAATAGGAACGACTCGGGCCGAGTCTCCACTCTGCTAGGTCGAGTAGGATGCGCATTCTCTTTTCTGATGGGCTCGTGTATCAGCTCGACCGAGAAGCTTGTGCTACTTGGTCGAGTCGCCTGGGAAAGATCCATATTGACTCCTTTCTCTTGCTAGCTTCTCCCCTTCTCCTCCCATATGCTTCCAAACCTCGGCGAACTCATGTAAAGCCTCGCAAACAGACTCACGGACGTGCTGGATGTGTCCATATCTCAAAATGGCTCCGAATCGCTCCAAAATCCCTGAAAATCCACAAAGCTCTATGAAACTCAAATACGGCGTTAGAAGTGCAATATCGTAAGAAAATGTGGGATTTTGATGAGGATGTGACATGAAATGCAATGAAATGATGCTATGAAAAGATAGGAAATATGGACACATCAAAATTCCCCAAGCTTACCTCTTACTCGTCCTCGAGGAAGACGAATACTAGGCATGCCAGGAGATAATAATAAAAGAAAATAAAAGAGATAAGAGATGGGAGGGGGTGCTAAAATGTTCAATCAGATCTCAAGCCTCAGCGGTATATCACAATGCTTCGAATAATAAAACACATGCTAATAGTATTCTCAAATCTTACTAATCTTATGGCTAGCATGCAATAAAGGCAAAAGTAGGGATCTTCTAAAATCATGCCATCAACTCATATCAATTTCATGCAATCTATAGAGTCTAGTATAAAGAGAGTTAGCAATGCAATTTTCAATCAATAGATACAAGTGGAGCACAAAGAGATCACACCAACATGCAAAAGAGAATGGAAAGAGGTCATGCCATTCAAATATTCACTTCAAATCATGAAATATCCAAAGCTAAAACATTTTGTAAAGTTCAAGCATTATCGAATCTCCCCATTGTGCACCATCTCCACTCTAATGTTATTCTCACTCATATAATCAATTGGTTCACCCCCAAACTTAGCTTGAGGCATCACATCAAGGAATAGGATGTGGAATGTTTTTTGTCTTTTCCCAAGTATTTGTAGTAGCTTCTATAAAGGGATACTGTCACGCCCCGCTTCCCATTATACTTGGGAGCGAGGACGTGAGCGGGCCCGCTTGGGCTGGAGCAGTAAGGCCCCAATCCAATAAGCGTCTGTGTATGACTACTTTGGCAGGTTCTTGCTTGCGAATATTCAGAACAACAAAATAATGTCATCATTATACTTTAACTTTTCCAGATTACATGTACACAAAAATTAAAAGGCCTAGCATGGCCATTACAACAGGTACAAAGAAATTACAACAACAATTATTAAAGCTTCAGCAAGCTGCGCAGTGTCCGTCGTCTTCAGTAGTGGATCTCGTGCTCTTAGCTCTTTTGGTCTTCCTGTTCAATCTCCAAAAGAACTCTTCGGTGAACTCTGCTCAAAACCTAACGTATATTTCACAAACAAGGAAATATACGTCAGCGAGGGTCGCTCGGCAAGATTTAAAAACGTTAGAAATAAAATGACCCTCGGCAAGATTTAATATAGTTCACAAAGTTTAGGGAAGAGAGGCACATTATGATTTCAAAAAGATGATACATAGTAGCATGTGGAAACAAGGGGCATAACAATGTGTAGTGTGCAAGCAGTGAGCATGAGTAGTGTGGTGTGCACAACAATAAGTATAACGGGTGTAGTGCGTACAACAATATGTATAGCAAGTGTAGTGTGCACAGCAATAGTCGTGACGGTGTAGTGTGTACAGCAATAATTATTCGTGGCAATAATTTTAGCAGGTTACTCTATAGCATCAACAGAGGTAAAAAGGGGTGCATCAATCAGTCAATCAATCTCATATCTAGTGACAAAGCCCAGTGTCTGAGGGGGAGGTGACCAGCATCACACCCAAGTCAACGGGAGCTACCCGTGACTCTATACTCACCGACCCGGCCAGGTGTCGGTCAAGTTCATCAATAGAGTGCAATCCAGCTTTCCAGCCTCTACTACACTAGACTACCCCACCCAAGTGTCCATAAGTCAAACCGTAGTTCAATGTTAGCCATATGGCTAACATTCCGTAAATGCCCCGCGGGCCCATATATGTATTGCCCGAAGGCCCAATAGTCCGTAATTGCCCGAAGGCCCAATATCTGTAATTTGCCCGAAGGCACAAAGTTCCATAATTGTCCGAAGACCCAATATTCCATAAAATGACCGCAGGCCCATTACCACGTTTCATTAGGGTGCACATCAAAAGTAAATAGAATGACGAGGGAAGTTAGCATTTCGTGTACAAGGGTCAAAGGACTAAACAAACCAGCACATCAATGATATCCATTAAAACCATTTCGATTATAAAAGTTGTTATTTGACGTTACTGTGATGTACGTTATTTTAGAAAGTTTGAATAAAAATACATGTGTCTCTGAAAAGTTTGTAGAAAGTAATTTACTTGCAATAGTAAATACTTGCCTGAAACGATGCGATTTTGGGTGCATACGCGATCGCAAGATAGGCACGGATTGATCTGCGTTAACGGATTTAAATGTTTAGCCCAACTAATTATTTAGTAAAACCACCATGTGTATACTAGCATATCCACATTAATTCGTATCAAACATGTAACTTACATAACCTATAAGTTAACCATGCACACTACCTTAAAAGGCTATATATTAACTAACCATTGATTAATAAACAAGCATTATTAATATAGTAGGTATAATTCTAACAGTCTTATACTAACATATGCCATATAAATAACTCACTAACTATCATTAAACTTTACTTATCTACAAATAATACGTACTGACAGTACTGTTTTAATACTATGCTTGCCCATAACTCAGTCTATAAAAGGACGAAGGCAAATCACTATAATTATTACTAACACAAACAAACTGTTATTAAATATTATAACCCAAGGCATCATAACATTTTATAACTAACAACCAGCTTACTGACAATCAACTAACTGCTTATTAACAAGCTAATATATTAACCAGACTAGATGCTTACGCTAACTAATATCTAAAACTGATATTATAACTACTGCGTACAAGAAAACTTACCCTTTTTTTAGCGTTCCCCTTGCGTGCCTTTCAGGTTGGAGACGGCGGCGTGGACATCAGCTTCGAAGATCGCCGGAAGGTTGATCGGTTAACGGGGTGAGCGCGGCTTCGGGGAAAGAGAGGCGGCGTTGGGGTCGCTGGGCTTCGCGTGTAGGTCGAAGGTTGTCGGAGGCTGGGCTTGGAGCTGTGACTGCTCGGAGAAGCGGAGGGGGGTCGTCGTGGCTGACGAACGGAGGTGGGCGGCGATGGGCTGGCGGTAGGCGGAGGCGCCTGGGCGAGCGGAGCGCTGGCGTTCGACGGCGAAGAGTTGCGGAGCGGGGGTGATGTGCTTCGACGGGCAGAGAACGACATTAGTGTCGATCGAATGGAGGAGGAGGTCGGAGGCACTGATCACAGTGGGCTCGTCGGAGGCGAGGTGACGGGCACGGGGATCTTGATGGGAGCTTCGGTGGTCACTGCGGTTCGGAGCGGCGTGGTCTGAGGGCGTGCTGGGAGGACGTATGGCAGAGGACGGCGGTGAGGTGAGGTGTTGTCGACGGGGCCGAGGGTGCGGAGGTCGGGGCGGTTACGGAAGGGGAGGGAGGCGCTGGCCTCTCAGGGTATTTGAAGGCGGTTTCGTTGGGAGAGAGGGAGGCGTACGGCTTTACAAAAATGGTGGGCATGGGGCTTGATGCGTGGAAGCCTGTGGAAAGGATTTGCTTGGGTTTTTATAATGAAAGGAGAGGAGATGTCATCTAGGCTTGTGTAGGTCAGGCTAGAGAGAGGGAGAGAGGGTAACGTGGGGGTTGAACCGGTCTAGAGAGAAGTGGGGTGATAAAATCCCGTGCATGGGATTCTGCGGGTGAAATATCCGCAAGATCGGTGACGTGGGGGCCTAGGAAAGTGGGGGATTGGACGTGAGAACTGGGGAGCAGTTAGGATATAAACAATAATATAAAGTTTGTTTTATAAGATTTGTTAGTTAAAATTAGGATATTAATAATAATAATCAGTTATAAGTTCCGTTGGTAATGCTTAAAAAAAACGAACAGATAAACTTAAAAGTTTGAATTAAAAGAAATAATATTAATAATATTAATGATAACAACGATAATCAGATATACATCTACGCCTATAGGCATCTAAAAATTATACAGAAAATACCTGGGCGATCGCGCCTTCGAGGTGATCGTGAATACGAGGTCCGATCGCGAGTCCAGACTACGGATAAAGTATTAAAATTCAAAGTGCAAAATATACGCAATCCAATGCCACGAGGAGATACGTACGAAAATACGTAAGACCGAATTGTGGTCGTTACATCCTACACACCTTAAGAAAAATTCCACCCTCGGAATTTCTTAAGCTAAATAAGAATCAAGTGACACCTGATAGGCGAAGGATGAGAATGATGTCATAGTATCAAGGAAGCAAGAGACATATAGAGGAACGAAACCTCTGAATTGAAAGGATCCAAGATCGAAACAAAATAACACCTAAAATATAACAAAGCATGATAGACGAAATGGCAATAGTAGAAGCAAAAGATACATCTAAGAAGCGACAAGCAAGGATAAGCACCTGATATGAATCATTAAATGCGACGAGGGCAGTTTCTTGCAATATGATCAGGTGCCCCGCACGCCAAACACTGGTTCAACAATACGCGACAATCCTTCTTGACGTGCCCAACTCGGTTACAGTGATGACATACCACTGTAAATTTGGGGTCGACCGGGGCTGCAGGCTTCTTGAAATTGGTGGTCTGAGTCGGTCGGATATCGTTCTTTGTCGGCTCCTGCGGACGCTTGCCTGCTTGACGCGCCTTCTTCAGATTGGTGATCTGCTCCTGATTCTTCGCAGCTACCAGGACATCCTCATGAGTGGAAAAAGTATTCCCGGACAGCACACTCTGGATGTCTAGGTCCAAGCCCTGTAGAAAACGATGTGCACAGTTCTCGGGTTCTTTCACCATAGCAGGAGCGTATCGGCTCAGCATCGTGAACTCCGCCTCGTACTCATCAACAGTCATAGTGCCCTGCTCCAGGTTGATGAAACGACTCTCCATCTCTCGCTTCGGGGGAAAATACTGGGCGTCAAACCTCTTGCAGAAGGTATCCCATGAAATCGGCTTGGTCAGCCTGGCCTCTTCTGCAGTCCACCAGCTGCGGGCATTATCTGTCAACTGCTTCCTGGCAAGCTCTACCCATTCATCTTTATTGATTCGGGCAAGGCCCAAATCATCCTCAGTGCTCTGACGCCACTCTTCGGCTGCTAGCAGGCCCTCTCGTCCGGAGAAGCTCTTCAGACGCATCTCTCGAAACTGCTTTGCTCCAGGCTCATAGCGAGGCTGTGGAGCAGCTGGTGCAGCCTGACGTCCTTGCTGGACCAAATGGTGCTGAACCTCCAACATCTCTCTCATGACTCCAAGCATCTGGCGAATGTCGTCCTCTCCGCCTCCAGCAGTTCCGGATTCTTGTCGAGTGTTTCGTCTTCATGACATGCTGCAAACAAACGAAGTAAACATTTGCGTACAAGATTTATCCAGACAGTCTAGTTAATAATGACATCTGTATTGTTCCGAGCATTTCACAGAGAGCAGGACCTGCATGGGCCCCCACTAAAACCTGTCAAGCCCCGCTTCCCATTATACTTGGGAGCGAGGACGTGAGCGGGCCCGCTTGGGATGGAGCGGTAAGGCTCCAATCCAATAAGCGTATGTGTATGACTACTTTGGCAGGTTCTTGCTTGCGAATATTCGAAACAACAAAATAATGTCATCATTATACTTTAACTTTTCCAGATTACATGTACACAAAAATTAAAAGGCCTAGCATGGCCATTACAACAGGTACAAAGAAATTACAACAACAATTATTAAAGCTTCAGCAAGCTGCGCAGTGTCCGTCGTCTTCAGTAGTGGATCTCGTGCTCTTAGCTCTTTTGGTCTTCCTGTTCAATCTCCAAAAGAACTCTTCGGTGAACTCTGCTCAAAACCTAACGTATATTTCACAAACAAGGAAATATACGTCAGCGAGGGTCGCTCGGCAAGATTTAAAAACGTTAGAAATAAAATGACCCTCGGCAAGATTTAATATAGTTCACAAAGTTTAGGGAAGAGAGGCACATTATGATTTCAAAAAGATGATACATAGTAGCATGTGGAAACAAGGGGCATAACAATGTGTAGTGTGCAAGCAGTGAGCAAGAGTAGTGTGGTGTGCACAACAATAAGTATAACGGGTGTAGTGCGTACAACAATATGTATAGCAAGTGTAGTGTGCACAGCAATAGTCGTGACGGTGTAGTGTGTACAGCAATAATTATTCGTGGCAATAATTTTAGCAGGTTACTCTATAGCATCAACAGAGGTAAAAAGGGGTGCATCAATCAGTCAATCAATCTCCTATCTAGTGATAAAGCCCAGTGTCTGAGGGGGAGGTGACCAGCATCACACCCAAGTCAACGGGAGCTACCTGTGACTCTATACTCACCGACCCGGCCAGGTGTCGGTCAAGTTCACCAATAGAGTGCAATCCAGCTTTCCAGTCTCTACTACACTAGACTACCCCACCCAAGTGTCCATAAGACAAACCGTAGTTCAATGTTAGCTGTATGGCTAACATTCCGTAAATGCCCCGCGGGCCCATAGCCGTATTGCCCGAAGGCCCAATAGTCCGTAATTGCCCGAAGGCCCAATATCTGTAATTTGCCAGAAGGCACAAAGTTCCATAATTGTCCGAAGACCCAATATTCCATAAAATGACCGCATGCCCATTACCACGTTTCATTAGGGTGCACATCAAAAGTAAATAGAATGACGAGGGAAGATAGCATTTCGTGTACAAGGGTCAAGGGACTAAACAAACCAGCACATCAATGATATCCATTAAAACCATTTCGATTATAAAAGTTGTTATTTGACGTTACTGTGATGTACGTTATTTTAGAAAGTTTGAATAAAAATACCTGTGTCTCTGAAAAGTTTGTAGAAAGTAATTTACTTGCAATAGTAAATACTTGCCTGAAACGATGCGATTTTGGGTGCATACGCGATCGCAATATAGGCACGGATTGAAATGTTTAGCCCAACTAATTATTAGTAAAACCACCATGTGTATACTAGCATATCCACATTAATTCGTATCAAACATGTAACTTACATAACCTATAAGTTAACCATGCACACTGCCTTAAAAGGCTATATATTAACTAACCATTGATTAATAAACAAGCATTATTAATATAGTAGGTATAATTCTAACAGTCTTATACTAACATATGCCATATAAATAACTCACTAACTATCATTAAACTTTACTTATCTACAAATAATACGTACTGACAGTACTGTTTTAATACTATGCTTGCCCATAACTCAGTTTCTAAAAGGACGAAAGCAAATCACTATAATTATTACTAACACAAAAAAACTGTTATTACATATTATAACCCAAGGCATCATAACATTTTATAACTAACAACCAACTTACTGACAATCAACTAACTGCTTATTAACAAGATAATATATTAACCAGACTAGATGCTTACGCTAACTAATATCTAAAACTGATATTATAACTACTACGTACAAGAAAACTTACCCTTTTTTTAGCGTTCCCCTTGCGTGCCTTTCAGGTTGGAGACGGCGGCGTGGACATCAGCTTCGAAGATCGCCGGAAGGTTGATCGGTGAACGGGGTGAGCGCGGCTTTGGGGAAAGAGAGTATCACGTCCCGCTTCCCAAAACGACAGAAGCGAAACGTGACAAGGCCCGCTTAGGCCGGTGCTGTGAAGCTCGGACCCAATAAGCGTCTGTGTGGTACTCCAAGACGAAGGAACAGGTCCCTGCAGGTTAGTACGGAACAACAAAAGTACTGAAAGAGATGCATTCATTTTATTCAACAAATATCCAGAAAAGTACGGAGAGTCTAATCAAAAGTCAACACGGCTACAGAACAGCTGGAGTAAACTAATGGTGCAAGCACCCAATCTAGACAGAAAGTAAACGGTGCTACGCACCCAACCTAAATTGCAGTGACTCCTCTGAACCAGCAACGTGAAGATCTCTAGCTCCGGTCCTCCTCGGGCACGTACTCCGGCTCAAAGTCCTCTGGCAGATCAGTGTACTCTGGCTCAACACCTGACGTACAGCACCCAAAAGAAAGGAACTGTACGTCAGGTAAAGTCTACAAAAAGGAGGTTAGACTCTACTGCAAGTGCACCGAACTATTAAACAACGGTTTACTGGTTGATTAGCATGCTGGGGTTATAACAGAGTGACAACAGAAAGTAAACGCAGCAGGAAAGTAAAACGCGACAAGCAGTAGTCGTAGCGTGTGCCACCGACTACGGGGCTAGCCTAACCGGTGTCAAGACAAGACGTGACAAGACGAAACGTGACATGACAAGACAAGACATGATAAGACAATTGAGACATGAAGGGTTCACGCCTTACGGTTCGAGGGGGATCAGACCCTCTTGCCGTGCGCACGCTCAACCCTACCCCAAACCCCAGAACTCAGGACAAGACAAAATAGGGCCACTCACTCTACTAGGTGAGTGCCTCTATTCCCACGATCAGTAGTGTATCTCTCACTCTGCTAGGTGAGCGATGGACGCCTCGTAGGTGAAACTGTACTACTGTATAGGTCCACTCACTCTGCTAGGTGAGAGTCTCTATCCTCCCGGTCTGCTGAGACACTCACTCTGCTAGGTGGGTGCCGAGCTTCCCGTAGGTGTTCCATAACAAAGATCACCCACTCTACTAGGTGAGCATCTCATTGCCCACAGGCTACACAAGACACGACGTGCAAGATGTTCAAGACATGGCAAGGGCAAAGTTGTTCTAGGGTGTCCACACACACGCACACGCAGATGAAACCTATAGTAGCAGTTGTTGATTCTAGGGGGTCCACACACACGCACACAAAAGATAACCCTACGGTGTCAAAAGTTGTTGTTGTTACGCCTAGACTTCGTCGTCAAGTCTAGGTCGTCAGGCGTCCCGGACGCTATCATTTCACGTCTGGTTCTATTTGTTCACAGTCTAACAGTTCTAGCAGTTTAAGACCAAGGCACTGTCAAAAGTGCAAGTGGGTACACTTGCCTGCGGTGGCGAGTGTGTCGTCCGTCCAGGGCGTCTCGTCCAGGCGTCTCGTCCGCGGTAGTCTGTCTGAAATAGTGTCACGGCAACGGTGTCAGGCCTCGTTTTCAATAAATCCTATTTAGGTTCGTTTCTAGGTTGTCGGGACTACCCTAATTGTCAAAGTCACAATTTTGATGTTCAGCCCTATTCGACGATTCTATCCTATGTGCACAGTTCAAAAGTCCAGTCGTCGAATCTACTGTTTCACAACGTTTTAAGGGAGCAGAAAATAAATTTAGTGAGTTAAGTTGCCGATTTTAGTTAGGGTTCAGTTTCGCTATAGTGTGGGTTGTGCTACGAGTTAGGGCACCAACCTGGTCTGACGGTCACGAGTACGTTTGACGTCGGATCTGAAAACGGCAGCGTATCACGTCGTCTTCGCTCCGTTTCCCCTTCTGCGGGTAGCGTGGATTTATCTGCGTCAACGAAGTCGTGATATTAAACCAAGGTCTAAAAAACTCAATAAAAATTATTATAACCACCTCGTATCTATGTGCTCACTGTTTTCAACTCTATATATGTATAATTCTACACAGAACTAACCTATACTAATTATATTATTTATTAACATACAGCTAACATATATATGTTACTACTGTTGATAATGGATAACATTCTTTGCAATATTAATTGGTGGATAACAAGGTGTCTGTGTATGCATCGTCACTATAAAGCAAGAGCCATGAGTCCAGGTTATCCATCAATATCATATGGATTAGGCATGACATGATGACCATTGTATGCAATGTGTCAGAATTAAAATGTTTCTGCACTTCAAACCACGTATCTCTTCAGCTTGGTATATTCATTATACCTATATAACCAAGATATTTAAAGTATAGAGATCTGTCGATCCCATTAACAACTTAATGTCGTTAGTTGATTATGCGACATTATAGCTATCATGGATCAAACTTACTGCCATAAAGATGTCCATTCAATACAAGCTAAGGTTTTGCCATGGTTTCATATCAACATCATGCGACACTAACTTTCGACGCTGATGGACACAGATCACATCTAAACCGCCACTTCACTATCTTACGCATTAGGCCTTACGGCTAAAGTTTTGCAACCGGGTTAAACTGATAGAGCTTAAAACAATTATTAACACCCGTATTATCAAATTACCATGTCATAATATAAACACTAAATAAAACCACTAATAACAAGTGCAACTGCTAAAACGTGTTGCTATTATTATAAAAGGGGACGTGCATGCAGACCGAGACACTTACGGTTTCGGTTCATGTTGCCCTCGCTTGCAGGCGGGGTGGTTCTCGGGCAGCGGGCGACGGCTACGGCGAAGGGAGAGGCACCACGGCGAGGTGCCGGAGATGAGGACCGGTTGGCGTCGTGCGGGCTCGGGGATCCTGCAGAGGCCTGGGCGTTGGTGAGCTCTTGCGCAGGTGCGAACGGTGGCGAGTGATCGGGAGCGAGGCGCTGCGGCGACGGAGCGCGGTAAGGCGGTGGTGTGCTGTCGGAGGGTTCGGCGGCAGCCGCTAGTGGGAAGGCCGGATTAGGGATGGCCGGACTGGGCGATGGCGTACGCTTACTGACGGCGAGAGGTCGGAGCGCAGGGCTCGTCGGCGTCGCTGACGTGTGCTGAAGGGAGAAGGGCAGGGCGAGATTTGCGTGCGAGCCTATATGAGGTGCTCTCGGGTTTTATTTTTTGTGTTGGGTTCAATTGTTTAGAAATGAAAACGACAGCTCACAAATAAAAGAACCCTAGCCTTAACTATATAATAGTAGACGAGGACTAACTGCACCTCAAAAATGAGGTGCAGTTAAGGATAAATTGCTAATCTTGGTAAAAAATGTTAGAGAGAGGTTATGAAAGGACGCTGAATAGTTTTTTTTTTTTTCTGTTTAGGGATGCAATCATCACCTGCACCTCATTTTTGAGGTGCAGGTAGTCCTCGTCTAATAGTATAGGGGAAGATATCACCTGGGGAAGAGAAATTTGGGGAGAGAGAGAGAGAGAAAACGTTGGGGGATAGGGGGTCACGTGGGTTCGGTTAGGATTTAGAGGGGAGAAAATAATGGGTGGCGTGTGAGAGAGGGTTGAGGGATAAGGTGGAGTGTCTGTTATGATTCCTTAAAATAATATTAATAGGATTTAGTTCTATCAGATTGATTTGGAATTGGCTTTCTTTACAGTTTTAGGTGTTATTTAGTTAAAGTGTTTGTTAAAAAAAACTTAGTGCCCCTGGCATTTCGAGTAGAAGTTTAAAAATTTTACATTGAGTTTGTTAAAAAAAATACAAACATGAACGTTAATGTTTAAAAATGAAAAAAAGTAATGTTTAAAAAAATATGAAAAAGAAATGTTTTAAAAAATATATCATGTGTTATTGCAGATAGGTCCATCGACGTCCTAAAACTACAAAGAAGATATCTGGGCGGCCGCGCCTTCGAGAGGATCGTGAATACAGGGTTCGGACACGTGTTCGAGCTACAGAAAGTAATAATAATATCAAATACAGTAACACGCACACAAAACAACCAAGGATACGTGCTAAAAAGTTCGGTCGAAAAGTGAACGTTACATTCTACCCACCTTAGAAATGATTCCGCCCTCGGAATCACTTCTAATAATAATAATAATAATATCTATATATGCTATGCCTACAACTCTCCTATTCCACACAATAATCGCTAATTCTATAACTTATAATCAGTGTTCCACAACAATTCGCCATAACTCGTCCTCCACTGGATAACGCTACAACTAGGACCGCATCCATCCTTAGCCCTATCATCTTATCTCCTAATCATATAAAAATCCCTCTACATAACCATCCATTCATCTCAACACGTCATGTTACTTCCAACGTCTTCTCACCCCGACCTATAGTCAAATCTTGATGTTTAAATGTTCTCCTCATTCTCATGATCGCTCTAAATCATGCCATACCTCATAGCTACTCATATCTACCACTCGCCCAAGTTTCATGTCTGATAAGTTTTCATCCCCCGTATATAATATTTCGTCCAACTAGCATTTCCATTGAATCCTTCACGCCTTGGTATTATTAAAAGTAAATAGATAAGTCATGGACACCTCATTCTTTTCATCCCAAGGAAATTCTAATCTAATATCTTTGTGTTACAAAATCAATTAATCATCGCTACGACATATCTCTTTTAACTCTGAGCCTACCCGTAACCATAACCATATAACAAAATATCTAGAGCTAACAACATCAAAACAATAAAAATAACACCCCTGAAGAGGGAAAAAAAAGAAAGCTTAAGGCTAAGGCATATTTTAAAACATTGGGAAAAATGTGTGGAGGTGTGATATTGGATGAGGGAAGATAGGTGGGTTGTGATCTTTGTGGGCTAATCCCAAAACATTAAAGGTTTGATTTGAAAGGAACAAAAAGTTTCGAAACACACATAAGCAGCCAAAAATAAGTTAAACTATAACATGAAAGATTAAAACTATGGAGTTACATGCAACGTCGCCATCCGCTGCTGTCATGACATATGCTCCACGGACAACAGCTCCTCTCTGGGTAGGGGCAGGTGCTCTGCCCTCAGCATGGTGATACCTCGGGCAATTTATAAAGGCGTGTGTGGCAGCTCCACATGCCAGACACAAACCCAGCTTCTTCCTGCAAGTGTTCTACTGATGCCCTGGCTTGCCACAGAAGTGGCATGGTCCCTTATTCTGACTCTGCATAGGTGCTCCTGACCTCTTGAAAGGCACTGTCTGAACTGGTCCCACCGTCGGCCTAGCAGGCGGTCGATACTGCTCCATGGGACGCTTCCCCTTATCAGTTGGAGGGTCAGGTATGAGTGAAATAATCTCATGATTCTTCGCAGCATCTACCACCTCCCTCATAGTCATGAGATTCGCCGAAGACATAGAAGCCTGAATCTTCAGACGCAGTCCCTGACGAAAGCGATCAGCTCGCTTCTCCTCCTTCCTTACCATATGCGGAGCAAAACGACTCAGCATCTCGAACTCAGCTTCATACTCATCGACAGTCATATCCCCTTGCTTCAGGTCTATAAACTTGCTCAACAGCTCCCTCCTGGCAGACTTGGTGAAATACTTATCCTTAAACATCGAGCGAAAGGTCTTCCACTCCACTGGCTTCAGCAGACGCCTCTCCTCAATGCGCCACCAGTTCCTGGCATTCTCTGTCAACTGTATCTTTGCTATCTCCACTCGGGTATCATCAGGAATCTTCGCAGCAACTAACTTCTCCTCCGTGCTCTGGATCCACTCATCAGCAGCTAGGGGTCCTTCTTTCCCCGAAAATGTCCTCGGCTGGAGCTCATTGAACTGCTTCACTCCTGGAGCAGCTCGTGTGGCAGGCGGAGGTGGTGGTGGTGCAACCGGGGGAGTCTGGGCAGCACGCTGGGACTGCTGAACCAAATGATGCTGCACGTCCAGCATCTCTCTCATCACGCCCAGAAATTGACGGAACTCGCCACTTCGTCCCTCCATGGTCCCGTCAGATGGAGGTCCGTCTCGAGCTCCACGTCCTCTTACCATCCTAACGACAGGGAAAAGAAAAAAACACAGCTTAGACTCATACATATTCCTGAATGGAAAGAATGAATGTTAATACTTCTATCGTTCTGAACTTTTGCAGAAAAGGGACCTGCATGGGCCACCACTAAAACCTGTCACGTCCCGCTTCCCAAAACGACAGAAGCGAAACGTGACAAGGCCCGCTTAGGCCGGAGCTGTGAAGCTCGGACCCAATAAGCGTCTGTGTGGTACTCCAAGACGAAGGAACAGGTCCCTGCAGGTTAGTACGAAACAACAAAAGTACTGAAAGAGATGCATTCATTTTATTCAAAAAATATCCAGAAAAGTACGGAGAGTCTAATCAAAAGCCAACACGGCTACAGAACAGCTGGAGTAAACTAATGGTGCAAGCACCCAATCTAGATAGAAAGTAAACGGTGCTACGCACCCAACCTAAACTACAGTGACACCTGTGAACCAGCAACGTGAAGATCTCTAGCTCCGGTCCTCCTCGGGCACGTACTCTGGCTCAAAGTCCTCTGGCTCAAAGTCCTCTGGCAGATCAGTGTACTCTGGCTCAACACCTGCCGTATAGCACCCAAAAGAAAGGAACTGTACGTCAGGTAAAGTCTACAAAAAGGAGGTTAGACTCTACTGCAAGTGCACCGAACTATTAAACAACGGTTTACTGGTTGATTAGCATGCTGGGGTTATAACAGAGTGACAACAGAAAGTAAACGCAGCAGGAAAGTAAAACGTGACAAGCAGTAGTCGTAGCGTGTGCCACCGACTACGGGGCTAGCCTAACCGGTGTCAAGACAAGACGTGACAAGACGAAACGTGACAGGACAAGACAAGACATGACAAGACAATTGAGACATGAAGGGTTCACGCCTTACGGTTCGAGGGGGATCAGACCCTCTTGCCGTGCGCACGCTCAACCCTACCCCAAACCCCAGAACTCAGGACAAGACAAAATAGGGCCACTCACTCTACTAGGTGAGTGCCTCTATTCCCACGATCAGTAGCGTATCTCTCACTCTGCTAGGTGAGCGATGGACGCCTCGTAGGTGAAACTGTACTACTGTATAGGACCACTCACTCTGCTAGGTGAGAGTCTCTATCCTCCCGGTCTGCTGAGACACTCACTCTGCTAGGTGGGTGCCGAGCTTCCCGTAGGTGTTCCATAACAAAGATCACACACTCTACTAGGTGAGCATCTCATTGCCCACAGGCTACACAAGACACGACGTGCAAGATGTTCAAGACATGGCAAGGGCAAAGTTGTTCTAGGGTGTCCACACACACGCACACGCAGATGAAACCTATAGTAGCAGTTGTTGATTCTAGGGGGTCCACACACACGCACACACAAGATAACCCTACGGTGTCAAAAGTTGTTGTTGTTACGCCTAGACTTCGTCGTCAAGTCTAGGTCGTCAGGCGTCCCGGACGCTATCATTTCACGTCTGGTTCTATTTGTTCACAGTCTAACAATTCTAGCAGTTTAAGACCAAGGCACGGTCAAAAGCGCAAGTGGGTACACTTGCCTGCGGTGGCGAGTGTATCGTCCGTCCAGGACGTCTCGTCCAGGCGTCTCGTCCGCGGTAGTCCATCTGAAATAGTGTCACGGCAACGGTGTCAGGCCTCGTTTTCAATAAATCCTATTTAGGTTCGTTTCTAGGTTGTCGGGACTACCCTAATTGTCAAAGTCACAATTTTGATGTTCAGCCCTATTCGACGATTCTATCATATGTGCACAGTTCAAAAGTCCAGTCGTCGAATCTACTGTTTCACAACGTTTTAAGGGAGCAGAAAATAAATTTTGTGAGTTAAGTTGCCGATTTTAGTTAGGGTTCAGTTTCGCTACAGTGTGGGTTGTGCTACGAGTTAGGGAACCAACCTGGTCTAACGGTCACGAGTACGTTTGACGTCGGATCTGAAAACGGCAGCGTATCACGTCGTCTTCGCTCCGTTTCCCCTTCTGCGGGTAGCGTGGATTTATCTGCGTCAACGAAGTCGTGATATTAAACCAAGGTCTAAAAAACTCAATAAAAATTATTATAACCACCTCGTATCTATGTGCTCACTGTTTTCAACTCTATATATGTATAATTCTACACAGAACTAACCTATACTAATTATATTATTTATTAACATACAGCTAACATATATATGTTACTACTGTTGATAATGGATAACATTCTTTGCAATATTAATTGGTGGATAACAAGGTGTCTGTGTATGCATCGTCACTATAAAGCAAGAGCCATGAGTCCAGGTTATCCATCAATATCATATGGATTAGGCATGACATGATGACCATTGTATGCAATGTGTCAGAATTAAAATGTTTCTGCACTTCAAACCACGTATCTCTTCAGCTTGGTATATTCATTATACCTATATAACCAAGATATTTAAAGTATAGAGATCTGTCGATCCCATTAACAACTTAATGTCGTTAGTTGATTATGCGACATTATAGCTATCATGGATCAAACTTACTGCCATAAAGATGTCCATTCAATACAAGCTAAGGTTTTGCCATGGTTTCATATCAACATCATGCGACACTAACTTTCGACGCTGATGGACACAGATCACATCTAAACCGCCACTTCACTATCTTACGCATTAGGCCTTACGGCTAAAGTTTTGCAACCGGGTTAAACTGATAGAGCTTAAAACAATTATTAACACCCGTATTATCAAATTACCATGTCATAATATAAACACTAAATAAAACCACTAATAACAAGTGCAACTGCTAAAACGTGTTGCTATTATTATAAAAGGGGACGTGCATGCAGACCGAGACACTTACGGTTTCGGTTCATGTTGCCCTCGCTTGCAGGCGGGGTGGTTCTCGGGCAGCGGGCGACGGCTACGGCGAAGGGAGAGGCACCACGGCGAGGTGCCGGAGATGAGGACCGGTTGGCGTCGTGCGGGCTCGGGGATCCTGCAGAGGCCTGGGCGTTGGTGAGCTCTTGCGCAGGTGCGAACGGTGGCGAGTGATTGGGAGCGAGGCGCTGCGGCGACGGAGCGCGGTAAGGCGGTGGTGTGCTGTCGGAGGGTTCGGCGGCAGCCGCTAGTGGGAAGGCCGGAGTAGGGATGGCCGGACTGGGCGATGGCGTACGCTTACTGACGGCGAGAGGTCGGAGCGCAGGGCTCGTCGGCGTCGCTGACGTGTGCTGAAGGGAGAAGGGCAGGGCGAGATTTGCGTGCGAGCCTATATGAGGTGCTCTCGGGTTTTATTTTTTGTGTTGGGTTCAATTGTTTAGAAATGAAAACGACAGCTCACAAATAAAAGAACCCTAGCCTTAACTATATAATAGTAGACGAGGACTAACTGCACCTCAAAAATGAGGTGCAGTTAAGGATAAATTGCTAATCTTGGTAAAAAATGTTAGAGAGAGGTTATGAAAGGACGCTGAATAGTTTTTTTTTTTTCTGTTTAGGGATGCAATCATCACCTGCACCTCATTTTTGAGGTGCAGGTAGTCCTCGTCTAATAGTATAGGGGAAGATATCACCTGGGGAAGAGAAATTTGGGGAGAGAGAGAGAGAGAAAACGTTGGGGGATAGGGGGTCACGTGGGTTCGGTTAGGATTTAGAGGGGAGAAAATAATGGGTGGCGTGTGAGAGAGGGTTGAGGGATAAGGTGGAGTGTCTGTTATGATTCCTTAAAATAATATTAATAGGATTTAGTTCTAACAGATTGATTTGGAATTGGCTTTCTTTACAGTTTTAGGTGTTATTTAGTTAAAGTGTTTGTTAAAAAAAAACTTAGTGCCCCTGGCATTTCGAGAAGAAGTTTAAAAATTTTACATTGAGTTTGTTAAAAAAAATACAAACATGAACGCTAAAGTTTAAAAATGAAAAAAATAATGTTTAAAAAAAATATGAAAAAGAAATGTTTTAAAAAAATATATCATGTGTTATTGCAGATAGGTCCATCGACGTCTTAAAACTACAAAGAAGATATCTGGGCGGCCGCGCCTTCGAGAGGATCGTGAATACAGGGTTCGGACACGTGTTCGAGCAACGGAAAGTAAAAATAATATCAAATACGGTAACACGCACACAAAACAACCAAGGATACGCGCTAAAAAGTTCGGTCGGAAAGTGAACGTTACAGAGAGGCGGCGTTGGGGTCGCTGGGCTTCGCGTGGAGGTCAAAGGTTGTCGGAGGCTGGGCTTGGAGCTGTGACTGCTCGGAGAAGCGGAGGGGGGTCGTCGTGGCTGACGAACGGAGGTGGGCAGCGATGGGCTGGCGGTAGGCGGAGGCGCCTGGGCGAGCGGAGCGCTGTCGTTCGACGGCGGAGAGTTGTGGAGCGGGGGTGATGTGCTTCGACGGGCAGAGAACGGCGTCGGTGTCGATCGAATGGAGGAGGAGGTCGGAGGCGCTGATCAGAGTGGGCTCGTCGGAGGCGAGGTGACGGGCACGGGGATCTTGATGGGAGCTTCGGTGGTCGCTGCGGGTCGGAACGGCGTGGTCTGAGGGCGTGCTGGGAGGACGTATGGCGGAGGACGGCGGCGAGGCGAGGTGTTGTCGACGGGGCCGAGGGTGCGGAGGTCGGGGCGGTTGCGGAAGGGGAGGGAGGCGCTGGCCTCTCAGGGTGTTTGAAGGCGGTTTCGTTGGGAGAGAGGGAGGCGTACGGGTTTACAAAAGGATTTAAAGTTGGAAGTATATGAAAAATGTTGGGCATGGGGCTTGATGCGTGGAAGCCTGTGGAAAGGATTTGCTTGGGGTTTTATAATGAAAGGAGAGGAGATGTCCTCTAGGCTTGTGTAGGTCAGGCTAGAGAGAGGGAGAGAGGGTAACGTGGGGGTTGAACCGGTCTAGAGAGAAGTGGGGTGATAAAATCCCGTGCATGGGATTCTGCGGGTGAAATATCCGCAAGATCGGTGACGTGGGGGCCTAGGAAAGTGGGGGATTGGACGTGAGAACTGGGGAGCAGTTAGGATATAAACAATAATATAAAGTTTGTTTTATAAGATTTGTTAGTTGAAATTAGGATATTAATAATAATAATCAGTTATAAGTTCCGTTGTTAATGCTTAAAAAAACGAACAGATAAACTTAAAAGTTTGAAATAAAAGAAATAATATTAATAATATTAATGATAACAACGATAATCAGATATACATCTACGCCTATGGGCATCTAAAAATTATACAGAAAATACCTGGGCGATCGCGCCTTCGAGGTGATCGTGAATACGAGGTCCGATCGCGAGTCCAGACTACGAATAAAGTATTAAAATTCAAAGTGCAAAATATACGCAATCCAATGCCACGAGGAGATCCATACGAAAATACGTAAGACCGAATTGTGGTCGTTACAGATACGAAATAATTTTCTTTCTTTTCTTTTCTTTTATTTCTTTTTTTCGTATATATATATATATATATATATATATATATATATATATATATATATATATGGAAGCTATCTTTTTATTTTGGGATTTTTTGGGAAGTGGATGCGGTAGAAGTAGCTGTAGGGGGTGAAACCAAATGATATGTAGAGAATCATAAAGATATGTCGAGAAGGAAAATAATATATCACTCGGTTCACTCATTAGAGGTGCACAACGATTCAATGGGATAATACTCTAACTAAACTCATAGCTAGCATGTATATTTCATTCATCTCAATGAATATTGATAGCATGCGATAAAAAGCACAATAATATCAGGCATGCAAGCATAAGTGGATAAAATAGTAAATGGGTGCTCCAAATGTTCTAATGATGCATGAACCTAGGTGCATTACCCAACAAAGAACGTACTAGATACTATTTCATGCATTCAATTTCAATTCATATCAAGCATTAAATAAGAGAGATCAACAAGAGAATATGCAAGCATATAAATAGTAAAACTGAGACTACCCTAAATAGCATGTCGATATATGTAAGCATCGTGAGTAGCTACTGAGGGCTATGAGAGATATCATCATGCAGAACAATTCTAGCTAAAAGGGAGAAAGGCGGAGAAAGTAAGAAAATGAAAAGAGGCATGCAAGCATGGAAAAAAGTGGAAAACATGATGCTGAATGAGAAAAAGATGGAAAGGTGGAAAATGGATGGAAAAGTGGAGTATAAAGGTGAAAAATGAAAGAAAATATAAAAGAAAATGAAAAATAAAGCGATAGCGCTCACCCCCATGCTAAACGCAGCAGTGTCCTCACATTTGAGAAAACGCTGGTATGCGGGAATTGAAGCTAGGGTGGGTGGGTGGCTGCGCAGATAGAAAAGGAATAGAAAATAAAACTTTGCAAAAGAAAGAAAATGTGATATGATGCAAGGATAAAGTGCAAATGCAAGGAAAGATGCATGGTGGGTCCTTCCCCAAGCTGTGTAATACTAGGGCCCCGAAAAGACAGATGGGCACAAAATAGGATGAGGGAAGGACATGCACAAAAAGTGGTGGAGGGACAGCATCAAGCAGGGGCACCACCCTCTGGAGGTTGTGATGGGTCCCCCTGCTGTGGACCAGAAACTGTGGCAGCGGGCTGTGGCTCGACATGTGTGTTGGCCGGGAGATCAGAGGCAGTGGTGATGGGCTCAGCTGAAAATAGGACTATGGCAGTCTCGACTAGTGTGGAAGTGTGTGAGTCGATGACTGAGGTGCTCACTACTGTGGCAACCAACTCAGGTGTAGAAGTGACATGCCCTGTAGAAGCCTGAGAGTGTGGGGCACTGAGTGGTGCATCGGTCGAGACAGGGGCTGGCATGGGGGAGGGGCGTGAGCAAGGATCACAGGAGGTGGGCCCCGTGTCCGTAGCAGGTCTATAATAGAAGCGAGATCCACCTCGAATCTCTGATGATGGGTGGCTATCGAGTGGGCGAAGTCATTGAGATCCCGTCTAAGGCAAGAAGTCAAGTCCTCCAACGCTATCAGACGAGCGTCAGTGATACGTGAGTCGAGGGGAGGACGTGTACTGTGAGACACGACTCTCGTAAAACGGCCCCATGGAGCGGATCTATGGTGCCTAGGTTGAAAGGTCGGAGAGGGTGAACTCGATGGGATCTCGGCAGTGGAAGTGTGACGTGTAGTATAGCCGAGATCCGGAGAAGCTGTGGTGGAAGTAGCAACATCGGCATCAGAAGATGGAGCTGTCGTCGACAAAGATGTGCGGACAGAAGTCGAGACGCTCTCGGTAAGGACGGTGGCTGCCGGTATGGAAGTGGTGCAGTGAGTGGAATACGGGACTCTAAGGAGATAGGTAGAGATGCTAGAAGGTCCCTAAGAAGTAGAAGGGTGCTGGCATGCTCCTGATCCGAAAAGTGTGGAGCAGTAGGCTCGGGAGCAGAAGGGATGACAGTACCCTCAGGTAGTGGTACGGAGGAGACAACGGCAGCGGCCTCGAGGCAGAGGGTGGTGGCAGTCCCTGTGGTCCCGAGGTGACAGCGGTGGAGAAGGTAGTGCCTCCTGGTGGTGTAGGATGTGCATGCCGTGGTGGATGGGTAGCCACAATGGCGGCCAGGTCGGGCTCCTTGTCCTCAGAAGATCTAAGCACCCAGTCGACGGCGTCAACGTCGACGGGTCCTCCGGGGGGCTTGAGGACGTGGATGGTGGGAAGTGGAAAGACCCTAGCAATCATCTAGCTCTGCTTGACTGGCACTATAGTGGTGAGGTGAGGGGCGGGTAGGACAAAATGGGTGGTGTGATGGGTGCCTAAAAGATAGGCCCAGTGACATGCCCATATGGCCGGATGATGTGCATGTGCTCAAGCACACCTAAAGTTAAGCGCGTGGGGCCATGGGGGGTCACTAGGCCATTAGGAAGATCTATGCCCGGCATCCGTGCGAGGATGGTGAAGAATCTACCGTAGCAGATATCAGTGGCGTAGTGGGTGTGGGCAGTCTGTAGGAGGCGGTAACACAGCCAGTGGGCTGCGTCAGAAAGGACAAAAGGGTGGAAGGAGCCGTCAGGGTGGAAGCGCAGTGGTCGGTTCATTCACATGAGATGGGAAAGCTCAGGTAGGGACATGGTCCCGAACTCTGGCCTACAGAAAATGATGGCGGCGAGGTGTCGTTGTGCGTAGCGAATGAAAGGATGCACAATGCATGATGACTTCGCCCGGCTGGGACGGTAATGGTCCAGACCAAAAATACGATGCCAGAAAGCGGAGGCATCGAACGAGGCTAGCTCGTAGTCTAGGGAGAAGGCAACACGGGGGTCAGGGACGGCTGGAAAGCGGAAGTGGGCATGGATCATGGCATACGTGACCACGAAGTCGTGGTCCAGTGGCCTAAAGATAATTCCATCTCCTACCTGGGTGCGGGCGATAAAACTCAACGCCTCTAGAGTGAGGCAGGTGCAGGTGGGGTTGTGGGCTGCAAGGAGTCGATCGAAACCGATGGCGCGGTAAAGCCAATGGACTCCTGCAGGAGTCCAAGGCATCGGAGGGCGGGAAGATCGATGAACTGTGTGGAAATGATCCTTCGCTGCGATAGGGAAATGAAACGGTCATGGTTTGCATCTTCCCTAAAGGTGATGCCAAATGTCTGCACACGTGGCGACAGAGCGACAGGAGGGGAGGGTGGTGGGGGAGGTGCAGTAGTGGGGATGGGGGCGGAAGTGGTGAGGAACTGTGTGTGATGCGGGGGAGAATAGTTGGACGCGGATGATGGATCGCCCGCGTATTCCTCCTCGGTGGTGGGTGTAGTGGTACAGCGAGTGCGGCATAATGGTCGAGAAGAGGAGGAGCCAGTGGCCTTCCTCTTCCCATGACATGCAGGTGTGGGACCCCCCTAGTATGAGGCATCATGAAAATGGCACGCCGAATGTGTCGAAATAGAAATAAAGAGTGGGTAGAGTGTACCAACACGATGGTCACAGCAAGAGTGATGTGATCGGGCACGTGACTACTGCTGATCAGAGGTATCCCCCGAGCTGCTCTGGGACATGTCCTCCTTTGTAGGCGCAATGTACCTGAAATAGAAGGAGAAAATAATGTCAGGGGATGAAAAGAAAAATGTGTAGGGGGAGATGTGTGTCAGAGCTCGACCGATCACAATAGATGCTCGGTCGAGTAGGTAGGGGGCAGGGTTGGGGTGGTGAGGGTTACTCGACCGAGCTGCAGTTGCGCTCGGTAGAGTAGGGCGGAATAGGAGTGTGCATTAGTGGGAGTGTTACTCGATCGAGCAGTGAGTGTGCTCGGTCGAGTAGGTCGAACAGGGGGGGGGGGTCTGGATAGATGGCTCGGCTGAGCACTAATTGTACTCGGTCGAGTGAATCGGGTGCCCTAGGACTATGGGGAGGGGGTGTGGGTGTTTCGATATGAGAAGGGGGTAGGGGAGGGGGTGTTTCAAGAGGAGAGGAGGGGCGAGGTTTGGGGGGGCACTGCCGGCACTGGGTAATGTCGTCGGTGTTGTTTCGGTGATCACCGGGCGGAGGGGGTCGGATTTGAATGGGGGGGAGGGAATAGGGGGAGGAGAGAGAGAGAGAGAGAGAGAGAGAGAGAGAGAGAGAGAGAGAGAGAGAGAGAGAGAGAGAGAGAGAGAGAGAGAGAGAGATGGCAGATCGGAACGGTGGTGTGGCGCGGACTGTGGAGGGGAAGGCGTCGACGGCGGTGCGGTTCGAGTAGGGTTGGGTGCTCGAGCAGTGTGGGTTGAGGATAAATGAAAACGATTAGGGTAATATAAAATCAAGTTGGGTTTTAATAAACCCGACTCGATCAGAATGTGGGCCCCGGTTGAATAAAGTTCTCGCAACTCGACCGAGCAGCATAACTACTCGGTCGAGTCAGAAAATATAACATATCGAAATTGAGGTTTAGAACACCCCCTCAGCTGCTAAACCGAGCAGGGCCTACTCGGGCCATGTAGGCAGAACGTCATTTTTCCAATATTTCCCTGTGATTTCCTCAGCTCTCAAACGAGCAGATGGATACTCGGTCGAGTAAGCGACTACTCGATCGAGTAAATGCTGCTCAGGCCGTGCAGGCGGAACACCATTTTCCCTTGCTTTTCCTGCACTCTTTTCTATTCGACCGAGCAGGTGGCTACTCGATCGAGTCACCTGCTACTCTTTTCCCTTAAACTTGTTCTTCTATTAGCTGCTCCTCTCCTTGATCCCTTCCATTCAATACATCGCTTGCGCGCTCCCCTCAACGTTCAACTTGTAGAAAGGAAGAACCTGTCAGATTTTTTTAATTTTGCATTTTTATGGAATAGAAAGCATTTTTATTTGGTTTTCTGGGATAGATAGAGCAACACAAAAATTGAAAAAGAAAATTTAAAAAATAAAAGATCGGGTTGCCTCCCGATAAGCGCTCGTTTTGAGTCATGAGCTCGACTCCCTCAAGTTCTTCACTTGTTGTTTGGCGCGTAAGAGATGCTCGCATCATACTTGCCAATGAGACCGTGCGGTGGTATTTGGCATGCTTCCTCTCCATGGTTTTCCTTGGCTAAGTGACTGATGGCTTTCGGCTTCTTGTTATGCAAAGAGTTGTCTATGGGCTCCTCATCAAGCACACGAAGATAGGCGACAACCGCCTTATTGTAAATGGGGTCGCCATCGTCATCAACACTTGTTCTCATTGGTTCCTTCATGACCCCCGCAGTGATATACTCCCCTATGGCATCATCTTCTAAGAGCTCCAGATAACTAGCTCCTTCTTCTCGGACATGCTCCCTCATAGACTTTTGCAACCGAAATTGTGCTTCAATACTACCCTCATTCATTGAGAGTGTCCCTTCACAAACATCTATCAGGATGCCGGCCGTCTCCATGAAAGGACGACCACGTATGAGCTGGGAGCTCCCTCCCTCCAGCATATTCATTATAACAAAATCCACCGGCACACATAATCCGGGAGGTATTTGCAGAATGATGTCTCTGGCAATGCCTACCGGATACGTGATTGAGTGATCCACCAGCTGTATTGACATGTTTGTGGGCTCCAACTCACCTCCAGTTTGTAGTCTTTCGAATATGGAGATCAGCATCAAGCTGATGCTCGCTCCCAAGTCGATGAGAGCACGGTTGATTGTCGTACTTCCAATAGAGCATGGGACTGTGAAGCTTCCCGGATCTGGTAGTTTCCTCAGGAGATGGTTCTTTATGATGGAGGTAGAATCCTCCAAAATCTTTATTTCCTCATGCTTTTGCTTCCTGGTAATGAGGTCCTTTAGAAACTTTGCATAGATATGAATTTCTATAATGGCTTCCATAAAGGGGATGTTAAGTTGAATTCCCTACAGAAGTTCCGTAAACTTTGAGTACTTCTTCTCCATTTTTGCTAAAGCTAGCCTATGTGGATACGGTGGAGGGGGTCGGTTTCCCTCATCCTTGGTGGCATCCTTAGGAGATGGCTTACTGGAACTAGTTGCATTGTCTTTTGGTGCGGTGTGATGGTGGGTATGGTGGAAGGCGAATCCTCCCTCTCTCCATTCATGATAGGCTCATCCGTAGCCTCTTCCTCATCATTGCCCGTAGTGGCATCCTCAATTGTAACTTGTTCTTTGTTTGTGACCGGCACCATCACAGCATCGCTTGTCCATCCTCCACGCATGGAAACTGAGACCACGTCATTAGCTTGAGCCCTTGGATTCGATTCGGTTGCGAAGGCAACCTCCCTTGACTCTTGAGTAATTGGGACATTTAACCCCTTAGCTCATCGAGCGACATGTTTATGTTCTTGAATTGGGTAGACGTGTCTTGGTTGAACCTGACTTGTCCGCTCATGAACGTCTCTAAGGTGGTCTCCAGATTGGAACGTGATGGCATTGGTGCATAGCTTTACTGGGGTGGACGATTATATTGGTAGCCCGATGGTCGATACGGCCCAGATGGCCTAAATCTGCTCTGCTGTTGATGTGGTGGCGGTCCTTGTTGTTGTTGTAGAGGATGGGTTGGTGGCCTCTAAAATTATGGAGGTTGCAGCTCTCCACTTGGATTCCCGTAAGATAATCCGGGGTGATTCCTTGCGGTTGAATGTTGCCACTGATTTCGCCCATCTCCTTGTACGTACTGTACCGACTCGGATGATTTGGCTCCGTCATAATGTCCCTCATTGGGAATGTAGACTTGCTCTCCATATTCCTCTGGAGGATGGTAGACTGGAGCGCTGATAGCCATTGGAATGGAATCCAACCGTTGCTCGATCCTAGCCACCTGCTTGCACAAAGTTTTAATGTGAGAATCGAGGTGGCAACAGCTTTTACCTCAGAGGTCCTGGTGACAATGGTGCGCATCTCGCTCCACTGTTGGTTATTTACTGCCATATGCTCAAGTAGATCAATTTCTTCCTCAGGTGATTTGTCCAGTAGGGCGCCTTGTGCGGCTGCATCAATTATCATCTTCGTACTGGGCTTCAACCTGTTGTAGAAGCTTTGTACTAGATCCCTAGATTGAATCCCATGATGAGGACACTGATGCTGAAGGTCCTTGAACCTTTCCCAGGCCTCGTAGAGGGATTCTTGCGGAAGCTGCTTGAAATTAGAGATAGCTCCTCTGATCTGCACCGTCTTGGAGGGTGGGTAAAATTTGTCTACGAAGGCGAGCGCCAGTTTCTCCCAAGTAGTGAAGTGGTTGGACAGGTGGGCTCGTAGCCAATATGAAGCTTTATCCCTCAAAGTAAAGGGAAAGAGCCTTAGCTTAATGGCGTCGTCGCTCTCATCTTTGGCTTTAAATGTATCGCACTTCGCTATAAAAGTGTCGATATGATGGTTTGGGTTCTCGTGCGGATGCCCATGGAAGGGATCCTGCTGCATCAGATTTATGAGCCCGGTCTTTAACTCGAAGCTAGTTGCCGCCAGTTGCGGTCTCAAGATGGAGGAAATGTTTCCGAAGCTCGGTTTCTTGTGGTCCTGGATGGACTCGGTGTGAGGTGGAGTGGCGGTATTTTCTACCATTTGATCAGAGGGTGTCTGAATTCTATTCGAGGCCCTGAGAGCTCTTGCCGTTTTCTCGATTTCAAGATCAAATATCAATTCTCTATCAAAAGCTCCAAAGCGAGTGATCGTGCACAAGACAGCTCAGAAAAACACCATGAGTAGTGATGTGTTCATATTTTACATCTTTTTCATAGCATCATGACATCGCATTCCATGCCAATTTCGCATTCAAATCCCGTATTTTCCTACGATATCGCATTTCTAACATTATATTCGAGTTTCGTAGTGTTTTATGAATTTTCAGGGATTTTGGAGCGATTAGGGACCCGATCTGGGTATGGACACATCTGACACGCCCGTGAGCTCGTTAGCGAATCTCTACAGGAGTTCACCGAGTTTTGAGAGCCATAGGAGGAGTGGAGGAAATAACGAGAGGAGAGGAGGAGCTTAAGAAGCTCCAGAAAGAGTTTCCCAGGCGACTCGACCGAGCAGAGCAGCTGCTCGGTCGAGCAGATGCAAATTGAAGAAATGAGCAGTTACGCAGCTTGCTCGGATCGAGCACTCATGGTGCTCGGTCGAGCAGCTCTTAATTCCAATCCCTTGCACGACCCGAGCAACTTCTTCAGCGCCCGAGTCAACTGTCTGCTTGACTGAGCAGAGCTGACTCAGGCCGTGCAGATAGAGTGAAGATTTTGGAGGAGTGTGATTCACTATCATACTCGATCGAGCAGTACATTTGCTCGACCCGAGCAACCGACCGAGCAACATACTGCTCGACCGAGTCACCTACTCGGTCGACGATGCTGAAGGCCATTTTTGGAAAGATTTCAGAAGCGGTTGTTGCGCGTTTGTGGGTGTGAAGTGAGGGAATCTGCGGCAGCGTTTGGGAGTCGATTCATTGTTAATTTTTGAATTAATTTTTGGAGAGGAGATTAGAGAGAAAAACTTGTTAGATCTAGATTACACTTTTGAAGATTATTGGATCGAATTTATTGGAAGTTTATTTGCTATTCACGCGTTCTTCGAATCTTGTCTTTCTTTGAGATCTATTACTCGATGTAAGTTTCTCAACCTAATTTCTATCAATTTGCTATGACGTTTTCTTCCCTAAAAATTGTGTTTTTATTCGTCAATAACGTCATGAGTGAGTAGTCTTTTCTAAGGCTGATGGGTTAGCCCTAAGACCCTAGGGGTAGATGTAGATCCGGATCCCTAGGTTGAATTGGGGGTAAAATGGGAGTATTTCGGTCGATCCTACCGAATCCCTAGGATAGCCCGTATTGAGATCATGCACACGGTCTGTGGAATTGATGTGCTTAAGGGGTATCTTTAGGATTCGAATAGGGAAATCGGTGGATCCAACCAAGGCTCGTGACCATGCCCGGCTCATGCCTTGAGGGGATCCATCGACGATCTATATCGCTACGTTGACGACTACCGCTATTGCGTCAACGAGAGTCACCGAAATACCTCGCAATTCTAACCCACGAGAGTGGTACGAATTGTGAGATTAATCCCCTAACTCTAATGCAACGTAAGGATTCTATTCCAATGTCGATCCCCGAAGGCCTTAGCGGTGATCCCTAACTCCCTAGTCCTTTTATTATTAAATCAACAACGATACCAAAACCAATTCTCTCACCCCCGATAGCTATCTCACTTCAAGATATAAAAGTAAGTTGAGAACTCAATTACACTGTCACCGTCCCTGTGAGATTAGACATCTTTTCTACTATAATTTGACACCGTCCGCTTGCGGATAGAGCCTGAAATTGACACCTAAGGGCCATACCACACCTGGCGATCGTGACACCGCCAGGTTGAATCTAGGTGTAGGTTTCGGGTTGCCGGGGACGTCAATAGTGTTATCTCAGTTTAATTTTACTTTGAGAAGTCTGATAGCAAATCTTTCCATTTCTCACCTTTTCACCCTCTTTTCTTATTCTCTTTCTATTTTTTTGCCTCGCTACTAACATCTCCCTCTAGCTAGTGATTATTCCTAACTAATCAGACGAAATGGAAATGGAGATGTAAGTACAGTGGACCTGTGAATCTGACAGTGACTCAGATGAGTTTAGCTTCTCTCCTTATCATTTACATGGTCTTCAGGATTCACGCATGGACGAATCCATGATAGAATTCACAGCTAGAGAACTAATTGATGCAGTTCGGTTTATCGGCTCAGGAACCTATGTTGCAGGTAACGCAAATCAGCAATTGGTCATAGATCATATAATGAACAATGTTTTTGATGCAGGTACCATTGAGGGCGACATTCGCATAAGCTTCGAAGAGGACGTGATGTTCCTCCAGACCATTGAGGCGTTACCTGTTGATGCATGCTGGAGAGAGACTTGTCAATTGGAGCCATCGAATGATTCTCAGTTATTGGATATAATAGAGAGCATAGTGGCTGATGTATGGGCCCATGGCCAAGTGGAATTTCTTACAGACAACCCGGTTAAACAAGAGCTCTCAGTTTTTATTGCGAATGCTTTCCACAATGCAGATGCATTAGATGGTGTCCCCGTCGCTGATGGAATCTATATGCGATACGAGGGAGACACACTACGCTTCTACAACGATAGCCTCCCATAGATTTCAGCATGTGAAGAACATGCCTGTGAGGAGTACACAAATCCCTCATCACTACAAAACGACATTGACCAGGGAAGTTCTTCGGATTCTATGTTCGATAGTGAATGCCTACATGAACACCTTACCTCTATTGACAGGTGCGCTATGGAAACGGAATCTGCAGATGTCTGCCAAGACATACCATCATCTCCCTACTCTTCCTATGATTTTGCCAACGAAGAGTTTCCACCTTCTGAACCAGAAATTGAGGACGCATCTTTCTCACATGTGAGAGATGATGGGGGTACATCGCCCCCTCAGGTAGAACTAAAACCTCTTCCTTCCAATTTGAAATATGCTTTCTTGGGGGGAAATTCCACATACCCCGTTATTGTCAATACGGCTCTCACCGAGCCCGAGCTAGAAAGCGTCCTAAAAATCCTTAGATCCCATAGAAAAGTAATAGGGTACAACATCGCTGACCTGAAGGGTATCAGTGAAACCATATGCACCCATAGGATTCATCTAGAGGATAAGGACGCCACCTCCATTGAGCCTCAAAGGCGATTGAATCCTAACATGAAGGAGGTAGTGAAAAAGGAGGTCTTGAAGCTTTTAGAGGCCGACATTATCTATCCCATTTCCGATAGTAAATGGGTTAGCCCTGTGTAGGTTGTCCCTAAGAAATGGGGCATGACAGTCGTTAGGAACGAAAAAAATGAGCTAATATCCACTAGGACTGTTACTGGTTGGTGTATGTGTATCGACTATAGGAAACTCAATAAGGCCACCAGAAAACACCATTATCCTCTACCCTTCATCGACCAAATGCTTGAGCGCTTAGCCAAACACAAATACTTCTGTTACCTAGACGGATACTCTGGATTCTTCCAAATCCCGTTGCATCGGAAAGACCAAGAAAAGACGACGTTCACATGTCCATAAGACACATTTGCCTACCGAAGAATGCCGTTTGGGCTATTTAATGCACATGCCACATTTCAAAGATGCATGACGTCTATTTTCTCAGACTTCATCGAGAATATTATGGAAGTATTCATGGACGATTTTTCTGTTTATGGCACTGAGTTCAATGATTGCCTAGCAAATTTATCCAAGGTTTTAAAACGGTGTCATGACAATAATCTGACCATGAATTGGGAAAAGTGTCATTTCATGGTAACAGAAGGGGCTGTGCTTGGCCACGTTATCACCTCCAAGGGAATTGAGGTCGATAAAGCCAAGGTCGAAGTTATTAAGAGTTTACCGCCTCCCACTAACCTTAAGGGCATCCGTAGTTTCTTAGGGCATGCAGGTTTTTATTGCCGCTTCATAAAGGATTTTTCTAATATTGCTCGCCCTCTCATGGAGCTCCTCGCCAAGGACGCCCCTTTTGTGTTTACTGATGTCACGATCTGTTTTCGATCGTACGCTTTCCGTGCACGTAGTCTTGTTCGTGCACGTATTTATTTTAGACTTTGTTTGTATCCGAACCCTATAGTGTTATATGCCATTATGACCCTCTCGAAGAATATTAAATTGCGAAATTATTTTGGAACGTCATTTCTCGGGTCGTTCCCCCTCGATTTGACTTTGTTTGATGAGACGTCGTGATTTTCACTTTTGTCGTAAGGCCTTTTTATTTTTAGTTTCGTCCCTCGTCGTCGAAATTGTGATCCGTCTTTTAGTTTTGTTTCTCTCGTCTGTGCGGTCACCCCAGTATTTATTTCATCATTTTTGGGTTTCGTTTGACCTACTTTCACTTTTTCCCCAGTTTAATAAGCGATTTAAACCTAAGTTTCACATGGCACATATCCCCTATTATTTAATAATAATCTTTATCTTCCCCTAACTTTGACTTAGCCCATTTTTCCCATGTCTTGGCCGCACACAACCCATGGAGAGACAGAGAGAGGATGTGTGATATTTGGTTTTTAATAATAATTCCTTTAATCAAAACAACCCTAACCTAGCCCTAGACCTAGTCACCCACGTTTCCAGCCCTCTACCCACGTCATGTGCCCTCATCCCTTTTAATAGCAGCCTAGGGCTTGTTATTTTCGACAGCAACCCAAAACAAAAACGCGCCGGCCCTAGTTCTTCCACGCACACATCACAAACCCTGGCCTTTTTGCGCTCTCCGTCCCTAACCCGTCGCCGACCGGCCTTCTCCCCATCCTCCGACGTCTCCCACTGCATGCGCCGTCGTGGGTCCTGTTCCCCGCTGGAAAAGCCCTGCCTGCAGCCGCAGAAATCCGCAGCAGCTGCAGCAGCTGCAGCGGCCGCCACCGCCACTGCGCCGCCGCCCGCACCCCCTCCAGCGTGTCACCACCCCCGTCGACCCCCTTGGACCCTCTGCCATCGTGGCAGCCCCCTTAGGCCTTCGATTTTTCGAAAACAGCGAGTTCTCGCTGTTTTGCTTCTAACAATGTCTCGACACGTCGTCCCGCCCCCTCATCGCTCACTCTCGCTGTTGGGTTCTTCTGACAGCCCTCTACCTCTCCTAGAGGTGTTTCTCGACGTCACTATCATCCCCTACGACGCTCAACATCGTAGTCTTCGTGTACGTCGACCCGTTCGTTCGCATTCATTATTACGGCTTCCCGTGAGCCGTAAAACGTCTACCGATAACTTTGCTCGCTGTTTGGAATCTTCTCACTGATCTGGTCGCTGTCCAAGGATTGGCGATCGTAGGAAGCTATTTTGGAATCTGAACTAGGAGCGCTATCTTTATTCCAACCCCTGGCGTCGCTACCCGACGATAGTATAGCTCTCGCGTCATGTAAGGGTAATTTTCTGATCACTTAGGACCCCCAACCAATGCATGCTAATCAAGATTAAAATCGGTATTTTAATTGCTTGGTAAATCACTAATGAAGATAATTTAAACTGGGACTGTAGGTTGGTGAATCCGAGCACATAGGTAGATTGGACTGATTGGACGGTATTTTCAGAACGGTTGATTGCAGTCAAGTGAAACTTGCTAACTTGTGTTTTAGGCCGCGTTTTAGGCCATACCCGTTTTAGCGTAAAAGAGACAAGGCGACGAAATGATACTCGCCTAGACGCAATTTTAAGATCTAGCTTGACAACGAAGCTAGATTTGACACCTTGCCATGTCATGCATTCATTTCGCCTGCCACGTTTAATTTCCATATCTGTACGCTCTTTACTTTTGCTCTGCCATGCCTGTGATGTTTAAATTCCTTATCTGTACGCACATTATTTGTAATCTTTCCATGCCATGCATCATTCCATGCTTGAATGTTTGTTTTCGTAGCACACGCTACTTGTACTTCCTTGTTCAGGCTAGGCACCTGCGTTGCAAGCATAACCCTATGCCAAATACACTTCCTGGCTCGTGATCCAGAAGCGGGCTACATGTGTTGGTCAAAAGCCAATGCCCGATTACATGTGGAGGGGTAGGGTTAAGTGATCACTTGAGCTTAGGAGTTGGTCCATACAGCCGCTCCAGCCAAAAGGCGTAAACTTTATGCACGACTTGTTTACTTGACTTGTAAAATCCATGTGAATGTTTTAGTAGCTTTGCTACCCTTGCCATGTCTTACTTGTTGCACTTTATTACTTGTTGCATTCATAACTTAAACTGCCATGTCATTGCATACTTTAGAACTGCTAGGTTGCTTCCCTTTCTTTTAGTTTTCTTGCATAAGTCTCTTGTAGACTTGCTGACATGTGCCCTCGTCTCTTTTGGGTGTCGCATGATAGTTGCTGAGCCAGAGTCCGTTGCTGAGGACGAGGTGTTTGCTGACTTTTAGCCTGGGTCCACTGTTGACGTGGAGTACGAGGACACCGGCGACCAGTCGTAGAGACTCTTTATGTTGCTTTCTGCTTAGTTCCTGTTAGGTTGTTGGTGCATAGCTCCTTTCCTTTTGTACGTTGTTTATTTCTGTTGGCCATGCTTGGGACCTTTTAGACTCTTTCTTTTGGCCTGGTGGCTTTTTTGTGATGTTGAACTTTATTTGTGGAATATTTTGAGATTGGAACTTTATTATCTCTCTTCTTTTATTATTTTTGTTCTGTTTCGCATTTGCAAGGACCTAAACTTGGTTATACTAGACGCTTTACAGACTGGAGCCTCACAGCTTCACGTCTGAGCGGACTTTTCACGCCTCGCCTTCCGTTTATGGGAAGCAGGTCGTGACAGGTTTTATTGGTGGCCCATGTAGGTCACTGCAACTGTGAATTATCGGAACAACGATAATAAAATAGAATGTACATTAAATAAATTAAAACATCCAAAGTCATAAGCTTTGAGTCTAATTTAATTCGTTTTCTATGTCATTAGATGGCTGGAAGACGACAGACCCGAGCAGGTGGTGGACCCGACCGTGATGTGGTGCCGGATAGAGAGCCCACCAATGCTGAAGTCATGAGGATGATGCATCAGATGATGCAAGTGCAGCAGGGCATGCTCCAGAATGCCTCTCGCTTCGAGCCGGGAGCGAAGCTGTTTCGGGAGCTGGGACATACCTATTTTGATGGATCAGAAGGACCGTTGGCTGCAGAGGAGTGGATCTGGAATACGGGGGACAATCTGAGGATGTCGAAGAACAACCCGACTGGATGGGTTGATTTGGTGAAGAAGCAGCTCAAGGATAATGCCCGCAGCTGGTGGGATGCTGAGGAGGAGCTACTGGTGAGACATATTCCTTGGGCTACTTGCAAGGCTAGGTTCGACAAGGAGTATTTCCCGAAGGCTGCCAGGAGGGAGATGTTGCAGCGTTTCATTGATCTGAAGCAGGGAACTCTATCGGTGGACCAGTATCATTAGGAGTTCACTAACCTGAGTCGATTTGCACCGAAGATGGTGCAGGATGCTGAGGAGAGAGCTCAGAGGTTTCTGTAGGGTCTATCTTTAGATTTGCAGAGCATGATGTCTTCGTCAGATTTGGAGTCTTATCAGAAGTTGCTGGTAGCTGCTAGGAGGCTGGACCTGATTGCGAGCCAGAAGAGAGGGCAGACTTCTGGAGCTGGGAAGAGGCCTATGGAGCAGGTCAGAGCAGTGGTTAGGCCTGGGTTCAAGCCTAACAAGTCGGTGCAGTTCTAGAGGCCAGGTGGGCCTACTTTGAAGACTTGCCATTTCTGCGGCAAGACTGGGCATGTCAAGGAGCAGTGCAGGAAGATGTTGGGACAGTGCTTGCTTTGTGGTGATCCGGCTCATGTCTTGAAGGATTGCCCGAAGTCCAGGAAGCCATGGAAAGGACCAGTTGCAGCTCAGCCATTGCAGCAGAGTGCACTGGTACCTGCTGGACGTGGGACATGCCTTGTTCCGTAGAAGCAGGCTTTTCAGCCGAGGAGGCAGGCTTTCCAGATGACTGCAGTTGAGGCTAAGACTGAGGATGAGGTTATTGCAGGTAACCCTCAGTCTAGTTTGTTTCTTTCCTTATTAATCTTGTTTGTTAGAATATGTTGGTTGCTAGAATATATTATGTTTGCCATAGTAGTATTTGATTGTGAGATTGTTTGTTAGGTGTGATTTTGGTTTGCACTTTCACTGCACGAGTCTTCTTCGACTCTGGTGCATCGATGTGCATTATATCCCGGGGCTTCGTGGACAAGCATTCCTTGACGACTTCCCCTCTTCCCAAGAGTTGGGATATCGTTACAGGGAATGGCGTGATCTCGGTTCATCGTGGTTGCAAGTCTTATCCTTTGGTGGTCTATGGACATGAGCTTTACACTAACTTTATTGTCCATGACATCATCAACTATGATGCCGTCCTTGGAATGGACTGGCTTGGGAGTTTCTACGCCATGATCGATTGCCGACGGAAGAAGGTGGTGTTCGGGATTCCAGGTCACCTGGTGTTTGAGTTCAGCCGAGGTAGCAGTTCGCTTGGTCTTATCAGGTTTCGGGCCAAGCCGGTGGAGATCGTTGCCATACAGATGGAGCAGAGTAGACCGACTGTGGTGCGAGAATTCGACGACGTCTTCCCCGAGGAGATGTCTGGACTGCCGCCCGATCGAGCTCTCGAGTTTTCGATCGATCTTATTCCAGGAGCGCAGCCCAGTTCGAAGGTGCCGTATCGTATGGCTCTAGCTGAGTTGGAGGAGTTGCGTAGGCAACTGGATGAGCTGTTGCAGAAGGGGTATATTAATCCTAGTATGTCTCCGTAGGGAGCACCGGTGTTGCTGGTGAAGAAGAAGGATGGTTCATGTCGTATGTGCGTGGACTATAGGGAGCTGAATGTCGTCACCGTCAAGAATCGATATCCATTGCCTCATATAGATGACATCTTTGATCAGCTTGGAGGATCGAGAGTGTTTTCTAAGTTGGACCTGAGGAGTGGCTATCATCAGCTGAAGGTGAGGAAGGAAGATGTTCAGAAGACATCGTTCAGGACGAAGTACGGTCACTACGAGTTTGTGGTTATGCCTTTCAGTGTAACCAATGCGCCTGCAGTCTTTATGAATCTGATGAATCTGATCTTCTACGACCTTTTAGATAATTTTGTCGTTATCTTTATTGACGACATCTTAATCTATTCAAAGTCGGAGGAAGAGCATGCGTCGCACTTGAGGACAATATTGGAAATCTTGAGGAAGCATCGTTTGTATGCTAAGTATTCCAAGTGCGAGTTCTGGCTTGATATGGTTGCTTTTCTTGGGCATGTAGTGTCTGGAGAATGAATATCGGTGGATCCTGAGAAGATTAAGGCTATCAGAGATGGCCGGTTCCGCAGTCAGCGACTGAGATCAGGAGAATCCTTGGGCTTGCAGGTTATTATCGGTGTTTCATTAGGGGCTTTTCTCGGATTGTTGAGTCGATGACTCGGTTGACAAGGAAGGATGTGATGTTTGTCTGGTCAGACGATTGTGAGAAGGCCTTTTCTATTCTGAAGGAGAGGTTGACGAATGCCCCTGTTCTTGATGTGCCCGATCGGAGTGGAGGATTTGAGATCTTTTGTGATGCTTTTGGCAAAGGCCTCGGTTGTGTTTTGCATCAGCATGGGCACGTGGTTGCGTATGCTTCTCGTCAGCTTAAGGCTCACGAGAAGAATTACCTGATGCACGATTTGGAGTTGGCTGCAGTCGTATTTGTGCTCAAGATTTGGAGGCACTTATTGCTGAGTGAGAAGGTGAAGATCTTCACTGACCACAAAAGCTTGAAGTATATCTTCACGCAGAAGGAGCTCAACATGCGACAACGTCGATGGTTGGAGCTCATGGCAGATTATGAGATCAACTTGCATTAGCACCCTGGCAAGGTGAATGTGGTTCCGGACGCGCTGAGCAGACTTCCAGCGGTGATGATGTTGACTTCGCAGTGGAGGTTGGAGCAGGATTTTTGTGAGTCTGGTATTGAGATCATGCTTCCTGGAGAGGCTTCGTCGTTGATGTGTATGCAGATACAGTCGACGTTCGTGGATCAGATAAAGGCTGGTCAGGCTGGAGATCTGACGCTGAGGAAGATCCGTGAGCAGGTAGAAGTCGGTCTACGGACTGACTTTCAGATTCATGAGGATGGCTCGCTGAGGTTTGGTGCCAGAGTTTGTGTGCCAGCTGGAGATATTAGAGAGGAATTGCTTGTTGAGGCACATAGCTCGTCGTATTCTGTGCATCCTGGATGTACCAAGATATACAAGGATCTTCGTCTGAACTATTGGTCGCATGGTATGAAGCGGAGTGTGGCACGGAGCATTGCCAAGTGTTTGGTATGTCACCAGGTCAAGGCAGAACATCAGCGTACGGCAGGGTTGCTACAGCCGCATTCGATTCCGGAGTGGAAGTGGCAACACATCACTATGGATTTCGTGACTGGACTACCTCGGAGTCCGAAGCAGAATGACGCTATTTGGGTGATCGTAGACCGATTGACTAAATCTGCGCACTTTATTCCCTTCCGAGTAGGACAGTCTACTGAGACGCTAGCGAGGAGATATATGGATGTAAATTCTTTACTCTCCGTTTTCATTTCATTTTCCTAGTTTAGATAGTGATGTAACATGAATCGTGCAGGAGATCGTGCGACTTCACGGAGTCCCCGTTAGTATCATGTCGGACAGAGACACGAGATTCACATCTCTGTTTTGGTAGAGTCTACAGAAGAGCTTGGGTACGAGTCTGAGTTTCAGTACCGCGTACCACCCGCAGACGGATGGCCAGTCCGAGTGGACGATTCAGATTTTGGAGGACATGCTGATGGCATGCATGTTGGACTTTAAGGGATCTTGGGAGGATCATCTCCATCATGTGGAGTTTGCCTACAATAACAGCTACCAGGCGAGTATTGGCATGGCGCCATTTGCCGCGCTATATGGGAAGAAATGTCGATCGCCACTGAGCTGGGATGACATTGGAGACCGGGAGTTGTTAGGACTAGAGATGATCGAGGAGGCTGTGGATGTTGTGAGGAACATCCGGGAGAAGCTGAGGATCACGCAGGACCATTTCAAGCATTGGGCAGATGCTAAACGTCGACCTTTGGAGTTTCAGCCTGGGGATCATGTCTTTCTGAAGATTTCTCCGAACCGCAGAGTTATCCGATTTGGAAAGCGAGGCAGGCTGAGTCCGAGGTACATTGGGCCGTTTGACGTCCTGGAGAGAGTTGGAGCGGTGGCTTACCGCTTGGCGTTGCCACCGTCACTGCAGGGAGTTCACGACGTATTTCACGTATCTCAGTTACGTTGATACATCGGTGATCTGTCTCATGCTGTGGATTTCTCGGAGATCACGGTTCGTTCGGATCTGACCTATGATCAACAGCCAGTGGAGATTCTGGATCGACGGCAGAAGCAGCTGAGGAGTAAGACCGTCGACTTGGTTAGATTGTAGTAGCGTCATGGTTCCCCTGGGAGTCCAACAGGGAGCGTGAGGATGATATGAGAGAGCGCTTCCCGCACTTGTTTCCGAGCAGTGATTGATGTTGATTCCGAGGGTAGAATCATTCATAAGGTGGGTAGGATGTCACGTTCTGTTTTCGATCGTACGCTTTATGTGCACGTAGTATTGTTCGTGCACGTATTTTAGAATTTGTTTGTACCCGAACCCTATAGTGTTATATGCCGTTGTGACCCTCTCAAAGAATATTAAATTGTGGAATTATTTTGGAACGTCATTTCACGGGTCGTTCCCCCACGATTTGACTTTGTTTGATGAGACGTCGTGATTTTCACTTTTGTCGTGAGGCCTTTTTATTTTTAGTTTCGTCCCTCGTCGTCGAAATTATGATCCATCTTCTTAGTTTCATTTCTCTCGTCCGTGCGGTCACCCCAGTTTTTATTTCATCATTTTTGGGTTTCGTTTGACCTACTTTCACTTTTTTACTAGTTTAATAAGCGATTTAACCCTAAGTTTCACATGGCACATATCCCCTATTATTTAATAATAATCTTTATCTTCCTCTAACTTTGACTTAGCCCATTTTTCCCCTGTCTTGGCCGCACACAACCCAGGGAGGGGGGGGGGGGGGAGAGAGAGAGAGAGAGAGAGAGAGAGAGAGAGAGAGAGAGAGAGAGAGAGAGAGAGAGAGAGAGAGAGATAGGATCTGTGATATTTGGTTTTTAATATTTTTTGTAACAATTCCTTTAATCAAAACAACCCTAACCTAGCCCTAGACCTAGTCACCCACGTTTCCAGCCCTCTACCCACGTCATGTGCCCTCATCCCTTTTAATAGCATCCTAGGGCTTGTTTTTTTCGACAGCAACCAAAAACAAAAACGCGCCGGCCCTAGTTCTTCTACGCACACAGCGCAAACCCCGGCCTTCTTGCGCTCTCTGCCCCTAACCTGCCGTCGACCAGCCTTCTCCCCCTCCTCCGACGTCCCCCACCGCCTGCGCCGACATGGGTCCTGTTCCCCGTCGGAAAAGCCCCGCCTGCAGCTACAGAAATCCGCAGCAGCAGCAGCAGCAGCGGTCGCCACCACCGCTGCACCACCGCCCATGCATCCTCCGGTGTGTCACCACCCCCGTCGACCCCCTTGGACCCTCTGCCGCCTTGGCAGCCCCCTCATGCCTCCGTTGCTTCGAAAATAGCGAGTTCTCGCTGTTTTGCTTCTAATGACGTCTCGACGCTCGTCTCGCCCCCTCGTCGATCACTCTCGCTGTTGGGTTCTTTCGACAGCCCTCTACCTCTCCTAGAGGTGTTTCTCGACGTCACTATCCTCCCTTACGATGCTCAACGTCGTAGTCTTCATGTTCATCGACCCGTTCGTCCTCGTTCGTTGTTACGGCTTCTCGTGAGCCGTAAAACGTCAACCGATAACTTTGCTCGCTGTTTGGAATCTTCTCGCTGATCTGGTCACTGTCCAAGGATTGGCGATCGTATGAATCTATTTTGGAATCTGGACTAGGAGCGCTTTCTTGATTCCAACCCGTGGCATCGCTACCCGACGCCAGTGTAGCTCTCGCATCATGTAAGGGTAATTTTCTGATCACTTAGGACCCCCAACCAATGCATGCTAATCAAGATTAAAATCAGTATTTTAATTGCTTGGTAAATCACTAATGAAGATAATTTAAACTGGGACTGTAGGTTGGTGAATCAGAGCACATAGGTAGATTGGACTGATTGGACGATATTTTCAGAACGGTTGATTGCAGGCAAGTGAAACTTGCAAACTTGTGTTTTAGGCCACGTTTTAGGCCATCCCCGTTTTTAGCGTAAAAGAGACTAGGCGATGAAATGATACTCGCCTAGATGCAATTTTAAGATCTAGCTTGACAACGAAGCTAGATCTGACACCCTGCCATGTCATGCATTCATTTCGCCTGCCACGTTTAATTTCCATATCTGTACACTCTTTACTTTTTCTCTGCCATGCCTGTGATGTTTAAATTCCTTATCTGTACGCACATTATTTGTAATCTTTCCATGCCATGCATCATTCCATGCTAGGCACTTGCGTTGCAGGCACAATCCTATGCCACATACACTTCCTGGCTTGTGATCCAGAAGCGGGCTACATGTGTTGGTCAAAAGCCAATGCCCGATTACACGTGGAGGGGTAGGGTTAAGCGATCACTTGAGCTTAGGAGTTGGCTCGTACAGCCGCTCCAGCCAAAAGTTGTAAACTCTGTGCACGACGTGTTTACTTGACTTGTAAAATCCATGTGAATGTTTTAGTAGCTTTGCTACCCTTGCCATGTCTTACTTGTTGCACTTTATTACTTGTTGCATTCATAACTTAAACTGCCATGTCATTGCATACTTTAGAACTGCTAGGTTGCTTCCCTTTCTTTTAGTTTCCTTGCACAAGTCTCTTGTAGACTTGCTGACATGCGCACTCGTCTCTTTTGAGTGTCACATGTTAGTTGCTGAGCCAGATTCCGTTGCTGAGGACTAGGTGTTTGCTGACTTCGAGCCTGGGTCCACTGTTGATGTGGAGTACGAGGACACCGATGACCAATTGTAGAGACTCTTTGTGTTGCTTTCTGCTTAGTTCCTGTTAGATTGTTGGTGCGTAGCGCCTTTCCTGTTGTACGTTGTTTATTTCTTTGGCCATGCTTGGGGCCTTTTAGACTCTTTCTTTTAGCCTGGTGGCTTTTCTGTGATGTTGAACTTTATTTGTGGACTATTCTGAGATTGGAACTTTATTATCTCTCTTCTTTTATTATTTTTGTTCTGTTTCGCATTTGCAAGGACCTATACTTGGTTATACCAGACGCTTTACAGACTGGAGCCTCACAGCTTCACGTCTGAGCAGACTTTTCACGCCTCGCCTTTCGTTTATGGGAAGCGGGTCACGACAACTGACGCCTGTTTGCTAGCCTTTAACAGGTTAAAGGAAGCACTCATCTCAGCCCCGATAATATAGCCGCTAGATTGGAATTTGTCGTTTGAACTGATGTGTGACGCTAGTGACCAAGCAGTGGGAGTTGTTCTTGGCCAATAGAAGGAAGGAAAGCTTCATGCTATATACTACGCTAGCAAGACCTTGGATGATGCTCAAAAGAACTACACCACTACGGAGAAGGAGCTGCTAGCCGTGGTTTATTCTATTGAGAAGTTCATGTCATACCTCTTGGGGTCCAAGGTGATTATCCACACGGATCACGCGGCGTTGAAATACCTACTGAGCAAGAAGGATGCTAAACCATGTCTGATACGGTGGATCCTCCTGCTCCAAGAATTTGATATTGAGATCAAAGGCAAGAATAGAGCGGAGAATGTAGTAGCAGACCACTTGTCGCGGTTAATCCAAAAGCATGGGAATGACTGCTTGCCAATTGACGATTCTTTCACCGGTGAACAGTTATTTGCGACGAATTCCTCTGAAGATCCCTGGTACGCTGATATAGTGAATTACCTGGTGAGCGGCATAGTCACGCACGTGTTGTCGACCTATTCGAGGAGGAAGTTCCTACACGATGCCAAGAGTTACTTCTGGGATGACCCGTACCTGTTCAGAACATGCGCTGATGGGATCATCAGACGATGTATCCTAAAGGAAGAGGCAACATCCATCATATCGCATTGCCACGATCAACCATGCAGCGGACACGCAGCTGTCACCAAAACCACGGCAAAAATCCTCCAAAGTGGTTTCTTTTGGCCCACTATATTCAGAGATGCGAACGAATACATTAGGAAATGTGATAGATGCCAGAGGACGGGAAATATCACGAAGAAGAATGAAACACCCCCTCATGGCATCTTGGAGATAGAGCTATTTGACTGTTGGGGCGTTGACTTCATGGGACCTTTTCCATCGAGTAACGGCAATAAGTACATCTTGGTCGCCATTGATTACATCTTGAAGTGGGTGGAAGTCATGGCCACCCCGACAAATGACGCGAGGATAGTAGCCAAGTTTTTCAAGAATACCATCTTTCCTCGTTTTGGAGTCCCCCGAACAATCATAAGTAATGGAGGGAGACATTTCATCGAGAATAAGTTCGAGATGGTGCTGAAAAAATATGGAGTTCATCACAAGGTCGCTCTTGATTATCACCCTCAGACTAGTGGCCAAGTGGAGGTATTCAACAATGAAATCAAAAGCATCCTGTAGAAGACAGTTAGTGACTCAAGAAAGGATTGATCACACAAGTTGGGAGACACCCTTTGGGCATATCGCACCGCCTTCAAAACTCCCATCGGCACAACCCCATATAGACTAGTGTATGGAAAAGCTTGCCACTTTCTAGTAGAGTTGGAACACAGAGCATATTGGGCAATAAAGAAAATGAATTATGACTACCAAAGTACCGCCACGAGACGAGCCTTACACAGCAATGAGTTGGACGAAATTCGGCGACACGCTTATGAGAATGCAAAGATATATAAGGAGAGAACCAAGGCTTATCATGATAGGAACATCACGGTGGTTTGCCATGATGTTGGGGACCAGGTAATCCTCTACAATTCAAGATTACACCTCTTTCCCGGAAAATTAAAGTCAATGTGGTCCGACCCTTACAAGATAGTAAGCTTATCTCCGGGAGGTGCCGTTGAACTCAAAGGAAAAAAACAGAAATTTCAAAGTAAATGGACAGAGGATTAAACCGTACAGAACAGGAGAACCAATAGGACAAGAGGAGACATACTTCCAGACTTTTGAAAAACTTGAGGGAGTCGAGCTCATGACTCAAAACGAGTGCTTATTGGGAGGCAACCCAATCTCTCATACCTTAGATTTTCTTTTTTTTCAACTTCTTATTTCTTTTACTCTATCTATCTAAGAAAACCGAATAAAAGGGGTATTCATTCCTCTTAAAAATACAAAAATTTGATGGGTTTCCCCTCTCCACAGGTTGAACGCGAAGGGGCACATAAATCGACGTTTTCAATGGAAGAGAGCTGAAGAAGAGCAGCATATTTGAAGAGAAACCCAAAGAAAAGGAGCTAAAAGGGGGACATAGGAGGCTCGACCGAGCAGCCACTCTGCTCAGTCGAGCAGCACAGACACAAAAAAGAGGGACAAATCATCACTCTGCATGCACGACTCGAGTAGCATCAGCTCGGTCAGAGTAGATATCGACTCAACCAAGCATTCGACTGCTCGGCCGAGCAGCGTAGGGTCGCCCAAACAAAGGAGAATCATCACTTTGTCTACACGGCCCGAGCAGTATTTGCTCGATCTGAGCAGACATCGACCCGATCGAGAAGCCGACTGCTCGGTCGAGTTGAATAGGCTCATAAAAACTTGGAGAAAACGACGTTCTGTCTACATGGTTCGAGCCGCAACAGCTCGGTCCGAGCGATCTCCTGCTCGACCGAGTAATGCCCTGCTCGACCAATCAGGCTGAAGAGAGTATTTGAATTATATCTAAATTTATCTTGCAGCTTGCTCGATCGAGCAATCAGATTGCTCAGTTCGAGCAGGCTGTAGATGATTTCGGGGCTTATTTTAGTCGGGTTCGATCTGTTTATTATCCCCACACCCACCTGTTAACCCTTGACCTTAAACGCCCTACCCTAATCACCCCTGAGCTACCCCTTCTGCTCGACGCGATCAGCCCCTCACAGCCACCGCCCCTCCTCCAGCGCTACTCACAGCCGCCTCCACCACCCAAAGCGGGTCAACCTCTCTCTCACCCTCCCCCGTCTTTCTCTCTCTCTCTTCCCCACACCTAATCGGAGGCAGCCACCGCCGGTGCCGCAGCCACTGGTGGCTCCGCCCACCTCATCCCCCGTCTAATCGCCAACTCAAACCCCACCTTTACCCCTTCCCCGTTGCCCGATACCCAAATGCCCTATGGCATCTCCTCATGTTCGGTCAAGCACCCTTGGTGCTCGAACAAGCACAGTTGGCGCTCGTTCATGATTTACCGACGTACATCACAACTTGGACCGAGCAGTAGAGCTGCTCAGTCAAGTAACCCCAAATCAGCACTTCCCCTATTTTTAACATTTAATATACTGACGTTTTTCTTGTCTCTTTTTCAGGTACGATTTGCCAACGTCAGAAGACACGTCCGGGATCAGCTTGGAGGACACTCCCGATCAGCAGCAGTCACGTAACCTATCGCTAAGCCGTCCCATTCTTGTCTGTACTTTCTTCCCCCTATACACTTTATGCACCACTGCACGCTTTTATTACGCCAGAAAAATGCCTCAACGCTGTGATATACCCACCAACACAGGCACAACAAACCCTAGGCCTACTCGGTGTACCCGTCGTACACCCTCGCCCACTCAAACCAACATTGTTGGCGAAACATCCACCACTTCCCGTCTGCCACCCACCGTCCCACTCCCCCCTGAGCATCTACATATCGGCGATGCATTTTATGACGTAACCTTTCGTGACGCTAACCAGGGCGATCGGTTCATGGCCATGCTCATACTCATATGTCAGGGGGCGGCAATACTAGACAGTCCGTTGAACAGGACTTCCCGCGCCTCTGCAACCTAGTTAAGCATTGGCGAACTGACCCACCTACTGAGTTCCAGCCAGATCCTCCCACATTACCCGACCCACAGTAAAGGGATCCATCACCCCGCCCAGAGGGTGGTGCCCCACGCTTGATGTTGTCCATACCCGTTTTTGCCTCACTCATATTTTATTGTACCCATCTGTCTATTCGGGGCGCTGATCTTAGATAGCTTGGGGGAGGACCCACGCATGCATCATTTTTCCTTCATCATTGCATCATGTAATGTTTTTACATCTTTTTGCACAGTTTTTATTTTATATTCCCCCACCCACCCACCCTATTTAGCATCATCTCCCGCATACTAGCGTTTTCTCAGCAGTGAGGACACTGCTAGGTTTACCTTGGGGATGAGCGCTACCACTTTATTTTTCATTTTTCTTTAACATTTTCCTCCCTTTTTCAGTTTTTTAGTTTATTTTCCACCCCCTTTTCACTTCTTTATCCTTTTTCTCATTCTGCATCATATTTTCTGCTTTTTGCCATACATGCATCCCTCTCTTCATTTTGCTATTTTCTCCGCCTTTTTTTCTTTTTTATGCTAAGGATGTTCTGCATGATGATACTTCTTGTAGCCTTAGTAGTTACTCACGATGCTTGCTTTCTGATGACATGTTATTAGGGTAGTTTCAGTTTTACTTTCTCTATGCGTGCATTTTCTTTTGCCGATCTATCTGATTTAATGCCTGAAATGAATTGAAAATCAAATGCATGAATTAGTATCTTGTATGCGCTATGTTGGGTAATGCACCTAGGTTCACGCATCACTAGAACACTTGGAGCATCTGCTTTATATCTTATTCACTTCTGTTTGTATGCTTGATGCCATTGGGCATATTGCTGCATGCTTTTTTAGTGTTCATCTAGATGAATGAAAATATCCATGCTAGTTATGAGTTTAGTTAGAGTATTATCTTATTAAGCCGTTGTGCACCTCTTATGAGTGAACCGAGAGATTCATTATTTTCCTTCTCCACATATCTTTATAGTTCTCTACATATCAGTTGGTTCCACCCCTACAGCTTCCTGATCGCTCCTTATTTTACACCTTCTTTCTGCATGTTTTCATGTCGTTTTGATCGCCCATATTGCATTTTCCACGGTTATTCGACAATATCGCATTGCTTTTCACTATTTCTTGTTTTTGTCGTATTTCAGGAGATATGGAGCGATATGGAACGAAAAAGAGATCAAAGGATTTTCACGCACTTCGGAGTGTCGACCACGGCTTATTTGAGGAGTTATCAGTGGTTGAGGATGAGTGGAAGAGGAAAGAATTCGAAAGAATCGATGAGGAGACGAGGAGTAGAAGAAAAGAGCCCAGATACAGCCCACTCGGCCGAGCAAACTGCTTACTCGGCCGAGTCAGAAGCTGTACTCGACCGATTGAAACAGATACGCATAGCAAATTTTCAAAGTTTCCTCGGCCGAGCAAGAAAGCTCACTTGGCTGAGTAAGAAAGCTCACTCGCCTGAGTAGAACATGGATTTTATTACGAGAAGAGGCCAAGTTACTGGAAATTCTGAGAAGACCCACGGCCGAGCAAGATTGCTCACTCGGCTGAGTAAAGAAGCCTACTCGCCCGAGTCAGTCTGAGCGATAGACCCCCGAAATCCCCAGACTTTCTGTCTTTTTTTGGGTCTGTCACTCGGCCGAGTGACATAGGTCAATCGGTCGAGTGACGCATTCCGACTGCTACACAGATTGCGATTTCTGGGCTGCGCAGGGGCAAATCTGTCAGGATTTTTGGGCGAATTTGGCTTGTATTTAAACCTAGTTTTATCCCTGGTTTTAGGAGAGACTTCTATTTTTTTACGGCTATTATTTTGTGAAATCTCAGCTGGAGATCATAGGCGACAATTTTGGTTTGTTCTTTCTTGCTAAAACTCTTATTTTTATGAATTGTTTTTTCTCTATAATGAATTGTGCTATGATTCTATTGGTTGTTTCTGAGATTTCCATGATGATTTGTGAGTAGTTTATTCCTTCTAGGGCATGGGGATAAACCCTATGGACCCAATCTTTGAATTGTAATGAATGAATAGAATTGTTGCTAGGATTGAAGAAAGGTTAGGTTTTGATTGATTTATTGCGAGTAGCTAGGAATTTCCATCGATTGGGATTTGCAAGAGATTGGATCCCAATTGATGGGAAGGCCTAATCATTTGACTTAGGTTTATAATTGAGATTTTCTAGATTTGGTTTGCAAGAGATTGGACCAAAGCTAGGATTTTTATTATAAATCTATACTCATATTCGTTTGCAAGAGATTGAACAAATATACGAACTATCATCACCGAGGTCGTAGCTTGATTTTGCACGAGAGTGGGCTCGAGTTGCGATTGGACAATGATGTCGATCTTCACGCTTGTGGCTTAGGTTAGGGTTTACACGAGAGTGGGCCCTAATCTAGGTTGCGATAGACCGGCAATAGCACGAGAGCGTGAGCTTGTTTCTACATTAAGTTGCGACTAGTTCACCTACATTCAAACTTTGCAACATTGAAATTCATAATTCACAAGGATAAGTGACGGTCCGTAGTGGGGATTTCCTATCCCTAGGCGTTTTTATTATATTGATATCTATTTGCTATTATGACATTACCATCAAAACTATTCTTATTCCATCAATAGCTAGGTGATCAAAGTAGGATACTGTCAATTGTCCTCCATGTGTTCGATACCCGCTCGTCACTACGTCGTGCGCTTGCGGTAAAACTACAATCGTTTTTCAGGTGTATATCCTGGTGCGATCAAGTTTTTGGCGTTGTTGCCGGGGAGGCGACGATATTTTTTTCTTTACTTAGTTATTTCTTTTTCTTTTTATTATTTTTATCCTTTTTATTCCTCTATTGTGCTAATGATTCCATCAAGACTCTCTTTTTCTGTGCATGTACATGAGATCAAAGGCGCATCAAGAAGATATATTATTTGATCCCGAGATCGAGCGTATGACAAGGAGGCTTATAGCCGAGAGAAGACTTGCTATAGAAGACAATCATATGAACCGACCGGAGACACCAGAGGAGTTAGCGGCATGCATGGCTAGGCTTGTTTCTATCAGAGATAGGCTACGGCCTAAGACTACTTCTACTACCTCGTCTATTGTGATGCCGGAGTTGGCGACAGACAAGAACTTCGAGCTCAAAATAGGACTCGTGGTTTTGATGCAACAAGACCCATTTCATGGGAACGCCCAAGAGAACCCACACTACATTCTACAGTTGTTCTTGTCCAAATGCGCCACTTTTCAGATGCCCGGTGTACCGTCCGACGCTATCCGACTGTGCCTCTTCCCATTTACCCTTTGGGACAAAGCATTGTATTGGTTGAGGACGCAAGCGGAGGGGATCTTTACCACATGGGATGAGTTGGTGAGCGAGTTTGTTAACAAATTCTACCCACCATCCAAGACAGTCAAGATAAGGAGCGCGCTCATGTCATTCAAGCAAGGACCTCAAGAAACTCTATTTGAGGCATGGGCGCGTTTCAAAGATCTTCAACACCAATGCCCCCATCATAGTATTGAAGCATGGGAGCTTGTGCATAGTTTTTACAATGGATTGCAACCGGGCACCAAGCAAATCATAGATGCAACCGCTAATGGAGCCATTTTATCTAAGACGCCAGATGATGCTACGGCCCTACTTGAAGAGATGGCCTCTAATAACCAACAATGGGGCGACGAGAGAGGACATTCTTCATCCTCCTTGAAGCCAACAAGTATTTATGAGGCAAAGGCCGTAGAGGAGCTCTCTACGAAGTTTGATTCTCTCCACAAGGTTGTGGAGAGATTGGAGAAGTTGATAAGTGATCCGCAGAGAACCCCCACCACATCTACACCGGGAGGAAGTATGGGCGATTGGCAAGACCAAGCCCATGTTATGTATGTTGGAGGAGAGCAAGAAGAGGGAGCTATAGAGCAAGTCCAATATATTGCGGGAAACACCGGTTATTGGGAAAACCCGGCCACGAGAAACCATCCGGGATTTTCATATGCTAATAATGATGGAGCCTTGAATCCACCACCTCAACAACCACAAGCTCAGCCTCCGCAACAACCGCAATATCAACCAAGAGGGCCTCAACAACAAAACTTCCAACCGAGGCAACAAGCGGGACCATATAGACCCCCAGGGTATAATCAAGGGTGGAGAGCGCCTAATCCACCACAAGCACCACCGAGGTCCGACCATGAAGCGAGGGTTGAAGAATTCATGGCGGAGAAAAAGAAGGTAAATGCTAGATTGACCGCTCAACAAGACTCTCTCAACACCCTCGTGGCACAATTATCGGAGCAACTAGCATTGCTCAATAAAAATACTCAACAATTGCCGGCTCAACCGGAGTCAAACCCACGGAGCAATACCGGCCACATCAATGCGGTGGTGGCGGTAACTACTAGGGGCAGGAAGGACACTGCTCCCGCCATGGTTCCAACCAAGGAGCCGGGAGAAGAAATTTTGGATGACAAGGATCCTGCTAATAAGGAGGAGTGCCTGACAGAGCCAAAAGACGGTGAAAATTCCAAAATTATGAAGCCACGTGAGGTGCGCAACTATATGCCACCGGTACCCTTCCCACAAAGGCTGGCAAGAGCAAAGATTGAGAACTGGCTCGCCAAATTTCTTGAGTACTTGCAGGGAGTGAGCCTAAATATCCCTTTCTTGGACGATATTGTAGAGATCCCGTCTTACGCCAAATTCCTAACAGACTTGATTTCAGGAAAGAAGCGAAAGAAGAAGATAATGCTCGCCGAGCAAGGCACATGGTTCACCCGGAAGGAGAAGGAGCCTACAAAATTTAAAGATCCCGGAAGCTTCCGCATCCCTTGCACGCTTGGAGGAGTCCCGCTACAAAATGCTTTAGTAGATTTGGGAGCAAGCGTGAGCCTAATGCCCCTAACTATGTTTAAGAAATTGAATACGGGGATCGACTTAAAGCCGACGGATATGAGAATACAACTCGCGGACGGTCGGGTCACTAGGCCGGTGGGAATTGCGGAGAACATACCGCTCCAAGTACCGGAAGGAATTTGCTTGCCGTGCGACTTCGTGGTAATATATATCAAGGAGGAGGGTGATACGTCACTAATTCTTGGACGCCCCTTCTTAGCCACCGCCGGCGTGATAGTTGACTTGAGAGAGGGAACCTTGTCTTTGAATGTCAGAAACATAGAGGCGGAGCTTCACATTCCTAAGGAAATGAAGCACATGCCTTGGATGGACGACGTCGATTAAGTGGACCTCCTCGACGAGGTCATTGATGATGCTATGCCATATGCTATCGGTGCCTTGCACAATGATGACTTCGAAGAAGGCCAATCTTCTAGAGATGGAGAAATATTGGGAGACCCGCCGGATCATTCTATGGTTGATGACAAGGACGACGCTGACGTCGCAAGAATTATAGAGCTATGCAAGCTCTCCACGGCAAAGAATTTGAAGAAATCTCCGCCGGACAAGAAATTATCGTCACCGGCAAAGAAAAAGAACGGTAAATGCTCAAGCTTGGGGGACTCATCCCCCATTGCTATCCATGATGAGGGGGAGCTGGGGAATGCCAATGAACAACAACATTTAAATCCAAGTGGCCTTCCCGGCAAGTTTGACGCGCGCATCTCATATGCGCCGAATATTGAGCATTAAACGAATATCTTAAGGGGTCGAGCTCAAGACCTTAAACGTGCGCTTGTCGGGAGGCAACCCGACGGTTTTATCTTATTTAGTTGAATTTTTTATTTTATTTTTGTTTTAGATCTTTCGTAGTGTTTAGAGTCAAGAGTCGATAAAAATCCAAACAACGGGCTCGATTTTTCATGACAGGAGATGGAGAACGAGTAACCATTTGAATGGAGGATGACCATGGCAAGGGAGATCACTCCGGGAATGTGCTCAGGCCTAAGGAGGAGGAAGAAACTGACGGGGAGACGAAAAATAGAAAGTGGAGCAAAAACAGAGAGTTGGAGCTGAAAACAGCAGGCCACTCAGCCGAGTGAAATTTTCACTCGGCCAAGCACAGACCCTACACGGCCGAGTAGGGTACTGATCAGGGAAGAACCTAAAAACTACTCTCTGTAATTTATATGCCACTCGGCCGACTGACTATGTCATTTGGCCGAGTGAATCTGACACTTGCAACACTTGAAAAGCACTTAGTGGCAATGTCACTCGGCCGAGTAGCCATTGCCCACTCGGCCAAGTACGATAGCTGCTCGACCGTGTCGCGACTTCTGCTCTGAAATGTTTTTTATTGTGCCACTCGACCGAGTGAACGCGTCACTCGGCAGAGTGAACGCGTCACTCGTCCGAGTGACCCATCCTTTATATACCCAGCGGCCGCGGCTCAAATCCCAAAAAAACTCAAAATTCCCAATTCTCCCCCAAGGCTCTTCATCTTCGCCCTCTCCTCGTCCGAATCGCGTTCACCCTCGGATGAGCTGACTGCCCCGCGACCCACGCCCTCTGCCGCCGATCGTCGCCGTCGACCCCCGTCGCCGACGCCACCCTCGCCCCCGCTGCTGCACACCCCCAATTTCTCCCAAAAATCCTATTTTTCTCCATTTCTCCAATCCGTAAGCCCAACCTCGCCCCAAATCGAAATTAATCTCTATTTATATCTATTATCTCCAATCTTCTCCCATATATATTGATATTCATTGCTGATTTGTCTATTTGTGTTTCAGGCTAGCTTGGGGGAGATACAGGAGTCAATTTGGTGCTTCTCGGAGGAGGCGATTCTCAGCGCACTTCCACTGCTTGCTCTGCATCGTGCTCAGGTATACTCGTTCATAATTTTCAGCACTTCGCATATTTTTTTAGGTAGGCACTTTTCGCGGCTCACATGCTGCCCCGTACTAGGTCACGCACGCAAGCGCCGACTTCCAAGCGGAAGAGGTCCAGGGATCCTGGCTCCTCTTCTGCTAGGGTGGACTCCCCTCCTCCTAGCCCACCACCACCCACACATCCACCTCCTATCGCACCGATTCCATCACCGGCACAGCCTGCTCCCACTATCGATGCGATGGGGATTACGTTCAGAGATGACGCACACCACACCAGATTTGAGCGTATCTCCCATCGCTCGATCGTAACCTCTAGGTTCGCACACCTTGCTGATTTTGAGGGCCTAGGGGTACTTGAGGGGCTACTCCAGTTGTATGATAACGTAGGGTGGCGTGACTTTTTGTCGGTATCGGCGGACACCTATATCCGTCCGACACTAGAGGTCCTGAGTTCTATTGCTAGGACTCCCAGTGGTTGCTCTTTCTGACTGATGGATCGTGAGTGCGAGGTCACTCTCAGCATGCTCCGAGCCTGCTTTCAGTGGCCCCCAGTTTCGGACCCAGACCGAGCCTATAATCCCACGCACATCCCACCACCGTCATTCGACACACACGCATTTTGGACACGTATCACGGGTTCACCTCTCACCTTTGACCCTAGCTGGGCCAAGGCCTCCACCATCCTCCACCCATGCCTCCGCATTGTACAGCGCCTTATGGCGACCACTTTATTAGCGAGGTATGAGCCGGGGACGATGTCGACGCTGGAGCTCTACATGCTCTACGCGATGACTCGATCGCGGGCCTACAAGAGGGATGGGGATGTTTTACTTCCTGCCATTGAGATTGATATTTCCAGTTGGTACTTAGACCGCATCATTATCTCGTCGGTGCTAGGATGCCTATCTATTGCGGCGGTCTGATTACCCTCTTGGCTCCTTTGTGCGGAGTAGACCTCCCTGCTGGTTTGCTTAGACCCCCAGGCCCCACTTCTCTTTCCATATATGTTATGGCCCGGATGAGGATGCTACGCCCTCATGGTCAGCACCACTAGGTATGGCTGCACGGTCCTTTTGGCGCTGATTACATGGTTCTTCCGAGCCCCGCTCGGACCCATATTGGACCCACGAGAGGGAAGTGGATTCCAGCGATGGATCTCCTCATCCCTGGTGTGTATGTGCTTGAGCCTGAGGATGCTCAGCAGGAGCCCCTCCTTCCACCTTTGGACCCTGTGATACCTCAGCCTGCACCTGCTTCGTCTGGTCCTCCCGACACCTCTGTCCACACTTCTGTCAGTGTCAGGAGTACACTAGCTGAGTCCACCACCACCACCACCACCACCACTGTGCCGATATCCATTGACCCTATTTCTGCTGTGAGCCCTAAGCGCCCCACCACCATTATTGAAAGCGGCGGGCCCTCTTTTGCCTCCGTAGTGGAGACCCTTTCTTCTTTCTTATTCTCGACCCCTGGGGAGTCATTTTCTGCACACTTCACGGCCTCCCCAGCCGTCGACACTTCTGTCTCCACTTCAGCTGTCTTCATCGAGAGTGTCGTGACGTCTGTCCCCATTTCTGTGTCACCGACCTCTCTGCCCTCCTCGCCCTCTATCACCATTTCTGCCTCTGCTGCTGCTCCTTCTTCTTCGTCCATTCCTGCGTCTCAGCCTCCCACAGAGGCTAAGCATCTTTTTGTGAGCACAGCACCACAGCCCCACTAGGTAGTTGCACCGGTTATTTACGGTAGCCGTGCGAGGCAGCCCCGGTCCACACTTGTTCGGCCCTCTGCTCCACCTCCCCCGACACCCTAGTTCAGCACCTCCGTGCTCTAGAGGGGGCAGTTACTGGGCTCAGAGGAGACTTTCGGGCTCTCTCCGCTATCGTCAGTGCTGTCCAGTCTCGCGTCGCTTTACTTCCTGGTATTCAGGCTTGCCTGAACCAGATTCTTGGGCGACTGCCACAGCCGCCACCTGCCACTACCCAGCAGCCTCCACGACCACCACCTCCACCAAAGGACAGTGGTGTTGCTCCACCACCGACTTAGGCATACACTGGATGCCTCCTATACTTTTGCTGCTGATATGCTGTCATTTTGTCTGCTGATTTTGCACCCCTCCTCCACACACGTTTTGTTCACTTTTGATCATATCTGTCTATACATTTTGGGAGAGAGGAGGTATTTTTGGGGGCACTCATATTGCACCATTTTGATCTCTGCATGCATCACTTGCATATCCATCTCATTTTTCTTCTATTTCCATCATGCATGCATCCTCACCCACCCCACCCATATCATATTTCTCTGTGTGCCACACTTTGCACATTGAGGACACTGTGCCGTTTAGCTTGGGGGAGTGAGTGTCTCACGTACTTTTCACTTCTTCATTTTTTCTTTTATTTTTCCACCTTTCTTTATTTTACACTTATTTTCACCCACTTTTGCATTTTTTTCTCATGCATCACGTTTTCTTACATTTTTGTGTGCTGCATATGTATAGTAGTTTTCATTTTTCTTTTATCCTTATTTCCTTTATATTTTTTGCTAGAGATGAATTTTCTGTGATGATGATGACGTGGTATTAGCTTATCTCTATATGCATATTATCTTTTCATGCCATCGTTTTTATTCCAGATATCATATGCCATGCATGCCATGCATTCGAGATAGTAACCTCACTTTGTTATAGGAATGTGGATGAAATTCTTCTATTAGCTGAGTCTGACGATTTATATTGTACACTCTTCATAGAAAACACACCAAGCTTCACGCATTGATTGCCTATATTTGGAGTACTGCTTTGTTGTCTGATATCACTTCTTATTGCTTGAAAATTGTACGCTTCACTTTTAGGTTGATTGAATGTATGCTATATTGATATAACTGGATTAGTTTACTTTCTGAGATCAAACTGAGTAGATTACATTACTCTGCTGAAAGTTGTCATGCACATTCTATAGAGTGAACCGAGTGTTACATATTTTTCTTTCTCCACATATCTTGAGCATTATTTCTATATTTAAAATCATTGGTGAATCTCCCTTTAGCGAATATTACATTGGCATATTCCCCCGCTACAAAAAGTCCATGGTCCAACACCGCAAAATCAAAAAGAAAAAAATATTCATGTATATCTCTCTATCTTTTGATTTGGGATCACAGTTGTATATACTATTTCTCTATTAAAAAAAGAAAAAAAGAGAAAAAGAAACAAAAGAGAAAAGAAGTTCATACATGATCCCACTTCATATTCTCTCTCTTTCTTCCCTCTTTTATTTTTGTTTCTTGGAGCTTCAAAAATGTGGAAAAGTCCTATTGATTTATTTGATGCCGCCATGCTTATAGATAAGCTTTGGGGAGAGGATCCAATGATGTGTGAGAGTGTGACTACTTGACTGTGCATGACAACCTAGGCTAGGTAATTTTCTATACTCAGGGAGATTGCTAAAAGTTTTACGAAGTCCAGGAATTGAAACGTAGCATACATCTCATGAAAACCACTCCTTTCTATTCTTATTGCTTCATATTGTGTGATACCTCTTATACTCCAAGTAGAAATCGATCAATTGAAAAGTGTGTGGTCTATGATTTTGTATATTACTTTAAATGCTTCAGACGATGTTAATTTTAGAAGGATTCCTTATTTCCTATTGTTTTGATATTCTTGGGTTTCTATATCGAATGCATCCCTATATGATCATGATATCGAGATAAAAATCTTTTGTCATGTTTTATTCGCCGTATGCTATTTGAGTAAGTGAGTCCACGTCCTGAGAAAATGATATAGTCCCTCCTTCTTTGTTTTCTTTTCTATCTTCTTTTCCCTTTTTCCTTATTTTTACCCGCCAGGTTCGCTTTTTACTCATCTTCCTCGAGGACGAGTAAGAGGTAAGCTTGGGGGATTTTGATCGGTCCTTATTTTACACCTTTTTTCTGTATGTTTTCATGTCGTTTTGATCACCCATATTGCGTTTTCCACGGTTATTCGACGATATCGCGTTGCTTTTCACTATTTCTTGTTTTTGTCGTATTTCAAGAGATATGGAGCGATTTGAAACGAAAATGAGATCAAAGGATTTTCACGCACTTCGGAGTGTCACCCACGGCTTATTTGAGGAGTTATCAGCGCTTGAGGATGAGTGGAAGTGGACAGAATTCGAAAGAATCGAGGAGGAGGCGAGGCGGAGAAGAAAAGAGCCCAGATACAGCCCACTCGGCCGAGCAAACTGCTTACTCGGCCGAATCAGAAGCTGTACTCGGTCGAGTTAAATGGATACGCACATCAAATTTTTAAAGTTTCTTCGGCCGAGCAAGAAAGCCTACTCGGCCAAGTAAGAAAGCTCACTCGCCTGAGTAGAACATGTATTTTCTTCTGAGAAGAGGCCAAGTTACTGGAAATTCTGAGAAGACCCACTCGGCCGAGCAAGATTGCTCACTCGGCCGAGTAAAGAAGCCTACTCGTCCAAGTCAGTCAGAGCGACAGACCCTCAAAGCCCCCAGACTTTCTGTCTTTTATTGGGTCTGTCACTCGGCGACGCATTCCGACTTCTACGCAGATTACGATTTCTGGGCTGCACAGGGGGAAATCTGTCAGGATTTTTTAGGCGAATTTGGCTTGTATTTAAACCTAGTTTTATCCCTAGTTTTAGTAGAGACTTCTATTAATTTTTGACAGCTATTCTTTTGTGAAATCTCAGCTGGAGATCATAGGCGACAATTTTGGTTTGTTCTTTCTTGCTAAAACTCTTATTTTTATGAATTGTTTCTTCTCTAGAATGAATTGTGCTATGATTCTATTTGTTATTTCTGATATTTCCATGATGATTTGTGAGTAGTTTTTTCGTTCTAGGGCATGGGGATGAACCATATGGACCCGATCTTTGAATTGTGATGAATGAATAGAATTGTTGCTAGGATTGAAGAAAGGTTAGGTTTTGATTGATTTATTGTGAGTAGCTAGGAATTTCCATCGATTGGGATTTGCAAGAGATTGGATCCCAATTGATGGGAAGGCCTAGACATTCGACTTAGGTTTATAATTGAGATTCTCTAGATTTGGTTTGCAAGAGATTGGACCAAAGCTAGGATTTTTATTATAAATCTATACTCATATTCATTTGCAAGAGATTGGACGAATACGAACTATCATCACCTAGGTCGTAGCTCGAGTTTGCACGAGAGTGGGCTCGAGTTGCGATTAGATAATGATGTCGATCTTCATGCTAGTGGCTTAGGTTAGGGTTTGCACGAGAGTGGGCCCTAATCTAGGTTGCTATAGACTGGCAATAGCGTGAGAGCGTGAGCTTGGTTCTACATTAAGTTGTGACTAGTTCACCTACATTCAAGCTTTGCAACATTGAAATTCATAATTCACAAGGATAAGTGACGGTCCGTAGTGGGGATTTCCTATCCCTAGACACTTTTATTATATTGATATCTATTTGCTATTGTGACATTACCATCAAAACTATTCTTATACCATCAATAGCTAGGTGATCAAAGTAGGATACTGTCAATTGTTCTCCCTGTGTTCGATACCCGCTCGCCACTATGCCGTGCGCTTGTGGTAAAACTACAATCGTTTTCCGGGTGTATATCCGGGCATGATCACTACCCTTACCATATCTCACTTCCCAAAAATCTCAAATGGAAAAAGTATAGCTTCTGAATGAAATGAAAAAAAGGAGAAAAAAATGTGTGTATATATATGTGAAAAATAAAATAAAAGAAAGAAAGAAAATAAAGGAATAAAATCATTTTTGTACTTTCATTAGAAGCTATCACATATATACTGGGAAAAAGAATAAAAATTCCACATCCTATTCCTAGAAGCGACGCCTCAAGCAAAGCTTGGGGTGAACCAACTGATCACATGAGTGAGTATGACATTAGAGTGGAGACGGTGCATAACGGGGATATTTGATATTACTTAAACTTTATGAAACACTTTAGTTTTGGGAGATTTTTCATGACTCGAAATGAATAATTGAATAGCATGATCCTTTCTATTCTCTACTGCATGTTGTGTGATTTCTATATGCTCCATGTGCATCTGTGATTGAAAAGTGCATTGTCAACTCCTTTTATACTAGACTCTATGGACTGCTTGAGATTGAAATGAGTTGATGGCATTATTTCAGTAGATCCATATCTTTTGTCTGTATTGCATGCTCGACATATGATCTGTAAAGCTTGAAAGTACCATTAGCATGTATCTTTACTATTCAGAGCATCGTGATATACTGCTTAGGCCTGAGATCTGACCGAACAACCTTAGTACCCTCCACTCATTTCCATTCCCGTTTATTCTTATTTTTATTTCTCTTTTTTTTCGTCCCGGCGTACTTAGTATTCGTCTTCCTCAAGGATGAGTAAGAGGTAAGCTTGGGGGATTTTGATGTGTCTATATTTTACATCTTTTTCATAGCATCATGACATCGTATTCCATGTCATTTTCGCATTCAAATCCAGTATTTTCTGACGATATCACATTTCTAACATTATATTCGAGTTTCGTAGTGTTTTATTAATTTTTAAGGATTTTGGAGAAATTTGGGAACCGATCTGGGTACGGACACATCTGACACGCCCGTAAGCTCGTTGGCAAATCTCTACGAAAGTTTGCCAAGTTTTGATAGCCATGGAGGAGTAGAGGAGAGAACGAGGAGAGGAGGAGCTTAAGAAGCTCCAAAAAGAGTTTCCCAGGCGACTCGACCGAGCAGAGCTGTTGCTCGGTCGAGTAGATGCAAATTGAAGAAATGAGCAGAGCTCTGCTCGGTCGAGTAGATGCAAATTGAAGAAATGAGCAGATACGCAGCTTGCTCAGACCGAGCACTCATGGTGCTCGGTCGAGCAGCTCTTAATTCAAATCCCTTGCACGGCCCGAGCAACTTCTTTAGTGCCCGAGTCAGCTGTCTGCTTGACCGAGAAGAGCTGACTCGGGTCATGCAGACAAAGTGAAGATTTTGGATGAGTGCGATTCACTGTCATGCTCAGTCGAGCAGTACATCTGCTTGGCCCAAGCAACCGACCAAGCAACCTACTGCTCGACAGAGTCACCCACTCGATCGACGATCCTGAAGGACATTTTTGGAAAGATTTTGGGAGCGGCTGTTGTGCGTTTGGGGAGTGAAGTAAGGGAAGCTGCGACATCGTTTGGGAGTCGATTCATTGTTAATTTTTGAATTAATTTTTGGAGAGGAGATTAGAGAGAAAAACTTGTTAGATCTAGATTAAACTTTTGAAGATTATTGGATCGAATTTATTGGAAGTTTATTTGCTATTCTCGCGTTCTTGGAATCTTGTCTTTCTTTGATATCTATTACTCGCTGTAAGTTTCTCAACCTATTTTCTATCAATTTGCTATGACGTTTTTTCCTAAAAATTTTGTTTTTATTCGTCAATAATGTCAAGAGTGAGTAGTCTTTTCTAGGGTTGATGGGTTAGCCCTAAGACCCTGGGGGAGATGTAGATACGGATCCCTGGGTTGAATTGGGGATAAAATGGTTGTATTTCGGTCGATCCTACCGAATCCCTAGGATAACCCGTACTGAGATCATGCCCACGTTCTGTGGAATTGATGTGCTTAAGGGGTATCCTTAGGATTCGAATAGGAAAATCGATGGATCCAACCAGGGCTCGTGACCATGCCCGGCTCGTTCCTTGAGGGGATCCATCGACGAACTATATCTCTACGTTGACAGCTACCGCTATTGCGTCAACGAGAGCCATTGAAATACCTCGCAATTCTAACCCACGAGAGTGTTACAAATTGGGAGATTAATTCCATAACCCTAATGCAACGTAAGGATTCTATTCCAACGTCGATCCCCGACGGTCTTAGCGGTGATCCCTAATGCCCTAGTCCTTTTTATTATTAAATCAACAACGATACCAAAACCAATTCTCTTAACCCGATAGCTATATCACTTCGAGATATAAAAGTAAGCTGAGAACTCAATTACACTGTCACTGTCCCTGTGGGATTCGACATCTTTTATACTATAATCTGACACCGTCTGCTTGCGGATAGAGCCCGGAATTGACACATAGGGGCCATACCACGCCTGGCGACCGTGACACCGCCGGGTGGAATCTAGGTGTAGGTTTCGGTGCGTCAAGTAGCAAGATAATTAAAAAAATGAAATGAAAAGGATGGAAAGACAGGAAATGGTGAGGGTTGCTAGCAAATTCTTCGAGACAAAAAATAAACTGAGATACACCGTAGCTGTCCCCTGCAATGGCGCCAATAACTTGACGCACCCCAAACTTACACCTAAAATCCACCTAGCGGTGTCACAATTGCTAGGCATAGTATGGTTCCTAGGTGTTGACTCTGGGCTCTATCTGCAAGCGGACGGTGTCAAATTATAGTATATTAGATTATGGAATCCCACAGGGACACTGACGGTGTATTGGAGTCTCAGATTATCTTTAGATCTCAGAATGAGATAGCAGTCGGTTTAGGAAGGTTGATTGTGATGGTGTTATTGGTTCGATATAAAGAGAAGCTAGGGCCATAGGGATCGCCGCTAAGACCGTCGGAGGTTGATGTTAGAATGGGATTCTTACGTTGCATTGGGTTTAGGGGGTTGATCTCTCAGCTCATACCACTCTCGTGGGTTAGAGCTTCGAGGTATTTCGATGGCTCTCATTGACGCAATGGCGGTAGCCGTCAATGTAGTGATATAGTTCGTCGGTGGATCCCCTCAAGGCACGAGCCAGGCATGGTCACGAGCCTTGAGGGAATCCACTAATTCCCTATTTAAATCCCAAAGATACTCCTTAAGCTCATCAAATCCACCGACCGTGGGCATGATCTCACTACCAGTTCTCCTAGGGATTTGGATGGATCGATCGAAATACTCCTCTTTTATTCCCAACACAACCTAGAAATCCAGATCTACATCTCTTTCCTAGAGTCTTAAGGCTAACCCATCAGCCCTAGGGAAGACTACTCACACATAGCAATTACGACAAATAAAAATATAGTTTTTACCATAGAAAACATCGTAGCAATGGAATCGAGCGAGAATTAAAGATCTTACGTACCGAAAATGAGAGAGAACGATAGCTGATAGATATCCAAAGAACTTCCGCGTATTCGAAGATGCAAGAGATAATAAAAATATAATCTTTAGCCAAAAACGGCTCAATTCCAAAACCTAGATCTAGAATACAATCAATTTTAGATCTCACTCTTAAGCGTAATTAAAAACATCATGAATCCCCCCCGAAACATCAGTCAAAAATAACTGATACATCGAAGTGGGGCTCCCACAAAAAATATTAAATTCTGAAGTTTTGAGGCCCATGTGTCGCTGACCGAGTCGGCTACTCGATCGAGTAGACGCCTACTTGATTGGGTCGGCGCCTTAGCTGCTCTTTGCTGGGCAAAGGTGTCTGAGCTACTCAGTCGAGTAGCCCACCTACTCGGTCGAGCTGTCAGTAGATCGGAGCTCTTCTTCCAAAGTGTCGCTCTGCCTACTCGGCATGAGTAGGCCTTGCTCGGTCGAGTCATCTGCTGGCTTGGTCGAGTAGGTCCTGCTCGGTCGAGCAGGATGTTGATGGGATGGAGATCAAAAATAGGAACGACTCGGGCCGAGTCGTCACTCTGCTCGGTCTAGTATGATGCACATTCTATTTTCTGCTGGGCTCGTGTATCAGCTCGATCGAGCAGCTTGTGCTACTCAGTCGAGTTGCCTGGGAAAGATCCATAATGACTCCTTTCTCTTGCTAGCTTCTCATCTTCTCCTCCCATATGCTTCTGAACCTCGAAAAACTCCTGTAGAGCCTCACCAACGGACTCACGGACGTGCTGGATGTGTCTATATCTCAAAATGGCTCCGAATCGCTCCAAAATCCCTGAAAATTCACAAAGCTCTACGAAACTCGAATACGGCATTAGAAGTGTAGTATCGTAAGAAAATGTAGGATTTGGATGCAGATGTGACATGAAATGCAAAGAAATGATGCTATGAAAAGATAGAAAATATGGACACATCAACTTTACGCAAGCGTACGATGTCAAGTAATAGTATAAAAGATATCGATCCCATAGGGAAGGTAGAAATGTTATTGTCTTGGGCTATTTTTAAATCTCAAAATTTAGGTAGCAGTCGGTTTCAAAAGATTGTTTGCTTATGATTGTGAACAATTAATAAAGACTAGGGCTTCAGGATTCACCACTAGGATCATCAGATGTCGATGCTTGGGTAAGACTCTTACGTTGCATTGGGTTTACAGGGATTGTCGCATCCAAGATGTGAAATTCATAGTTCTAAGCACCATGAATCTAACGTATCGCATTAACCCCGCTCTCGCGACAGGCGCTCATGACACGTGCAATAAGAATCGACAAAATTTATGCCACTCTCAAGGATAGAATGATCTCAACTCATGCCACTCTCGTGGGTTAGAGCTTTGATGTATTTTGGCGGCTCTCATTGACGCAATGAAGGTAGCTGTCAATTAGTGATATAGTTCGTCGGTGGATCCTATCAAGACACGAGTCGGGCATGGTCACGAGTCCCAATTGAATCCACTAACTCCCTAATTAAGCATATAGGATACTCCTTAAGCCAATCGATTCCACCGACCATGGGCACGATCTCAGTACGAGTTCTCCTACAAGCTTTGCAAGATCAACCAAAATATGTTCTTCTTATACCAACGCAACCTAAAAATCCTAACTTTGCATCTAAATCCTAAGATCCAAGGGCTAATCCAATAGCCCTAGATAGAACTACTCACGCATCATAGAAATAACGCAAAAGATTCATTAAATGCAATGGAATTCATTATGGCGATAAAAAGCATCAAAATCAATAAAGAGTTTAGAAATTCGTTACCAACGCGTCATGGAGCAATAACAATCCATAGAGAATTAAGAGAATAAGATTCCTTGCACGAAATAGCAATAAAAATCCAAGCTTTGCTTCACAAAAATAGCGATGGCACAAACTCTCAAAAACCTAATTAAAACTAAACTAAAAGTTTCTCCAAAGTTCCTCTCTTCAAAATAAAGCTAAAACGTGCTTAAATACTTAGGGTGGAAATACCAAAAATCTCCAAAAATCTCCAAGAAGCAGAGGCCTGCTCGGTCGAGTCGGCTTCAGACACCGCTTGTTGTTGCTTCTGCTTTTGGGTGACACGGGCTCCGCAGTCGAGTAACCCCCTACTCGGTTGAGCTACAGTAGATCAAAACATCCTCATAAATGCTGCTCTGTTTCTTGACGACTCGGGTCAAGTTGGTGAACTGCTCGGTCGAGTTGCTTTGTTGCTCGGTCGAGCTAGGGTGCCTTGGAAAAAAGCTCAAAATCTTCATCTGTTTGGTGACTCGGGTCGAGTCGGATGTCTGCTCGATCGAGTAGGTTGAGGCCGTTTCCTATGTGATTTCTGCATTTCAGCTCAGCCGAGTAGCTGATGCTACTCGGTCGAGTCACCTGGGAAACTGAACTGTAATTGAGGCCATGGCTCTTTTCTCTCGCTCTCTTCTCCTCCTCTCCTCCGATCTTCTTCCATATCTCGGCAAACTCCCATGGAGCCTTACCAATGACGTCTCGGACGTGTCGGATGTGTCCATGTCTGAAAATAGCTCCAATACGCTCCAAAACTCTTGAAAATCCATAAAGCTACACGAAACTCAAATATGCCTTTTGAAACGCGATAATATATGAAAATATGGAGTTTGGAGGTGAATATGACATGAAATGATGCGATAAAAACATGTAAAATATGGACACATCACTATTCAGATTCAATCCTCAGTACTCGGTGAAGTGTGGTTTTCCAAGTTTCGCCATAAATCAATACACACGTCTATTGTCTCTAGGGTCCACGCATAGAGTGGGTTTCTTAGTGTCAACCTAGGTCGGTTTCAAGTACCCATCTCAGGGGTCGCGAGGACGGCGAAAGCTAGGGTATTTCAAGGTGATTGAGTTTAGACTGTGAACTATTCACATATTCAAATCGATATTATGGAAATCGAGCATTAAAGTTTGGAAAACCAATTTCAATTCGAGATTCAGCGCACATAAAAACTCGTTTTCAAGAAATTCTCGAGGCGAATGCAAGTATGTACAAGTGCATGCATTAAGGTGTAGGATGTATGATGCGAATGTAGATATTTCTAGAGTTTTTGATTTTTTTTTCATTTTTTTTGGTTTTTGGGTGCATATAGTAAGTTTAAACAGGATGTATATGAAAAGGAGAAAATGATGGAAAATAAGAAAGAAAAAGTGAAAATAAAATGAAAAGAACGATAAAAGTGGGGAAATAAGAATAAGAGTGAAAAAGAGAAAATAAGCGCGAAAGAGCTCGTCCCCCAAGCTAAACCGAGCGTTGTGCTTAACGTGAATAAAACACAGAAGACAAACGTGAGGACAAATAAAAAGTGGGGAATGAGACCCGGGAGCATCCCCCAAGCTGTGTAAAGCCGTGCCTTAAAATGATGTACGTTTGCTATGCATTGGCTAAATAGGTGTGGAGGTTGGGGGACATGAAGTGATGTCGAAGAATCGGGGATGAAGCATGCATTGGATTTTAAGGGTGAAATGTGAGAGCACCGCATGGGGGGTGAAATTTATTCAAAAGAAGATGATTAATCCTAATATGTTCCTTATGCTACCAAGAGGATACGAGTTTATTCTTTATACCCAGAAAGCATGTAAAATTTAATTACACTACTGGATTTGGATTCACCTGATCAAATGGCAGATCCAAAAGATCCAATGGAGCGGGTAGCTGCTCTTCCTTCTCCTTTCGTGGCTCTATCAAAAAATCTGTACCACGAACACCAACAGACCCTAGCAATGCTCCCACAGCTCCTTTTGAGGATGTCCACCTGTGACCTGCAAAAGAAGAGGAGCATCAGTCCATGATGATGAAGATTTTCCCAATTTAAATGTATTCCAGAGGTGATCGTCAAAATGTGATAAAATATGTGAAATGGGTTGACGAAAACTCCCTAGAAATGAATTGCAATCTCTCGATGAAGACGCTTTCGTTGTAAGTCCAAGCTCGTAGGTACACTCTTCAGGCGCAATTATGACCCAACATACCTCCGTTCCTGCGGGGGGGACGTTGAGTCATTAGAATCCGATTCTAAAGATGTAGAAAATGTAATGTGGGATTCAGATTGAGGGAGTGTGGGGTCTAGATGTCCTCCTTGTATAGCGTATGTAGCCGGTGGATAACTCACATTCTTATCCCCTATATGAGTGCCCTCATATCGATGCGTATGGGGGTAATCATCCATCTCGTCATCGGAAGAGAAAATTGGATCATGAGGGTCAGCGAGCTGCACCTTATGAACCAAGCTATCTTGATGGATGTGAGAGTCAGTGACTCGCGTTTCGGAAATGGTACCTGCATGGCAGAGTAAACTTATATTAAAAATTTCCAAGTTTATTTCGTATGAGGTACCGTTTTTGCTGTAGGATGGAAATGATGCATGAGACGCGGCCACAGTTTCCATGTAATCACACGCATCTTCAGGCTGCAAGTCGAAGAATTGACCTCCATTCATCGTCGTTATGAATTCCTGCAGAATGTAGTGCAATCTCCACTGAAGAAGGAAATGAGGTCGTGCGTGCTCATCCCATGCTCCGGCAGTCCGTCCACTAATCTGATGAATTTTTTCCAAGCTTGCCAAAGCGTCTCTTTAGTGAGCTGGAAGAAGGAAGAAATCTGACCTCGCGGTGTACGGAGTTGCCTCACCTGAAACCCAATGGAGGGGGTGTCTCCTCAATCAAGGCTATCCCATCTTGACGATATTTGTAGACAAATCGAATCCCAACCAAGAAAATGTGACTCCCCTTGTGATATGACCAGTCGGTTCACATTCTGGGCAAGTTCAAGAAGTTGGGCTTGGGAATTGGTTTGGGTTTTGAACCATTGAGCTTCGTCTCGGAGTTGGTCTTCTAGGAGCAACTGGATATGGGATTTTTGTGGTGGAGGGTTGTGGTTAGAGGGCTCAGTAGATAGGTTATGGGTATATGATGGTGGGTTGCATGGGTATGTAAAAGTTTTGCATTGGGTGAAGACATGCCCAGGCATCCCACATCTAATACACAACGCTGCAACCTGAGGAAATTCATTATGGCCTCCAATTTGATCATTCGGCAGGAATATACTGTCGAGACTCTCTATGTAGGATCCATTGGGCATCCACATCTTCTCTGGGGAGTGCCTGAAATATGAAAAATTCGCTATGAGGAGCGCGTAAGTAGTTCAAGAGATTTGCAATAAGGATAACGTCGGTGGTGATGAAAAATCTTGCTTATTAGAAATTTTTATAGTTTTTGAATGACACGTAGTCTAGATAATCCTAGATCCAACTAATATCAACCCACTTGTGCCTCCCCGGCAACGGTGCCAAAAACTTGATAGCCAAATTTTAACATTTGTAAACCGCAAGTGCACGGCTTCGTCGTAGCACATTACAGGTCGTCCGCAGAGAGGTGGAGTGGTCGAGTACTAGTTTGATCTTGGGTTGTTGTTAGGTACGTGCGGTGTGATGGACAAGATGAGATTCACAAAGATAATATGGTGGATTCAAATATACACATGAAAGGAATGATCACAACCACAAGAAACAATAATCAAAGAGGCTGAGAACACCAATCAAAACAGCAATGAACAAGATTCAACAAAATAGAGAGGAATAAATAAACTTATCTCCTTGACTCATACCCAAGAGTTGTCAATCCTTAGTTACAGTCAAGAGGGAAGCCTTAAATCTACTCTAATTTAGTCCTACTCCTAAAGAAAACTGAAAATGAGGAAGAACTAGGGTAAAAACACATTCCCCAGCGGCCTCCCCCATCCAGCGGTGCCCTGCTTTCCTTTTATAGGGGCTCTCAAACCCCTCTAAATCAGGCAGAGACCAGACTTGATGCGGTCGCATCGTGAAATTACACGGCCGCTTCGAAGCCTTCTTGTAGCCCGATTGACGCGGTCGCGTCAATAGAGACGCGACCGCATCGGGAAAAGCTACACGGCTGTGTGAATTGTTGACACGGCTGTGTCGTTAAGCATAGGGATCCATAAATTCATGGCCGCGTCGACCTACTTAACGCGGGCCGCGAAAGTCTCTGTTTCTCTCTACTCTCTTTATTCTTCAAGTCTTCTGACGCGGCCGTTTGGTGGAGATTGATGCGGTCGCGTGGATGATTCTTCTTTGGTGGATTGACGCGGCCGTGTGATCATGATGACGTGGCCGCTTGAGGCTCCATTCTTCATAAAGTATTCTCCCTTGCGCATTTCGATCACCCGGCTTTGATTCTTCCTCCTCTTTATGTTAATTCTCACCATATGATCCTAATCGGTACATATCTCCTGGAAAGCTTAGAAAAAACAATAACAGCAAGATAAAAGACAAATCAGGGAGAAACATGGAGAAATGTAGAATAAAACGGCGTAAAACATGCATGAAAAAAAAGTAGAAAACTGTATACAATAAACACTTATCAACATGTCTGTTTCCCATCCCAAACACACTGTGCTCTCTGAACTCTATCTTCTCGGTCTTGGCACCCTTCAAACGATCTCCAACGATCAGCTTTTGCATAAATCCATTTCGACCACATGCCCGAGACGCATGTGCCACAACAATGAGTCCCCTCGATCGTCCTCATGAGTCAGAGTTGTTGTGCCAGCTACGACCAAACCATCCAAGTAAGAGAGGTTTCCTCATCGCTTCCATTTCATCACGATCATTGCTCCTTGAGTCACAATAGGGCTCCATTCTTCATCGTCACTGGACAGTTCTTGGCTTTGAGTAAGCCAAGCGATATGAGGTTACACTTTAAGTCAGGAACGATGTGTACATTATCGATGTCTCGTGTAACACCATCGCTCTTCCTCATCCGCATTGTCTTGATGCCAGCAGTACTACAAGCTCGTTCATCGCCCAATAAGACTGTACTCTTACCCCCTTCTCGAAAGGTCGTAAAGTACTCTTGATGTGGCGTCATATGGAACGAGCACCCAGAGTCGAGCAGACAACCATCTGATGTCATGCCCTCCGAAGTACCGACCAGAACCCATTCCTCGACCTCAACATCCTTCGTGACGTTGGCTGTTGCGTAATGCTTCTTCTTTACCTTCGGACAGTCTCTGACCCAATGTCCTCTTTCTCTATAGAAAGCACATTGGTCCTTAGATAAGTCCTTGCGTTGAGGGCTTATGCTTTTGTCTCTGGACTTGGATCTAAAATATCCTTCCTTGCTCCACCCATCTTTACACTACGACCACTTACGATCGTAAGAGCGTCGCTAGCTCAGCTACTAGTGTCTCCATCGTTCTTCCTAAACTCGTTGCTCGTCAGAGCATATGACATATCTTCAAATGTGATCAATTCCTTATGATAGTTTGTTTATATATATAGTTTTCATCATCATTTCATTCATATTTTACTCGACTTTGTCTCGTTTTTTGTGCCATTTTTACTCTTTTTTGTTCCCTTTTACGCTTTTGGTCTTCCCGATGCCTTTTCAGGTGAAATTGGAGCAAATTGGAGCATTGGGGAGCATTTTGGCTCTTATGGCTTTACCTCATAGGCTTTGAGTTGGAGCTTGCCTTTGGGAGACTTCATGACTTAGAGCCTTGATGCTGGAGTTGGAGATGTGAGCATGGAGGGTGGAGGAATGCTAGAAGCTTGGAGTAGTGGAGCTAGATGCCCTGGATTTAAAGCCCAAGAGTCTGGAGCATGGCAGCTTGGAGGAGATTTATATACTTGGAACATGGATGAAAATACTGAAGGATTGATGGGTTGGAGCTTAGGTTTTTGGAGCTTGAAGGAAAGCTGGAGATGAGTGGGGGCTCAAGGAATGAAGATGAAGATAATGTTGAATGCTGAAGCTTGAATGCTGAAGCTTGGGAGATGGAGCTTGGAAGCCTGGATCTGGAAGCCTAGGAAGTGAAGCAGAGTCCCACGAGGCCGTATGGGTTGATCCCATATGGCCGTGTCAATACGAAGCCAGGAAGGAAGGGAAACACATGGCCGTGTGGACCCATTCATACGGCCGTGTCATCAACCAAGGGGAAAGGAATTTACTCTATGCGGCTGTGTGAACGACATTCACATGGCCACATCATTCTTTTACAAAGCTACATGCGACGCGGCCACGTGGTTCTTGCAACGCGGCCGCGTGGTTCTTGCCATGCGGACGTATGAGATCAGGTTTGAGGTTTGCGAGCCGACTTCCTAGGGTTGTATAAATACTTCTGGGCACCGTCATTGGAGGGGAGCCGAGCTTTAGGCTCATTTTATCCCCTTTTACTGTTCCATTGCTTATCTAGTAGTATTTTATGGTTTTAATTCGTTTTTAGTTAAATTCTTGGAGAGTTTTCTCTTTGATTTGTAAAGGAACTGACGACCCTCTTGCGGATTAATGAGATAAGCTTTTCTCCTGCACTTTCCTTAATATTGTTGTCGTTATTTTGTTGTTCTTGCTATTGTTATTTGTTGATGTTGTGGCTGTGGTTGTGGTTGTTGTTGTTGTGTGGATATTGTTGTGTTGTTGTTTCAACATTTTTCCTTTCATTTCTATTATCGTTTCCCCATCTCCATGTTACTTCCTATGTTAAACCCCCGTAAATCCGTATATCCCTTCTAATTGATTAACATAGCTAGTTTATAACCCGAAATCAAGCTAGTACTCGATCAATCTGCCTCCCTGTGGACGACCCGTAACGCGCTAAGACGACGACGTGTGCTTGCAGTTTACAAATATTAAAACTCCTACCAAGTTTTTGGCGCCATTGCTGGGGAGGTGTAGTTTGATTGATATTAGTAAGATTAGGGTTTGCTAGAATACGTTTTATTCAAAAACTATAAAAATTCCAATAACAAAAATTTTTCCACCACCGAATATCAATTTATTTGCAATTCTCTTGTACCACTGACGTGCTTGCCTTAGCTTTATCTTTGACATTTCAGGTGTTATTTGGAGAATATGTGGATGCCCAATAGATCCTATGTGGAGAGTCTTAGCGAGTTGTTTTCACGTGATTCTCAGATTGGAGGTTACGATCATATTCCACATGTTGCAGCGCTTGGTATAAGATGTGGGATGCATGGGGATGTCTTCGCCCAATGCCAAAATTTTACGCACCCCTACAACCCACCATCATATATCCATAACCTATCTTGTGAACCCTCCAACCATAACCCTCCACTACCACCACAAAAATCCCACCTCGAGTTGCTTTTTGAAGAACAACTCTGCGACGACGCTCAATGGCTCGAAACCCGAAGCAATGCCCAAGCCTAACCCCATGAACTCACCCAAAGTATGAACCGATTGGTCATATCATATGGGGATTCACATTTTCTTGTTAGGGATTTGATCGCTCTACAAACACCATCCGGATGGGATAATCTTGATGGAGGAGTCACCTCCACCATCGAGACTCAAGCAAGGCATAAGCACGCGTGAGCTCCTCTGTATTTTCAATGGAGGACTGCACTTTGACCTGCAAGAATCCATGGTGAATAAGAATTGAGAGCGATTCTTCGACATGCCACCTATGGATGCATGTGAGTACATGGAGATCGCAGCCGCATATCATGCATGCCACATATTGGAAAGAGGTAACTCATATGATTCAAATCTGAAAATTTTGACATGAGTTTATTTTCCCATGCAGATGCTACCACCGAGGCCTACGTCCATCACCACACCGAATACGTTATATCTCAGGTGGATGATGAACAACACTTTGGCCCGTGCGCGGACACAATTTCTCTTGGAGAGGTTGGTAATGAGCAAGGACCATGACACGGCACCATCAACCCCACGGAAGATGACGATATGGATGGTGGAACATTTGTACGAGTTGAGGGGAACGCCATTCATTATTACTTCACCACGGAGGACAGAAGTGAGGTGTAATTGGGCGAGAGCAAGATTTCAGACATCAAGGAACCTAAGTCATTTCCCCCATATGATAGCACCCCCCCACTTCGTACCACATGAGATCATCGAGGAGACTGTGGAAGACCACACTGACAAGGAGGATGAGAGCGAGAGCACTCCATCATCGCCTCCACATGACACCCCCACTCCACCAGAGACATCGCTTCCACTAGAGCTTACCGTTCTTGTTCAAGGAAGTATCTTAAACTCCAATTCTGAATCATCCATTCCATTTTATAACTCTTTTGATTCGGATGCTATTGACCCAACATACCCCTCGCAGAATACAAATTTTCATTCAACAGAGGCGTGTTGGTCCATGATTGCACCTGAAGAGCATATTTATGGGATTGGCAAGGCATCGATAGCACACCGTTGAGAGATTTCAATCCATTTCCCGGGAGTTTTCGTCATTACACTCCATGTATTTTCTTACATTTTGATGATCGTCTCTGGAATACATTTATATTTGGAAACATTTCATCGACACGGACTGATGCTCCCTTTCTTTTGCTGGATATGGGTGGACGTCCTCAAGAGAATATATGGGGAGCATTGCTAGGGTCCGTTAGTGTTCGTGGCACCGCGACATTAGCAGAGCCACAGAAGGAACAAATTGAGCAGCTGCCTGCTCCAAATAACGTGTTGGATCCACTGTTTGATAACAGGTGTACTCAACCCAGTAGTGTAGATTTTACGTTTTTCTAGGATCCTAATAAACTCGCCTCCTCTCGATAGCGAGAGGAGTGTATTACTACTTAGATTTCCCTTAATTTCATAGATTTTCATTCCCCATATTAATAAATCACTCTCTCCCTCGATTGGCGTGCCCCAAAATCATTAAAACCCCTAGGGCCCGAAGCTTAATTTCACCTAGTAGTTTTTGTTGGGATTTTCAAGGTCTATTATGGCATATATTCTAGCCCGTCCTAAGTCAGACGAACAAAAATATAAAAGAAGCAGCAGAAAAATATTATTAAACTCTTTTAATAAAAGCTACCCTAAGGAAACATGCTCCCTAGCCAGGATTATCTACAGACTCGAGTTGGGTCTGACCAACCCGAGAAAAGTCTAACTACTACAAAATATGAAAGGCATAATAAAAGAGACTCACCCGGAATCTTGCCTTGGTACAGGCAAGATGTACTGCACTGACTTCTCGCATCGTGCCTCGAGCTGAGCCACTTTTCGAACCGCACTACACCTCGCCTCAAGCTGAACCGCCTCCTGAGCCGCACCTCGCCTCCGAGCCGAACACTTGCCGAAGAAAATTTCACTTGAGCAGACACACGCCAGAGATTTCTATATTAGATCCAAACCTCCTCGTAGTCTTGCTAGGACCCGACTGGAGGATAGAAAGAACTAAAGAGAAAGAAAGATGTAAGTCTAGATCGTGTGTGCTCAAAAATCAGGAGCTTCACAAATTGTAGACTTGGGGCAGGTTTCAATGAGGAGGGAAAACCCCTATTTATATAGGTAGCCAGCCCCTCCCTTCTTACCATGAGCAATGTGGGACTATAATATGGCTTAATGGGGTTGATTTCATAAGATGTCCAAACTTCTAAAATCCACCATAAATCCATTTCTGAGTTTCGACTTTCAAAAAACCTGTCAAATCGAAGATCTCGAGACAACGATCGCATAGGAATAAACAGAATCCAATTCTGTTTTCATTTGACCCCTCAATTGTCAAAAATAGACTCCAAATCTCGTTTTCGCAAAAAAACGCACAACCCAGCTATTTCCTGGCGGGTCTGACCCGCCAGGTGCGAGTCAGACCCGCAAGCCCAATAAGAGCATTTCCTCAGCTGGTTTTGCTTTTCTGGGCTCGTTAAAGCTCCGATTTGGACGTGGTTTCTTCCTGTGGATTTCTCAGGAAGTCTCCTTCGTTTCCATGCGTCTAAGTCAATATAATACCAAGTATTAATATGTTCCAAATGGTAAAATCTTTAGCTTCTTTTCATCTCACAACTGACTTGTGAGTTTAATCATTCCATTGCATCGAATGCATTCCTCTTTAACGATCTTCCTATTACTAAGACGTGAATACTACTCAGTGCGAGACCCTACAGCCTGACCCTACTAGAGGTTGGGACTCGAAGTCCCTAAACGACAGTAACCACGAGCAGCATGTGTCGTCCTTGTTTCAGCATCATAATTACGCGATTGACTTCGTCGACAAAGTGTCATCGGGATCACTCTGACTGTGTACGTGATGAATACCGTAGGTTTAGTCCCTTCGCCTTGACTATGTCACTTGTGTAGCCTAGGGTATGGAACACTGTCAACACTACTAGCTAGTACTGGCCAGTGTCCTTCGGTCCCTGGTACATTCATGTTGTACATCCTACAACATACCTTAGCCAAGGTTTTACCAAGAGCCGTACTGAGCCTGCGACACTAACTTCCCATTAACGGAAGAGTCGAATCCTATCTTGATCATTTCTCACCTCGTATGCTTCAAGTGTCACCCAACCTAAGACCTTTCTACAGGCCTTGCCTCGAAGCTAGATCCACTACTACAAAAAGGACCATTAATAGCACACCTTTAATAGCGCTTGCCAATTATAAGCACTGTTAATTAGAGGCACATATAATAGACAGCGCTTCTTTCTACAAGTGCTGTTAAAGGTCAGAGAATAGACAACGCTTCTTTCTGCAAGCGCTGTTAAAGGTCAGAGAATAGACAGCGCTTCTTTCTACAAGCGTTGTTTATTAGAGGCACAGATAATAGACATCGCTTCTTTCTGAAAGCGCTGTTAAAAGTCAGTTAATAGACAGTGCTTCTTTCTAAAAGAGTTGTTAAAAGTCAGATAATAGACAGCGCTTCTAGAAAAGGAGTGCTGTTAAAGATGATATGTTGAAGCGCTGTTAAAGGTAAGGTCAAATTTTTTCAATGCCCAGTGCGGGCGAGCGCGGACATTTTCATTTCCCCTCGTCCAATTTTGAATGACTGCTTGAACAAACCCTCATCGATGGCCTCCCCTCACCCTCAACCCCCCAAATCCATCCTCGATCTTGAGATCACCGTCGTCTCCCCATCAACTACGACGTCGCCTACCTCGATCTCGACACGGGTACTGCACGTATATGACCATCAAGACCCAAAGGACGTGCATCCTCCTCGGCTCCCAGCTGCTTTTAGAGAACTAGGGCTAGGGTTTTAGGAACTCGTTCGATCGATCGCCATGGCCAAGTTCAACGAGATCCAGAAGAAGAGACGGGGAAAAATCCAGCAGCACAAGCGAGCGGCCCATGGCGACCCCAACACAGGGAAACTCATGCAGATGACCCCTCATGTTTCCATCTCTGGGAAGCGCAAGCGGAAGCTCCTCAAGAAACGGAAAAGGGTATTTACAACAAAGGTTCATCTTTGAAACTTAAATTTTCTTTTGATTTCTCCCCTTTTTAATGAAAATGGGCACTTCTTTTTTCTTCGGCTGAGCAGGAGCAGAAGGAGGCGATAGACAAGGGTTTGGAGAATAACAGTGACACGGCTAATCGCCATATTCTAAAAAATTCTAACTATTTTTCTTTCTCGCAAAGACAACCCATTACTATTTAGTTCTAGTTTTTTCTATATTGGCCTTATATTAGGATTAGATTTATGATTAATTTTAAAGTATTTTGTATGCCTACAGTCATGTGTGAAGTTGAAAACTTGCTATTCTTATTTATGATTATGTGCTAATTGAATTTTAACTTTCATTGTGTTCTCCATTGCTTTTATTGTGTTGAAGTTTTAACATTGGTTTTTCTTATTATGTCCCATCTCTGAAGTGTCGCTTGAAAGTAGAGTAGGATATTGTCAACTATTTGTGCTAGTTTTCTGTACCCATTTCATCAGCCCTTGTAATAGTCAATATGAGACATGAAACTACAGAAAGAGAATGAGAAATCTTTGTAGTGAATGACTAAATCACTATTGCACACGATTAATTTACATTGCCAGCAACCTCAACATCCAACCTACATTCAAAAGCAACACTTCAGATTACAGTTCACACAACACAACTTAAGTCCCTCTCACTTACCGGGACAAAGTTTGTGGCATAGGCCCAGGTATTGTTGTTGACAGGGTCAGCATGGTGATCAGCCAAGTTCTCCAATTAGGCGATATAGAAAAAATTGAGGCAAAAAAAGACCTCGATAGCATCTGGAGTAAGGCTATGGGTTCTGGAGACTGGCTTAAGACATCAAAGGAAATATAAATGGGCATGTAGGAAATCACCATTGAATTCACTACCAAAAAAGTGTAACATTTTCCTAATATTCATCTCCTAATGTTTTAAATTTTATAATTATAAAATATGACATTTGATCACTCCTTATTTTACACCCTTTTCCCGCATGTTTGCATGCCATTTTGATCGCCCAAATCATGTTTTTTCACGATATATCGACGATATTGCGATGCTTTTCACGATTTGTTGTTTTTGTCGCATTTCAGGTGATTTGGCGCGATTAGGAGTGATCTCGAGATGCGTGTAATCTAGACGGCCACCGACGACCTCCCCGAGGGGTATTTTGCTGTTGGAGAGGAGCGGAAGAAGAATGGACGTCGCCGGAGCGACGAGGAGGCCAAAACGACCAGTTTGGGCATTTTTTGTGTCCCACTCGGCCGAGTGGAGGAGCCACTCGGCCGACCAGCGAGACACTGCTCGGCCGACCAATTCAGACACGAGTTACCTGTGCACTCGGCCGAGCACAGAAGACCCACTCGGCCGAGTGACGATACCACGTCCGCCCGAGTGGCGCCCAGACGAAGGCTCTCAAAAAGACCGAAGTTACTGTTTTTCGGCCCTCTGAGCTTCAGAAGACCCACTCGGCCGAGTGGCAAATCCCGTCCGCCCGAGTGAAGTGAAGCCATCGGCCGAGTGACGACAACTCACTCGGCCGAGCCGCCCCCGAACTGAAGACCCCTGAAGCCCACGACTTACTGGAAATTGACAGGGTTTTCACTCGGCCGAGCGACTTTTGTCACTCGGCCGAGTGCGATGCGCTGCCTGAAGCGAAATTTGCGGAAAACAGGCTGTGCAGGGGCGTTTTGGTCAGGATTTTTAGACGATTTTTGGGGCTATTTAAGCTCTGTTTTTACCCTAGTTTTGGGAGCCTCCTCTCAGATTTTTTGCAGCTTTTTGAGTCTACTTTTTAGCTTTATTAATTGTGATTGGTGAAGAGAAAAACTTGGATTTTTGTTGGGTTGATTGAAGATCTACATTGGTTTGCACTTCTCTTCCACAAAAAACTCTATTTTTTATTGTTTATATCATTGTTGTGATGAATTCCATTGTCTATTTCTTTGCCAATTATTGTGCTATTGCTATGATTAGTGAGTAGTCTCCACGTCTTGGGGCGTGGGGATGAACCCTACAAGCCCAATTTCGTATTTGTGTTGAACCGATAGAAATTGAGCTAGGATTGTTATTAGGGATTAGATTGGGATCGAACTACTACGGATAGCTAGGTATTCACATCAATTGGGATTTGCAAGAGATTGGATCCCAATTCGATAGGAAGCCCTAGAAATCCGAATTGGGTTGGAGTCGGATTTTCGAAGTATCGGTTTGCAAGAAATTGGACCGATGCTAGGATCTCCGGTTGCAATTCCGCGCCGATACCCGTTTGCAAGAGATTGGACGGGTAGGAACTATCCTAATTTAGATTGTGGACCGAGTTTGCAAGAGATTGGACTCGGTGCGCAATTGGACGATGATGTTGATCCCAATGCTAGCTTCCCTAGGCTAGGGTTTGCAAGAGATTGGACCCAAACCTAGGATAGCTATAGACCGGCAACAGCGCGAGAGCGTGAGCTTGGTTTCACATTTAGTTGCAACTAGTTCATCCAAATTCTCATCCTAGCGATTTCGATACCGGCGAACCACAATTGTGAAATACGGTGAGTAGTGGGGATTCCCCATTCCCTAGGCGTTCTCTATTTGATTTGATATTTCGCACTTTTGTCTGACGATTGTGACAGGATCGCCCAAGGCAATTATCCCTCTAAATAGCCAGGTTGATTAGGAGCAAGCACGGTCATTCGTCCTCCCTGTGTTCGATACCCGCTCGCCGCTATACCGTGCGCTTGCGGTAAAACTACAACCGTCGTCCCGGGACGTGTACGCCGGGGCGCGACCAAGTTTTTGGCGCCGTTGCCGGGGAGGCGATTGCGTTTGATTCTTTTTTCACCTAGCTATTTCTTTCTTTTATTTTCTTTTTATTTTATTTCTTTTACCATTATTATTTCCTTTGCTATTTCTACCTAACCCTTCCACGGTACTAATCATCTCTTTGAAACTCTGCTTTCACTGTGCATGTACACGAGATCTACGGCGGATCCCGAAGCCCTATTATTCGATCCCGAGATCGAACGTACCGCGCGGAGACTCAGAGCGGAAAGGAGACAATATCCGGAAGGGGGGTTTATGACCAACCGGGAAACTCCTGAAGAATTGGCGGCGAGAATGGCGAGAATAATATCTATTCGCGATAGGCTTCGGCCTAAAACCTCTTCTACTACGTCATCCATCGCCGTGCCGGAGTTGGCGGCCGACAAGAACTTCGAGCTAAAGACGGGGTTGGTGGTTTTGATGCAACAAGACCCCTTTCATGGGAACGCTCACGAGAACCCCCACTACCACATCCAATCTTTCTTGTCGAAGTGCGCCACTTTCCAAATGCCGGGGGTCCCGATCGATGCCATCAGACTGCGCCTCTTCCCCTTCACGCTAAAGGACAAAGCACTCTATTGGCTGAGGACGCAAGCTGACGGAGTTTTCACCTCTTGGGACGGGTTGGCGGATGCATTCATTGATAAATTCTATCCACCATCCAAGACGGTGAAGATCCGGAGCGCTCTCATGTCCTTCAAGCAAGGACCACACGAGACGCTCTATGAAGCTTGGGAGCGATTTAAGGATTTGCAGCACCAGTGCCCGCACCACAGTATAGAAGATTGGGAGTTAGTGCACAGCTTCTACAACGGTCTCCAACCGGGGACCAAACAAATTATTGATGCCGCGGCGAATGGTGCAATCTTGTCAAAGACTCCCGAGGAAGCTACGGCCCTAATTGAGGAGATGGCCTCTAATAACCAACAATGGGGCGATGAGCGAGGACACTCTACGTCCTCCTTAAAGCCGACTAGCATCTACGAGGCAAAGGCCGTAGCGGAGCTTACGAGCAAATTCGATTCTCTCCACAAGGTGGTGGAGAGATTGGAGAAATTCATAACGGAGCCTCAAGGAAGCCCTTCCACCTCCACGCCGGCAAGCCAAATGAGTGATTGGCAAGACCAATCTCAAGCCATGTATTCGGGAGGAGAGCAAGGAGAAGGATCCTTGGAGCAAGTGCAATATGTTGCGGGGAACCAAGGGTATTGGTCTAATCCGGCCGCAAGAAATCACCCGGGATTCTCCTACGCCAACAATGAAGGAGCTTTGAACCCGCCACAACAACCGCCTAATCAAGCTCGACCACCACCACCCCAACAACAATACTATCCGCCGAGGGGGCCTCCACAACAAAACTTCCAACCAAAGCAACAAGTCCCACCTTATAGGCCTCCCGGATACAACCAAGGGTGGAGGAATCAAAACCAAAACCCTCCACAAGCTCCACAAAGATCCGATTTCGAAACTAGAGTGGAGGCGTTCATGGTCGAGCAAAACAAGGTGAATGCTACTTTGAAGGCGGGACAAGATTCTCTCAATACCGTAGTGGCTCAAATTTCGGAACAATTAGCGGTGCTCAACCGGAACACTCAAAGATTGCCGGCGCAACCGGAGCAAAACCCACGGGGCAACACGGGCCACATCAACGCCGTAGTTGCCGTCACAACTAGAGGCGGGAAGGACACCACCCCCGCCATGATTCCTATTGAGGAGGCCGTGGAGGAAAGCTTGGGGCCGGTTGAGCCGGTAGTTGAGGTCGATAAGGAGAAGGAGCCACAAGACAAGGAGAAATCTAGGGCGGAGCTATTAACTGAGGAGAGGCGCTTCATGCCACCGGTCCCATTCCCCCAAAGACTAGCGAAAGCGAAAATGGAGAAAAGGCTAGCGAAATTCCTCGAGTATCTAAGAGGAGTTAGCCTAAATATTCCCTTCCTTGACGCCATCATCGAGATCCCCACATATGCCAAATTCTTGAAGGACTTGATTTCGGGGAGAAAGAGGAAGGAGAAGATCATGCTAGCTGAGGAGGGCTCTTGGTTCACCAAGAGAGAAAAGGAGCCGGCAAAATTCAAAGATCCGGGGAGTTTTCGGATTCCTTGCACTTTGGGCGGTGTGCCTCTTCAAAAGGCGTTGGTAGATCTTGGGGCTAGTGTGAGTCTCATGCCCCTCTCCATGTTCTTAAAGCTTAACACCGGGACAACGTTGAAACCCACCGACATGCGCATTCAATTAGCCGATGGACGGATAACAAGGCCGGTGGGGATCGCCGAAGACATCCCACTTCAAGTCCCGGGAGGAATATGCTTGCCATGTGACTTCGTCATCATGGACATTAAGGAGGAGGGAGACACCTCATTGATACTTGGGCGCCCATTCCTCGCCACCGCCGGAGTCATCGTCGACGTGCGTGAAGGTACCTTAACCTTAAACGTCGGAAACATCGAGGTGGAACTCCACATTCCCAAGGCAATGAAGCACATGCCTTACCATGAGGAGCTCGATTATATGGACCTCCTTGATGAGGTGATAGAGGAGGCGATTCCTCACTCAATTGGTGCCCTTTTTGATGAAGAATTGGATGAAAGCCCGGATTTAGGCCATGAGGACAATAATGATGATTCCCCAGACTTCTCCACTGATGAAGATGAAGGCGACGCTGATGTCGCAAGGATTCGAGAGCTCTGCAAGCTCTCGAAATCAAAGTCTCCAAAGAAAGCTCCGCCGGTACGGAAATCGGCATCGCCGGCTAAGCCGTTGACCGGGGCAAATGCTAGCTTGGGGGAGCCTCCCCCCAACACTATTCGAGATAGGAGACCTCCGAGGGAGACCGCTACGCCGCCACGTCCGAATCCAAGCGCGCTCCCCGGAAAGTTTGACGGGTGCATCTCATGTGCACCAAACATCCCGCATTGATTGAAAATTATAGGGGGTCGAGCTCACGACCTAAAACGAGCGCTTGTCGGGAGGCAACCCGACGGTTTTTGCTTTATTTTCATTCGTTTTTCTTTATTTTCGTTTTAGAAATTTTTAGTATTTTGAGTCACCCGACCAAAAATTTTGTGATAACGGGTCCTATTTTTCTTGACAGGAGAGAAGATAGGTAGATCATCATGAGGAGGATGAACGAGATGATGAGGAGCGCCCCAAGAAGGCGTTCGACGCTTAGGAGGAGCATGAAATCGACTGGAGGAAGAAAGACGGAGTTTAGAGTCCAAACGAAGATAAACAGCAGAAATTAAGGCTCACTCGGCCGAGTATACTAGTCACTCGGCCGAGTCAAGAAGTTCGTCCGGCCGAGCCGCTCACGAACGAGGGAAGTCTGCTGTACCCAACTCTCTGTCTATTTTCCTCATTTCATAAGAACTGCTACTCGGCCGAGTACATATATTCACTCGGCCGAGTAAAACGGATACCCTCCTAGGGCGAGTCATGCCGAGTAGCTTGAGTCACTCGGCCGAATGGACTTACTCCACTCGGCCGAGGCTGGCAAAGCCACTCGGCCGAAGCGACATCGGGGAGAAATTTTTAATTGCCTCGCTCGGCCGAGTGAGTAAAGTCACTCGGCCGAGTCGTAACTTTTTTATATAAAACCGAGGGGGGGGCACGGTTTTCGAAAACAAAAAAAAACCCCTTCGCCCGCGCCCCCTCAGCTCCCTCGCCCGATCTCGCCTCGCCGCTCGCCCACTCACCCGCGCGCGCCGCCGCTCGGCCTGCCGTCGCCGGCCGCCCGTCGCCGGACTCCGCCCGAGTCGCCGCCGGCCGCCCCGCCTCCGATCACCTCCGGTTCGCTTATTTTCACCGTTTTCTCCTCTCCTCGTGTATATTTTGAGGATCCATGTGCTAAACGCCCCCCTAACCCAAATCAATTCCTATATCTATCTGTTATACCTCTATTGCTCCATACATTTTGATTATTACTCGCTGATATCGCTTTTCCATGCGCAGGTTGCTTTTTGGAGCTTAGGGGAGCTCAGGGGAGTTTCTACGGGCTGCTCAGGACTTCGTGGAGGCGCGGACTTCGCACGCTTCCACTACTTAGCACTCGCGGCGTGTTTGGGTAAACTCTTTCCACTCTTGTGCACACGCCGCACTTTTCACTTTTTCGGCGCGCGCTCGGGGCAGATATGCCGCCCCGGACACGGCTGCGGTCGAAGAGAGCTTCCGCCAAGCGGAAGCGGTCGGATGATGCTGGCCCCTCCCACGAGTTGGAGGACTCTCCTCCACCGTCCCCCGCACACCCCGCACCGCCTGCAGGCCCCGCACACCCCGCACAGCCTGCAGCGCACCCACAGCCCGCACAGCCTCTCCCCGCCGATCCACAGCCACCACCACCGGCTCCACTGGTCGGGCCGCTCGGGATTACGTTCCGAGACGACGCACACCGCGCCGTCTTCGAGCGTATCTCCCAGCGCTCGATCGTACCCTCCAGGTTCGCACACCTCGCTGACCTAGGACGCCTGGGGGTACTTGAGGGGATGCTCACGTTGTACGACAACGTGGGCTGGCGAGATTTTTTCCAGGTGTCGGCGGATACTTTTACCCGTCCGACACTTGAGGTTTTGAGTTCTATCGCCCGGACCGATGAGGGATGCTCATTCCGGTTCATGGATCGAGAGTGCCAGGTCACTCTCGATATGATGAGAGCATTTTTCTCTTGGCCCGCAGTCCCCGGAGCCGATCGCGGTTATGGCCCCACACATATCCCTCCACCCTCTTTCGACGCCGGTGCCTTCTAGGCACGTATCACGGGTCTCCACGCCGCCTTTGACCCTAGTAGGGCCAAGGCCTCGGCCATCGTACATCCCTGCCTACGCATTGCCCAGCGCCTCATGGCGACTACCTTTTTGGCCAGATATGAGCCGGGCACGATGTCTACGCCAGAGCTTTACATGCTCTATGCGATGACACGTCCCAGAGCTCTATCTAGGGATGGAGACGAGCTTGTCCCCGCCGTCGTGATCGATATCGCGGCATGGTACTTAGACCGCATCATTGTATCGGTGGGCGCTCGCTCACCGATATGCTGCGGCGGCCTGATTACCCTGCTGGCTCTTATGACCGGCGAGGATTTCCCCGACGACCTGCGACGCGTTCCGGGCCCCACTTCCTTGTCGATAGACGTTATGGCCCGGATGAAGATGCTGCGTCCGCACGGCGAGCGTCACTGGGTCTGGTTGCACGGCCCCTATGGGGCCGATTACATGATTCTCCTGAGCCCTGCTCGGACTCTGATTGCACCAGCCCACGTTGACTGGCTTCCGGCGATGGATGTCCTCATCCCCGCCGCCTACGTGCTCGAGGCCGAGGAGGCCGAGCAGGGCCCCGCTGCCCACGCTGCCCAGGCTGCTCCTGCAGACCCTGCTGCGCACCCTGCCGAGCCTGCTGCCCACCCCGTCGACCCTGTGGCCTCTCAGCCTGTTCCTGACGTTTCCACTGCTCTTCACACTTCTGTCCCTACCTCTGCCTGTGTCGAGAGTACTTTTGCTGAGCCCACTTCCACCACTGTCACCACTTCCGAGGCTGTCCCCACCACTCCCTCTGCCACCTCAGGCCCTCTGTCCGTGGAGCCCCTTTGCTCCGCACTCCCCGAGCGCCCGCCGACCATAGTCGAGTGCGGAGAGCCCTCGTTCACTTCGGTCGTGGAGACCATGGTTAGCATGATCTCCGCTGGGGTTACACCTTTTGGACCGCACACTTCTGCCCCAGTGGGAGATTCCTCTGTCTCCACCGCCGCCTTATTCTCCGAGAGCGTCGTGGCGTCTGTCCACACGTCTGTGCCACGGACCTCTCTGGCCACCTCGTTACCTCTTTTGCACGCCTCCTTTGCTGCCGCTGCCTCCACTCCTCGCCAGCCGGCGTCCCGGCCTCACACCGAGGCCAGGCCCACTTTTCCAGGCGCGGCCCCTTTTGTCCCATTCCCTGCTGAGCCCGTTACATACTCCACACGCGTACGCCAGCCTCGCCCTGCACAGCCTAGACCGGTGCGTCCCTCTGCACCACCCCCGCCCGACACCGTACTGCAGAGCATACGTGCTCTTGAGGTGGCGGTGAGTGGTCTTAGAGGAGACCTTCGGAGCATGTCCTCCACCGTCTCTACGCTGTCTGGACGCTTTGACCTGATCCCTCAGATCCACTACTGCCTGACGCAGATCTTAGAGCATCTCCCGCGCGTACCCCCACCCACCCCGCAGGTCCCCACACACGCACCCACACACGCTCGACCTGCTTCCACTCCCACGCCCACCCCAGCTCAGCAGCCTACACCACCACCACCACCACCTCCGCCTCAGGACGGAGACGGCGCGGCACCGCCTTCTTAGGCACTCTTGATGCCTTGATCCATTCCTGTCGTTGTGCTGCCCGTCTCTGCTGGGTCCTGATGCACTTTTGTCCACCCCCCTCCCCTCACTTATTTTGGGATTATATTTCTGATCATATCTATTTGTGCATATCATATCATATCTACTTGGGATTCTCATTTTTGATCACATCTATATATATCTTTTTTGGGAGAGAGGGAGAGTTCTGGGTGCCATATTTATTTTCGTATCACTCCTAGCTGTGCATGCATCATTTCCGCATCATATTTTCATTTCTTACTTTTCCTTTTTTATATTTTTTCTTCCCATCGTGCATCCATCCTCACTTGCCCCTGACATTGCTTGTCTCTCTATGTGCCACACTTTGCACATTGAGGACACTGTGTCGTTTAGCTTGGGGGAGTGAGCTTTCACGTTCTTTTTTTTTCGATTTGCCACCTTTATTTTCAGTTTTTCACACCGCTTTTCACTTTTGCACTCATTTTTCGTTATTTTCCTTTTGTTTCGCCATGCATCACGTTTTCCTTACTTACCTGTGTGCCGCATTGCATGGTTCTATTTTCCTTTTATCTTTACTTCTTCCTTATTTTTCATCTCATGCTAGAGATGAATTTTCTGTGATGATGTCTACGTGGAGTTAGCTTATTCTATATGCATGCTATATTTGTCGTGTCTTAGATTTCATTTCTGATATCATATGCTATGACTCGCTTGCATTTAGAAATAGGAGCCCACACTTTTTCCTCATGAAAATGGATGAAATTTTATTATTAGCTGAGCCTGAATATTCATATGTATGCTATCACAGAAAACACACCAAGATTCACGCATTGAATGCCTATATCTGGAGTACTGACTTCTTTTCCTTTATCACTTCTATATGCATGAATTGTACACTTCACTTCCGGATGATTGAATGATTGTTAGCTATGATATATCTGGATTAGTTAGCTTTTTTGCGATCGAAACTGAGTAGATTAGATCACCCTGCTGAAGTTGTCGTGCATGTCTTATAGAGTGAGCCGAGAGTTATATTTATTTCTTTCTCCACAAATCTTGAACAACATTTCTCTACTTTTAAAATCATTGGTGAATCTCCCCTTAGTGATTCTATTTTATGGCATTTCCCCCGTTATTAATTCCTAGCTCCAAATCTCTTATTCCAAAAAAAAAAAAAAATATATATATAATAAAAGAGAGAAGAACATTCTCGTATATCATTATCTCTCTTTGAATTGGATCATTGTATATATGATAGAAAAAAAAAAAAAAAAAAAAAATCCTCAATAAAAGATCCCATCTCGCTTATTTTCTTTCTTTCTTCTTTCTCTTCTTTGCCTTTGGAGCTTTATAAAAATGGGGATGTAAATATTTTTGTGCCACCACGCTTATAGATAAGCTTGGGGGAGGAGATCCATTGATGTGTGAGAGAGCGACTACTTGACATAGCACGACAACCTAGGCTAAGTGATATTCTATACTCGGTGAGATTGTTTCTAGCTTTACGAAATCCAGAAATCTAAGCCTAGCATTCATTTCATGAAACCCATACTTTTCTATTCTCTCTATTCTATGATGTGATACTCTTATACTCCAGATAGAAAGCGTTCAATTGAAAAGTGTGTGATCTGAGACTTGTATACCGCTTTAGATGATTCAGGCGATGTTAATTTTAAAATCATTCCGTTTCTCATGATTATACCGTTGTTCGTGGGTTTTCTATTTTCTACTTGCACTATTCTACTATGATATCAAAATGAGATTCTTTGACATGTATTTCTCACTCGGTGCAAGCCATAAGAGTAAGTGAAACCCACGTCCTGAGAAAATGATCTAGCATCCTACCTCTTCTTTCTTTCTTCCTTTATTTTCGTTTGGTTTTCATTCTTCTTCGTTTTTCATTTTTTTTCGTTTTTCGCCGTTTTCGTTTTCCGAATCCACCGGGTTCGCTTTTTACTTATCTTCCTCGAGGACGAGTAAGAGGCAAGCTTGGGGGATTTTGATCACTCCTTATTTTACACCCTTTTCCCGCATGTTTGCATGCCATTTTGATCGCCCAAATCATGTTTTTTCACGATATATCGACGATATTGCGATGCTTTTCACGATTTGTTGTTTTTGTCGCATTTCAGGTGATTTGGCGCGATTAGGAGTGATCTCGAGATGCGTGTAATCTAGACGGCCACCGACGACCTCCCCGTGGGGTATTTTGCTGTTGGAGAGGAGCGGAAGAAGAATTGACGTCGCCGGAGCGACGAGGAGGCCAAAACGACCAGTTTGGGCATTTTTTGTGTCCCACTCGGCCGAGTGGAGGAGCCACTCGGCCGACCAGCGAGACACTGCTCGGCCGACCAATTCAGACACGAGTTACCTGTGCACTCGGCCGAGCACAGAAGACCCACTCGGCCGAGTGACGATACCACGTCCGCCCGAGTGGCGCCCAGACGAAGGCTCTCAAAAAGACCGAAGTTACTGTTTTTCGGCCCTCTGAGCTTCAGAAGACCCACTCGGCCGAGTGGCAAATCCCGTCCGCCCGAGTGAAGTGAAGCCATCGGCCGAGTGACGACAACTCACTCGGCCGAGCCGCCCCCGAACTGAAGACCCCTGAAGCCCACGACTTACTGGAAATTGACAGGGTTTTCACTCGGCCGAGCGACTTTTGTCACTCGGCCGAGTGCGATGCGCTGCCTGAAGCGAAATTTGCGGAAAACAGGCTGTGCAGGGGCGTTTTGGTCAGGATTTTTAGACGATTTTTGGGGCTATTTAAGCTCTGTTTTTACCCTAGTTTTGGGAGCCTCCTCTCAGATTTTTGCAGTTTTTTGAGTCTACTTTTTAGCTTTATTAATTGTGATTGGTGAAGAGAAAAACTTGGATTTTTGTTGGGTTGATTGAAGATCTACATTGGTTTGCACTTCTCTTCCACAAAAAACTCTATTTTTTATTGTTTATATCATTGTTGTGATGAATTCCATTGTCTATTTCTTTGCCAATTATTGTGCTATTGCTATGATTAGTGAGTAGTCTCCACGTCTTGGGGCGTGGGGATGAACCCTACAAGCCCAATTTCGTATTTGTGTTGAACCGGTAGAAATTGAGCTAGGATTGTTATTAGGGATTAGATTGGGATCGAACTACTACGGATAGCTAGGTATTCACATCAATTGGGATTTGCAAGAGATTGGATCCCAATTCGATAGGAAGCCCTAGAAATCCGAATTGGGTTGGAGTCGGATTTTCGAAGTATCGGTTTGCAAGAAATTGGACCGATGCTAGGATCTCCGGTTGCAATTCCGCGCCGATACCCGTTTGCAAGAGATTGGACGGGTAGGAACTATCCTAATTTAGATTGTGGACCGAGTTTGCAAGAGATTGGACTCGGTGCGCAATTGGACGATGATGTTGATCCCAATGCTAGCTTCCCTAGGCTAGGGTTTGCAAGAGATTGGACCCAAACCTAGGATAGCTATAGACCGGCAACAGCGCGAGAGCGTGAGCTTGGTTTCACATTTAGTTGCAACTAGTTCATCCAAATTCTCATCCTAGCGATTTCGATACCGGCGAACCACAATTGTGAAATACGGTGAGTAGTGGGGATTCCCCATTCCCTAGGCGTTCTCTATTTGATTTGATATTTCGCACTTTTGTCTGACGATTGTGACAGGATCGCCCAAGGCAATTATCCCTCTAAATAGCCAGGTTGATTAGGAGCAAGCACGGTCATTCGTCCTCCCTGTGTTCGATACCCGCTCGCCGCTATACCGTGCGCTTGCGGTAAAACTACAACCGTCGTCCCGGGACGTGTACGCCGGGGCGCGACCAACATTTTGTACTCTGTTCACTTTTGCAGGTATGCCACGGTATCGTACCGACATTATTATCCTTGAAAATATGATCTCTTTTCATGTAAGTATGTGCTTAATTGGTTTCACTCAAATGTTCAATTTAGACAACATCAATATGCTGATCCTGCAATATGCATGTAGTATTTTTAAGTGATGATCACAACATTTGCCTGATGGTTTCCATAGTTCTGCCTACTGAAGAAGATGGTGGTTTGGCGAAGGCATTGAACATTTAGATTTTAATCAAATATCTTCTACTTAAATAGTGTATAATGTTCCTATACATGGTGCTTGATATATTGTCTGCTTGTAAAAAATAGATTAATGTAAGTTAGATGGTAACATATTCTCTAAAATGATGTTTGCTTTGTTTCTTTTATTTGGGAATATAAAGGTTGGGGGCATTCCACCATGAAAATTCCCTGAAATATGTTGGCTGAGGGAACAGTTGAACTGGTGACATGTTTTGTCACATGCACATGCCTTGCCAACTCTGCTAGCACTTCCTTGATTCTAGATGCTATTGAAGTGGGAAAATGAAAGTGTTTACTATCGTTATAGTTGTGTTGCAGTTATAACACTACCTTGGTTCTCATTATGTAATTGTTGTGCATGTTTTTATTTTTAGGAATATCATGGTTGAGGGTTGCAGGCAGAGATAGCAGCAGGGAACAAGGTGGAGTCTTCGGCATCAGCAGTAAGGTAATCCGTAAACTTCAATGTCAAAATAACTCATTATTGGAAGCTTTCTAAGATCATCTAAGTATAAATGAGAACAAGTACAGTTGTGGGTTGCAGACTGCGATTCTGATATTTTTATGAGGTTAGAGCATATAAACGCATCTATATTGATATTGCCGACGAAACACAAAGTGAATTTCATGGCGGTTCCGTCTGAGCAAGTATTATTATTGCTAAATTCTGTATAAAATCACCTTGCATGTTCTGTCGATATTTGTTGTTTTCATGTCTCATATATGCTGTAATTTTTATTGTCAACCCTTGATTATATACTATAAATTTAAGATTATATCATGGCAATACTCACAGCTTAAATGATTTTTATATTGTCCAAAGTAAAATATGCTACCATGTAAGAAAGTTACCAAAAAGTAGGTTAAAGTACTATGTCATTTGCTAATATAAACAAATTTGTAATTCCATAGCTACAAAAATAGGCGCTAGTGATGGACCAATCAGGAGAAAACCGTATATCGATGATCTTACCTGGAAGGGGAATGATGTACCATGGATTTTCACCTCTCGTTCCTTATGCATTCAGTAGTTCCCCCCCAATCTATTTTGGCACAATGATTATTAGGTGTTTGTACTGGTATTGTGGTAATAAGCTAATATGAGTATTCATGGTAGTTTTTTTCGTCTGTTGTTGACTTCAGGATTTGAGGTTTTTAATATAATGAGTTCTTGTGTTTATATTACATGTCTCATCACTCTGACCATTCATGCTTGCAAATAATTACAGTCATGAGTGGCTATAAATTGACTTATTCGCAGGTGTCTACCAGTGAACGATAAAATGCGCCCAAGTTGAGAAATCATTCCAACAGTAAAGTTTCAAGTGCATTAATTAAAAGCACCTCTAGTGGAAGCCGTGAAGATTTTGGTTTGAGTCGTGAAGACATAGCAGCTAGACGAATTCAAACTGCATTTCGAGGATTTAGGGTATGTGGATGAAAAATTATCTACCCAGTATATCCCTTTATATGTAGTTAATCTTTAGGACACTGAGCATGACACAAAATTGTCACTTTGAATTAATTCTCATGATGTGAGATTGCAAAATATGGTTGGTGTTATTTGTTCTAAAGTTTGGGTTTAGTCATTAATTTCAACGATGTACTAATTTCCCCTTTCTTTCTTTCGCGGGGGGAGCCCAAAAAACACTGTTTTTCCTGGTGTGATCTTGCTGCACATTCATAATATCATAAAATTACAAATACTTGCATTAGTAATGTCAACAGGATTATCGCTTTAGAATTGTGCATAACGTATATAACATAACATGTAGCATAAGCGACGTAAATTTTTTTACTTTTTTAACTATATGAAACAAAGTTTAATATGTTTTTAATACATATGATAAGTATTATGAAATATATATATAAGTCTGAAAATAATAAGAAAACATGGCAATAATAAATAACATACAATATCAATATTTATTAGCAACTAGCAAAATATAAGCATTAGTATCACCAAATATATGGAGTACTAACACAAAAGAAATCATATAAGTATAATAAAGAATGTAAAGCAAACACTTCACTAATAACAACTTATAATCACAAACTAAGACAAGTTAACAACTGGAGTATTTAAACAAAAGAAGTCCGCATCCAAGTTCACATTAAAACAAGTTTTACTATGAAAAGGTGATCGTAAGTCTTTTAATATATTTTTCTTTTTTGGTTGTAACATAGTTAAGTTACACTACAGTTTTAGCACAACATAATCATGTTACATGGATATAGGGACACAATGTCATATCTCTTTATCTCTCCCTCTCCCTCCCCTCCCCCTCCATCTCTCCCTTCCTCATATCTCTCCTGCGCGTGCATGCGTGTGACAGATGCGTGTGTGATGCCCTTCAAATTTGCTGGTGACTATAGCATGTTTCACTGCGAATAGAAGGCTAAACAAAATAAAGTCTTATTTAAATTTAATCAAGTAATTGAATTAAACAAATAATTCTATGTGTCCAATTCGATACCTCGTCTAATATAAGCTTGTGGTGCCTCTCACATTTGCAAACATGCAAGTGCAAATGGAAGTTGCCTTCATGATTCTTGGAATGCTGTGCGTGCTGTTCGGCCGCCCTTCACCAATTTTGACTCGGTTTGGTTCTCACACCATGTGCCGAAGATGGCATTGATGCTTCTAAAGGCCATTTGTTGTAAGTTGTCGACTAGAGATATGCTACACAGGTGGGGAATCACAGGAGAGGTAGCCTGTGTACTATGTGATGGAAATTTTCCAGAGACCCTAAGCCATCTCTTTTTTAATTGCGATTATAATAAATATATCCTTACAAGATGCTTTTAAAAGTTGAAGATTACATGGCCTCTTCTAGCTACCATTCATGAAGTATGTGACCTGTTTCAATCAAGATTTAGTAAGAAGGATCCTCTGGGTGTGTTAGCTAAAGCAGCCCTTTCTTCTATCGTTTGGCATGTTTGGAAACAGCGAAATAAACGAATTTTTGAGCAAAAAGTAACTGGGAAAACGGTGCTATTTGAAGAGATTGCTTCGGATGTGAGAGTATCCCTGCGGGATTTGGACTATGAAGAAGCTTCGGATACTACCCCTTTCTCTAATTGGGGTTTCTTGGATGATGCTGGATAGCTAGGAGGATTTTATGATCGGCTTGTATAGAATTAGTGTTAGTTTTTTTCCATTGCTTTGCTTTGTGTTGTTACTACTTTTGGACTAGACAGGTAAAAACTGTTGATAATTTTCTGTGGAGGGTGACGGCACTTGTGCCCTCTCCCCTCTCATTTTATTATCAACTAGTTGCTACTTGTGCTTTTACCTTGTACTATATTTGCTATTAATATAGACTAACCATAAATCTTCAAAAAAAATTTATATATAATGGTAGTATTAAATGGCCTATCTTAATGTCCTCTTGAATTGTCTCCCTTTAGTTTGTCATACGCACTGTAGTATTAAACGAACATACCTGTGAAAAGAACACATACCCAAAATGATTCTTAGTGTGATAATATATCCTTCTAACATTCATTTTAGGCCATAATCCTAAGTCATTGTTCTCTAAAAAGAATGATCCTAACTCATGCTCAAAAGTAATTTTTACTTCAGTACCAAATTATTTCTTGTATATATTGTCTCTATAAAATCATGATTTCTTTCCATGCATGGCTCATATTTTTCTTAGCATATTTCGTATTTACATCATTTGAAATTTGCATGTTTTTCATTTTTTGGTCTTGTACTAAATTTTTGTTGCATATGCATGGCATGCATCAAAAAGTGTGGTATTCAATTCTTCCTGATGCTGGTTCCTGTGCTTAAATCATCCTAATAGGCATGTGAACTATTTGATAGATTGCTTAGAGCTAATTTGTTGTTGTCTTTTTACTAACACTATAGGGAAGGGATCAAGGATACTTAGTTGGTGGTGCTTCAATCCAGGATAAATATCGGATAAATATTAACATATATTTAAGATATGGAATCTACACTTAGCAGTAAGCATACTTGGGAAGCCCCTTGTAATATGAAACTGGTTAGGAATGTCTTGCAAAAGTTGATGGAAAAAGAGTTTCAAATGGCCTCATGAGAAGATGCTTATATTTTAATGGTTAATATGGAAATAGTGACTGAGTTCGAATATGTAGTTTTCTCCTTGTAGCATGCCTGTAGTTGCTGTGGCCATAATCAAGGGGCCTAACTTCATAGAAAATTTGTTAGTTATTCAATCAGCAATTGCCTCGTAGTTGGCTCTGCTCCTAGATACAATTTAATGTATTTTTTCTGTTATCATAATCTAATAACATTGATGTCAAATGAGTGTTATGATCAACTCTTACTTTCTGTTGTTCATCTGGTACTTCAACACAACTTTTTATCTTGTTTCATCATAAACATGGTGTAACAACTATTTGTTGCATATTGATTTTTGCTCCTATATTATAGACTCCCTGGTATATCTTCTGTTTACTCAATAACTGCAAAATTATATATCCATTTTCCTGTCTGTCTGCTTGTATGTTTATGCATATATGTCTGCTTGTATGATTTTCTGTACATTATTGGTTGACAGTAAATATTGTGCACATCTTGTGCAATGACCTTTTGCCTCTTGTGCAGGTTCTGTTTTACTGAACATCTTTGTGGTCTAGCCTTGTAATGTTAAAGCGTATTATCTAGTTTCCGAGGGTGAACAACATAGATGTTGCCTATTTACCTGGCTAAGAGCTGATGATCCTTGACGAAATTTTCTTATATCGAAAAAGCTTACAGATAAGGTAAGGAAGTGTGTCAGAAAATATATAAACAACAACACTTAAAAAGCCTCCCCAAGTCTTAAAAATATGTTCAAATTTTCTTCTTTTAGAGGTAAGGCATTATGGAAAGTACGTCTGATTGAATAGGCACGCAGGCATGCAATCACATGGGTGCCCTATTGCTGATGTTAATTAACTTACAGCTATTTTTCCCTCAGAGATTATAAGTTCTACTCCATTATGAAGGATAAAATTCATGTTATCTGTTTTCGCTGCTGAAGGATAAAATGTATGTTTATGCATGTATGTCTGCTTGTATGAATTTCTGTACATTATTGGCTGACAGTAAATATTGTGCACATCTTGTGCAATGACCTTTTGCCTCTTGTGCAGGTTTTGTTTTACTGAAAATCTTTGTGGCCTAGCCATGTAATGTTAAAGCGTATTATCTAGTTTCCGAAGGTGAACAACATAGATGTTGCCTATTTACCTAGCTAAGAGCTGATGATCCTTGACGAAAGTTTCTTATATCGAAAAAGCTTACAGATAAGGTAAGGAAGTGTGTCGGAATATCTATAAACAACAACACTTAAAAAGCCTCCCAAAGTCTTAAAAAGAGGTTCAAATTTTCTGCTTTTAGAGGTAAGGCATTATGGAAAGCACATCTGATTGAATAGGCAAGCAGGCATGCCATCACATGGGTGCCCTATTGCTGATGTAAATTAATTAACTTACAGCTATTTTTTCCCTCGGAGATTATAAGTTCTACTCCATTATGAAGGATAAAATTCAAGTTTACCTGTTTTCGCTACTACTGACTGCTACTTGTTGTTTAACGGCAAAAAGCTGAAGGAAAGCCAGAGGGATTACAAAACCTAGCCAGGTACTACTTTTAACGAATCCAACTTTTTATTTACATGCTCTTCTAATCCTCTGATAATTGTTTCCAAAACAGCAAAAAGAGATCGTTTCTCGATGAGCACGCCAGTATTCTTGTCCTCGGCGGCGGCGCTGCAGCCCTTAAGGCATGTTTCTAAAAAACTCTTTCCCCCCTTCGTGTTCTTGCTTCCTTCTTGTTTGAATTATGAGTTTGTGTCAATTATTAGGTCTTTGTTCTTTTGGATTTGTTCTTTCAAGTTTTAACAGTGAAATTCTGATGCAATTTGTGATGGACATTCTAATATTAGTACGTTCATAATTGTCTTGTTCTTAGAACCCTATAATCCATCCCTACCAAAAATAGCTGCAATTTTAATATACCAATTGTCAATAAGGTAAGTAATTTCTTGGTGCAATGGAAAAACAAAGGGTTTGTCTTCCGGAATGCCTACTTATCTGCAATTTTGTTGTTTGCCATCAGATTGTTACAGTGCTCTGTAGTATCACTGTTGAATTGGTGTTAATTTTGTGCAGTATCATTATCTGCAATTTTTCTACAATAATGTATAGTTTATCTTATCATGTATCAAATGGCAGTTGAATCAAAAATTCTTGACTGAGTTTTTGTTCAACTTTCAGTATGTTGAGGTTCCAGTTCCAACAGCAAACAAGAATGAGATATTAGTGAAGTTGGAAGCAGCGAGCATAGCCCATTTGATTGGGAAGTTCAGAAAGGCATGTTGCAGTCATTTATGCCGCCGAAGTTTCCGTCCATACCAGGTATTCTTCTTCCTTTGCAAATGACACACAAGATACATCATGGTGGGATCACATAGCCATATTGAAATAATTGTTCATATAGCAGTCCATGTAAAATATAAAATACACCAAGCATGAGTTACCCTTAAGTCAGTTTGAACACCACGCTCAGTTCAGCATCGCAGGTGTTTGTGCACTTCATGTGTGTCATGTGTTTGAGCATAACAACATGATCCATATTGATGAGAACTGCTTGGCAAAACTGTCATCGATGTGGTGGGGGAAGTTGTCGCCGTTGGTCCTAGAGTAAATGTGTTTAAAGAAGGCGACGAAGTGATTTCCATGCTTATAGTCACAGTAAGTGCCAAATATATATATATTCTTAGAAGCGACGAAGTGATTTGCAGGGTTTTTCTTAAGCTTCACTCTCCCGAAGCTCTACTTTTGTTACTCCAACAGTATACAGAAAAAGGTAATTTTTTAACTATCACATGATGATGCCTTTAAATATCATGTGACAAGGTGTTTTCTTGATGAATCAGTTGAGGAGATGAGAATCTATGTTTGGGAGGTTTGGAAATCGTGCCCTCACAAGAGATTTGTTGCGGCGTCTACACGATCATGGTGTTGTGGAATTTGTTCGGTATAAAGATGCGACTATTTGCAGGTTATTCAAACTTCCAATTTCCAATTAGAATAATGATTTATCATATATGATCCATGAGCGCTGACATATCATATTCTTCTCTACAAAAGATGGGGGAATGGTACATATCATGTGACATATCATGTGACTTTTTGTGCTATGTAAAGAAGAATATGACATGGTAGCATTTATATGATAGATCCATCGTATCTCATGATACAAACTATTCTTACTTCTAATATTTATGAATTCTGTGTGCTAGTAAGTAATTTTGTAATTACATATTACTAAAGTTAATAGTAACATGCAGTTGTTAGCTATAGTTATGTTCTAATTTAATGCTATGAATGAATATCAGGCCTTACTAATTATAGTCGTGTCATTACTACTAGCTTTCGGCATACCAAAGTATACACCATCCAACCCATTTTATATGCTTATTGCACTATATTTAATTTCTGAACATACGTGTATTTCTGAAGTTTATCATATTTGGATCAAACGAAGTTTTCAGATTTAACCTTATTAACTTGCATCTTTCTTTCTATTGAGCTGCAGTCCATGTTCATGCACTATAGCTTGTGATGTTTGACTTTCATTATAATCAAATTCCATATTGTTTTGTTTAGGAAAGATTATTTCGCAAAACTTCAAAAATTACATACATATGGCACATCGGCACTAAACTCATCTGAAATCATTATTTTTTTGACATCATTTATCACTATGGCGGTGTTGCGTTATCATCACCCTCAACAACAGCATATAAACGGTGAAAGTGCAGGAATTGAAAGCAAATGAGGAGAGCTTCAGCAAGCAATCACTGTAGCTGAATAGGAGTTGAAACAGCAGCACGAGTGCTTAGAAACTAGACCCCCTAAATCCACTGACTGTTAGTAGTTTTATTAGCATAACCATGTGTGCAGTTTCATTTAAATGCATGTTCAGGTGCACATTTTTTGTATTTGACCGAGCAATTGGCTGGCAGTGCTGAGCTTCGTTTTATGCATCGTCTGAGCAATTGAGCTCAGTAGTCGACCAAATGCGTTGTTATAACGATTGGCGGATACACGAGCTCCTATGAGGGAGATGTCGATGGAAGCAGATGCTAGCATGTGGGGTGCTTTATTAGGTGCGAGCAGAATACATGAGAACATCAAATTAGGAGAAGAGCTAGCAGAAAAGATTTTTCGCTCTGGAATGTATATACTGCTGTTGGGAAAAGTATTATTTACGGAGTGATTTAATGGATAATGACTGATAAATTTTATATGCGATAATGTTTCTTATTTGTATTACGGATCATCTTCCAATATCAATGCACATTGTCTAATTTATGTGATTGTTGAATAAAAGCAATTTAATTTGATTGTTTCTTGTAATGATTGTTTCTTATAATTTAATGTTATTGGTGGTTTATTTAAGCATTTTGAATATTAAATGGGTCTATTTAAATATAAAACATAGGGAGAAACAATAAAATGAATTGAAACAAGCGCTGTCTATCTGGGACCTTTAACATCGCTTCTTTAGTACAAGCGCTGCTAAAGGCCAGCCTTTAATAGCGCTTGCACTAACAAGCACTGTTAAAGGCCCACCTTTAATAGCGCTTGCACTAACAAGCGATATTAAAGGGGAACCTTTAACAGCGCTTGTACAAACAAGCGCTGTTAAAGGCCCCCCTTTAACAGCGCTTGCACAAACAAGCGTTGTTAAAGGGGTGCCTTTAACAGCGCTTGCACTAACAAGCGCTCTTAAAGGCCCCCCTTTAATAGCGCTTGCACAAACACGCGATGTTAAAGGTCCCCTTTAAGAACGCTTGTAAAGCGCTATTAAAACCAGCCCCCCTTTAGTAGCGGCGAGATAGACAACACTTGTAAAGCGCTACTAAAGACCTTATTTAAGCACTGTTAAAGGTCCATTTTGCAGTAGTGATCATAGATCTAAGCGACACTGTTCACACACAGCTTCGTACAGTGATCTCAAGTTCTAAGGACCAACTTGCCTATCATCACTAAGAGTTATAAATGACAGTTAGTTAATGTTTATCCATTTGATAACTCTTGGTTTGGGTCGTTCAGTGGACTCATTCTCTAATGAGCACCGGTGTCTTGTCTCCGACTTCACCAAGTCGCATGATTATGAGACGAACAAGACAAAGACACAATGGTCTGTCCGATGTGCCAATATCCCTATATCAATGCATCTATGACCACGAACACTTTAAGACTCAAGCTTCTAATGGTCAGACATTTCTCATAATCGGGATCTCTATCTCGAAACATTTATGACCTTACTACGAGTCTAACGAAGTTATCCAAGCAACATATAAAAGAGGATTACTCAAATAATTGATACCAGAAAGCATACGTTCATTTATGAATAAGATGTTTACATAGATAAATTGCCTCGAGGGCATACATCTCTCAATATCTCCCACTTGCACTCAGGGCCATTTATTATTGTATCTCATACCACTTTTACAAACTAGTCTCTCCAGACGATCGCGTGCCCGCGCCTTTTTGAATGGATCTGCTAAGTTGTCCTTTGAACAGACTCTAAGGAGTCCTTTATCTTTCCTCTTCTCAATATCTCGTATCAGGTGATACTTCTGAAGAATGTGTTTGGATCTCTTGTGGAATCTTGGTTCTTGAACCAGATTGATGGTTGCATTATTGTCGCAATACAGAGGTATCAGATCTTTAACTGCAGGCACTATCCCTAACTGGTTTATAAACGTCCTCATCCAGACCGCTTCCTTTGCTACATCGTTGGCTGCTATATACTCGGCCTCCATTGTGGAGTGTGCAACAGTGTCTTGTTTGGAACTCCTCCAACTGACTGCTCCTCTGTTGAGAGTAAAAACATATCCAGAGATCGATTTGCTATCATCTATATCACTCTGAAAGCTGGAATCTGTGAAGCCTTCAACATTGAGCTCTCCACTTCCATAAATCAAGACCAAGTCTTTAGTCCTTCGTAAGTACTTTAGAATTGTCTTGACAGATTTCCAGTGTTCTTCTCCAGGGTTAGACTGATATCGACTTACTGCACCTAGTGCAAAGGCGACATCAGGTCTGGTACAGATCATGGAATACATGATAGATCCCATAGCTGAAGCATATGGGATCTTACTCATGCGTTCCTTTTCCAAGTCAGTTTTTGGAGACATCTTCTTGGAAAGGTTTATTCCATGATTGGCTGGTATTAAACCGCCCTTACTATTTTCCACGCTAAATTGTTTTAGCATGGAGTCTATGTACCTTGTTTGGGAGAGTCCTAGCATCCGTTTAGATCTATCTCTATAGATCTTTAAACCTAATATGTAGGATGTTTCTCCCAATTCCTTCATGGAGAAGTTAGTTGACAGCCATCCTTTTACAGACTTCAACATCTATATGTTATTGCCTATTATAAGAATATCATCCACGTACAATACGAGGATGACTAAAGAATTATCACTGGTTTTCTTATAGATGCATGGATCATCCTCATTTCTGACAAAACCAAACTCTATGACTGTCTTGTCAAAATGGATGTTCCAACTTCTTGAAGCCTGCTTAAGTCCGTAGATGGACCTATGCAGCCTACATGCTTTTCCTTCACTCCCACTGACTTCAAAACCTTCTGGCTGAGTCATGTAAATCTGCTCCTCTAAATCACCATTTAGAAAAGCAGTCTTTACATCCATTTGCCAGATTTCGTAGTTAAAGTGGGCATCAATAGCGAGTACAATCCGGATAGACTTATGCATGGCGACTGTTGAGAATGTCTCGTCATAATATGTTCCTAGAATCTGACGATAACCTTTCGAAACCAGCCTAGCCTTGTATGTTTCTATCTTTCCATCTGCTCCAATCTTCTTCTGGAAGATCCATTTGTAGCAAATGGGAACACTTCCTTTGGGCACGTTCTCTAAAGTCCATACCTAATTTACGTGCATGGATTCCATTTTGGATCTCATTGCATCTAGCCACTTGTCAGAGTCCCTACTCTTAATGGCATCTTGGAAGCTAATAGGATCATCATCTAATATGACGCCATCCTCAACCCCTCCGTCTACGAGAAAACCGTAGTACCTATCAGGGGCTCGAGGAATCCTATCAGACCTCCTAACGACTGGTTGGGAAACATCAATCGCTGATTCTCCCACTGGTTCTGACACATGTTCTTGTGTTAACTATCCTTCTGAACATTTGTCTAGATCTACCATCTTGCCAATATCTTCCTTCGAAAGGAATTCCTTTTCTAAAAAGATGGCATGTCTGGAGACAACAATCTTTTGTATCTTCGGATTGTAGAAGGTGTACCCTGAATAATGTTTCTGGTACCCAATGAATTTACACAAGACAGATCTATCTTCCAGTTTGTCTGGATTATGCCTCTTGACATATGCAGGACAACCCCATACCTTTAAATGGTTAAGGTGGAGTTTCTTGCCACTCCATATATGATATGGAGTTATCGGCACAGATTTTGACGGAACCCTGTTAAGAATATATGCAGCAGTCTCTAGAGCATAGCCCCAGAGGGAGGTGGGCAACTCAGTATCATTTATTATGGATTGCACCATGTCCAACAAAGTGCGATACCTTCCCTCCGATACACCGTTATGCTGAGGTGTATAAGGAGGTATGACCTGAGAGAGAATCCCATTCTCTTTTAAATACGTAATGAATTCTTGGCTCAAGTATTCTCACCTTCGATCAGATCGAAGAATTTTTATACTTTTGACAGTTTATTTTTCAACTTCGTTACGGTGTTCTTTGAATCGCTTAAACGTATCGGACTTATGTTTTATCAAGAACACATGTCCAAATCTAGAGTGATCATCATTAAACGTAACGAAATATGAATATCCTCCTTTGGCTAATGTAGACATGGGTCCACATACATCAGAATGTACTAGACCCAAGAGTTCATTAACTCTCTCCCCTTGTCTTACAAAAGGAGTTTTGGCCATCTTACCTTTGAGGCAAGACTCACAAGTGTCGTATGAATCATAATTCGAGAGGTCCAAGGATCCCTCGTTATGTAACTTGCTAAGTCTCTTCTCTCCATGTGGCCTAGTCTACAGTGCCAAAGATAGGTTTCATTATAACCCGATTCCTTGCGTTTTCGTGTATTAAAATTAAATACAATGTCCTTACATAAAGTGTATACACCATTGTTGAGAGTCCCGAAACCTAGCGACTTACTATCAAAGAAAATTTTCATAATATTTTCGTTGATAGTAAAATTATAACCTTCTTTAGCCAAAGCCGCGATGGAGATACTATTGCATAGGAAATTTAGGAAATAGTAACATTGCTTCAGAAGCAATTTAGCTCCACTAGCCAATATGTGTATGACATCTCCCACGGCAACAACAACAACATTTGCTGCGTTACCAACTTGGAGAACGACCTCATTCTTTTCGAGTCTTCTATTAATTCTCATTCCCTGTAACTGGTTACAGATGTGAGAGCTTGCACCAGTATCTAATACCCATGCATTAGAAGTTACGGAAAGAACTACACTTTGTATAACCGTTACAGACGTTAGTGTATTAGCCTGCCTTTTCTCCCTGTGCCCCCCGTATATTCTTTACGTCTCTTACCCAGTCGTTATTCTTATAGCCAGTTGATTCTTTATTATCTTTGATATATTTAATTTTACTCGTCATGCTGCAAAGAATAGAACTCCTAACATTAGCATGTGTTCAAAATTTTTAAATATAATAAAATTGGTTTTTATCCAGTTATATTCTCCCACTATTTTGGCAAACATTTTAAAGCCATAATAATGAACGAATTTTAATAAAATTTAGTGGGAAATGGATCCAATCACCCTGAGTCTCACAACCTTAAGTTGACTCAACAAGTTGCTTGATTCTGTGATCGGTGGATGACTTTTCATCAATCACATCGTATGTGATTCCCTTATCAGTTTTTACCCCTAATCACTTATGACATTGAGTTGACTCAACAAGTCATAATGACTAGTCTAGTCTGACCCTTACTTTCTTGTTCAGTCCTAACTTACACCGGCGCTCGGTTATGTTCACGACGTGACGGGTTGGGTTAAGTTGAACTACATCATATGTTGGATGGAATTGGGTTCCAAAGAAAAAGCATGTTACAGCTTGAGTTGACTCAACAACCATAACATGAATTTCCTCCTGTTTCCAAATTCCAAAAGTAAGGAGGTTTACTGTCACGCCCCGCTTCCCTAATATGGAAGACGAGACGTGAGGAGGTCTGCTTAGACGAGGAGCTGTGAAGCTGCAGTCTGATAAGCGACTGTAAAAATTACGAAAAGTAGCAGGTCCTTGCATTGCGACGAAACAACAATAGTAATAATGAAGCAGATAAAAGAACATCCACCAACAAAACATCCAACAATTATTCCAACATCACAGAAAAGTCACAAAAGTACAAGTCTGAACAATGGCCTAAAGCATGGCCGAAACAAAAGTAAAGAGAGTCACCGACTGAGACTAAGGATAGGACTGGAATCCTCGAACTGAATGTCAGCAACCTGTCGTCCTCTGCAACTAAGTCAGGCTCAAAACCTGACATGTGACACCCAAAGAGAAAAGGGCACATGTCAGCAAAAGACTCCCAAAGAAAGCGGAGGACTTTTGTGCAAGGATACAAATAAAATAAAGGGACTATCAGTTCTAAATATAATGAAAAGACATGACATTTAAAGAATGCAACAATTTATGATGACATGATGACATGCATGCACGTCGTAGCAGAAGCTACAAAAAACACTGTTTCACGAGTCACGAACATTATCATTTCATTATCATTTCACGATATGCATAGGATTTACGCCTTACAGCTGAAGTTGTTGTACGGGCATACTTTTACGCTGAGTGATCGCTTAACCCTACCCCCACGGTGTCGAGCCTTGGTTTCCTAAGTACGTGAGCTCGCTTCTGGATCATGAGCCTAGGAAGAGTTTCTCAATATGGACTGGCGCCCATCTTCTGGATCACGAGCCAGGAAGTGTTTTTGGCATAGGGTTGTGCCCGCAAAGCAGGTGCCTAGCCTCAATCATTACAATAAGTGTAGTGTGTGCTACATAATCACGATAAAACATTGAATGCATGCAATGACATGGCAATGAGCAGTTAAATTGCGTACAGTTAATTGAAAATTAAACATGGCATGGCAGCATGAACGAAAGCAGGTAAAGTGTCGGATCTAGCTTCATTGTCAAGCTAGATCAAGTAGGGTGTCGGATCTAGTTTCGTTGTCATACTAGATCAAATAGGGTGTCGGATCTAGTTTCGTTGTCAAACTAGATATAAAAGGGCGTCTACGCGACTATCATTTCACCGCATAGTCTCTTTTACGCCACTGAACAAAATGGCCTAAGACGTGGCCTAAAACATTTACTGGCAAGTATCACTTGCCTGAACGACCAAGCTGAAGTCACGATTAATCAGAGTCCAAAGTATCTATATGTTCAGATCGCAGTCCAGCCTACATTCCAATTTATTTATCTTGATTAATGAATCACAACCATCAGAAATTACCAATTTTAGTTGATTAGCAGGCAAGTGGTGATTCTACGGGGCAGATCTTACTTCAACACGACGCGAGAGCTACTCTGACGTCGGGTAGCGACGTCAGGGGTTAGATTACAGTAGCGCGTATGGTACAGAACGATCGATACTCTGTTTATAAAATCACGTATTCAATTAAGTTCGTGACGACAGAAAAAGCCTCTTATAACAAACCTGTTAACGTCTAGTGATTCAGTTAATTAAGTTTTCTATCCTAAGATGGGTAACGCATCAATATCAACATACGTTAAGTTACTAACATGTTAATTACATTAAGGTTCCTAGTATGAAAAGTATACAACAACATCTAAGCAACATAGGCTAATATTTGCTAATGGTTGTAAACAATATATAGATATGCTATAGATCATCATGTTAACACCAATATATAATGCTACTAGCATGCAAACTTCTATCCATTAAGTTACTAACTTGTTAACTAGGGTTAACTCGCTGTTCAACACCTATTAACGAATTGGTATTAAAGTATTTAATAAAACAATTACTAACCGATGCAAGAGATCCCCTATGGCTACCGGAGTTGACGTGCGGGAATCAGAGGTTGCAGGTGGTCGAGTGGCACGAGGGGAGACCGTCGTGCATAGCTGTGACCAAGGAGCTGTCGTGCGTCGCTACACGAGGGGGAGAAAGCCACCGGGAGTGCGCGGGGGAGTCACTGGCACCTGGGCTGCGGGGATCTGCTCGATGCGGGGGGTCACTGGCTATGCACGGGGCTGAGAGTTGTGGCAGCGCACGGGCGATGCTGTCGGTCACCTGGGCGCTGCTGCGGCCTGCTGCTGCTATGCACGGCCTGCAGCAGCACAGGTGCTGCTGCTCGCGCCTGGCAGAGCACGGGGCGATGGGGAAATGTCCGGCGAGGGGTCGAAGGGGAAAGGCGAGAAGGGAAGTCGGGGTTCAGGTCGAACGAAGAGGAGATGGCGGTGCCACTGTGATTGCGATACATGAAAAAATGGGCGGTGGCGGTTTTAGTTTCTGGGAGAAGAAGAAGAACCCTAGGGTTATTATGTAAGGGAAGGTGGGGTCAGCACGTGGGCTAGCTTGGGTTATTGGTTAGTTATTATTTAGCATAACCATTTAACCTCTCCCCCTCTCTCTCACCTGGGTATGGGTGCGGCCAAGGGAAAAGTGAGGCGAGGATTAGCTAGGGTTAGGGAAAGTTTGTTTCTCTCATTTTTTTAAAAGATTTAAAAACCCAATTGAAAGTGATGTGTGTGCTAGGCTAGGTGTGTGTTATAGACCCATGGATTCGGCCAACAAGTGGGCTAGGCTTAATTAGAAAGGGATTTGAAAAAGAATGAAGTCTCATTAATAATATTAAAAGGGATTAGTATTAATGGGTTAAGCTATAGTTAACAGGGAAAAGTGAAAGTAGGTCAAACGGAGCCCAAAAATTATGAAAAAAATACTGGCGCGACCGTGTCGATGAGGGAAACGAAACTAAGAAGACTGATCACGAGTATGGCGACGAGAAACGAAACTAAAAAAATAAAAAGGTCACACGACAAAAGTGAAAATCACGACGACTCATCAGACAAAGTCAAATCGTGGGAGAACGATCGTGAAATGTCGGTCTAAAATAATTCCAAAAATTAATACTCTTCGATAGGGTCACAACGGCATACCACACCATATGGTTCATATACAAGAAAGGTCCAAAATAAATACGTGCACAAAGAAAGTACGATCAGAAACCGACCGTGACATCCTACCCACCTTACGAATAAAGTCCATCCTCGGACTTTCTAACTACGAATAACATATCTACTAGTCTTCTAGTAACTACCCCAATCACACTATAATTCAACCAGGTATAGTCACTCCAAGTGCTAATATTGCACTAGATAGTCAAACATTAATACAACATTCATGTATACACATGCACTACTTATACCTATCATAGACAGTCAAATTCATACACATACTTCAATCATTCATGTAGTCACGTACATCCCCTTTATAGCTATCACACACTATCATATAACCAAGTCTCTCATACTTACATGAAAATAATTTCACACTAGCAAATACAATCATAGCACTCACGTACATATAACTACCTATGAACGAACAAACATGGTTATATTACTCCCGATATCTCCTAGTATACATCCAACACCAAACACATCAACACACATAATCACACCATACCATTATTAAATCAGGTTTACTATATCTAACATACATTCACCATTACTATAATTTCATAAATATATAGTTATTCAATGCACGCATATACTTCACCATATATTCACATCACACACGGTCCTATAATATATTTAAGGCACATCACACTTACCACAGTCACCAATACCTATAGCTAAGCACATGCTTACCCGTGCATGGTGCACACCCACACACGCTGACATGAAATTCAAACATACCACCCATATCGCTATATACTTAGCACATTCTACACACCAGATTTAGTTATGACGTATACATTCAAACATATAAAATCCTAGGAAATAACTATATCATAAGACCAACATCTATATCTATATAATGGTATAGCCACCCACAATCATGTGCGTAACACAACCAGACACAACCAATCCTATCACTATACATACATCATCCACTATTACATTCATAGTACTACACAAAATCCACAGACATATGTAACAATATACTTGGTATACCCACTCAAGCTTGAGTGAGACCCCAAAACCCATATCTGAATATTCTATATACATAACATGATATCTATATCTATACCAATAGCACTTACAATATATACATCTACCAACATAACCACATTCATACCATAATATCAATCACTATATTTAATCAAGTAAAGCCTACATAATGCAATCACTTTTCGCCATATAATAATGTTACAAATATCATCACACGTATAATTAAAATACACTCTCTAATACATGCATTCATCATATAAATACCTACATGTAATATATATATTCACTACATCGCCATCCACCTATAATTAGTATACCAACACATCTACTTATCCACACATAGTTTAAGACATACAATAATCGTGTATACCTCACGGTATACACGCACACGCATAACATCCCGTAAAGGCAAGCAATACCGAATAAAATTATAACCCTATTATCATCCATATATCACCCTTATTCATGCAGCAAATACATATCTACTTACGACTAGGCACAGTACATATCTACGTACGAGCACACGCTCACACGTACTAATATGTAGATCATATAATAGACCTACACACTTAACTATAAGTACACCTATTATCATTACACTTAACATGCACATGACTTTCTAATTTATATATATCATGCTTTTACAAGTATCTTCAAACTACATACATTACTACTAGTATATACTCCGATACAATTTCCAATATATATACAGACATTCCTATAGTGGTATAGCTATCCACACATATATGATTAATATCATCCATACAACTTCACATATATATCATGAATAACACTGGATATACATACATAGCACAAGAGACATTCCTCAATACCCCAACAGTAGCACACTCATACAGGTCCACACACTCTACCTAGATACATGCACCACGACGACATCACAAAAAAATCAATGGCACACTAACAAAATAGAGTTGACACAGTCAACGACGAGCACTAATGTCTAATCAAAAGAAAAGAAACCGGAACCAAAACATAACAAAGAAAAGATCGGAAAAGTCAGGCACGACAAGCACTAGCATCTAAACAATAGAAAGGAAACCGAAACCAAAAGCGTAACGAACAAGATCGATAAGAGTGAGTTCAGATAAGGTGAGGATAAGGAGATAGCTGGTTGGGTGAGACAAAAATATCATTCTAAATAATTAAGTAGATGAAAGAAGGATGCGTGTAAAATGTGGTATTATATATATATATACTCTAAAAATATGTAGAAAAGGCGAGCCAACGGCAAAAAAAATTTTACAACACGGAAAAAGTGTTGTGACAAGGAAATAATGAGTAGGGTGAGGCAGTGATCGGGTTGTAAATAAAAATAGGGTTATACAAAAATTTTGAAATATGAGCACGATGAACATAGATCTGATATATAAAAATATATTGAAATTCTATTTAGCTTAGAAAAATATTCTAAGGTATGTACGGTGAATGGAAGAATAATAATAAAATTAGTAGCGTAGACATGAAAGAAAAGATTATATTGAATTATCAAAATGGTAATAAAGTTTTAAAACCGAAATACGAAAGATCTAGGTCAGGAAATGATTACGCGATAGTAATTTTAAAGATTTCAGCTAAAAATTTCGAAATTCAGAGAATGTAGGGAGTCTAAATGCATGCTAAATGTTTTCAAACTATTTTAAACCGGGAGAGAAATTTCAAAACAGATAATATTGAAAATATTCCTCGAATGGTCAGGATAGTAGTGGAGAAGATTTAACGATTGACAATGAACGTCCTGGAGAGCCACGTGGTTTCGAAAGGAAGGAAGTGAATCAAATAAAAAGTAAATATGAATGGGAAATAATTTAGTGAATCTGCTATGTTGGAAATCTATGGTCATTAACTCATGGTGTAAGGATTAGGAGAATGATAGAAACCAGGGGTTCTAATTTCCGGCCCGACTGAAGATTAGGAGGAACTTAACACTAAGACATTCTAATGAGTTAGAATATAATGGAGACCTCAGGGAAAGGTCCTAAGAGAATCAAGATCATGTTCTGCTGGGCCCGAAATTGATGGACTCAACGAACGGCTAAGAGAAAAGCTCTAGAAGTCTAATACGGTCAGGGCTGGGTGAGAGACTACTAAGGCAACCTATGACGAGAACAACTAAATTTTGACGAATGCTCTGACTATCAAACCTGGACATCTACCTAAGTCTTCCTACCATCTAAGACATGAAAATGTTCCGATTAGACTTAATCATGACTTGGATGTTCCGAATATTTAATTGGATGTTGTTTATCATTATTGTTGTTCCGATATTTCACGGATGCAAAAAGGAACTGCATGGGCCACCAACAAAACCTGGCATGCCCCGCTTCCGTAATATGGAAGGCAAGATGTGAGGAGGTCTGCTCGGACGAGGAGCGGTGAAGCTGCAGTATGATAAGCGACTGTAAAAATTACAATAAGTAGCAGGTCCTTGCATTACGAAGAAACAACAATAGTAATAATGAAGTAGATAAAAGAACATCCACCAACAAAACATCTAACAATTATTCCAACATCACAGAAAAGTCACAAAAGTACAAGTCTGAACAATGGCCTAAAGCATGGCCGAAACAAAAGTAAAGAGAGTCACCGACTGAGACTAAGGATAGGACCGGAATCCTCGAACTGAATGTCAACAACCTGTCGTCCTCTGCAACTAAGTCAGGCTCAAAACCTGACATGTGACACCCAAAGAGAAAAGGGCACATGTCAGTAAAAGACTCCCAAAGAAAGCGGAGGACTTTTGTTCAAGGATACAAAAAAATAAAGCGACTATCAGTTCTAAATATAATGAAAAGACATGGCCTTTAAAGAATGCAACAATTTAAGATGACATGATGACATGCATGCACGTCGTAGCAGAAGCTACGAAAAACACTGTTTCACGAGTCATGAACATTATCATTTCATTATCATTTCACGATGTGCATAGGGTTTACGCCAGCTGAAGTTGCTGTACGGGCATATTTCTATGTTGAGTGGTCGCTTAACCCTACCCCCCACGGTGTCGAGCCTTGGTTTCCCAAGTATGTGAGCTCGCTTCTGGATCACAAGCCCAGGAAGTGTTTCTCAGTATGGACTGGCGCCCATCTTCTCGATCACGAGCCAGGAAGTACTTTTGGCATAGGGTTGTACCCGTAAAGCAGGTGCCTAGCCTCAATCATTACAATAAGTGTAGCGTGTGCTACGGAATCACGATGAAACATTGAATGCATGCAATGACATGGCAATGAGCAGTTAAATTGCGTACCGTTAATTGAAAATTAAACATGGCATGGCAGCATGAATGAAAGCAGGTAAAGTGTCAGATCTAGCTTCGTTGTCAAGCTAGATCAAGTAGGGTGTCGGATCTAGTTTCATTGTCAAACTAGATCAAATAGGGTGTCGGATTTAGTTTCGTTGTCAAACTAGATATAAAAGGGCGTCTAGGCGACTATCATTTCACCGCCTAGTCTCTTTTACGCTACTGAACAAAGTGGCCTAAGACGTGGCCTAAAACATTTACTGGCAAGTATCACTTGCCTGAACGACCAAGCTAAAGTCATGATAAATCAGAGTCCAAACTATCTATGTGTTCAGATCGCAGTCCAACCTACATTCCAATTTATTTATCTTGATTAGTGAATCAAAACCATCAGAAATTACCAATTTTAGTTGATTAGCAGGCAAGTGGTGATTCTACGAGGCAGATCTTACCTCAACACGATGCGAGAGCTACTCTGACGTCGGGTAGCGATGTCAGGGGTTGGATTACGGTAGTGCGTACAGTACAGAACGATCGATACACTGTTGATAAAATCACTTGTTCAATTAAGTTCGTGACGACAGAAAAAGCCTATTATAACGAACCTGTTAACGTCTAGTGATTCAGTTAATTAAGTTTTCTATCCTAAGATGGGTAATGCATCAATATCAACTACGTTAAGTTACTAACATGTTAATTACGTTACGGTTCCTAGTATGAAAAGTATACAACAACATCTAAGCAACCTAGGCTAATATTTGCTAATGGTTGTAAACAATATATAGATATGATATAGATCATCACGTTAAAACCAATATATAATGCTACTAGCATGCAAACATCTGTCCATTAAGTTACTAACTTGTTAACTAGGGTTAACTCGCTGTTCAACCCCTATTAACGAATTGGTATTAAAGTATTTAATCAAACGATTACTAACCGATGCAAGAGGTCCCCTACGGCTACCGGGGTTGACGTGCGGGAATCAGAGGTTGCAGGTGGTCGAGCGGCGCGAGGGGAGACCGTCGTGCGTCGCTGCGACCATGGAGCTACCGTGCGTTGCTGCGCGAGGGGGAGAAAGCCGCCGGGAGCATGCGGGGGAGTCACTGGCACATGGGCTGTGGGGATCTACTCGATGAGGGGGGTCATTGGCTGTAGGCAGGGCTGAACACAGTAGCAGCGCATGGGCAGTGCTGTTGGACGCCTGGGCTCTGCTGCGGCCTGCTGCTGCTGTGCATGGCCTGCAGCAGCTCAGGCGCTGTTGCTCGCGCCTGGCGGAGCACGGGGCGACGGGGAAAGGTCCGGTGAGGGGTCGAAGGGGAGAGGCGAGAAGGGAAGTCGTGGTTCAGGTCTAACGAAGAGGAGATGGCAACGCCAATGTGATTGCGATGCGTGAAAAAATGGGCGACGGTGGTTTTAGTTTCTGGGAGAAGAAGAAGAACCCTAGGGTTATTATGTAAGAGAAGGTGGGGTCAGCACGTGGGCTAGCTTGGGTTATTGGTTAGTTATTATTTAGTATAACCATCTAACCTCTCTCCCTCTCTCTCACCTGGGTATGGGTGCGGCCAAGGGAAAAGTGAGGCTAGGATTAGCTAGGGTTATGGTAAGTTTGTCTCTCCTTTTTTTAAAGATTTAAAAACCCAATTGAAAGTACTGTGTGTGCTAGGCTAGGTGTGTGCTATAGACCCATGGATTCGGCCATGTCAAACAAGTGGGCTAGGCTTAATTAGAAAGGGATTTGAAAAAGAATGAAGTCTCATTAATAATAGTAAACGGGATTAGTATTAATGGGTTAACCTATAGTTAACAGGGAAAAGTGAAAGTATGTCAAACGGAGCCCAAAAATTATGAGAAAAATACTGGGGCGACCGTGTCGACGAGGGAAACAAATCTAAGAAGACTGATCACGAGTAGGGCGACGAGAAACGAAACTAAATAATAAAAAGGTCACACGACAAAAGTGAAAATCACAACGCCTCATTAGACAAAGTCAAATCGTGGGAGAACGACCCGTGAAATGTCGTTCTAAAATAACTCCACAAATTAATACTCTTCGAGAGGGTCACAACGGCATACCACACCATAGGGTTCAGATACAAGAAAGGTCCAAAATAAATACGTGCACGGACAAAAAAATACGCGCACGAAGAAAGTACGATTGGAAACCGACCGTGAAATTTAAGATTTTATCTTGTAAAAGATTTATTAACTTATTTGATTAGATATAGTTGACGACGTTGCATAATAATGATTCGCGTCCTTACGGTCGAGCGGACACGGCCAGGGAATTGACTAAGCCAGGATCACTTACACCTAGTCAAGCTAGGGTGACCCAGCAAACTTAGCCAAGCACATTGACCGGTATCATGGTCCATTGAAGGTTGCTAGTCATTTATATGTGTAACTATCAACTCATGGCTTTTATGAATACTAGTTAATCCTTATCAACTAGTGGATCCCTAAAATTCTGAATTTTATGGATTTGTTTAATGACTTTTATTATGTCCTTATCAACTTTAAGGATTTGAGTCAAATCTCGCTACCGTAATCGTCCATTAGGCATTAAAACAAATTTCTAATAGATAGCAGAAAAGATCTAAAAATTATCTTATAATGATTAGAAGATTTTTAATGGCTAACCTAACAATGTATTTAAATTTTTGATTATCAAATAAGAAAGAAACTTAAACCAATAAACTTTTTAAGATCATCATATGATTTAAGGGTTTTAATTATCACATAATTAACATGCATTCATATTCATTGCAGCATTAGAACAAAGTAGGCATGGCATTGATACCAATGTTGGGATTTTCAAGGTCCCTTAGGGCATATATGTAATGCCCTACCAGCTACTGCACAAGTACTAGAGGGGGGGGGGGTGAATAGTACTTTAAAATAATAAGGAGTATAATTCCAAATTAAATTGCAATCAACTACCAAATCAATTTGCGGAAGCTTAAATTGAACGACGACAACGAAATTGACAATGCTAACAAACGATGTTAATGGGTTCGGATCCACCCAAGTCTCCCCGACTTGTTCCCGGTGATCCTACGTCCCAACCACCCGGATCCCCTCCGGATACTTGAGTTAGAAACCCTAACTCAAGATTTCCACTATGAATCTCTTGTGAAAAACCTTCACAAGATCAAATCATACATGCAATGACAAAGTGAATCCCACAACCCGGGATCACAAACTTCTCTCACAACCGAGAGAACCAATAAGCAATATAAAAGAGTTTATATGAAATAAACAAGCTTACCACAAAATCATATACCTTGAGTTTTTCTTACCCAATAGGTGGAATGAAGGATTTGAGGAAGATGAAGTTACCAAGCCCTAGCACCAAGGAAATGAGCAGCAATGGGTGCCTAGGGAAGAGTTGGAGACTTGGATCAAGCAATAGCTTGAAGAGCTCACCAAGAACAACCTTCTCTCTAGATCTAGAAATGAGAGAGAGAATGGGTTTCTTGTGAGGAAGAGAGCTTTAGATTTGAGGGAGAATAGCTATCTCTTTAGAACTCAATGAATCTCTTAATGGCAGCTCTATTGAAGATAGAAATGACCTAGGTTCGTATTTATAGGGTCCCATAAAAACAAGTTAGGTCAATCTCCAACGGAAAGAAATCTGTGAGTATTAGTCGGTCAAAGAACACTCACTGACCGACTAGATCATCAACTAGTCGGTCAGTCACAAAGCATGGACCGACTAAGAGCAGATCTGAGAAGAGATAGAATTTCAGACCTAGAAAACTAGTCGGTCCAAGAAGACTATCTGAACGACTAGTTTCACAACTAGTCGGTCATCCAATGAACGTAGACCGACTAAGAGGCAAAACAACTTAGTCTGAAGGCAAGTTGACTTAGTCGGTCCAAGAACAAAAGTTGACCGACTAGATTGTCAACTAGTCGGTCATCAAACGTTCTTAGACCGACTAACGGTAAACAGTAGCTTAGGAGAAATTTAGAGTGAACAGTAAGTCACAACTAGTCGGTCAAAGAAGCATCACTGACCGACTAGTTCACAAACTAGTCGGTCGGTGAGTCAACGTAGAACGACTAACTGTAAACAGTAAAGTCCAAGAAATTAAGGAATCAAACTAGTCGGTCCAAGAACAGTTGCCGACCGACTAGATCACCATCTAGTCGGTCAGTACTTGTTCTTGTACCAACTAACATGCACAACAAAGTCCGAATCGAAGCGCGACGCTTCGAGGAAGTTAGAATGAACTTGTGCAAGAATCCTAGAGCTACGAAATGAGCGTAATGAAGATAGAAACGTAAGATATACTCAAGGCTTAACATTCTATCAATCGAAACTAAAAGACAATAAATAAAACCTTAATAAACGGTCTTAGAGAGCTTCGATTGAATCTTCATAACTTCCAAAGCGCTGCAGGAGCTTCAACGAAGCTTTAGGCTTGAATACGAGCTTTTGGAAGTGTTGAGATGTCGCTTTGAATATTCTCGTGAAATTGGCGACGATCTCCAATACTGCGCTCACAAATTGTTAGTTCATGAATTATTTATGTTTGCTCATCATCAAAACCAAATCCGGGGAGTCCAATATTCAACATTCTCCCCCTTTTTGGTGATGACAAACCAACATAAATAATAATCAAAAATAATAATTCAAATGTAAAATACTTACTCCCCCTGCATTGATGACACGTTAATTCCCAAATGAATATATATGAATTGCATCAATCAGACGAGTAAGATATATAATGAGAATTGATTTTTGAAATATCGGATTTTGAAAATTCTTATATGTATCTTACCTCCCCCTGAATCTAACATATCAAACTAGATTCTTAGAAATTGAGTTAAAATTTTCATTTGCACTATTTATTATCATTATCTCTCCCCCTTTGGCATTATCCCAAAAATGGGGGGCATACAACGACAACAAGTAGGAAATGTAAAATCCAACATCGGGAGTCGTAGACAATGACGATGGAGCTAATTGACACCAAAGGAAAAACGATTAAATCAATTCAAAGTGTGCCAATTGTCCATTATCACAAAGTGAAAATCAAAATCATCAAAAATACCAAATAATTATTCATTAATTGAATAAAGAAACATACTCTTCAATATTCAATATACTTGGTTAATTTTGTGCATGGAAAACAATTCTATACAATTATAGAATTTAAATCTATTTAACCAAGTTTTTATGCGTCGAGCGACGAAATCTCATTTCAAATACATTCAACGAATATTAAAATTTGCACGACGAATAAAAGACAAAGTGAATGACGATGAACATATATATATGCAGAGACAACATGAGTATATCCAAAAAGATATCACATCGAATATATGAGATACATCATATCAAGCGCTACATATCATCAAAAAGAAATACATCAACATCATCATCATTCTCATCAAAATAAATACAGCAGCAGCGACGACATCCAAAATACATCAAAACATAATAACCCTCATACCCTATCCTAACCCATAATACTCTCGCTAAGATATATCATCCAAAGCGTATATGGAGAGTCCTCGGAACAACGATCACGAGGAGGAGGCAGGATCTGCAGCGTCCGTGGGTCCAGTCGACGGAGTGGACTCAGGCTCTGCAGGGAGAAGAGGCGTCTCAACAGATGGAATCGTCGGGGCAGGAGTCGAGATCTCAGGAACAGGCTCTACAGCAGCAAGGGTCTCGACAGCAGAAGTGTCAACTGGAATAGCAGCAGGCTCAGCAACAGGGTCAACAGCAGGCTCTGAAGACTGAAGTGCAGAAGCAGAAGGCTCTGGAGCACCGGTAGAGGTGCCAACTCCAGGAGCAGAAGTGGAAACACCAGCAGCAGCAGCAGTGGCCTCATCGCCACGGGCAAAAGAAGTGACAAGCTCGTCAAGCTCCTCATCGTCCATCTCCTCGGCCTCAGACACCGAAGGAGGAAGCTCAATCCCCATCATACGAGCCATACGACATACGACCTCCTCAGTACGAGCCAAACGGGAGTCGTGCTGACGAAGTAGACGTACGACATCGTCTAAAGTAGCAGGGGAAGAGGAGGCTGCAGCGGCTGACGGAGTAGACTATGAAGCAGATGCGGTAGACCTCTACACGTGACGAAGTGCCGCTAAAGATTTCTTCACGGCCGTCGCGTTCAGAGGCGTACCCAAAGGACGCTCATCGTCAGGAGGGAGAGGAACTCGAAAATGACGGAATACGAGAGTCAATAAGCAGGGGTATGGAATGTGCGCAGACTTATTGGTCTTGCGTATACACTCGAAAGAATCCATCTTATCGAGTATCACGCGAGCCCAATTTATCTCGCACCCCAAGAAAAGAGCGTATATGAGCTTCAAAACGGCTGAGAGGGAAGTGAAGAGGATCCATATTTCGGAAGAAGACATGACTTCAAAATCAGGTTAAGAACCCACACATTCGGCTTAAAGGATTTCGAAGGAACACCAATGAATGCGGAGGGGATAACCTGGAAAATATCTGCAAGAATAGACTGATCCAAGGAAGAAATGTAGTCTACAGAAATGTCCGAGGGGAGGAGACCACATGACGCACAACCAAGGATCTCCCCCAAGATTTCTGCCGTGAGAACTATAGGAGTTCCCAAGACAGTCGTCTCAATGGAGTGGCTGGCGTCGTACTGGCCTCGAATACGATTGGCATAGAACAATTTCACGAGGCGAGGGTACGGTTTGGGATTGGCCTTGGGGTCGTATCGGAGATAATCTAGAAGGCCACTATAAGACAGAAGATCAGCAAGGCCGAGGAAATCAGAGAACTGAACGTAATGCTCTAACAACAGTGGACAGTGCTCTATACGGTTGTACGCGGCGAGACACTGAGGGTCATCGCGGCACAACGATATGTCTACACCGCCAACTGGCATAGGAGCTTTACCATTGGCCTTACGGGTCTTCGGAGGTGGGGTAGGTTCCCTAGTAGGCTCATCCTCAGGGATAAAATCTGTATCGGAATCGGAATCGGGAGGAGTAGCCGGAGTATGAAGAATAGGCTTTTTGGTCTTGGATTTGTGGGGCTTGACGGTGGCAGTCCTAGGCTTCTTAAGAGGAGGCGAAGATGGAGAGGCTAGGGTAGACTTGGCACGACGCTTAGGCTTCGGGGGATTCCTAGGGTCGGAAGGCCCTACGGTCATAGGAGAGGCCCCGGAAGAGGCGATCGGAATGCGAGTCTTAGCCATAGTTCTAAGAGCACAAGCAACTGATAATAAGATCAAGTACAACCTAGAGATCACAAGCTAACAACCCTAGAGATCAAGAAAATTCGAAAATCACAAGCCCTAGGTTAGAAATTGAAACCCTAGGATCTAGAGCTTGAAATCAAGGAGAGACAACCCTAGAAAAGGAAATCGACCTAGGAGAGGGAGGGAGATACCTAGGAGGTGGAGTCGACGGCGGCGGATGGCGGCGATCGACGGAGAAACGGCCGGAAGACGAAGGGTTTCGAGTTGAGGGTTTTGGGTTTTCGGGCTAGAGCAAGAGAGAAGACCGACTAAATGAGAGTTTAGTCGGATGAAATCGAGTATAAGTTGGTCGGGATGCGAAAAGACACAGCTGCCCTAACACACTTAGTCGGTCACAGTTCAAGTACTGACCGACTAGATTACGATCTAGTCGGTCGGTCAATGAGCTTGAACCGACTAAGTCGAAACAGTAGCTCAGAAGAATTTCTAGGGCAAGAATTAGTCGGTCGCAGTATATTTACTGACCGACTAGTTTTCAATCTAGTCGGTCGGAAAGTATACTATGACCGACTAACGAAAGAAAAAGATAGGAGATGGATATTTGCATGATCTAGTCGGTCTGAGTTCATATGCTGACCGACTAGATGATCATCTAGTCGGTTGATAAGTGAACTGAAACCGACTAGAAGAGTCCAAAAGTAGAAATTTGATTTCTCTTCATAAACCACTTGGATGAAACATCCTAACTCACTCATTAGTCATCTAAATTACCCCATAAAACGTCGAAATCTTAAATACGACATTGAAATACGAATTCGAGCAATAAATTCAAATAAATCACATAAAATTCCCAAAAATTCAACTAATCTAGCATGAATGAAATATCGCGAAATATATTAGCATGCAAGATGATTGAATTAAAATATGAATCCTATATCTCGGATTCACCCATAATCCCCAATTCTCGACGCAACCGCACAAAGGAGTCCTCCTTCAGGGGTTTCGTGAAAATATCGGCGATTTGCTTTTGGGTTTCAACGTACACTAAAATGATGTCCTTTTTAGCAACATGATCATCTAAGAAATGGTGTCGGACATCTATGTGTTTCGATCGGGAATGGTGCACCGGATTCTTTCAAAGACAGATAGCACTTTGGTTATCCACAATGATAGGGCTAGTATCACAATGAATACCAAAATCCTTCAATGTGTGTCTCATCCAAAGAACCTGGGCACAAGCGGCACCGGCGGCAATATATTCCGCCTCGGTGGTTGAAAGTGAAACCGAATTTTGCTTCTTGGAAAACCAAGAGACAAGAGAATTTCCTAGAAAATGGCAAGTGCCACTAGTACTTTTCCTGTCGGATTTGCATCCCGCATAATCAGCGTCACTGTATGAGACTAACTCATACGTGCTAGATTTCGGATAAAGTAATCCAAAATCTAAAGTGTAACTTAGATAGCGAAAAATACGCTTTACCGCTACTAAGTGAGACTCCTTAGGTTGAGACTGATAACGAGCACATATACATACGGCAAACATAATATCGGGACTACTTTCGGTAAGATAAAGCAAACTACCTATCATACCTCGATATAGACGAATGTCTACATCCTTACCGCCCGTATCCTTGTCAAGATGCGTAGTCGTACTCATCGGAGTCGTTTTCCCGGAGGCATTCTCCATTCCAAATCGCTTTAGCAACTCCACCGTGTACTTCGTTTGGTGGATGAAGATTGCATCGTTCATTTGGCGAATTTGGAGACCTAAGAAATATTTGAGTTCGCCCATGTGGCTCATCTCAAATTGTTCCTTCATCACATTAGAAAACTCTTCGCAAAGAGCGAAGTTAGTAGCACCGAAAATGATATCATCAACATAAATTTGAACTAATAAAATATCATTATTCGCATGCTTAATAAAAAGTGTTGAATCGGCTTCGCCCATTTTAAAATTCAAATCCAAAAGAAAATTCTTTAGGCGATCATACCAAGCTCGAGGAGCTTGTCTCAAACCATAAAGAGCTTTCTTTAGTTTAAAAACGTGATTTGGAAATTTTTCATTTATGAAGCCCGGAGGTTGAGAAACGTAAACTTCCTCAACGACATCTCCGTTTAAAAATGCACTTTTAACATCCATTTGAAATAATTTAAAATTCTTATGGCATGCAAAAGACAAAAGTAATCTAATTGATTCTAATCTAGCTACCGGAGCGAAAGATTCTTCGAAATCGATACCTTCCTCTTGACGATAGCCTTGAGCTACTAACCGGGCTTTGTTCCGGACGACGACTTGGTTTTCGTCGGTTTTGTTCTTGAAGATCCACTTTGTCCCTATGACGGTGTGGTTCTTCGATGGCAATGGAACAAGCTCCCAAACTTCATTCCTCTTGAATTGAATGAGCTCCTCCTCCATGGCTAAGATCCAAGCGCTATCTTCGCATGCTTCATTAATATTCTTTGGCTCTATCGATGAGGCAAAGGCACAATTTGCGAAGTGGTGAACTTGCGATCTCGTCTTGACACTATCATAGATATTGCCAATGACTTGCTCATGGGGATGGTCACGAACCGAGTGAAGCCGTTTGGGAATACCTTGATCACTTGGAACATTCTCAACAACTTCATTAGTTGGGTTAGTCTCAATAGAATCAATAGAATCATTAGACTTAGAATTATCGAACGAATCACATAAAACATCCATAGAATCATTATCATTTGAAATTCTAGTTGGAACAAATCCTTCATTAAATGAGACATGAAGCGATTCCTCGATCGTTGAGGTTCGTTTGTTGAATATCCGGTAGGCTTTGCTACGCGTAGAATATCCAACAAAAATCCCCTCATCGGATCTCGGGTCGAATTTGTCCAAACTACCATATGTGTTCTTAATAAAACATTTCGAACCAAAAACACGAAAATGTTTAACTTGTGGCAACCTACCAAACAACAATTCATAACAAGTTTGTTTAGTGCCGGGCCTCAAAAGTATTCTATTAAACACATAGCAAGCGGTGTGTACCGCTTCCGCCCAAAATTGATGGCCAAGTTGGCTATCATCAAGCATAGTGCGAGCACACTCCACTAGCGTCCTATTCTTTCTCTCAACTACACCATTTTGAGGAGGTGCACGAGGGAAAGAGAAGGTGTGAGTAATACCAACTTCATCACAAAATGTCTCAAAAGACTCATTCTCAAATTCACCTCCATGATCACTACGAATAGTGACAATGGTGGTTCCTAAGAGATTTTGTACTTTCTTAACAAAAATTGTGAAGTTTTCAAAAGCTTCATTTTTATTACACAATGAAAATACCCAAGTAAATCTTGAATAGTCATCTACGATGACAAGTCCATACCTTGCATTTCCTAAGGAAGCTACTCTAGTTGGCCCAAATAAATCTAGATGTAATAGCTCTAGTGGCCGTTTAGTAGAGATGCTTTTCTTAGGTTTAAATGAAGATTTAGGAAGCTTGCCGCGTTGACAACAATCACAAAAACTTTTCTTTTCAAAAGCAAGCCTCGGAAAACCTTTAATAGAATTCAATTTTGAAAGCTTATATAGTGTTCCAAAGTTCACATGTCCAAAGCATCGATGCCATAAGTGTTGTTCACTTGTGTTGGCAACGAGACATTGTTCATATGACTTAGGAAGATCCAAAATATAAATGTCTTTACGACGAGTTCCGGAAAATAATAATTTTTCATTATCCTTTCTTAAAAAATGACACAATCCTTTCGCAAAGCTAACTTTGTAACCTTTGTCACAAAGTTGACTTATTGAAATAAAATTATGATTTAAACCACTAACAAGATAAACGTCACTAATTAATGGTTTAGAAGGGTTACCGACTTTACCAACACCTATGATGATTCCGCTCTCGTTGCCTCCAAATACGACGCGGTTTCCATTCGCAATGGGAACCACTCCGGAGAGCAAACGAGCATCATCCGTCATGTGTTTGGAGCACCCGCTATCGAGTATCCAATTCCCTTTGGAGCTAAATTTAAATTTGATGCTCCTTTTCTTTTTCTTTTCCTTGAGTACCTAAAGATAGACACTTTCATATCATGGTACCCAAGGTCATTGGGTCCAAGGGATTAGACCTTTGGAAGCCAAGTCCAAGTGGACTTAGACTTCCCCACATAATTCTTACTATGCACAACATCCGAAAAATAAGCATTCATGTACATTTGTTTTTCGTCCATGCTTGTGTCCTTTGGGCTCCAAATAGTGAAAATTTTGGGAGCCATCATCCTATTGGGTGCATGCATGCTACGTTGATTTCTACGTGATGCATGTTGTGGATAGGCATACGGGACATGATGGAATGGTGCACGACGAGAATTATTCATATGATGAGGTGGGTGTACATATGCATGTGTGGGAACACGTGCGTGAGGGTGTCTCACTTGGTGTGCACGTGCCCGAGAATGTGTTGCATAAAAATCATCATAAGTGTGAGACGGTGGAGTAGGACGTGTGTTCCTACGTGGCATGTTATTAGTGTACATGTAGGCATGCCCCTTCTTTGGAGGTCCACCCAAAGTGGGTTTCTTTCCAAAAGAGGGTGTGGACGAGGTGGAAGCACCATTGGAAGATGAACTTCCAATAGAGTGTTTGCTCCCACTCGTTGAGGCTTCGGAAGTTGGCCTAACAAAAGTAGTGACCGACTTGGATGAATTTCCCATCATATACCCCAAGCCAATGTGGTGTTTGGCCGGAAGTAAATCTTTTAGGATATTATCCAAATGGCCTTTACCCTTGTTGAATTCGTTGATTCGGCCCAATGTGTTCTCATATTTCTCTTTGAGAGAATGCAAAGAAGTATCCAAAGTGGATATTTGCGAAGTGAGCACAAAAACACGAGATTTAAGATTCTCGTTCTCAATACTCAAAGTCGAGTTTTGAGAAGTTAAATCCGCTATCTCATGTTCTTCCGCATCCTCAATGCTAACATGTTCGAGTTTAGATTTGAGATTCACAATCTCATTTCTTAACTCTTCAACAACGGTGTCGTTGTTGGTGATGATATTCTTAGGCGATGTTTGAATGCTAGCTAGGTCATCTTTTACCTTAGTATACCTATTTACTAACTTAGTGTATTTTGACCAAAGTTGAGAGTTAGCATTTCTAAGATCATCCATCGTTACCTCATCGCTTTCGTCATTACTATCATCGGAAGAGGAGGATCCTTGATCGTTCTCCTCTCTTGCCATGAAGCACATATGTGCTTGCTCCACTTTCTCATCATCCGACTCTCCGCTTGAGGAATCCTCGGAGTCGGTGAATGTTGCTCCGACAAGTCCTTTCTTGTACCCCTTTTTGTATTTCTTGGACTTATCGAATTTTGGCACCTTCCACTTCTCCTTGTGCTTATTGAGGGGACACTCCGCTTTCATGTGTCCCGGCTTATTACACTTGAAACACAAAGGAGAGGAAGAGGCGTTAGTAGAACCAAATTTAGCTTTGTTCTTGAAGTTACCTTTTCGGAAGAAACGGTTGAACTTCTTGGCCATGAGTGCCATGGACTCCAAGTCCAACTCGTTTTCCGAGTCTTCATCATCGGAAGATGTGGATGAAGCCGCCTTGAATGCAATCGCCTTTTTCTTAGGCGCATCTAGGTTCAAATATGACTTCATCTTTTCTTGTAGCTTCACCTTGCTATCTTTGCGTACCTCGTATGACATCAAAGTACCCATTAGTTGAACTACGGTATATTTGTTCATGTCATTACCTTCCTCGATGGCGAAGGTACGTTTTTCCCAAGAAGAGGGAAGTCCTTCAATAAGCTTTAAGCACTTCTCCTTTTGAGTGTAGATCTTGCCGAGGGCCTCTAACTCGTTTATTATGTCAACGAAGCGAGCGTAATATTCTTTCATCTTCTCGCCCTGTTGCATATGAAACATTTCGTAATCTTTGGTTACGACTACGAGTTTAGAGTCTCTTACCCGACTCGTCCCTTCATGTAGTATGAGGAGAGAGTTCCAAATTTGATATGCACTCTTACATGTGCATATCTTATTGAAGTCCTCGGGCTCCAATGCGCATTGCAAGGCGTTCATTGCCTTGGCATTGCTTACCTCCGCGGCGACCTCCGCGGTAGTCCATTTCTCCAAATCTTCTTCTTCGGGCTCGATGTACTCCTTCATTGTAGTCCTCCATAAAGATGCACTCCGGAGGAAAGTCTCCATCCGGCACTTCCAGTACCCGTAGTTGGTACCGTTGAAGAATGGAGGCCTCGTAGAGGAATGTCCTTCCATCACCGATGACGCTCCTTCACGGTTCCTGAAGGTGTCATAGTTGGAAGGTGGAGGCACGGTCTTGTTGTCGTTGGCAGACATAGCTGTGTATCTGGCTCCGATACCAAATGTAATGCCCTACCAGCTACTGCACAAGTACTAGAGGGGGGGGGGGGGGTGAATAGTACTTTAAAATAATAAGGAGTATAATTCCAAATTAAATTGCAATCAACTACCAAATCAATTTGCGGAAGCTTAAATTGAACGACGACAACGAAATTGACAATGCTAACAAACGATGTTAATGGGTTCGGATCCACCCAAGTCTCCCCGACTTGTTCCCGGTGATCCTACGTCCCAACCACCCGGATCCCCTCCGGATACTTGAGTTAGAAACCCTAACTCAAGATTTCCACTATGAATATCTTGTGAAAAACCTTCACAAGATCAAATCATACATGCAATGGCAAAGTGAATCCCACAACCCGGGATCACAAACTTCTCTCACAACCGAGAGAACCAATAAGCAATATATAAGAGTTTATATGAAATAAACAAGCTTACCACAAAATCCTATACCTTGAGTTTTTCTTACCCAATAGGTGGAATGAAGGATTTGAGGAAGATGAAGTCACCAAGCCCTAGCACCAAGGAAATGAGCAGCAATGGGTGCCTAGGGAAGAGTTGGAGACTTGGATCAAGCAATAGCTTGAAGAGCTCACCAAGAACAACCTTCTCTCTAGATCTAGAAATGAGAGAGAGAATGGGTTTCTTGTGAGGAAGAGAGCTTTAGATTTGAGGGAGAATAGCTATCTCTTTAGAACTCAATGAATCTCTTAATGGCAGCTCTATTGAAGATAGAAATGACCTAGGTTCGTATTTATAGGGTCCCATAAAAACAAGTTAGGTCAATCTCCAACGGAAAGAAATCTGTGAGTATTAGTCGGTCAAAGAACACTCACTGACCGACTAGATCATCAACTAGTCGGTCAGTCACAAAGCATGGACCGACTAAGAGCAGATCTGAGAAGAGATAGAATTTCAGACCTAGAAAACTAGTCGGTCCAAGAAGACTATCTGACCGACTAGTTTCACAACTAGTCGGTCATCCAATGAACGTAGACCGACTAAGAGGCAAAATAACTTAGTCTGAAGGCAAGTTGACTTAGTCGGTCCAAGAACAAAAGTTGACCGACTAGATTGTCAACTAGTCGGTCATCAAACGTTCTTAGACCGACTAACGGTAAACAGTAGCTTAGGAGAAATTTAGAGTGAACAGTAAGTCACAACTAGTCGGTCAAAGAAGCATCACTGACCGACTAGTTCACAAACTAGTCGGTCGGTGAGTCAACGTAGAACGACTAACTGTAAACAGTAAAGTCCAAGAAATTAAGGAATCAAACTAGTCGGTCCAAGAACAGTTGCCGACCGACTAGATCACCATCTAGTCGGTCAGTACTTGTTCTTGTACCAACTAACATGCACAACAAAGTCCGAATCGAAGCGCGACGCTTCGAGGAAGTTAGAATGAACTTGTGCAAGAATCCTAGAGCTACGAAATGAGCGTAATGAAGATAGAAACGTAAGATATACTCAAGGCTTAACATTCTATCAATCGAAACTAAAAGACAATAAATAAAACCTTAATAAACGGTCTTAGAGAGCTTCGATTGAATCTTCATAACTTCCAAAGCGCTGCAGGAGCTTCAACGAAGCTTTAGGCTTGAATACGAGCTTTTGGAAGTGTTGAGATGTCGCTTTGAATATTCTCGTGAAATTGGCGACGATCTCCAATACTGCGCTCACAAATTGTTAGTTCATGAATTATTTATGTTTGCTCATCATCAAAACCAAATCCGGGGAGTCCAATATTCAACAATATATTCTAGCCCTTCCTAAGTCAGACGAACAAAAATATAAAAGAAGCAGCGGAAAAATATTATTAAACTCTTTTAATAAAAGCTACCCTAAGGAAACATGCTCTCTAGCCAGGATTATCTACTGACTCGGGTTGGGTCTAAAGAGGAAGGTCTAACTACTCCAAAATATGAAAGGCATAATAAAAGGGACTCACCCGGAATCTTGCCTTGGTACAGGCAAGATGTACCGCACTGACTTCTCGCACAGTGCCTCGAGCTGAGCTGCTTTCCGAACCGCACCGCGCCTCGCCTAAAGCCGAACCGCCTCCCGAGCTACACCGCGCCTCCGAGCCGATCACTTACCGAAGAAAGTTTCACTTGAGCAGACCCACGCCAGAGATTTCTGGATCAGATCCAACCCTCCTCGTAGTCTTGCTAAGACCCGAATGGAGGATAGAAAGAACTAAAGAGGAAGCATGATTTAAGTCTAGATCGTGCGTGCTCAAAAATCAGGAGCTTCACAAATTGTAGACTTGGTGCAGGCTTCAATGATGAGGGCTAACCCCTACTTATATAGGGAGCCGGCCCCTCCCCTCTTACCACGTGCATTGTGGGACAATAATATGGCGTAATGGGGTTGATTTCATAAGAAGTCCAAACTTCTAAAATCCACCATAAATCCATTTCTGAGTTTCAAATTTCAAACAACCTGTCAAATCGAAGATCTCGAGACAATGATCGCATAAGAATAAACGGAATCCAATTCCGATTTCATTTGACCCCTCAATTGTCAAAAATAGACTCCAAATCTCGTTTTCGCAAAAAATAGCACAAACCAGCTATTTCCTTGCAGGTCTGACCCGCCAGGTGCGAGTCAGACCTGCAAGCCCAATAAGGGCCTTTCCTCAGCTGTTTTTGCGTTTCTGGGCTCGTTAGAGCTCCGATTTGGACGCGGTTTCATCCTGTGGATTCCTCAGGAAGTCCCCTTCGTTTTCATATTTCTAAGTCAATACAATACCAAGTATTAATATGTCCCAAAGGATAAACTCTTTATCTTTTCATCTCACAACTGACTTATGAGTTTAATCATTCCATTGCATCGAATGCATTCCTCTTTAACGATCTTCCTATTACTAAGACGTGAATACTACTCGGTGTGAGACCCTACAGCCTGACCCTACTACAGGTTGGGACTCGAAGTCCCTAGACGATGGTAACCACGAGATCCAGGTGTTGTCCCTATTTCAGCATCATAATTACGTGGTTGACTTCGTCGACAAAGTGTCGTCAGGATCACTCTGACTGTGTCCGTGATGAATACCGCAGTTTTAGTCCCTTTGTCTTGACTATGTCACTTGCATAGCCTAGGGTATGGAACGCTGTCAACCCTACTAGCTAGCATTGACCAGTATCCTTCGGCCTCTGGTACATTCATGTTGTACATCCTACAACTTACCTTGGCCAAGGTTTTACCAAGAGCCGTACTGAGCCTGCGACACTAACTTCCCATTAACGGAAGAGATGAATTCTATCTTGATCATTACTCACCTCGTACACTTCAAGTGTCACCCAACCTAAGACCTTTCAGTAGGGCTTGCCTCGAAACTAGATCATAGATCTAAGCGTCACTGTTCACGCACAGCTTCGTACAATGATCTCAAGTCCAAAGGACCAACTTGCCTATCATCACTAAGAGTTATAAATGACAGTTAGTTAATGTTTATCCATTTGATAACTCTCGGTTTGGGCCGTTCGGTGGACTCATTCTCTAATGAGCACCGGTGTCTTGTTTCCGACTTCACTAAGTCGCATGATTATAAGACCAACAAGACAAAGACACAATGGTCTGTCCGATATGGCGATATCCCTTTCTCGACGCATCTATGACCACGAACACTTTAAGACTCAAGCTTCTAATGGTCAAACATTTCTCATAATCGGGATCTCTATCTCGAAACATGTATGACCTTCCTACGAGTCTAAGGAAATTATCCAAGCAACATATAAAAGCGGATTACTCATATAGTTGATACCAGAAAGCATACTTTCATTTACGAACAAGATGTTTACATAGATAAATTGCCTCGAGGGCATATATCTCTCCACAGTTTTATTGCCATATCTTCTGTTTTGGGGGTCTAACTTACTGAATTCCATAAATCCCAAACCCCTAAGGCTGGTATGTTAGCTTGATGCTTTTGGAATGCAATGCCGAGGACCTTAAGCTCAAAAAAAATTTCAATCTTTGAGGACCCTCATCCAACTCCTAAGCTCAACTAATCAATGACCAATCTATGAGAAACCGTTGATGCTCTTTATTGGTTTCTCAAATTGCAGCCCAAGAGGAGAAGAAGAACTCTGGGGAGGAGAAGCAAACATAGCAAATGGACCTATGGGGACTCAAGAGAAGCAAATGAGCTTGAGAAGAGCAAAGGGAGGAAGAAGAAGAAGGAAGAGGGGAAGAACTATCTTGAACAAGTGATGAAGAAGAGCCAAGGGGGAACAGATCACAACCACACGGCCGTATCATCTACTTCATACCGCTATAGCCACACCACCATCCCCACTCCCCTCTTTTGAAGATCAACTGACGCGACCGTTTGGGTTCGATCCGAACGGCCGTGATTCCCTCGGTATAAAACGAAAATTTGAGGACTTATTCAGAGTGATTTCCATCATGGTTGTCGTGTAGAGAAGGGTGGAACGAGGAAGATCTGCGGCTCCGCACCTTATGATAGGTTGTTTATATATATATAGTTTTCATCATCATTTCATTCATATTTTACTCGACTTCGCCTTGATTTTCGCGCCATTTTTACTCTTTTTTGTTCCCTTTTACGCTTTTGGTCTTCCTGATGCATTTTCTGGTGAAATTGGACCAAATTGTAGCATTGGGGAGCATTTTGGCACTTGGGGCTATACCTCATAGGCTTTGAGCTGGAGCTTGCCTTTGGGAGACTTCGTGACTTGGAGCCTTGATGTTGGAGTTGGAGATGTAAGGATGGAGGGTGGATGAATGATAGAAGCTTAGAGTAGTGGAGCTAGAGGCCCTGGATTTGAAGCCCAAGAGTATGGAGCATGGCAGGTTGGAGGGGATTTATATACTTGGAAACTGGATGAAATGCTTGAAGGATTAGCTGGAGCTTAGGTTTTTGGTGCTTGAAGGAAAGCTGGAGATAAGTGGGGGCTCAAGGCATGAAGATGAAGACGATGCTTAATGCTGAAGCTTGAATGCTGAAGCTTGGGAGATGGAGCTTGGAAGCCTAGATATGGAAGCGTAGGGAATGAAGCAGAGTTCCACGCGGCCAAATGGGTTGATCACATACGACATTGTCAATGCAAATCCAGGAAGGATGGGCAACACACGGCCGTGTGGACCCATTCACACGGCCGTGTCATCAACCATAAGGAAACGAAATTCACACGGCCGCGTCATTCATTTACAAAGCTGCATGCAACACAGCCATGTAGTTCTTACCACACGGCCATGTGAGATCAGGTTTGAGGTTTGCAACCCGACTTCCTAGGGTTGTATAAATACTTCTGGGTGCCGTCATTGGAGGGGAGCCGAGATTTAGGCTCATTTTATCCCCTTTTACTGTTGATCTATTGCTTATTTAGGAGTAGTTTAGGGTTTTAATTAGTTTTTAGTTAAATTCTTGGAGAGTTTTCTTTTTGATTTGTAAAGGAACTGACAACCCTCTTGCGGATTAATGAGATAATCTTTTCTCCTGCACTTTTCTTAATAATGTTCTCGTTGTTTTGTTGTTCTTGCTGTTGTTATTTGTTGATGTTGTGGTTGCTGTTGTGGTTGTTGTTGTGTTGATATTGTTGTGTTGTTGTTTCAATGTTTTCCCTTCAGTTCTATTTTCGTTTACCCATCTCCATTTTACTTCCTTTATTAACCCCCCGTAAATCCATTTATCCCTTCTAATTGATTAACGTAGCTAGTATATAAACCAAAATCGAGCTATTACTCGGTCAATCCGCCTCCGTGCGGACGACCCGTAACGCGCTACAATGACGCCGTGCTCTTGCGGTTTACAAATATTAAAACTCCTACCACCTTACCATAGGTAAAAACTGACACCAAGTACTCATACTCGATGGGCAGAGAGTTGAGGAGAATCATCCCCTTATCTTCATTATCGACCTTCACGTCGACATTCCTCAAGTCGGTAAGAAGATTGTAGTAATAGTCGAGATGTTCATCCATAGAAACTCCTTCGGTTAACTTCAAACCGAAAAGATTCTTCTTCAAGAGTATCCGGTTCTGGATTTTCTTCTGCATGTACTTGTCGCCGAGCTCCTTCCAGAACACTTGTCTCCTCCCTGTATGGGTATTTCTTCTCCTTCGATAGATATAGTTGGATGGTACCTGATCGCGTCCCGGATATGCGTCCCGGATCGGTAACACTATAGTCTTACCGCAAGCGCACGGTGTAGCGGCGAGCGGGTATCGAACACATGGAGGCCTAATAACAGTGTCTTCTTCAATCACCTGGCTATAGGAAAAGTCGGGAAATGTTCGCAAATATACGGTCACAGTCGTTCAAATGTATAAAAGAAATAATAAATTAATAAAGACGCCTAGGGATAGGGAATCCCCGCTACTTGCCGTATCTCATCATTGCGACTCATAGGTTTCACAATTGCTAGACATGAAATTTTGGTGAACTAGTTGCAACTAAATGTGGAACCAAGCTCACGCTCTCGCGCTATTGCCGATCTATAGCCAACCTAGGGTAGGGTCCAATCTCTTGCAAACCCTAACCTAGGCAAACTAGCGTGAAGAACAACATCATCGTTCAATCGTATCTCGAGCCCACTCTCGTGCAAACTCGAGCTACGACCTAGGTTGGGATAGTTACCCGTCCAATCTCTTGCAAACGGGTATTGGTATAGAATTGCAATCGAAAACCCTAGTTTCGGTCCAATCTCTTGCAAACCGATTCCGGAGAAATTCAATTGCAACCCAATTCGAATATCTAGGGCTTCCTATCGAATTGGGATCCAATCTCTTGCAAATCCCAATCGGTATGAATCCCTAGCTATTCGTATTATAGCAATCCCAAACTAACCCTAACCAATCCTAGCAATAGTTTCACCAATTCATCACAAATTCGAAATTGGGCTCGTAGGGTTCATTCATACGCCCTAAGACGATGAACTACTCACAATTCATAATAAGATGCAATAGAAATTCACAATCAAAATCAATAGAATTCATTGCTATATTCAAAATATCAATAAAAATGGAGTTTTTGAGGGAGAGAGAGATAAACCAATGAAGAACAAGAAAGCATCCAACAAAATAACCCTTTTCTCTCCTCCCCAAAAGCTCAATCTAATCACTAAAAAGTTAATCTAAAAAGGCTGCAAAAAGTTCTGAAAAAGCTCTCTAAACTAGGTTAAAAACTGAGGTTAAATACCCCCCAAAATCGCCCAAAAAATCCTGACGAAAATGCCCCTGCGCAGCCTCAAAATCGCACTTTACGCTACAGGCAGCGCGGCTCACTCGGCCGAGTGACAAATGTCACTCGGTCGAGTGAGAGACCCTGACGGAGTCCAGAGAGTTGGGGGTCTTGGGGGTCGTCTCCTCGGAGGTCACTCGGCTGAGCGACTTCTCTTCGCTCGGCCGATGGGCGTTCTTCACTCGGGCGGACGGTCTTTCATCACTCGGCCGAGTCGTTCTTTGGGAATCGAGTGTACAAAAACAGTAAGCTTGGGATTTTTGCTGCCGTCGTCTTGATGCCACTCGGGCGAGTGGGTCTCCGTGGTTCGGCCGAGTGACATGGCGATGCTCGGCTGAGTGCACGCTGATATAGCTCTGTTGCGTGTCCGATCTGGCTGGCCGAGCGGGCTGTCTATGCTCGGCCGAGTGACCTCCTTCACTCGGCCGAGTGGCATGCTGAAAATGCCCATTCTTCATGTTTTTGCCTCCTCGTCGCTCCTACGACGTTCTTTCCTCTTCCACTCCTCTCCAATCGCAAAATACCCCTCAAGAGAGTCGTCGGTGACACTCCGGAGTGGGTGCATCTCAGAATCACTCCAAATCGCTCCAAATCTCCTGAAATACGACAAAAACAACAAATCGTGAAAAGCATCGCAATATTGTCGAATAAACGTGAAAAACACGATTTGAGCGATCTAAATGGCATGCAAACATGCGGAAAAAAGGTGTAAAATATGGAGTGATCAAAATCCCCCAAGCTTACCTCTTACTCGTCCTCGAGGAAGATAAGTAAAAAGTGAACCCGGTGGATAAAGATAAAGAAAACGGCGGAAAGGCGGAAAACGGAAATCGAAAAACAAAAATAGAAAACGAAGAGGGAAGTTGATAGATCATTTTCTCAGGACATGTGTTTTGCTTACTCATATAGCATGCATCAAATATAAAACACATGTCATAGACTTTTACTTTGATATCATAGTATAATGGTACATTTGAAATAGAAAACCCAAGAATATCAATATAGCATGAAAAATGGAATAATTCTAAGATTAACATCGTCTGAAGCATCTAAAGCGGTATACAATATCGTAGATCACACACTTTTCAATTGAATGCTTTCTATAAGGAGTATAAGAGATATCACACGATAGAGTAGAAAGAATAGAAAGAGTGTGGTTTTCATGAAATGAATGCTAAGCGTAGATTTCTGGATTTCGTAAAACTTTAGCAATCTCACCGAGTATAAAATATTACTTAGCCTATGTTGTCATGCACCGTCAAGTAGTCACTCTCTCACACATCATTGGATTCTCTCCCCCAAGCTTATCTATAAGCGTGTTGGCATATACAAAACGATATTTACATCCCCGTTTCTTATGAAGCTCCAAAAGTCAAAGAAAACGAAAATAAAAGCAAAAGAGGGAAGAAAGAGAGAAAGGATATGCGATGAGATCGTTTTCGAACTTCTTTTCTCTTTCCTTCACTTATTCTCAAATCTTTTTTTTTTCTTTTTTTTCCTTTTTTTCATAATGGAATATTTACACAAATGATCCCAAATCAAAGAGAATGATATACAAGTATTTTTTTCTTTGGGTTTTGGGGAATTTGGAGCATGTGATTTTAATAACGGGGGAATGCCAATAATAGAATCGCTAAGGGGATATTCACCAATGAATTTAAAATAGAGAAATAATGTTCAAGATATGTGGAGAAAGAAATAAATGTATCTCTCAGTTTACTCTATAGGACGTGCATGACAGCTTCAGCAGGGTAATATAATCTACTCAGTTTATTCTCAAAAAGTAAACTAATCCTGATTTATCAAAGCTAGCAAACATTCAATCAACCCGAAGTGAAGCGTACAAATCATGCAATAAGAAGTGATATGAGAAAAGAAAGCAGTACTCCAGATATAAGCATCAATGCGTGAATCTTGGTGTGTTTTCTACGATAGCATACATATGAATCATCAGACATCAGCTAATAATAGAATTTCATCCATTTTCATACAGCAAAAGAGAGTGGGTTACTATTTCTAAATGCAAAGCAGCACATAGCATATGATATCAAAAATAAAAAGTTATGACATGACAAATATAGAATGCATATAGAGAAAAGCTAACACCACGTAATCATCATCACAGAAAAGTCATCTCTACCAAAAGATGAAAGAAAACAAAGATAAACAAAAATAAAACTATTTACAATGCAGCACACAAGAAAAATAAGAAAAACGTGATGCATGGTAAAAAAAATGAAAATGTGATGAAAAATGGGTGCAAAAGTGGGAAAACGTGAAAAAAACTAAAAATAAAAGGTGATAAAAGCAAAAAGTGTGAGAACTCACTCCCCCAAGCTAAAGTGCACAGTGTCCTCAATGTGCAGAGTGTGGCACACCGAGAGACGGGTAATGGGTGTGGGGTGGGTATGCATGCATGATAAAAAGAAATAAAAATAACAAAATGAAAAATATGATGCGAATGTGATGCATGCAAGGATAAGAGTGATGCAGATATGTGTGTGTCACCAAAAATACTCTCCCTCACTCCCGAAAAAGGATATAAAATGATATGATCAAAATGTGGACAAAAATAGTGATGGGAGGAGGGGGTGGGCAAAAATCATCAGGACCAAGCAGAGAATGGGCAGCATATCGACAAAAAATATCGATGGCATCAAGGGTGTGCCTAAGCTGGTGGTGCTGCGCCATCTCCGTCCTGAGGTGGAGGTGGGGGTGGTGGTGGCTGGGTAACAGTCTGCTGGGTGGGTGGTGGTGGGGGTGGTGGTCGTGGAACAGTCTGCTGGGAGGGTGGTGGTCGTGGCAGTCGCTCGAGAATCTGGGTCAGACAAAAGTGAATGCCAGGAAGTAGCTCGAGGCGGTGCTGCATGGCGGTGACTGTGGAAGACAGAGCCCTAAAATCGCCCCGGAGTCCACTCATCGCCCCCTCAAGAGCGCAAACGCTCTGAACTAAGGCGTCAGGGGGAGGTGGAGCGGAAGGACGTACAGGTCTAGGCTGAGCAGGTCGGGGCTGTCTAATACGGGCAGTGTAGGTGATCAAGACAGCAGGCAAGGGTGGTAAGGGTGCTGTGCTCACTAGTGGATGCCCAGCCTCAGTGCGAGGCTGGGACGCAGGCTGGTGTGAGGTGGAAGCAGCAGCAGTGGGGGTGGAAGACAAAATCGGTGACGAGGTGGCAAGAGAGTTCAGTGACACAGACGTGGGGACAGACGTCACGACACTCTCAGATAGAACAGCTACGGTGGAGACCGAAGGGTCGACCGCTGGGGAGGAAGTGTGGGGTCCAAAAGGTGAGACCCCAGCAGAGATCAAAGTGGATAGGGTCTCCACGACGGAAGGGAAGGAAGACTCGCCGCTCTCAAGTATGGTGGGTGGACGCTCAGGTAGAAGAGAGGTGAGTGGCTCAACCGACAGGGGCACAGCAGTGGTGGTGATGGAAGGCGTGGTGGTAGGCACAGCAAGTGTACTCCCGAAACTGGCAGAAGTGGGGACAGAAGTGTCGGGAGAGGTAGAAAGTGCAGGCTCAGTCTGAGGGAACACAGGGTCTACAGGTGCAGGGTGTGCCTGCTCAGCCTCCTTAGCCTCAAGCACGTAGGCGGCAGGGATCAGGAGATTCATCGCCGGAAGCCAGTCCTCGTGTGTTGGTCCTATGTGTGTCCGAGCGGGGCTCGGGAGGATCATGTAGTCAGCACCAAAAGGACTGTGCAACCATACCCAATGCCGCTGGCCGTGCAGACGAAGCATCTTCATCCGGGCCATGACGTCTATCGAAAGTGAAGTAGGGCCCGAATGTCGACGCAGGTCAGCCGGTAGGTCCTCGCCGGTCATCAGGGCTAGCAGGGTGATCAGGCTGCCGCAACATATCGGGGAGCGAGCGCCCACCGATACGATGATGCGGTCCAAAAACCAGCTAGCGACGTCAATCTCTACGGCGGGGACCATCGTAACGCCATCCCTATCAAGAACTCTGGGGCGAGTCATCGCGTAGAGTATATAGAGCTCAGGCGTCGACATCGTCTCAGGCTCGTACCTCGCTAGGAAGGTAGTCGCCATAAGGCGCTGTGCTATGCGGAGGCAGGGGTGTACTATGGCCGAGGCCTTGGCCCTATTAGGGTCAAAGGCCTGAGGTAAACCCGTGATCCTGGCCCAAAAGGCGTGTGAATCAAAAGATGAGGGAGGGATGTGTGTGGGGGCGTAGGCTCGGTCGGGTGTGGGGACTGTGGGCCACTGAAAGAATGCTCGAAGCATATCGAGAGTGATCTGACACTCTCAATCCATAAGTCTAAAGGAGCATCCCTCAGCGGTCCGGGAGATCGAGCTGAGTACCTCGAGTGTCGGACGGACATAGGTGTCCGCCGACACAGAAAGAAAATCTCGCCAACCCATGTTGTCGTACAACATGAGCAACCCTTCTAGTACCCCCAGGCGGCCTAGGTCTGCAAGGTGTGTGAACATGGAGGGCACTATCGAGCGCTGGGTGATACGCTCAAAAACGACGCGATGTGCATCGTCTCAGAACGTAATACCCAGCGGCCCGACGATAGGGCTAGAAGTGGTTGTGGGTCGACTGGATCAGCAGGCTGTGGCTGTGTGGGGGTGAGGTGGTGTAGGCGGAGGAGAGTCCTCCATCTCGTGGGAGGGGCCGGGCTCATCTGGCCGCTTCCGCTTGGCGGAAGCTCTCCTAGTGCGTGACCGTGTTCGGGGCAGCATGTGTGCCCCGAGTGATCACCCAACGAATGGAAAAAGTGCGGCGTGCAAAAATAAATGGAACGAAGGTACCTGAACATGCCGCGAGAGCAAAACAGCAGATGCGTGCGAAGACGCCGACTCCACAAGGCCAAAAGCGCGCCCGGAAGCTCCCCTAAGCTCCCCCAAGCAAGCCTGCCTATCAAACAACGATATCATCGTGTAAAATTCAAAATACATGGGGGATTGGAGTATAATAGATAGATAATGAAATTAATTTGGGATAGGGGCTCGATAGGTGTACGGATCGTCAAAAGATAGGAGAAATAGGAGAAAATGGGCGAAATGGGGTTACCGGAGGTCGGCCGGCGGCGAGGGACGTCGCCGGCGGTCGGCGGGTGCGACGGTCGACGTCGGTCGGCGATGGCGCAGCGGTCGAACCGACGGCGGGGCGGAATCGGGCGGCTAAGCGGTCGTAGCAGGCGAGGGAGCAGCAGACGCACGCGGGGCTTGGCTGATTTGGGGGAATTGGTGTTTCGAATTCCGCGCTGAGCCCACTGCCCCTTATATAGGAGAGGTTACGACTCGGCCGAGTGACGGTGTCACTCGGCCGAGTGATCGTAACGAAAAATATTTTTTTTAAAAACCCCTCCCCACTTACGACTCGGCCGAGCGGCTTTGCCACCCTCGGCCGAGTGGAAAAAGTCTATTCGGCCGAGTGGAAAAAGTCCATTCGGCCGAGTGGCACAAGTTACTCGGCAATTCTCGCCCTAGGAGCGTATCAGTTTCACTCGGCCGAGTGAATAAATATACTCGGCCGAGTGGCAGTTTATACTGAAATCACAAAAAAGACAGAGAGTTGAGTACATCAGGCTTCCCTCGTTGGTGCGCCACTCGGGCGGACGGCTTTCTTTGCTCGGCCGAGTGGCTTTGGTACTCGGCCGAGTGGGGCTCTGTTTTCTGCTTCGGGGCTCTGCTTTGGTTCTACTCTCTGTTTTTCTTCCTCCAGGTGGTTTCTTCTTCCTCCTATGCCTCAAGCGCATTCCTGGAGCGCTCTTCTTTGCCTCGGTCATCCTCCTTATGATAGATATCCTTTTATCCTCCTCCTGTCAAAGAAAATAGGACCCGTCGTCAAAATTTTTCGGGCAAATGACTCAGAAACACTAATAAAGTTTAAAACAAAAATAATGACCAAAGTAGAAAAAATGCGATAACCGTCGGGTTGCCTCCCGACAAGCGCTCGTTTAAGGTCTTGAGCTCGACCCCTTTAAATTTTCAATTTAGCGCGGTATGTTGGGTGCATACGAGATGCACCCGTCGAATTTGCCGGGAAGACCACTCGGATTTGGATCATTGTGGTGTGTGGTCTTCCTCAGCACCCCTTCGTCTCGGGCAATGTCGGGGGGCGGCTCCCCCAAGCTAGAGCTTGCTCCGGTCTTCGACTTTACCGGTGACACCGATCGTCGTATTGGTGGAACTTTCTTCGAAGTCCTCAACTTTGAGAGCTTGCAGAGCTCCCGTATTCTTGCGACATCAGCGTCGCTATCATCAATCGCCATGGGGATATCGGGGGAGTGTTCCATCTTCTCTTCCTCGGCCAAATCTAGGCCTTCTTCGAAGCTATATTCGTGGGGTGCGCCGATGGAGTGGGGGATCGCCTCGTCAATGACCTCATCAAGGAGGTCCATGTAATCTAGCTCCTCATGATACGGCATGTGCTTCATTGCCTTCGGTATATGGAGCTCCACTTCGATGTTGCCGACATTCAAGGTAAGGGTCCCCTCCCGCACATTGACGATGACACCGGTGGTGGCGAGGAATGGGCGTCCAAGTATGAGTGATGTATCGCCCTCCTCCTTGACGTCCATTATCACGAAATCGCATGGCAAACATATGCCCCATGGAACTTGGAGTGGGATGTCCTCCGCGATCCCAACCGGTCTTGTAATCATCCTATCCGCTAGTTGAATCCGCATGTCGGTAGGCTTCAAATCCGTGCCGGTATTCAACTTCCGGAACATGGAGAGAGGCATGAGGCTAACACTAGCCCCCAAGTCTACCAATGCTTTTTGTAGGGGGACGCCGCCTAGAGTGCTAGGAATCCGGAAACTCCCTGGATCTTTAAACTTGGTGGGCTCCTTTTCCCTCTTTGTGAACCAAGTCCCTTCCTCCGCGAGCATTATCTTTTCCTTCCTCTTCCTTCCCGTAATCAAGTCCTTTAAGAATTTGGCGTAGGATGGGATTTCCAATAGAGCGTCGAGGAAGGGGATATTGAGGCTCACCCCTCTCAAGTACTCGAGAAACTTGGCTAGCCGTTTCTCCATCTTGGATCTAGCTAGCCGTTGAGGGAAGGGCACTGGTGGCATAAATCGGCGCTCATCGATAAGCTCCTCCGTTCTAGATTTTCCTCCTTCCTGTGGCTCCTTCTCCTTTACCACTTCAATTACTCGCTCGCTTTCTCCTAGATTCTCCACCACGGGCTCCTTATCTTGAGTCATGGGGGGAGTAGTATCCTTTCCTCCTCTTGTTGTAACCACAACGACCGCATTGATATGGACGTTGTTGCCCCGTGGATTCGACTCGGGTTGGGCCGGCAATTGTTGATTGTTTTATTAAGCAACGCAAGTTGCTCCCTGATCGCGCCCGGGCGTACACCCTAAAGAGCGACCGTGTAGTTTTACCGCAAGCGCACGGTGTAGTGGCGAGCGGGTATCGAACACAAGGAGGTGGTGTTGGTTCCAATCTATCCTAGGTTGGCTCAACTACGAATGTTTTATTGGTGGAGATGGGTATGGAATGATATAATGGAAATGGTGATGGATGTCGGTGTCAGTGATAGAGAAGTTGGATAAAATATCGATTCAAATATAAGATAATAAAAGTGTCTAGGGCTAGGAAATCTCCACTACGGGTCGTCATTCATCCTTGTAAATAGTAAATCTCAATATTACTAGACTTGTGTCGAGGTGAACTAGTCGTAACTGAATAGAGAACCAAGCTCACGCTCTCGCGCTATTGCCGGTCTATAGCAACCTAGATTAGGGCCCACTCTCGTGCAAACCCTAATCTAAGCCACTAGCATTAGGGTCGACATCATTGTTCAATAGCCCCTCGAGCCCACTCTCGTGCAAACTCAAGTTACGATCTAGGTTGTGATAGTTCGTGTTCGTCCAATCTCTTGCAAACGAATATGTGTATAGATCTATAATAAAAATGCTAGCTTTGGTTCAATCTCTTGCAAACCAAGTCTAGCGAATCTCGATTATAAATCTAAATCGAATGTCTAGGCCTTCCCATCGATAGGAATCCAATCTCTTGCAAACCCCAAATCGATGGAAATTCCTAGCTATCCGTAATAAATCAATCACAACCTAACCTCATAGAAATTCTAGCAATTTAGAAATTTATTCATTACAAATATGAAATTAGATTTGTTGGGTTCATCCTCATCCCTAGAACAACAATCAACCAAGCATAGCAATAACGATATGAGAATCAATAAAAACCATTGCTTGCATGTAAAAAGATAGCAAATCAAAGATTCAAATAATAAGAATAAAAATACTTAGCTTTGATGAAGATCTTCAATCCAAATACAAGCTTTTTGATCCAAGAGGGGGCCTAGGGCATGGCCTAACCTCTAAAATAATACTAAGAAAACATATGGGAACCTCCTCTAATGGTGGCTACAAAACCCTTATATAGTCCCCCAAAACCCTAGCAAATAACCCTAGAAAACCCCTCAAATTCATGCCCAAAACAGCCCAAACCGCAACTTAAAATCTGGGCCCAGGCCGCACTCGGCCGAGTGGAACATGTGACCCGGCCGAGTGGAAATTCCAGCACTGCAGCATCAACTTGCAGAAATTCCCCAGATTTCATCCGACCTCCGATTTGCGCGTTCTTGGTGGTGTTGGAATCGATATGAATTCTACTTTCCATAAAAAATATGAGAAAAATACTTTGATTGCTGGAATGATAGCAGATTTCAAAAGAGTGAGAGGCTATCTGAAAATCTGGGAGCTGCGTGTCCTCGGCATCACTCGGCCGAGCGGCAAATGTCACTCGGTCGAGGGGCTTTTGGTACTCGGCCGAGTCGGAGCTCGTAGTCGACTGACGGATTACAGTAAGTCTGTTCTTTTGGATGCCGTCGTTCGTGTGCCACTCGGGCGTGTGGTGTCTCCATACTCGGACGAGTGGGATGTCGTCACTCGGCCGAGTGCATGCTAATCTTCAAGTAATTGCGTGTCCGATCTGGCCGGCCGAGCGGGCTTCTTTGCTTGGCCGAGTGACTCCTTCACTCGGCCGAGTGGCAAGCTGAAAATGCCCAATCATCATCATTTCGCTTCCTCGTCGCTCCTACGACGTTCTTTCTTCTTCCACTCGTCTTCTATCGCTGATAGGTCCTTAATAAGTCCATGAGCGATTCTCCGTTACGCGTGCAAGTCCTTTAAGCTCATTTTTGCTCCCAATTTCTCATATTTCCTGAAATCCGACAAAAATAAGAAATAGTGAAAAGTAACACAATATCATCGAATAATCGTGAAAATCTCAATATGAGCAACCGAAATGGCATGCAAATATGCAGAAAAAAGGTCTAAAATATGGACCGATCAAAATCCCCCAAGCTTACCTCTTACTCGTCCTCGAGGAAGATAAGTAGAGAGATGAACTCGGGAGATGAAAATAAAGAAAATGAAATGAAAAAGAAAGAACACGAGGTGGAAGGGGTCGCTAGATTCTTCTCTCAGATCTCAAGCCATAAGCTACACATCACGATAACATGGAAAATACAAATCACATGCTATAAGTATTTCATATCTTACATAAACATGGTACTTGCAAGCTTTTAAGAACAACAAAAGGGATTCTCTAAATTCATACAATCAATTCATATCCACGTCACGCATTTCATAGGATTTAATATACTAATGTTGGCAATGCACTTTTCAATCAAAAGTTATAAATGAAGCATATAAGAATCACACCAAACATGCAATGGAGAATGGAATAAATCATGTCATTCACATATTTATATCGATTCGTAATAAATCTCCATAACTAAAGTATTTTGCTAAGTTTCAGCATTATCAAACTTCCTCATTCGTGCACCTCTCCACTCTAATGTCGTGCTCACTCATATGGTCAAACGAGTTCACCCCCCTCAAGCTTAGCTTGAGGCATCGCATCTAAAGGAATATAATAGTGGAAAATGGGATTTTTGCCTTGATTTTCCCAAGATTTTGTGGCTCCAATAATGAGATAGAGAAATATTTTTTTTCTTTTGGACTTTGTTTCTCTTTTTTCTTCTTGGATTTTTGTAGGAGCAATTTGATTTGTATTTTTGGATTTTGGATCCTTTTTGGCTTTTTGGACTTTTTGGAGTTAACTTTTTCTTTTGTGGGGATTTTTGGGAAATAGATGCGGTATAAGTGGCTTTAGGAGGTGAACTCAAGTGACATGTAGAGAATAAAAAGATATATGTGGAGAAAGAAATAATGAAACACTCGGTTCACTGTAAGATGTGCACGAACGGTTTAATAAAATAATACTTCAACTAAAACTCATATGTAAGCATGGATATTCTCAATCATCTCAATAAAAAGTGAAGTCAAGCGGTAAAGTTTACAACCATATCAGGCATGCAACAGAAGGTGAATAAGACAATAAAACTGATGCTTCAGATATACTAATGATGCATGAATCTTGGTGCATTTCCAACAAAAGCATACCAAACACCAATCCATACATTTAGCTTCAATTAATATCATGCATTCATATAGATGAATCATCAAAAGAAATAGATTTGCAAGCTCATGTGCATAGCAAGACTATGGAATACACTAAATGGCATGGCAAGAAATAATAAGTATCGTGATGGCTACTTAAAGAAATAAGAGATGTCATCATAAGTAACAAATCTAGCAAAAGGAGGAAAAGGAAATAAAGATATAAAATAAAAGAGAGGAAAGAAATGAAAAACAAGCACACAACATGATGCATGAACACACATAAAAGGAAAATAAGATGGAAAATTCAAAAAGATGATGCAAAAATTTGAAAAATTCTAAAAAACCCTAAAAATAAAGTAAAAGTGCAACTAGATGGCAAGGAAATGCACTCCCCCAAGCTTAAACTTCACATTGTCCTCAATGTGATCATAATGGAAGAATATGAGGAATAATGATAATAATAAGGGGGGAATGAAAAATGATGAAATGAATGACATGAAATCCTAATGCAACTACATGCACATACAATGATGCATGAGAGCGCTTTCCCCCAATCTTATACCAAACAATCCTATTCAAATGACTCGATCAATAAAATCACGATTTTGCTAAGCGTGATCAAGTCAAATAAATAAGAAAGTGAGGTTTCACTTGAATGAAATGCTCGATGGCGGTGAGCAAAAGGATGTGACACATCAAAATATGAAGATGAGAATTAATATATATAATGGGGTTGGGGTGTAAATGATTATTGTGGCCGTCATATGAGGTGATATTTATTCAAGCAAATCTATACGGTCCTCTCGCTATCGAGATAATTCGTGTTTATTTAAAGCATAAAAATTTTTCCACTACTGGATTGATATCACCTATAGCAAAAGGCGGATCCAGTATCTTTGCCGGTGCAGGTAATTGCTCCAACTGCTCTTTCCATGGCTCCGCCAGGTGCATGCGTCCACGAACACCAACGAACTCCAGCAATGCATCCTCCAACATTCCCACAAGGACTCCACATGTACCCTGCAGAGAATAGGATGCATCAGTTCGTTGCAACAAATTCACCCTCGTAATAAAAGTATCCCAAAGAGGATCATCTATAGAAATATATGAAATAAATAATGGTAGACGATACTTCCCTGGGAATAATCCAATATCCTCACGTACTGTGATAGGTGTCTCCATGATGTCCTCTATAAGCTGCTCAGTTAAATCTAGATCATATGTGTGGACTTCCTCGATAGGCTCGTCAAACTGTGACACGTCCAAGCATACCTCCGGTCCATAATCGTATGTGTGCTGCAAAAGGTATGACGTGTCAAAAATATATGAATCAAGATAAATATCGAATGTAATGCATGATTCAGAAATGGACTGGGTAAAAATATCTCCCTGAGTGGGAGCAGTAAGCTCTGTGGGATAGTCCTCTGTGTCAGTGGAAGGATGAGGTGGCTGCGGTAGCTCAAATGGAGGAGGGTAGTGCTCGGGATCCTCATGAATGGCTATGTCCTCGTCCCGATGCACGACCTCCTCGGTGATTAACTCTGGCTCCGTGTGTGATGCCTCCTCAAAAGCATGCTCTGGCTCGATAGTGTGCTCATTTGCCTTCTCATCAACTATCAATGTAGGCTCTCTCTGGAATGGTGATGCTGGCCGCTCAGGTATGTCAACTTGTGGGGATGTATCATGTGGAGGGGAATGCCCGCAAGCAATCCGAAAATATAGTCTATCCCCCTCAAGACTGACATGGATGTCCTCCTCAATTGTTTCTGCTGCTGAAACACGGTTCATAACAAAATCTACAAATCGTAGATCAAATGCATCATCTGCTGTAATGCTCTCTGAATCGGTGAACCTCACTGACTCCAAGAGGCCCTCCAATAAGTTCCGAAATGCTTCCTCCTCAAAATTTGTGGTCCACATAAAACCATCCATAACACCTGATCAACAAAGATAAATACCTGGAGAAAAATATCAGTGGCACAAAAGAATATAGAAATGGTAGTAATGGTGGCGGGGGTGAAAATTTCTCTTAAAATTTTTTTTTCGTAGCCTAATCAACCTAATTGTGACAAATTGGCACCCAACGGGAAACACCTCCCAGGCAACGGCGCCAAAAACTTGATCGCGCCCGGGCGTACACCCTAAAGAGCGACCGTGTAGTTTTACCGCAAGCACACGGTGTAGTGGCGAGCGGGTATCGAACACAAGGAGGTGGTGTTGGTTCCAATCTATCCTAGGTTGGCTCAACTACGAATGTTTTATTGGTGGAGATGGGTATGGAATGATATAATGGAAATTGTGATGGATGTCGGTGTCGGTGATAGAGAAGTTGGATAAAATATCGATTCAAATATTAGATAATAAAAGTGTCTAGGGCTAGGAAATCCCCACTACGGGTCGTCATTCATCCTTGTAAATAGTAAATCTCAATATTACTAGACTTGTGTCGAGGTGAACTAGTCATAACTGAATAGAGAACCAAGCTCACGCTCTCGCGCTATTGTCGGTCTATAGCAACCTAGATTAGGGCCCACTCTCATGCAAACCCTAATCTAAGCCACTAGCATTAGGGTCGACATCATTGTTCAATCGTCCCTCGAGCCCACTCTCGTGCAAACTCGAGTTACGATCTAGGTTGTGATAGTTCGTGTTCGTCCAATCTCTTGCAAACGAATATGTGTATAGATCTATAATAAAAATGCTAGCTTTGGTTCAATCTCTTGCAAACCAAGTCTAGCGAATCTCGATTATAAATCTAAATCGAATGTCTAGGTCTTCCCATCGATAGGAATCCAATCTCTTGCAAACCACAAATCGATGGAAATTCCTAGCTATCCGTAATAAATCAATCAAAACCTAACCTCATAGAAATTCTAGCAATTTAGAAATTTATTCTTTAAAAATATGAAATTAGATTTGTAGGGTTCATCCCCATCCCTAGAACAACAATCAACCAAGCATAGCAATAACGATATGAGAATCTATAAAAACCATTGCTTGCATGTAAAAAGATAGCAAATCAAAGATTCAAATAATAAGAATAAAAATACTTAGCTTTGATGAAGATCTTCAATCCAAATATAAGATTTTTGATCCAAGAGGGGGCATAGGGCATGGCCTAACCTCTAAAATAATCCTAAGAAAACATATGGGAACCTCCTCTAATGGTGGCTACAAAACCCGTATATAGTCCCCCAAAACCCTAGCAAATAACCCTAGAAAACCCCGTCAAATTCGTGCCCAAAAACAGCCCAAACCGCAACTTAAAATCTGGGCCCAGGCCGCACTCGGCCGAGTGGTACATGTGACACGGCCGAGTGGAAATTCCAGCACTGCAGCATCAACTTGTAGAAATTCCTCAGATTGCATCCGACCTCCGATTTGCGCGTTCTTGGTGGCGTTGGAATCGTCATGAAGTCTACTATCCATAAACAATATGAGAAAAATACTTTGATTACTGGAATGATAGCAGATTTCAAAAGAGTGAGAGGCTATCTGAAAATCTGGGAGCTACGTGTCCTCGGCATCACTCGGCCGAGCGGCAAATGTCACTCGGCCGAGGGGCTTTTGGTACTCGGCCGAGTCGGAGCTCGTAGTCAACTGACGGATTACAGTAAGTCTGTTCTTTTGGATGCCGTCATTCGTGTGCCACTCGGGCGAGTGGTGTCTCCATACTCGGCCGAGTGGGATGTCGTCACTCGGCCGATTGCATGATAATCTTCAAGTAATTGCGTGTCCGATCTGGCCGGTCGAGCGGGCTTCTTTGCTCGGCCGAGTGACTCCTTCACTCGGCCGAGTGGCAAGCTGAAAATGCCCAATCTTCCTCATTTCGCTTCCTCGTCGCTCCTACGACGTTCTTTTTTCTTCCACTCGTCTTCTATCGCTGATAGGTCCTCAATAAGTCCATGAGCGATGCTCCGTTACGCGTCCAAGTCCTTTAAGCTCATTTTTGCTCCCAATTGCTCATATTTCCTGAAATCCGACAAAAACAAGAAATAGTGAAAAGTAACACAATATCATCGAATAATCGTGAAAATCGCAATATGAGCAACCGAAATGGCATGCAAATATGCAGAAAAAATGTGTAAAATATGGACCGATCAAAATCCCCCAAGCTTACCTCTTACTCGTCCTCGAGGAAGATAAGTAGAGAGATGAACTCGGGAGATGAAAATAAAGAAAATGAAATGAAAAAGAAAGAACACGAGGTGGAAGGGGTCGCTAGATTCTTCTCTCATATCTGAAGCCATAAGCTACACATCACGATAACATGGAAAATACAAATCACATGCTATAAGTATTTCATATCTTACATAAACATGGTACTTGCAAGCTTTTAAGAACAACAAAAGGGATTCTCTAGATTCATACAATCAATTCATATCCACGTCACGCATTTCATAGGATTTAATATACTACTGTTGGCAATGCACTTTTCAATCAAAAGTTATAAATGAAGCATATAAGAATCACACCAAACATGCAATGGAGAATGGAATAAATCATGTCATTCACATATTTATATCGATTCGTAATAAATCTCCATAACTAAAGTATTTTGCTAAGTTTCAGCATTATCAAACTTCCTCATTCGTGCACCTCTCCACTCTAATGTCGTGCTCACTCATATGGTCAAACGAGTTCACCCCCCTCAAGCTTAGCTTGAGGCATCGCATCTAAAGGAATATAGTAGTGGAAAATGGGATTTTTGCCTTGATTTTCCCAAGATTTTGCGGCTCCAATAATGAGATAGAGAAATATTTTTTTTTCTTTTGGAATTTGTTTCTCTTTTTTCTTCTTGGATTTTTGTAGGAGCAATTTGATTTGTATTTTTGGATTTTGGATCCTTTTGGCTTTTTGGACTTTTTGGAGTTAACTTTTTCTTTTGTGGGGATTTTTGGGAAATAGATGCGATATAAGTGGCTTTAGGAGGTGAACTCAAGTGACATGTAGAGAATAAAAAGATATATGTGGAGAAAGAAATAATGAAACACTCGGTTCACTCTAAGATGTGCACGAACGGTTCAATAAAATAATACTTCAACTAAAACTCATATGTAAGCATGGATATTCTCAATCATCTCAATAAAAAGTGAAGTCAAGCGGTAAAGTTTACAACCATATCAGGCATGCAACAGAAGGTGAATAAGACAATAAAACTGATGCTTCAGGTATACTAATGATGCATGAATCTTGGTGCATTTCCAATAAAAGCATACCAAACACTAATCCATACATTTAGCTTCAATTAATATCATGCATTCATATAGATGAATCATCAAAAGAAATAGATTTGCAAGCTCATGTGCATAGCAAGACTATGGAATACACTAAATGGCATGGCAATGAATAATAAGTATCGTGATGGCTACTTAAAGAAATAAGAGATGTCATCATAAGGAACAAATCTAACAAAAGGAGGAAAAGAAAATAAAGATATAAAATAAAAGAGAGGAAAGAAATGAAAAACAAGAACACAACATGATGCATGAACACACATAAAAGGAAAATAAGATGGAAAATTCAAAAAGATAATGCAAAAATTTGAAAAATTCAAAAAACCCTAAAAATAAAGTAAAAGTGCAACTAGATGGCAAGGAAATGCACTCCCCCAAGATTAAACTTCACATTGTCCTCAATGTGATCATAATGGAAGAATATGAGGAACAATGATAATAATAAGGGGGGGAATGAAAAATGATGAAATGAATGACATGAAATCCTAATGCAACTACATGCACATACAATGATGCATGAGAGCGCTTTCCCCCAAGCTTATACCAAACAATCCTATTCAAATGACTCGATCAATAAAATCATGATTTTGCTAAGCGTGATCAAGTCAAATAAATAAGAAAGTGAGGTTTCACTTGAATGAAATGCTCGATGGCGGTGAGCAAAAGGATGTGACACATCAAAATATGAAGATGAGAATTAATATATATAATGGGGTTGGGGTGTAAATGATTATTGTGGCCGTCATATGAGGTGATATTTATTCAAGCAAATCTATACGGTCCTCTCGCTATCGAGATAATTCGTGTTTATTTAAAGCATAAAAATTTCTACACTACTGGATTGATATCACCTATAGCAAAAGACGGATCCAGTATCTTTGCCGGTGCAGGCAATTGCTCCAACTGCTCTTTCCATGGCTCCGCCAGGTGCATGCGTCCACGAACACCAACGAACTCCAGCAATGCATCCTCCAGCATTCCCACAAGGACTCCACATGTACCCTGCAGAGAATAGGATGCATCAGTTCGTCGCAAAAAATTCACCCTCGTAATAAAAGTATCCCAAAGAGGATCATCTTTAGAAATATATGAAATAAATAATGGTAGACGATACTTCCCTGGAAATAATCCAATATCCTCACGTACTGTGATAGGTGTCTCCATGATGTAATCTCTAAGCTGCTCAGGTAAATCTAGATCATATGTGTGGACTTCCTCGATAGGCTCGTCAAACTGTGACACGTCCAAGCATACCTCCGGTACATAATCGTATGTGTGCTGCAAAAGGTATGACGTGTCAAAAATATCTGAATCAAAATAAATATCGAATGGAATGCATGATTCAGAAATGGAGTGGGTAAAAATATCTCCCTGAGTGGGAGCAGTAAGCTCTGTGGGATAGTTCTCTGTGTCAGTGGAAGGATGAGGTGGCTGCTGTAGCTCAAATGGAGGAGGGTAGTGCTCGGGATCCTCATGAATGGCTATGTCCTCGTCCCGATGCACGACCTCCTCGGTGATAAACTCTGGCTCCGTGTGTGATGCTTCCTCAAAAGCATGCTCTGGCTCGACAGTGTGCTCATTTGCCTTCTCATCAACTATCAATGTAGGCTCTCTCTGGAATGGTGATGCTGGCCGCTCAGGTATGTCAACTTGTGGGGATGTATCATGTGGAGGGGAATGCCCGCAAGCAATCCGAAAATATAGTCTATCCCCCTCAAGACTGACATGGATGTCCTCCTCAATTGTTCCTGCAGCTGAAACACGGTTCATAACAAAATCTACAAATCGTAGATCAAATGCATCATCTGCTGTAATGCTCTCTGAACCGGTGAACCTCACTGACTCCAAGAGGCCCTCCAATAAGTTCCGAAATGCTTCCTCCTCAAAAACTGTGGTCCACATAAAACCATCCATAACACCTGATCAACAAAGATAAATACCTGGAGAGAAATATCAGTGGCACAAAAGAATATAGAAATGGTAGTAATGGTGGCGGGGGTGAAAATTTTTCTTAAAATTTTTTTTTCGTAGCCTAATTAACCTAATTGTGACAAATTGGCACCCAACGGGAAACACCTCCCCGGCAACGGCGCCAAAAACTTGATCGCGCCCGGGCGTACACCCTAAAGAGCGACCGTGTAGTTTTACCGCAAGCGCACGGTGTAGTGGCGAGCGGGTATCGAACACAAGGAGGTGGTGTTGGTTCCAATCTATCCTAGGTTGGCTCAACTACGACTGTTTTATTGGTGGAGATGGGTATGGAATGATATAATGGAAATTGTGATGTATGTCGGTGTCGGTGATAGAGAAGTTGGATAAAATATCGATTCAAATATAAGATAATAAAAGTTTTTAGGGCTAGGAAATCCCCACTACGGGTCGTCATTCATCCTTGTAAATAGTAAATCTCAATATTACTAGACTTGTGTCGAGGTGAACTAGTCGTAACTGAATAGAGAACCAAGCTCACGCTCTCGCGCTATTGCCGGTCTATAGCAACCTAGATTAGGGCCCACTCTTATGCAAACCTTAATCTAAGCCACTAGCATTAGGGTCGACATCATTGTTCAATCGCCCCTCGAGCCCACTCTCGTGCAAACTCGAGTTACGATCTAGGTTGTGATAGTTCGTGTTCGTCCAATCTCTTACAAACGAATATGTGTATAGATCTATAATAAAAATGCTAGCTTTGGTTCAATCTCTTGCAAACCAAGTCTAGCGAATCTCGATTATAAATCTAAATCGAATGTCTAGGCCTTCCCATCGATAGGAATCCAATCTCTTGCAAACCCCAAATCGATGGAAATTCCTAGCTATCCGTAATAAATCAATCACAACCTAACCTCATAGAAATTCTAGCAATTTAGAAATTTATTCATTACAAATATGAAATTAGATTTGTTGGGTTCATCCCCTTCCCTAGAACAACAATCAACCAAGCATAGCAATAACGATATGAGAATCTATAAAAACCATTGCTTGCTTGTAAAAAGATAGCAAATCAAAGACTCAAATAATAAGAATAAAAATACTTAGCTTTGATGAAGATCTTCAATCCAAATACAAGCTTTTTGATCCAAGAGGGGGCCTAGGGCATGGCCTAACCTCTAAAATAATCCTAAGAAAACATATGGGAACCTCCACTACTGGTGGCTACAAAACCCTTATGTAGTCCCCCAAAACCCTAGCAAATAACCCTAGAAAACCCCTCAAATTCGTGCCCAAAACAGCCCAAACCGCAACTTAAAATCTGGGCCCAGGCCGCACTCGGTCGAGTGGAACATGTGACCCGGCCGAGTGGAAATTCCAGCACTGCAGCATCAACTTGCAGAAATTCTCCAGATTGCATCCGACCTTCGATTTGCGCGTTCTTGGTGGCGTTGGAATCTTCATGAAGTCTACTATCCATAAAAAATATGAGAAAAATACTATGATTGCTGGAATGATAGCAGATTTTAAAAGAGTGAGAGGCTATCTGAAAATCTGGGCGCTGCGTGTCCTCGGCATCACTCGGCCGAGCGGCAAATGTCACTCGGCCGAGGGGCTTTTGGTACTCGGCCGAGTCAGAGCTCGTAGTCGACTGACTGATTACAGTAAGTCTGGTCTTTTGGATGCCGTCGTTCGTGTGCCACTCGGGCGAGTGGTGTCTCCATACTCGGACGAGTGGGATGTCGTCACTCGGCCGAGTGCATGCTAATCTTCAAGTAATTGCGTGTCCGATCTGGCCGACCGAGCGGGCTTCTTTGCTCGGCCGAGTGACTCCTTCACTCGGCCGAGTGGCAAGCTGAAAATGCCCAATCTTCATCATTTCGCTTCCTCGTCGCTCCGACGACGTTCTTTCTTCTTCCACTCATCTTCTATCACTGATAGGTCCTCAATAAGTCCATGAGCGATGCTCCGTTACGCGTGCAATTCCTTTAAGCTCATTTTTGCTCCCAATTGCTCATATTTCCTGAAATCCGACAAAAACAAGAAATAGTGAAAAGTAACACAATATCACCGAATAATCTTGAAAATCGCAATATGAGCAACCGAAATGGCATGCAAATATGCAGAAAAAAGGTGTAAAATATGGACCGATCACTGCCCAATTTGAGCGACGACGGTGGCGAGAGAATCTTGTCCCTGTCACGCCCCGCTTCCCAAAAACGTGGAGGCGAAGCGTGAGAAGGTCCGCTCAGACTTGAAGCTACAAAGCTGCAAGTCCGATAAGCGTCGATCAAGTTTAAAACTGCAGGTCCTTGCAACGCTAACGAAACAAAGATAATAATAATTAAATGAGACAAAAGAAACATCTCAGAATATCCATAAAATAAGTTTCCAACATCGCAGAAAAGCCATCAGGCTAAAAGGAAGGAGACTAAAGGCCCAAACATGGCCAACAAAAGTACAAAGTACAAAACAACGGTGCTACGCACCAACAACTAACAAAAGGCCTAAAACAACATAAAGCTCCACAAAACTCAAAGCATAGTCACCGGTGTCCACCAAAATCCTCCTGTGCAATCATGGACTCAGACTCAGCGTCAGCAAAACATCACGTACTCGGCAACGGTCTCTGGCTCAGGGTCTAACATGTGACACCCAAAAGAGCAAGGGGCACATGTCAGCAAGTCTGGAAGACTTGTGCAAGTGAAACTGAAAGTACAAGTAAGAGCAACCTAAAAGTTCTAGCATGATGCAATGACATGGCAGTTAAAGTAATGAGTGCAACGGGTAAAGTAAAGTAAAGTAAAGTACGAGCATGGCATGGCATTCACAAGACAAGTACAAGACAAGAAAAGTAAGCACCTCGTGCACAGAGATTCCGTCTTTTGGCTAGAGGGCTGATCAGGCCACTCCTAAGCTCAAGCGACCGTTTATCCCTACCCCTCCACGTGTGTCGAGCCAGGGCCTTACCCCCGAACACGGAATGCTCGCTTCTGGACCACGAGCCAGGAAGTGTGTAAACAAGTATGGCGTAGGGGTGCACCTAGCCGGACAAGTAGTACGAGGACAAGTATTGTAGCGTGTGCTACGATGCAACAATCAATGCATGGATGACATGGCATGACAAGTGGTAAAGCGTACAAGTAAGAAAAGTAAACGTGACAGTTTAGCATGCATGAATGACAAGTTTAAGGGTTGGATCTAGCTTCGTTGTCAAGCTAGATCAATTAGGTGACGGATCTAGTTTCGTTGTCAAACTAGATCAAGTAGGCGTCTAGCCAGCTATCATTTCACTGACTAGTCTCTTTTACGCTAGGAACAAGAAAGTGGCCTAAAACATGGCCCTACACAAGAATTGGCAAGTTTCACTTGCCTGCAAATTCGACGTCTGAGCACACCGTCCAATGAGTCCAAAAATCACAATTATCCTACGTGCAAAGTCCACCGGCCTAAAGTCCATATTATTAATCTTGATTAGTGAATTTAAAACATTTAAAATACTTTAAAAACATCAATTTTAGTCTTGATTAGCATGCAATTGGGTTGGGGGTCCTAGGGGTGCAAACGTTACCTCAACACGACGCGAAAGCTACACCGGCGTCGGGTAGCGACGCCGGGGGTTGGAATAATAGAACGCGCTCCAAGTCCTGATTCCAATATAGTTTCCTTGCTGGAAGGTTCAGAGCATCAACCCGGGCGACGATTCCAGATTCCAAAGCTCGCACGTGCGACGACGGGCTACGACGTGCGACGACGTCGTACGCGACGAATCCTCGAAGAACAAGCACCTTGGTGGGGCCCACAGTACTCCTAGGGGCCTTTGGGGGACCCACAATAACTCTGGAGAACTTGGGGGGCCCACGGAGGCAAGCGGTGCGACGGATGCGGGGTTGCGACAAGTGGCCGTCGGTCGTACACAGCCAATGCGGGGGCTTGGCTCGGTCAGACACGGGGGCGGCGCTGTTGCAACGTTGGGGGTCGGTCGCAGCAGCGGGGGCGGTCGTTTCCTTCGGTCAGACCGATGGAGATCCTCGGTCGTTCGCTTGGAAGCGGGCGGGACAGCGTTGCAACGCTGCAGCGCTCGGGCGCTCGGTCACAGCGGGCGGGGCCTTCGGTCGGGCACGGAGCGGAGCGGGGCGACAGAGCGGCACGGCAGCGGGTCGGTGCGGTGCGGATGGTCGGGCGGTTCTCTCGGTCTGACCGAGAGGCCCTATCGGTCAAGCGGGGGAGCGGGCGGGGTTGGTGCTGCGGTGCGGAGCGACGAGAATGCGGGCGGGGCGGCCGGTCAGAGCGGGTGGATGCGGGGGATTTCCTCGGTCGTGCGGGGTGCTGAACGTCGCAACGTTGCGACGATTCGTCGCAACGTCCAAAATGAGTTTGGAAGAGGCTAGGGCTAATTTCTTTGGAAAATAGGACTTGCTAGGGGTTGCTTATATAGTATAGGTGGGTTGACTTGGTCTAGGGCTAAATCTAATAGGATTAGAATTCAAAAAGATTTGAAATTTGAATTTAAACTTCTCCAACCCAATCTAGGATTTGACCTGGTCCAAATGAGCTGGAAATTGGCTCAAATATTCTTTAAAACGTTTAAAACTCAAATAAATTTTATTTGGCCGAAATTAATTTAAAAATAAATTATTAAAAATAATATAAAACTTGTAAAAATTATAAAAGTGGTCAAATAAACTCCAAAAATTATAAAATAAATATTGGGGTGATCGTGACGACGAATGTGAGCTAACTAAGAAGACGGATCTCAAATTCGACGTCGGACGACGAAACTAAAAATAGAAACGTCTCCCGTCAAGAGTGAGAATCGTCACGTCTCATCGAGTAAGTTTAAATTGTGGAAAAACGACTCGAGAAGTGTCGTTTCAAGATAGTGCCACTGTTTAATACTCTCAGAGTCATTCGCAACGGCATATCACGCAAAAGTGTTCACAAACAAATAAAGTCTAAAGCAAACACGTGCACGGCCAAAAGCACGTGCGACGAACAACGTACGACGAAAAAGTGGTCGTTACATCCTCCCCACCTTAGAATAAAGTCCGTCCTCGGACTTTCTAATATATCTAGTCGCTCTAATAACTACCCCAAATCAAGTCACATTATATTTCAAACCAAGTATAGTCATTACAAGTGCTCATATATGCACTAGGTAGTCAAACATTATTATTACCAACACGTATATATATACATTCACGTACGTATACACTTATACCTATTATAGTCCGTCAACTTCATACATGTATTTCAATCAGGTATACAAACATACATCCCTTATATAACTGCTATTACTTACCTAAACACAAAACAATATTTCAGATACTTATATAAAGATAGTTTCACGCTTAGCCAATACAATCATCGCTCTACCTATATTGTAGCTACCTATGCATAAACATCAAGGGCATACTACCCCCTAATATTCATCCAATACCAAACACATCCACACATGTAGTCACACCATACCATTATTAGATCAAGTTTTACTATATATATATATATATATATATATATATATATATATATATATATATATATATATTCACCACCACTATAGTTTCACGATATATAGTCATTCAAATACATTCAAATAGTTCACCAAATATTCACATCACGTACGGTCCTATAACTATATTTACGACACGCCACATATACCATAGTCATCCACACCTATAGCTAAGCACATACTTACCCGTGCATGGTGCACTCCCATACACGCTAATATTCCATTTACGCATACCAATCATACTATTATATAACTAGCACACAAACACACCTAATTTTTTTTAGCTAGTACACATACGTTCACATAACAAGTTCTTAGTAATTAACTACACCACAAGACCAGCACCTATAACTATATACTGGCGTAGCGACCCACAATCATGTGCGTAGCACAACCAGGCACAAACACTCCTATCACTATACATACACCAAACATCGCTATATTCAAACTACAAACATACGTTCAATATACTTAGAGTTTACCCACTCAAGCTTGAGTGAGACTCAATACACACATCAGGATATTCTTTATACGTAACACGGCATTCATACATACACCAATACCACTCTAATATATATATATATTTCTACCAATACAACCATATACATTCCATAGATCAATCACACTTAATATTTAGTCAGGCAATACTCACGTAGTTCAATCAGTTTATATACCAGACATCAGCACACGTATAACTATAATACACTCCCTAGTACACGCATACGTATTCATCGTATAGTCTCACACACATGTAACTTATATATATATATATATATTCACACCATAGCCTACTACCTATAATTAGTGTACTAACACATCCACACATACATAATTAAGATGTGCAATAGTCGTGTATACCTCACGGTATGCATTCATGCAACATCCCGTAAAAGCAAGCAATACCAATCAAAATTATAACCCTAATACTATATGTATAAACACATATATACTCAGGCAACAAAACATAACTACTTACGTCTAAACACTAAATATATTTACCTACGAGCACATACTCACACGTATATAGATCACTCAATAGGCCTACTTACTTATCTATAGGTTCACACATTATCATCACACCTAGTATATACCTAGCTTTACCAATCAATTTTATTTCAACCATTATAAGTATCTCTAATTACATACATTCCATTAGATATTTCAACGCTAGCTCTTATATACACCGGCATCCCTAGTATAGTATAGCTATCCACACAAAAATCTATAATTACTAACGCACAACAACTTCATACTATCACGAATAACTCCGAGTATATATATATATATATATACCACACAATAGGCAAGCACCAATATACTATGGGAATTCTCATTCAAGCTCACGTACCCAGCTTAGGCACGTGCACTACGACACCTCACAGGGGTCCAAGGGCCTACTAAAAACTTAGGGTGGACATAGGCATTGACGGTCCCTAAGGCCTAAGCAATAAAGAGAGATCGAGGGCGAGACGAGGGAAGGATCGATAAGCACGAGTTCAGATAGGACGAATACGAGAGACGGCTTGGTTGGACGAAACATTGACTCAAAGGTGAGGTTTAGGTTGAGGGAAAAAGGAGATGTAGTGATGCTTTATAGAGGGGGAAAAGAAATAGGGTAAATAGCATAAGCTAAAATACGCGGAGTTTGAAAACTGTTTGTACTTCAAAAGTTAAATCCTCGCCTGTAAAGAAATATTTGGAGATCGATAAAACGAGTTGTTCAAAATGAATTTGAGTCGAATATTCATAATAAAAGAAAATGGTCTATTGGTTTTAAAATTTTTAAAAGGAAGTAAAATCATTTACACGAATATTAAGGACATGGTTTAGAAAATTCTTTCGTCTGTAATTTAATATAATGTTGTCAAAAGTTTTGGAAAGTCGAAGAATGAAATCGAGTAGCGGAAGAATTTAAACTCATGTTAATGCTTTCAAAACTTTTAGGCTATGGAAAATTTAAAATAATCAATTTGAAACTACTTTTAGGGAACCAAGGCTTGCCAAAAAAATGTAAAACTGATTTACACAAGGTTCTTTAATATACGAGCACAACCAGTCTGGCACGGTTATAAAAATAGTTGAAATTCAATTTGGTTTAGAAATTTTCCTAAAAGCGTGCATGGTGAGCGGAAAGAAAATAGTAGTAACTTAGCATAAGAATTATCAGGATCGAATAGCAAAATCTTTAAAATCAAATCAGAGAGGGTCTAAAGCAGGAAGAGGTTATGAAAATAGCAATTTTGCAAAAATCTGAAATAGTGAGAACGACGAGCAAAAAAATCAACTTGCTGAAATCTGAATTTCCATGTGACATGAAAAGTATATTAAAAGTAAACACGATGTATTATTCAAATGGCATAAATAAGAGGGAAAATTATAAATCAAACTGAGCAAAATAAAAGTACGGTTCAAAGTAAAATTAATATATGAAAGAACGACACGTTTACACAAGTACGAAAAACATAGGCTGGGAAAATACTATAAACTAGTATTCAGAAATTCCGACAACGTTTTAAAAATTTTAAATCAACGAAGGGGGATGAAGTATAAGTATATTAAAATGTTGAACAAATTTAAACCTAGGAAAGGGGAAATCGAAAGATACTTTTGGAAGATTCAAGATTGTGACGGAAAGGTTCGAAATTGACGACGATCGTCATGGGGCGATCTCGTGAATCGAGGCAAGGAAATTGGTCAGGTGATCACAGCATTCATACGCCTAGGATATGAATCAGAAGAGGCTACGGGAAACTCCTACGGTCGACCAACTAAAGATTAGGAACTAATCGCCAAGACTTCTAAAGGTTAGACGGTAAAGAAATGCGTTCAACTTGGTCCGAAATCGTTGAACCCAGGTGAACGACGAAGGAAATTTTAGAGGTCTAGTATGGTCAGGGTTAGGCAATAACCACCAAGGTAACTCCTACGACGATCAAATCAATTGCCGGAAGGGGGTCTAACTATCAATCAGAGGCCTCTAACTAACAAGCACGGACGTCTAACTAAGTCTTCTTACCACCTAGTGTCCTAAGAAAACGACTAGACTCAGGGCTTTATTACTCGGATGTTGCAATTTATTTAATGGACATTCCGTTATTATCGTTGTTCCGTTAATTCGCAATTGCAAGACTGGACCTGCATGGGCCACCAACAAAACCTGTCACGCCCCGCTTCCCAAAAACGTGGAGGCGAAGCGTGAGAAGGTCCGCTCAGACTTGAAGCTACAAAGCTGCAAGTCCGATAAGCGTCGATCAAGTTTAAAACTGCAGGTCCTTGCAACGCTAACGAAACAAAGATAATAATAATTAAATGAGACAAAAGAAACATCTCAGAATATCCATAAAATAAGTTTCCAACATCGCAGAAAAGCCATCAGGCTAAAAGGAAGGAGACTAAAGGCCCAAACATGGCCAACAAAAGTACAAAGTACAAAACAACGGTGCTACGCACCAACAACTAACAAAAGGCCTAAAACAACATAAAGCTCCACAAAACTCAAAGCATAGTCACCGGTGTCCACCAAAATCCTCCTGTGCAATCATGGACTCAGACTCAGCGTCAGCAAAACATCACGTACTCGGCAACGGTCTCTGGCTCAGGGTCTAACATGTGACACCCAAAAGAGCAAGGGGCACATGTCAGCAAGTCTGGAAGACTTGTGCAAGTGAAACTGAAAGTACAAGTAAGAGCAACCTAAAAGTCTAGCATGATGCAATGACATGGCAGTTAAAGTAATGAGTGCAACGGGTAAAGTAAAGTAAAGTAAAGTACGAGCATGGCATGGCATTCACAAGACAAGTACAAGACAAGAAAAGTAAGCACCTCGTGCACAGAGATTCCGTCTTTTGGCTAGAGGGCTGATCAGGCCACTCCTAAGCTCAAGCGACCGTTTATCCCTACCCCTCCACGTGTGTCGAGCCAGGGCCTTACCCCCGAACACGGAATGCTCGCTTCTGGACCACGAGCCAGGAAGTGTGTAAACAAGTATGGCGTAGGGGTGCACCTAGCCGGACAAGTAGTACGAGGACAAGTATTGTAGCGTGTGTGCTACGATGCAACAATCAATGCATGGATGACATGGCATGACAAGTGGTAAAGCGTACAAGTAAGAAAAGTAAACGTGACAGTTTAGCATGCATGAATGACAAGTTTAAGGGTTGGATCTAGCTTCGTTGTCAAGCTAGATCAATTAGGTGACGGATCTAGTTTCGTTGTCAAACTAGATCAAGTAGGCGTCTAGCCAGCTATCATTTCACTGACTAGTCTCTTTACGCTAGGAACAAGAAAGTGGCCTAAAAACATGGCCCTACACAAGAATTGGCAAGTTTCACTTGCCTGCAAATTCGACGTCTGAGCACACCGTCCAATGAGTCCAAAAATCACAATTATCCTACGTGCAAAGTCCACCGGCCTAAAGTCCATATTATTAATCTTGATTAGTGAATTTAAAACATTTAAAATACTTTAAAAACATCAATTTTAGTCTTGATTAGCATGCAATTGGGTTGGGGGTCCTAGGGGTGCAAAACGTTACCTCAACACGACGCGAAAGCTACACCGGCGTCGGGTAGCGACGCCGGGGGTTGGAATAATAGAACGCGCTCCAAGTCCTGATTCCAATATAGTTTCCTTGCTGGAAGGTTCAGAGCATCAACCCGGGCGACGATTCCAGATTCCAAAGCTCGCACGTGCGACGACGGGCTACGACGTGCGACGACGTCGTACGCGACGAATCCTCGAAGAACAAGCACCTTGGTGGGGCCCACAGTACTCCTAGGGGCCTTTGGGGGACCCACAATAACTCTGGAGAACTTGGGGGGCCCACGGAGGCAAGCGGTGCGACGGATGCGGGGTTGCGACAAGTGGCCGTCGGTCGTACACAGCCAATGCGGGGGCTTGGCTCGGTCAGACACGGGGGCGGCGCTGTTGCAACGTTGGGGGTCGGTCGCAGCAGCGGGGGCGGTCGTTTCCTTCGGTCAGACCGATGGAGATCCTCGGTCGTTCGCTTGGAAGCGGGCGGGACAGCGTTGCAACGCTGCAGCGCTCGGGCGCTCGGTCACAGCGGGCGGGGCCTTCGGTCGGGCACGGAGCGGAGCGGGGCGACAGAGCGGCACGGCAGCGGGTCGGTGCGGTGCGGATGGTCGGGCGGTTCTCTCGGTCTGACCGAGAGGCCCTATCGGTCAAGCGGGGGAGCGGGCGGGGTTGGTGCTGCGGTGCGGAGCGACGAGAATGCGGGCGGGGCGGGCCGGTCAGAGCGGGTGGATGCGGGGGATTTCCTCGGTCGTGCGGGGTGCTGAACGTCGCAACGTTGCGACGATTCGTCGCAACGTCCAAAATGAGTTTGGAAGAGGCTAGGGCTAATTTCTTTGGAAAATAGGACTTGCTAGGGGTTGCTTATATAGTATAGGTGGGTTGACTTGGTCTAGGGCTAAATCTAATAGGATTAGAATTCAAAAAGATTTGAAATTTGAATTTAAACTTCTCCAACCCAATCTAGGATTTGACCTGGTCCAAATGAGCTGGAAATTGGCTCAAATATTCTTTAAAACGTTTAAAACTCAAATAAATTTTATTTGGCCGAAATTAATTTAAAAATAAATTATTAAAAATAATATAAAACTTGTAAAAATTATAAAAGTGGTCAAATAAACTCCAAAAATTATAAAATAAATATTGGGGTGATCGTGACGACGAATGTGAGCTAACTAAGAAGACGGATCTCAAATTCGACGTCGGACGACGAAACTAAAATAGAAACGTCTCCCGTCAAGAGTGAGAATCGTCACGTCTCATCGAGTAAGTTTAAATTGTGGAAAAACGACTCGAGAAGTGTCGTTTCAAGATAGTGCCACTGTTTAATACTCTCAGAGTCATTCGCAACGGCATATCACGCAAAAGTGTTCACAAACAAATAAAGTCTAAAGCAAACACGACGGTGGCGAGAGAATCTTGTCCCGCCTTCAACGTGGCGTTGATCTTTCTTTGTTCCGCCATAAACTCCTCCACCTTAGCTTCAAAATCCGGACGTGGTTGAGCTTGCAGTGGGTTGGGATTTCTCCACCCTTGATTGTACCCGGGTGGCCTATAAGGTCCCACTTGTTGCCTCGGCGGGAATTTTTGTTGCGGTGGCCCCCTTGGTGGATAATTTGGTTGTTGTGGTGGAGCTCGGGCTTGAGGAGGTTATTGTTGCGGGGGGTTCAATGCACCATCATTATTAGCATATGAGAAACCCGGATGGTTTCTAGCGGCCGGATTGGCCCAATATCCAGAATTCCCTGCGACGTATTGAATTTGCTCTAAAGCTCCTTCTCCTTGCTCTCCTCCTACATACATGGCTTGGGATTGGTCTTGCCAATCGCTTATAAGATTTGTCGGTGTGGGTGTAGAAGGGGCTTCTTGAGGCTCAGTAATGAATTTCTCCAACCTCTCCACTACCTTATGGAGAGAGTCAAACTTGCTAGAAAGCTCCGCCACGGCCTTGGCCTCATAGATACTTGTGGGCTTCAAAGAGGATGAAGAATGTCCTCGCTCGTCCTCCTATTGTTGGTTGTTCGAGGCCATCTCTTCAAGCAAGGCCGTAGCTTCATCGGGAGTCTTCGACAAAATGGCTCCATTTGCCATGGCATCAATAATCTGCTTCGTCCCCGGTTGGAGTCCATTGTAGAAACTGTGGACAAGCTCCCAATCCTCAATGCTATGATGAGGGCATTGATGTTGCAAGTCCTTGAAGCGCTCCCATGATTCATAGAGAGTCTCTTGTGGTCCTTGCTTGAAGGACATGAGAGCACTTCTTATCTTCAGCGTCTTGGAGGTCGGGTAAAATTTGTTGACGAAGGCACTCGCCAACTCATCCCAAGTGGTGAAGATTCCTTCAGCTTGCGTCCTCAACCAATATAATGCTTTGTCCTTGAGTGTGAAAGGGAAGAGGCACAGTCTGATAGCATCCACGGAGACGCCCGGTATTTGGAAGGTGGCACACTTTGATAGGAAGAGCTGGATGTGGTAATGAGGGTTTTCATGGGAGTTCCCATGAAAAGGATCTTGTTGCATAAGAACCACCAATCCGGTCTTCAACTCGAAATTTTTGTCGGCCGCCAACTCCGGCATGGCTATGGACGAGGTCGTGGAAGAAGTCTTAGGCCGAAGCCTATCTCTAATGGAGATGATCCTTGCCATTCGCGCCGCCAATTCTTCGGGTGTCTCAGGATGGGTCATAAAATTTCCTTCCGTAACGGGTCTCCTCTCCGCTCGGATCCTCCTCAATGTACGCTCGATCTCCGGATCGTATAATATCTCTTCAGGGTTCGCCGAGGATCTCGTGTATATGCAAGGGAAAACAGAGTTTTAAAGGAATAGTTAGCACAATGGAAGGGTGAAACAAAAATAAAAAATGATAGAACAAAAAGAAAGAAATAGCTAGGTTATAGGAATCAAACACTATTGCCTCCCCGGCAACGGCGCCAAAAACTTGATCGCGCCCCGGATAAGCGTCCCGGAGCGGCGACACTGTAGTCTTACCGCAAGCGCACGGTGTAGCGATGAGCGGGTATCGAACACAGGGAGGCCTAATAACAGTGTCTTCTTCAATCACCTGGCTATAGGAAAAGTCGGGAAATGTTCGCAAATATGCGGTCACAGTCATTCAAATGTATAAAAGAAATAACAAATTAATAAAGACGCCTAGGGATATGGAATCCCCGCTACTTGCCGTATCTCATCATTGTGACTCATAGGTTTCACAATTGCTAGACTTGAAATTTGGGTGAACTAGTTGCAACTAAATGTGGAACCAAGCTCACGCTCTCGCGCTATTGCCGGTCTATAGCCAACCTAGGGTAGGGTCCAATCTCTTGCAAACCCTAACCTAGGCAAACTAGCGTGAAGAACAACATCATCGTTCAATCGTATCTCGAGCCCACTCTCGTGCAAACTCGAGCTACGACCTAGGTTGGGATAGTTCCTACCCGTCCAATCTCTTGCAAACGGGTATTGGTATAGAATTGCAATCGAAAACCTAGTTTCGGTCCAATCTCTTGCAAACCGATTCCGGAGAAATTCAATTGCAATCGAATTGGGATCCAATCTCTTGTAAATCCCAATCGGTATGAATCCCTAGCTTTTCGTGTTATAGCAATCCCAAACTAACCCTAACCAATCCTAGCAATAGTTTCACTAATTCATCATAAATTCGAAATTGGGCTCGTAGGGTTCATCAATACGCCCTAAGGCGATGAACTACTCACAATTCATAATAAAATGCAATAGAAATTCACAATCAAAATCAATAGAATTCATTGCTATATTCAAAATATCAATAAAAATGGAGTTTTTGAGGGAGAGAGAGAAAAACCAATGAAGAACAAGATAGCATCCAACAAAATAACCCTGTTCTCTCCTTCCCAAAAGCTCAATCTAATCCCTAAAAATTTAATCTAAAAATGCTGCAAAAAGTTCTGAAAAAGCTCTCTAAACTAGGTTTAAAACTGGGGTTAAATAACCCCCAAAATCGCCCAAAAAATCCTGACAAAAATGCCCCTGCGCAGCCTCAAAATCGCAGTTTACGCTACAGGCAGCGCGGCTCACTCGGCCGAATGACAAATGTCACTAGGCCGAGTGAGAGACCCTGACGGATTCCAGAGAGTTGGGGGTCTTGGGGGTCTTGGGGGTCGTCTCCTCGGAGGTCACTCGGCCGAGCGACTTCTCTTCACTCGGTCGATGGGCGTTCTTCACTCGGGCGGACGGTCTTTCGTCACTCGGCCGAGTCGGTCTTTGGGAATCGACTGTACAAAAACAGTAAGTTTGGGATTTTTGCTGCCGTCGTCTTGATGCCACTCGGGCGAGTAGGTCTCCGTGGTTCGGCCGAGTGACATGGCGATGCTCGGCCGAGTGCACGCTGATATAGCTCTGTTGCGTGTCTGATCTGGCTGGCCGAGCGGGCTGTCTATGCTAGGCCGAGTGACCTCCTTCACTCGGCCGAGTGGCATGCTGAAAATGCCCATTCTTCATGTTTTTGCCTCCTCGTCGCTCCTACGACGTTCTTTCCTCTTCCACTCCTCTACAATCGCAAAATACCCCTCAAGAGAGTCGTCGGTGACACTCCGGAGTGGGTGCATCTCAGAATCACTCCAAATCTCTCCAAATCTCCTGAAATACGACAAAAACAACAAATCGTGAAAATCATCGCAATATTGTCGAATAAACGTGAAAAACACGATTTGAGCGATCTAAATGGCATGCAAACATGCGGAAAAAAGGTGTAAAATATGGAGTGATCAGTACCATATGCATTCCGATTCAGATTTCTCCACTCCAAATCTGACATGTCCGTCGGCTTCTCGTCTAATGCAATGTCTTAACCGAGTTGGTTCAAGACATCCAAGACTTCGCATCTCGACATACTGAAGTTGATCTTCCATCAAACTTCTCAATTTTGAACTTCATGTTGGACACGATAGTCCGTGCTGTTGAAGCATGTGATTCAAAAGTCGATGCCTTTAAAGAACTATCAATGCCACCGCTACTCATCTTTACCACCTACGTTGATTTTCGACACCGTAAAGCTCTGATACCAATTTGTTGTGCATCGTCGATGCACAACATAGTGGAATATACAAGATCGTCGATGACCGAGGACAAGGATAAGTAACCAAATAAATATGAAGCACTAAGAAAGATAACAACTTTAGGCCATCGGCCAGCCAAGGGAACACCAGTGAGCTTTATTACAAAAGAAAAGAACAAATACAAATCTTCTCTCTTCACAAACGAATAAGAAGCACACAATGATCTCTCCAAAAGCTCTCAACAATATCTCTCAAAGTTGGCTCTCACAAATGGCAGCTCAAGATTTCTCTACTGTGGTCCACACCGAACCCTCCTCTAAAACTACATATATATACCCCTACTGAACAGAAGGTGCCATCTTTGAGGGGGATGCACCTAGAGATAAGAATCACGACTTCAACATTTAATGCATCGAACCCTAGTGGATGTGTGGCTGCACCCTACTAGCTTCCGTCATATCCAAGGAGGCACTGCCCCTTCACTCGATCGAGCATCCCTCTAACGACCGAACGATCGAATGACCGAAGTGCTAACCCGAGATGTTCACCCTATTTGAAGGTCGAACCGTTCGACCCGCTGGGAGGTCGAACCATAGAGCTGCCATACATCTGAGCCGCTGACCCTCAAGACCGAGAGTCCAATGCGCTGTTCACGTCCCATAGCTTGACATTCGACCTATCTGACTTGTGTCGAGTCAGATGGGTCGTATCTGAGCGTAGTCGAGCTATCTCGGCACAAGATAGCTCGACTGAATGACCATGACTCGTCAGTGCCAAAATCGAGCCAACTTCCACATAGGTGTTAGAAGAGAATCCTTTAATACAAATGAGGGATGATGATGTAATGTCCTACTGGAACAAAATAATGTATATAGATGTTGCCTAGTTTTGGTTACCTCATCACGGTGGGGTCCACTTGGGTGGATGGATAGTTGTGTGAGATTTTTTGTGGTGTTGTGGAGCACCCAAGAAAAAGCCCCTCACATTCCCATGAATTACATGCTTTCAATTGCCAAATAAACTTCCCTCTCCCACTATTTTACGTGTATGTAATTGGTCATGTGTGTGGGTTTTTATGTCCCATTTTACTCCTTCGACGATACCCACATAAACACCCACACTTCTTAATCCTTTTCGGTTGCACACGTGCATCACATCCTCTGTGCGTGTGTTTTTGCCACATGCACTTTATAGTGTTGTTGGTGTACTTGTGGAGCCCCCAAGGAAAAGGCCCATACATTCTTTTATTTGCATGATTTCCATTGCTAAAAACCCCCATCCCCCCATTTTACTTGCTTCTAGTTGACCAATATCCACTTTGTCCCGCGGTGTTATTTACGTTTTAGCCAATGTATTTCTTCTTTTTACCCCCTGATAATCCCCCACACCCACACCCACTTCACTCTTCTTTGAAACTGCGTGCGGGCCCCGCATCCTTTGTATAGGTTTTTCATTGGGCCCAACTGCATTATGAGCACTGGTTATTTGTAGGACAACCCAGTTGATATAGAGGTGGCCTATAGTTGGTTGCCTCATCATGATGGGGCTCATTTCGGAGTGGGTGGGGAGTTGGGTGTAGTTTGGGGTGTTGTTGTGGAGCATCTAAAGACGCACCCATTTCCTGGAAGTACAATCTTGCCATTTCCAAATAGATCTTCCTATCCCACCTATTTTACGAGTATCCATTGGGATTTATGCACTTTGCCCCCACATCATTTTTAGCAATTTTACCACTTCTTTCCCCCTTTTACCCCCCCGAAGATACCCACCCACCCACACCCACACTTCTCACTCCTTTTCGGTTGTGCGTGTACAACAACATCCTATGTGTGTGTTTTTTCCCAAAGTGCACGGGTTATTTAGAGTATATTATACAAAAGAGTGAGATTGATTTGATGTTTGTCCTAAGACAAACTGGTTATTAGAGAGATGACCTATATTTGGCCACATCATCATGATGGGGCCTATTTGGGGGTGTGTGGGATTGGTTGTGGTTTGGGGTGTTGTTGTGGAGCACCCAAAGAAAAGCCACACCATTCCCTTGAATTACAAGCTTGTCATTGCCAAATAAACATCCCTGTCACCTATTTTACGGGTTTGCCATTATGATTTATGCACTTTGCCCTCCCAAAGTTTTTTTGCAATTTAATAACTCCTTTTCCCCTTTTACAGCCCAACAATACACAAACACACACATACAACCCCCCCCCCCCCTTTTGCTCCTTTTTAGTTGCACGCATGCACTAGTTTTCTTATAAAATGAAATGGTCTTAACCAAACAAACTAATTGATGTTGTAGGATTTTTGTAGTGATTACTGCATATTTTAGGGATTTTGTAGAAACACATTAATTGATATTTTTGAAATAAAAAAAAGCAGTAAATTTTAAAATAAAAATAAAAAAATCCTACAGCCACCCTTATCAATCACATTGCTAATATTTGGGGGAGCTACAATGCGGACAGACATAATTGCTGCCTACACAAATTACTTCTTTATAAGTTTGCTAGAAAAAATTTAAGGGAATTTCAATTAGAATAGACCTTTTTGCTGAGTTCATAGACCGCCTAAATTTTTCCTAAAGTACACAGACTTAAATAACAGTTTTGCTAAGTTTACAGACCGGATTTGACAAAAATACCAATAAGCCTGTAAACTGAACGAGAGGGCTGCACGCATCTTCCTCTTCAAAATATGCAGTACAAAAAAAGATGAAATGGTTGTCCAAATCACGATGGATTCTGCCGCCCAACGTCATCTGAGAGCCATCTCCGGCCATATTCGATCGTCTCCGGCATCCGATCGGGATTCTAACAGCAAAATGGTCTGTTGGACTTGCAGCTGAGTGTATGTGATTGAAAGATTGAAGGACTAGGTGTATCTTTTTTGCTATTAGATAGGGAATTTCTATTAGAACTGAAAACCATCGAGAGAATGAACAATGGTTCACACGAGAAGAAGAGTTGAGGACAACACAATGGAGCAACAACGTCAACAGAAAGAAGGAGAACATGATCTTCACGAGGTCCAAATTTTCCCAGATCCGTATGAAGCAACGGTGAGGTATTTTCATTCTTGTTTGTTTGTTTGTTTGTTTGTTTATACAATTGACTTTGTAGTTGATCTGAAAAACCTAACTATGTTTTAAGAGAGAGAATGCTGAAGATACACGCATTGGAGATTGAATAAATCGACTCTAGAAAGGAGTAAATCAAGCGATTCAATTAGATCGGATGTTGGAGTAGAATGAAGGACTTGCAGCTGAGAATTGGAAGGGGATTTTGGAGGTTTTGAAAAAGATTTATTAAAGGATAGTTTTGGTATTTTTCGAAAAATTAAGATGTCTGTGAACTCAGCAAAAAGATTGTTCTAATAGCAATTCCCAAAATTTAAAGGGTTGCCATTTAAACTTTTTCATCCTTTGCCCTCCATTCCTCTTCCACCATCATCATCTTACTCATCTCCCCCCCCAAAAAAAAACCCCCACCCATTCTTTATCCCCCCCTCTCCCTCCTCTTACTCCCACTCTTCATTCCTTCCTCTCCCCTGTTTCACCACCGCCACCGTCGCAGCCGCTGCAGGATGGACGAAGAAGGGGCGTAGGCAAATGCGGAGGTGGTTGTGCCCATGGGGCACATGGTGCAACGACGGCCATGGGAGGGGTGCGGTTGCGATAGCGGTTGCAAAGAAGATGAGGAAGATGAGCGGGGAGGATGAAGATTAAAAGGGTAATGTTGGGACATGGTATTGTGCGTAAAGTAAAAAAATTATTTTAAATTTATTTGGATGTGTGTAAAGTGGTGAGCGTGCACATCAATTTGATCTGTGCGCATAGTAACTCCCAATATTTGGAGATGGGAAAAAAATCTACATTATGGTAGGTTTCATGAAGTACGTTAGCGTCCTCTCGTTGGCTTGGTGGAAGATCATTGAATTTCCCTTCCGAGTGACAAAGGTCCAAAACCCCACGGTCGGTTGTCTGAAGAGAAAATCACCAAAGCAACAACAAAGAAATAAAAATAAATTTTATTTAAGAAATATTCAAACAGAGATTTTTAATAAACTTAAAGTATTGACGTGCCCCCGGTTTGCAAGCCGCAAATAGCCGGGGGACCCGGTGGAGGTTTAGATATTTGTAACCGCAAGCACACGGTGTTGTAGTGTGGCTTGGGGGTCGAACACACGGAGGCGAGGATGTGCTTGTGTCAAAGAGGATCAAAATCACCCCGTGGGCGAGCTAGCCTAGATCGATTGATGGGTTGTCACGGTAAAGGAATGCAAGGTATAGACAATATGAAGGAAAAACCCGGGACTCTGGTTTCGACCCCAACGAGCGGCTCTCGCCGATACGGCCTACGGGTAGGATGGCGATCGGAATTAGGGTCTAATGTTGAGGCGTTGCCTCTAAAAGTGGTATCGGCATCCCATGGGCCCGATATTCCGGTCAGTGCCCAGGATGATACGCCGGACTTCCCGGGTTCGATCAGTGGGCACTCCCGTGTCCATTAACACTGATCGACTCCGGGAGCACTAAGCTCACAACGATAACTCCCAACGTCTCATCCTGCCGCTCCCGCACGCTAGGATTTGGCGTCTACGCTAAGGGCGTGAGCTATGGCTAGGGAGTCAACCGCCAAGTTTATTCCCCCTTGACCCAACGGTCAAAGGCGGTCTTTTTCCCGCCGATGACAATAAAACACTCAGCGTAACCATTAGATTCCTAATCCCTATCGATTTCCTAACCCTATGGACGCATCGGAAAGAGCCCCCAAAGGGGTTTTCGCCAAAATCCCGGATTTGGGAACTACTCACAAATATTCATTAAAAAGCGATCTAAATGAAAATGGACCGTCAAAATCATAATCAGACAATAGAAATGCAATGGTAGTAAAGCAATTAAGATAATACTAAAGTTTTACAAAGATCCGAAAACTTACAAAAACTGGAAAATTACAGCCGTCACAAAATGAAGAAAACAGTAAAAAATAACCAACTCCCGAATCTGGGAAACCTAGGGTTCTATTTATAGAAAACGACATCACCCGATCGGTTGACAAGTCAACCGATCGGGTGAACCGCTTCACAAAATTACAGTGCAATGCGGGGGTTTCACCCGGTCAGTAAGAACCGGTCGGTTGGAACTTGGTGCGGTCGGTTGGATCTTGGTGCCGACCGGTTGGATCATGGTGCAGGCCGGGTGAGGAGACCGGTTGGATCTTCGAGCCTTGGCTGTTGAAATTCAACTACAGGTGAACCGATCGAGGTCACCCGATCGATTGGCAATCAGCTTCGAATTTCCAGAGACTTTGAGCTTTTGACCCGGTTACTGAACCGACCGGGTGACTTCTCGTGAGCTCCAAACTGCGCCCGGGTGGTGCACGCGTGCATCACCCGATCGGTTGGAGATGACCAACCGATCGGGTGAGGGGCTGAAAGAGCAATCTTTGTCGTTTGACCCCCTGGATCACGCGTGACTCCTCCCGTTGCTCCGGGGACACATGATATCATCGTTTTATGCCCCAAATGCCAGTAAACTCCTGCAAAACACGGAAAACACGGAAAAGTGAAAGAAAACAAGAAAACACAAGAAAACACAAGAAAACGAATATAAGACGGTGGTAAAATACAGAAAAACACGGAAGAAAACGGGCGTAAATATATGAAATATAAACGCACGTCAAAATCCCCCAAGCTGAACTCTTCCTCGTCCTCGAGGGAGACGAGTGAGAGTAGGAGCTCGGAGGGGAAAAATAGAGAGAAAGAGAGGAAAAGAAAACTCTATATCCTAGATCGCCCGTCAGGGCCAACAAAATCAAAAACGACACACCAAGCAAGCAAACGCCAAATCACAACACTAACCTAGGAATACGAGTCCAAACAAGTGCCGTGGGTTTACGCGGTGAAGCGCGAGTGAGTGTGGTCGTGCGCATGCAGACGGTGTCACTATCTACGATGTGCAATAAAGCTCTATATACACAAATCCATGAAACGACCCAAATATCGATTCGAATTGAATAATGCGGTGAATATATAGTTCAAGCATGCATGAGAATAGAGAGAATCGAAACATATCATAAGTCGGGGACTCCACAACTAGGGTTAAGGAAATCACCACACTAAAGCCTAGGTAATAGCTAAAAAAGTTCCTAAGCCAAGTGTTTTCGAAACCGATGGGGGTTGAGATGATGTGGAGAAGAACACTCGTTGCAAATTCTCGCCTTCCCTTTATTCTCGGCAAGTAGGAAAAATATTCACACGGGAATTTTTTTTGGTTTTGGGTATTTGTATTATTTTTTTGGCTTTTTGGCTATATAATTTTTTCTTTTCTTTTCTTTTTGGGTTTTTCTTTTCTTTTCTATTTTTTTTTGAATTTTTTTGGATATTGGGGTATATACATGTGTACTCTCCCAAGTGGGAGAACGGTACACGACGAGGGGATTTGCACCAAGTAAAACAAAAGAGAAGTCGGAATCTAAACACTTGGGCAAAGGAAACTATTCTCGCTAATTAGAGCATGGGCTAAATGGGTTATCCTAGTCCTTAATTGTGGAATCCCGACACATGCGAAATGAAGCGTACGATATATATATAGCATGCAGAAGAAGCAGACAGTAGAAACAAATACCGCATATTCAAATCGAAGCATGATAATCTAGGGGTCATTCCTGGACAGGTATATAAAGTAGAATCACACAGCAGAAGCACACCAAACAGATAGGCATGACACACGACTCACAAAAAGCTAAGTGGACCCACGATGCGTGAAATGCAAGAGAACTCGAAATCCTAGGGTTAGTGAGTGTGATTATCGATGCTATGCCAGGTGTGTGTGATTTTGTAGAAATTCATCATAGGGTTCATCTCTAGGAGAAAGAGATAAAAAGAAGAAAAGAAAAATTAAATACACGATGAAAACGGCACAAAAACGAAAAAGAAAGACTCAAATGGCGCACAAAGTGAGACTCCCCCAAGCTGAAGCTTGCATTGCCCTCAATGCAATAAGAGTGAGTACATGAGGGCAATGAAAATGGGGGGGAATACGCATCGACACAAAAAGAAATGAAAAACACAGATACGAAACTTAAAATAAAGAAAAAATAAAATCAAACCACACAACACGAAACGACAAAAAGTAAAAACAAGCACGCACACACAAAGAAAAAATAAAACACGACAACACAGTAAAACAGACTTCCCCCAAGCTAGACACGAAAATGCTAGCAATTAAATATAAACGTGAAAGTGCAGAAATATGCAAGGGGGATGTCAATCGGAGTCGCTGGTACTAGAATGGTAGGGAGAGGGAGAGGAGGGTGGGGAATAGCGAATGAAATAATCCTCAGAGGATGAGAAGGGTGTGCCTACAGGGGAAGGAGGGGCGACAGGCTGGAGCACAGGTGGATCGATATGTACCGGTGGGTTGTGGTGGAGAATGATGGTACCAGGTGGGCCGACAGTTGGGTGCCAATCAGGAGGATCCAAGGGTGGTAGATGTACTAATGGAGAATACCAAGGATCCGGGTAAAACTCTCATGGCAGATGAGACGGGGGGTAGGGTAGCCGCAAAGGTGCTAAATGTGGCAGGATCGCGAAAGGAGCGCAGGCGGGGCTATAGAGATAGACTGCACGGTCTTCACCAAAGGGAGTGAGCATATTGATATCGATCAAGTAATCACGGTCAATACGGCTACGTCCAGGAAAAATAGGGAGGTCGGGCGGCACTCTCAAAACACAGCTAACAATAAGAGTGATCATCCCACCACAACAGATGGATCCAGAATTGGCGCGGCTAACAGTAAAAATTTCGTGGATGATCCAATGAGCGGCGTTTATGGGCATAGGGATATGCCCAAGGACCATGTCTTCGGACATGGCATAGAGAAAGAAGAGCTCATCCCTAGATACAGTGGACACATCCACGCGGGCAAAAACAGTTTTGGCGAGGATGCAATGGGTGAGGCTGTAACACGGGTGAATAATGTAGGAGGCAAGGGCCTCAGGTGGAAAGGCGGTGTACCGGGTAAATCGTTGCCAAACACCATCAGCCCAAAATTGAGAGTAGATGTCAGTTCGATCGTGGGTGGAATGTTCAATATTAAGATCGGGGTGACGGAGATTAAGGATATTGTTCAACTCGATGAAACCCAAAGAAAAATTGCAGTTGAAAGCGCAGAAGGAGAAACCCCAATCAAACACCTCATGGGAACTGAGGAATTCAAGAGTGAGATTTCTGTGTGTGTGAGCATGGATGTAAGAAAGGGTATGGCACCCGATACAGTTGAAAATTCTACCGACGCCGTTCGAAAGCCCTAGAGCTTCGAGTGTGGGGCGATTAGCAAAGTGTGTATGACGCATCGGGAGATGAAGTAGTGCTCGCAAACTGTCGGACTGTTCTTCAGTAGAAGGGTTTATGCCAAGGAAAGCGGGTGAAAAGGATCCGTAGAGTGGATCACGGCGTGAAGATGAGGCAACCTCTTTCCCTTTTTAAGACATGGCGACTACGTGGGTGGCGAAAAGGAAAGTGGGAGCGTGTCTATGACGATTATAAAGCAGGTGAAGTAGGTAAAACAACAATTCAGGCCATTACAGATAAGGCAAGAGATGTGTAGAGTGGAGAGGTGTTACCCATCAATGTAGCAAGATCAAGCCCTCGGAGGACTCACGCAGTATTAGGAAGCGATTTGGGAAGCCGCCGCTCGCTGATCCGACGAGATATAGGATTTTTGAAAATCTGGGGCTAGGGTTAGGGTTTGGATGTTTGGTGAGCGAATGTTGTTGATGGGAAGGGGGGTGATGGGGGTAGGGTTTGAGAAATGAGTGAGGATGAGGGTTTAGGGGCAATGGGGTAGATGAGGGAGATCGATTTGGCAGTTGGAGGGGAGAGATCGTGTGCCCGGAGGTTTGGGGGTCGGGTCGCACGAACAGGGGCATTTATAGGGGCGAAAGTCACCCGATCGGGTGATGTTTCACCCGATCGGTTGGATAAGTTTTGGATATATCCCGCCGGCCAACAGCTACAGGTGAACCGGTCGGGTGAGAAGTCACCCGATCGGTTGATCGCTTCCCAAATTTTTCCCGAGAGCATGTGACATTTCACCCGGCCACTCACCCGTTCGCAGCATTACTCAACCGATCGGTTGATGTGATCTCCAAATCTCCCGAAAGTTCAGCTCTACCCACACGGTCAGCGACCCGGTCTCATCTTTCTCCACCCGGTCGGTTTGTTTAGTTGCTGATACATGCCGTTTAGCTGATACATCCCAACCGATCGGGTGAGTTAACACCCGGTCGGTTGGGGCCTTGTTTTCTGCAGAAACCCAAAAATCGCCTAAGTTCCACGTCGGAAGTTCTTGTGGCTAGATTTATTTATAAAAATAGATAAAATAACGATAAGAATAATCCTAAAAATTGAAACAAAAGTTTAGAGTATGGGCTGCCTCCCATGAAGTGCTTTTGTTTAACGTCGTTAGCTCGACGCCTCAGGCGGTGGTCAATTAGGATCCGGAGGGTTAGAGGAAGAGTTGTCGGTCGTTGGGAGACCGACCGGAGGGAATTCTGGTTCTCCAACCGCATAGTGTTTCAGACGCTATCCGTTGACTTTAAACGGCTCATCCCTTCTCATTATCTCAATAGCCCCATGCGGGAAAACCTTGGTGACACGGAACGGTCCCGACCACCTTGACTTCAGCTTTCCAGGAAAGAGCTCCAGCTTTGAGTTGAATAGGAGAACCAAGTCCCCTTCTTTGAATTCCCTCTTCAAGATTCGCTTATCGTGCCACCGCTTCAGCTTCTCCTTGTAGATCTTGGCGTTCTCATAGGCATTGAGCCGGATTTCGTCGAGCTCGTTGAGTTGTAACTGCCGGTGCCCCCCTACCTCCTTGGCGTCGAAGTTCAGATTCTTAATTGCCCAAAATGCCTTATGCTCCAATTCCACAGGCAGATGGCAAGCTTTCCTATAGACAAGCCGGTAGGGGGTCGTGCCGATCAGAGTTTTAAATGCCGTCCTGTAGGCCCAAAGCGCGTCAGGAAGCTTTGATGACCAATCCTTCCTAGAGTTGGCCACAGTCTTTTCTAGTATGCTTTTAATCTCCCGGTTAGAAACTTCCACCTGACCGCTGGTCTGTGGATGGTAGGCACGCCCCACCCGGTGTTGTACCCCGTATTTCTTTAAGAGAAACTCGAATTTCTTCTCTATAAAGTGGCTCCCTCCGTCACTGATCAGGACACGAGGTACACCGAACCGCGGGAAGATGTTGCTTTTAAATAATTTGGCCATCACTCTGGAATCATTGGTTGGACTGGCTATCGCTTCAACCCATTTCGACACGTAGTCCACAGCCACCAAGATATACTGGTTCCCTGAAGAGGAAGGGAACGGTCCCATGAAGTCCACTCCCCACACATCGAAGATTTCTACCTCCAGGATGTAGTGTTGAGGCATCTCATTCCTTTTGGAGATATTCCCCGTCCTTTGGCATTTATCGCAGGCCTGGACATAAGCATGTGTGTCCTTGAAGAGTGTTGGCCAGTAGAATTCGCTCTGGAGAATTTTTGCGGTGGTCTTGTAGGTGCTCGCATGCCCTCCACATTGCTGACCGTGGCAGTGGGAAATGATGGAGGTTGCCTCAGTTTCAGGGATGCACCTTCGTATCACCCCATCATTGCAGGTTTTGTACAGGTGGGGGTCATCCCAATAAAATTTGCGGACCTCATGGAAGAATTTCTTCTTCTGTTGAAAGCTCATATTGTGGGGGACGATGGCACAAGCCAGATAATTTGCGATATCGGCGTACCAAGGGGTCCAGGTGGAAGAGACAGAGAAAAGATGCTCGTCATAGAGCGAATCATCGATCGGCTTAGCATTTAAATCGAGGGTAGGCATCCTGGACAGGTGATCGGTAATAACATTCTCTGCCCCCTTCTTGTCTCTGATTTCCAGGTCGAATTCCTGGAGGAGGAGAATCCATCTAATGAGCCGCGGCTTAGCTTCCTTCTTGCTCAATAGGTATTTAAGAGCCGCGTGATCTGTGTGCACGATCACCTTGGCGCCAACGAGATATTGCCGGAACTTGTCCATGGCGTAGATGACCGCTAACAATTCTTTTTCCGTGGTAGTATAATTTCTTTGGGCGGCATCAAGGGTTTTGCTCGTATAATATATGACATGAAGATTTTTATCCTTCCTCTGCCCCAAGACAGTGCCAACCGCATAATCACTAGCGTCGCACATCAGCTCAAAAGGTAGATTCCAGTCCGGTGGCTATATTATAGGCGCGGAAATCAAAGCTTGTTTCAGGGTGTGGAAGGCCTCCATACACTCCTCGCTAAAGACGAAAGGCACGTCCTTCACGAGGAGTTGGGTCAGCGGCCTGGAAATCTTCGAGAAGTCTTTTATGAAGCGGCGATAAAATCCCGCATGTCCCAGAAATCCACGGACTCCTCGAAGATTGAGCGGTGGTGGAAGCTTTTCAATCACCTCAACTTTAGCCTTATCAACCTCGATTCCATCCAAAGGGATGACGTGCCCCAGCACAACCCCTTCTTGGACCATGAAGTGGCACTTCTCCCAGTTTAGGACTAATCCCTTTTCTTGACATCTCTCCAGGACTTTAGTTAGATTACTGAGGCACGAGTCAAACTTAGTTCCATAGACGGAGAAGTCGTCCATGAAAACCTCCATGATGTCCTGGGCATAGTCGGAGAAGATAGTAGACATGAGTCTTTGGAATGTAGCAGGGGCGTTACAAAGTCCGAACGGCATTCTTCTATAGGCATATGTCCCGAATGGGCAAGTGAAAGTCGTCTTCACCTGGTCATCGTTATGAATAGGGATCTGAAGAAATCCTGAGTACCCATCCATGAAACAGAAATAGCTATGCTTCACCAGCCTCTCGAGCATCTGGTCAATGAAGGGGAGAGGGTAATGATCCTTCCTCGTTGCCTTGTTCAGCTTTCTGTAGTCAATGCACATCATGTACCACGTGACGTTCCTCGTTGGTATTAGCTCGTTCTTCTCGTTTCGAACCACCATCATTCATCCTTTCTTGGGTACGACGTGCACCGGGCTAACCCAGCGACTATCGAAGATCGGGTATATGATACCGGCATGTAGAAGCCTACCAATCTCCTCTTTTACAACTTCCATCATTATGGGATTTAGCCTCCGCTGCGGCTCAATCGAGGAGGCTTGCTCATCTTCAAGCAGAATTCTGTGTGAGCAGAGGCCTAAGCTAACCTCTTTTAAATCTTCAATTGCATATCCGAAAACTCCCTTAAACCTTTTTAAAACACCAAGAAGTCTGGGCATTTGGTCTTCAGGCAGTGAAGAGTTCACTATGACCGGCAGGGTCGAGCCAGCCCCCAAATATTCATACTTTAGCCCCGGGGGTAACTCTTTCATCTCAACTTCGTGAGGCCCCGACGCATACTTCGCAAGCTGAGCATCCTCAAGGGAAAGGAGTTCTTCATGGATTACTTGGAAGCCAGCATCAGCAACCTCACTCCCAGCTGCGGTTCCGCATAGCAAAGTCTCACAGGGTATTGTGTGAACGACCGAGGAAAGCATTGGGTCTCTTTCAAGCTCATAATAATTGTCCAGGAAGAAGGCTTCTAAGTGAAAACAGGTTTTAACTGTCGATGGTTCCCCACAACTGTTTCTAGCTTCCTCGTTGTCCAAAGATTCGGGATGCTCGATAGAAGTCTGCAAGGAATAGATCGGTTCCTGTCCAACGTAGCCCACAGACTCAGCCTGATGGTTCTCCTGACCAAACTCCGCGAACAACTCTTCCTCACTAAATTCGGGGCTAGGAATGTCGATATACGCTACTTCACCATGAGGAAAGAGAGTTGCCATGGCAAGGTGCTCCTGTGTATCTTGATATCTCCTCTGATTTTCCACGACGGCAAACAGAAGGGATAGTATATTTGAAGTATTCAGGGATTTTGCTAAGCTTTGTGCCAAACAGCGGATATGGTGTGAGTGATCCCAGATTTCTCCTGAAACTTCATACAACATCCTCGTTGTGGGGCAGAGAACCTATAAGAAAGGAGAGAGAGAGAGAACTGCACAAATAGCAAACACGTCAAAAGCACGGGTTGCATAAACGGAAACTGAATGTAGCGACTGTAGCTCGGCAATTCAGTCAATTAGTACTATACAATTACAATCTACAATATGTACAAGTGAAGTTGAAAAGTGTATAGTGCGAAAATTATCGCGAGGTAGGGATGAGAGCTAGACACTAGGGTTCATAAGATCCAAAAATAACAAGCACGTTGCCTCCCTGGCAACGGCGCCATAAACTTGACGTGCCCCCGGTTTACAAGCCGCAAATGGCCGGGGGACCCGGTGGAGGTTTAGATATTTGTAACCACAAGCGCACGGTGTTATAGTGTGGCTTGGGGGTCGAACACATGGAGGCAAGGATGTGCTTGTGTCAAAGAGGATCAAAATCACCCCGTGGGCGAGCTAGCCTAGATCGATTGATGGGTTGTCACGGTAAAGGAATGCAAGGTATAGACAATATGAAGGAAAAACCCGGGACTCTGGTCTCGACCCCAACGAGCGGCTCTCGCCGATACGGCCTACGGGTATGATGGCGATCGGAATTAGGGTCTAATGGTGAGACGTTGCCTCTAAAAGTGGTACCGGCATCCCATGGGCCAGATATTCCGGTCGGTGCCCAGGATGATACGCCGGACTTCCCGGGTTCGATCAGTGGGCACTCCCGTGTCCATTAACACTGATCGACTCTGGGAGCACTAAGCTCGCAACGATAACTCTCAACGTCTCATCCTGCCGCTCCCGCGTGCTTGGATTCGGCGTCTACGCTAAGGGCGTGAGCTATGGCTAGGGAGTCAACCGCCAAGTTTATTCCCCCTTGACCCAACGGTCAAAGGCGGTCTTTTTCCCGCCGATGACAATAAAACACCCCGCGTAACCGTTAGATTCCTAATCCATATCGATTTCCTAACCCTATGGACGCATTGGGAAGAGCCCCCGAAGGGGTTTCCGCCAAAATCCCGGATTTGGGAACTACTCACAAATATTCATTAAAAAGCGATCTAAATGAAAATGGACCGTCAAAATCATAATCAGACAATAGAAATGCAATAGTAGTAAAGCAATTAAGATAATACTAAAGTTTTACAAAGATCCGAAAACATACAAAAACTGGAAAATTACAGTTTGACAAGTCAACCGATCACAAAATGAAGAAAAAAGTTAAAAATAACCAACTCCTGAATCTGGGAAACCTAGGGTTCTATTTATAGAAAACGACATCACTCGATCGGTTGACAAGTCAACCGATCGGGTGAACCGCTTCACAAAATTACAGCGCAATGCGGGGGTTTCACCCGGTCAATAAGAACCGGTCGGTTGGAACTTGGTGCGGTCGGTTGGATCTTGGTGCCGACCGGTTGGATCTTGGTGCAGGCCGGGTGAGGAGACCGGTTGGATCTTCGAGTCTTGGCTGTTGAAATTCAGCTACAGGTGAACCGATCGGGTGAAGGTCACCCGATCGATTGGCAATCAGCTTCGAATTTCCAGAGACTTTGAGCTTTTGACCCGGTCATTGAACCGACCGGGTGACTTCTCGTGAGCTCCAAACTACGCCCAGGTGGTGCACGCGTGCATCACCCGATCGGTTGGAGATAACCAACCGATCGGGTGAGGGGCTGAAAGATGCAATCTTCGTCGTTTGACCCCCTGGATCGCGCGTGACTCCTCCCGTTGCTCCGGGGACACATGATATCATCGTTTTATGCCCCAAATGCCAGTAAACTCCTGCAAAACACGGAAAACACGAAAAAGTGAGAGAAAACAAGAAAACACAAGAAAACATGAGAAAATGAATATAAGACGGCGGTAAAATACGGAAAAACACTGAAGAAAACGTGCGTAAATATATGAAATATAAACGCACGTGAAGTATACACATTTAAAATATTCAAAGAAAATGAGCCAATATTATCGGCGAGCGCGGATCGACCTGTCCTGCTATCAACGCGCCTCGTTAGAATTTATGTGAACAGCAAGCAGCAGATTTGTGGAACACACCCCTCTGAACATCTTTCACATCATTAAAAAGTTGTGAAAAAGATCACAAACCGTGGATGATCGATTATGTCTCTCTCACATTTAGTCTCACATGTGCATATATATGTATTTTGGGCCTATGGCAATCAATTAATTAACGTGTAACTATCATATATCACACTAATAGAAGACTGTACAGTGCAAGTGGTGAATGTACATATGGAGTGTAGAACAATCATGACCAAAATCACTTGTGTTTACCCAACTTTTCCTTGATGTGGTTATAATTGTTACTGTTGGAATTGGGTACGCCTATGACGGGTTAAACTCAGGGGCTAATAATAATTATAGGATTATTAAATGGGTTATATGTAAATTGAATTAGACTTGGCAGATAATTGCAATTTACAAGAAGTTCAGAGTTTCCAATGCAAAAGTTGTTTTGTAAATACCCTAACGTTATTTTGTTAACGTTGAGTTTTCAACGATTGAAAACTGCTCCCCTTAATTCCTATATAATTCCACATAAGCAGAAAGAGGAAAAAAGAAATTGACATGACTTTCTCTTCTCTCTCCCAACGTAAACATAAGAAGAAGAAGAACCGGTATCCTGGTGGTGAAATCCGTTCGTGTTTTGGGGTGTTTTCTCATCACTGGTTAATAATTTGGAGGTCCGGGGGTCGTCGCGGTCACGTGAGACGCGTGGGGCCTCCGGAGTCAGTTATTCGAGCATTTGCTTAGGCAGAAACTCACGGGTCTATGCGTTGATGCACCGAAGGATAGCTTCGTTAGTGCGACGGCTTACTGGAACGCTCGGTCAAACGAGCCTGGGGCTCGAGAACACTCGAACCCGGTCGAAGGGACGTCGAAGGGTGGCTTCGGTTGGTTGAAGTCTCTTCTGACCTGCACAGACGAGAGAGATCTTCAGGGGGGTCGGACCTTGGTTCTAACCAAGTCCCCTCCGATGCCTAAGTCAACACTTTTCTGAAGGATGCTTGGTGGGATCGAGTATGGTTCACGAAAAGACCAATATGCGAGTCCTCAGGCCGAGCTGTGGAGGAGAAATGTGTGAGGTGGAAGAAAGGTCTTGGAGAGGTGGAATACCTGAGATTTAGGTATTCAGGATTCGATCTCTTGGCGTTCGTCCTTCTGCCTTCTTATAGGAGTCCGCATGTCAACGACGTTATGATGTCATGCCGTCTCGTCCTTCGTGCCCACCTGCTTTGATGGTCCATTGAAGGGTCATGAAGACGGCCATGGTGGTGCATTGACTGGTGTTCAAGGCAGGCACAATCTAGGGGGTGGTTTCCTCAATCGTGGAGGGTTAGCGGATCCCTCGACTTTGGTTTTGGGCCGTTGCGACTTGATATGCTTGCATGGCCTTCTAGTTTGGGCCTAATCCTCCCTGGGCCATGGTTTTGGTATGCTCCATTTGGGGTGTTGTATCAATTTCCCCCCATCGCTCGGGCCGTTCGGCTCTTGACGTTTAGGTCTGAGGGATGTGATTCATGTGGATTTGGGCGCGTCAATCGAGGCGACACATTAAATAAAGGTCATCAAGGTGCTGCAAACCAGGAATTCTACCGCCCTTTGGAAGTGGGATTTGGAGAGCCACCTTTAGGGGGATGTTGATGTGTGTCCTTTGGATGGCCTGGATTTGGAGCTGCTAATCACTCCATATTTTACATCCTTTTTCTGCATGTTTGCATGCCACTTTGGTCGCTCATATCACGTTTTTCACGATTATTCGACAATATTGCGATGCTTTTCATGATTTCTTGTTTTTGTCGTATTTCTGGAGATATAGAGCGATTCGGAGTGATTTTGAGATCAAAAGGATTTGCAACCACTCCGGAGTGTCACCTAAGGCTCTTCTGAGGACTATTCGGCGATGGAAGACGAGTGGAATAGGAAGGAACTTCGTGGGAGCGACGAGGAAGCGAAACGATGAAGATTGGGCATCTGCAGCATCTCAGTCGGCCGAGTGAAGCACTCACTCGGCCGAGCAAGAAGACCGCTTGGCCGACAAGACCAGACATGCACAACAGAAGGAAATCAGCGTGCACTCGGCCGAGGGACGATAGTCCACTCGGCCGAGTATGGAAATCCACTCGCCCGAGTGGCACGGGAAAATCCACATCAAAAGAGGCCGACTTACTGGAAATGTACAGGCGACTAAGGGTTCCGACTCGGCCGAGCATGAAAATCCCCTCGGCCGAGTGAGTAAAGCCACTCGGCCGAGTCACTTCCGAAGACAGACCCCCGAAAATCCCCAACTTACTGTAAATGTACAGGGTTTGTCACTCTGCCGAGTGACATTTGTCACTCGGCCGAGTGAGCCACCCCGCCTGCTGCGTAAAGTGCGATTTCTGGGCTGCGCAGGGGCATTTTTGTCACGAATTTCTGGGCTATTTTGAGGGGTATTTAAACCCAGTTTTTGCCCTAGTTTAGAAGAACTTTTTGATACTTTTTGTAGCCTTTTTAGAGAGTTTTTAGGTCATTATATTTAGGCTTTTTGGAGAAATTAGAAAGGGCTACTTTTGTTGGATGCTATTGGATTCTCATTGGTTTGTCTCTCTTCTTATCAAAAACCCCATTTTTGTTGATAATTTCTCTATTGCTATGAATTGTGTTGATTTTGATATTGAATTTCTTATGAATTGCATGATGATTAGTGAGTAGTTTTATCGTCCTAGGGCATAGGGATGAACCCTATGAACCCTATTTCTGAATTGTGATGAATTGGTGAAATTCTTGCTAAAATTGATTAGGGTTAGGTTGGGATTGATAAATTACAGATAGCTAGGGATTCATATCAATTGGGATTTGCAAGAGATTGGGTCCCAATTGATAGGTGTAGGGAAATATGCCCTCAGATCATTTGTATTTGATGCAAATGATAATAGGGACCCTCATAACTACTAATAATAACTCCTAATTCACGTGCATATGTGAGTTAGCACTTCACAATCCTGTCAAGTAAATCATTACCATTTATGGCTGAGATCCATTCAGTGACTGAGTTTATACTCATAACAATTCACAATTCACCAATCTAGTTTGCATTAGTTCACACCAATGAATCAACTCTGATAACAATAAAGATACTGAAAACAAAAAGAATAGAACATGATCAAACCTTGAGAAGCCCAACCCCAGCTCCAGAGAAGCCCATTATTGCCATATGCAAAAGCTAGCATTCTAGACAAATGCTTACTTAATCAAAAGCGAGATTTTGCTTCATAGACAAATGCTTGCTTCCAGTCATTCCAGGTGCAATTAATGAAAATTTTTGTTTTCAGTAACACCATACCACCATAAAAAAATTGTATACTTGCAGTACCTAATAAACTTCCAATAACAATATTGAAGCATACACTTGCTGTAAGTTGACCAAATTGTGGGAAAACCAAATGATTGTTCTTTTGAGCATTTGTACAAACATTTGGTGTGCATAATCCAAACGTTGAATCTGCTTGCTACAAATTTATAATCACAAACCCCAAATCCAACCTGGAAGATGAGACGGGAACCTCATGTCCAATTGCAAAGGAGCATCTCAGGAGATCTAGGCCTTTGGTAATGGAGAATTCTGGGAGCCATCGGCAATGTGGCCACCCTGCCTTGCTGGAGGCAAATCTCCAAGCTCAACGTAGCGAAATGGAATCCCCTCTTGCCGATGCGAGGGCGACTTCTTTGCCGGTGCAGGAGGAAGAGATAGATTCAGCAGGGATCAGGCGCAGGAGAGCGGCTAGGGTTTGCTTCTTATTCCTCACACATGTGATCATCACCTCACACAGCAAGGAGAAGGAGGCCATCGAGAAGTTGGGAGCGGATTCGTTTTTAGGCAGCAGGCTGCGTTGGGTGTTCAAATTTTTGAGCGGTTTAATAATTTGGTTTCCCCCCAAACTTGTCCTATGATGAAAACGAATTGCTGAAATCAAATTATTTTAAAAAAATTATGTTAGGTTGATGTGAGTACTGTGATGTGATCAAAACCCATACCCTATATACATCATACTCAATATCTCATACTCAATTTCTCATACCCTATATACATCACACCCAATTACACCTAAACAAAACCAAATTCTCTTATCCAAATTCTCTTATCCATTATCTCTTAACCCAAATCTCTTATACATACAACAATACACATATCCACATACAACAATACATATAACCAATATCTCTTATCCAATTTCTCTTATCCAAAAACCTATGATAACATCCATGTTTTATAATATAGATATGTATGTACGTATATGTATGTATGTATATGTATGTATGCATATGTATATAGGTATGTATATATATATGTTTGAATATACTGTTGTCCAAATTCTCTTATCCAATTTCTCTTGTCCAATTTCTCTTATCCAATTTCTCTTGATAACATCACTATTTTATAGAATAGATGTATGTATATGTATGTATGTATATGTATATCTGTATGTATATGTATGTATATACTCTTGTCCAAATTCCCTTATCCAACTTCTCTTGTTCAATTTCTCTTGATAACATCCCTATTTTATAGAATAGATGTATGTAAATGTATGTATGTATATGTATGTATGTATATTTATATATGTATGTTTATATATGTACGTATATACTCTTGTCCAAATTCTCTTATCCAATTTCGTTTGTCCAATTTCCCTTATCCAATTTCTCTTGATAACATCCATATTTTATAGAATAGATGTATATGTATGTATATGTATTTATGTATATTTATATATGCATGTATATATTTTTGGCCAAATTCTCTTATCCAATTTCTCTTGATAACATCCCTCTTTTATAGTGTGTGTGTGTGTGTCTATATATATATATATATATATATATATATATATGAGATTAATGTAGAGCAGGTGGCACCTAATCCAATGGATCAGGTGCAAGACACAAAAAGGTGGGACCCAGCGAGTACAAGCCTATGTGGGGCTTGTACTTCCCACCATTTTTGTGTCTTGCCACCTGATCCATTGGATCATGTGGCAGCTTTTCTACATTAAATCATATATATATATACACTAGCAAATAACCCGTGCACACGTGCACGTGGACTGGGAAAAACGTTTGGAAAGGGGGGGAAGAATAAAAAGTGTGGGTGTGTTTGGGGGGAGGGTCCAGGGGCAAAAATGTAAAAACCGGGTTTGTATGTGCAAAATTCCGCACCTACTCTCGTATCCCTCAAAATCTCATCTCTTATCCAATTTATCTTGTCCAAATTCTCTTATTCAATTTCTCTTGATAACCTCCCTATTTTATAGAATAGATATGTATGTATGTATGTATAAGTAAGTATGTATTTTTTTTGAAAAGTTAATGTATACTAAAAATGTATGTCAGAATGTACAATAGCGGTAGGGAATGGCTGGAATTAGATGGAATAGGATGGGGAGATGGCACAAGCGCCATCACCCAACACAAATTTCATTATTCCACAACTCCCCCAGCTATCAGCTTAACAGCAACTTAAAGAAAATACAAGAATGGCTCAACAAAACCAGAGCTAAACACCAAAACAAATACAAAGCAAGGCACAGAAACTCAAAGCAACTCAGAAGCCGCACTCATCCAGTATCCAAGATGTCCCAGTTGGACATAGCCTTAATAACTCGGTCGTCATTCACCTCCTGATATCGAACCGCATCACTGATGTCGCCTGCAATGTCATCGAAGAGCGTGGTCTTTGGTCTGTAAGTATTCTCAAATATACGACTATTGCGCTCCTTCTAGATGTGCCAAACCAAAATAGCAAGGATGGCGCTCGCAATATCTCTCATCGCCTTCTTTTTTGCAAATTGTGACAGAATAAATCCCCCCACCGCCGGTAATGTTGGATCCACCACCTGGGATATTGATAGCTTGAGCAGGCAACGTTTCAATAGATACTTTGATTATTCACACTCAAAATAAAGATGGCCCACAGACTCATTATTGCATTCACTACAAAGGACGCAATCCCCCAATGCGTCAGGTAGCCATTTGCGTAAATGGACTCTAGTCAGTAACTTATCCTGGAGGGCTCTCAGCAATGTAATTGAGTACTTGGCACATGCTGCTTATGCCACACAAGTTGTTGGTACGGGAATATTGGTCCCCTGCTTCTTGATCCATTCCACGCATCAGAGAAGCGAAAAGTGCTTCCCGGCACCCACTCCCAACTGTTATGCCCAGGCCGAAGGCTAATCTGTTGTAGAGTTGGGATCAAGTGTTGGATGCTAGGGTCAGAGCTCCAACCGGTCTCTCCCCAGTAATCATTGACTTTCTTGTCGCTAGAACCAGCTGGAATATCATACAAGTCTTTTAAAACACCGTAGGGGAGCCAGTTGTCATGCCAGAAGAGGGTGCTTTTACCATCGCGGACTTTCCTCCTGATAAGTTTATTAGAGATGCTTCTACAATGAAGAATAAATTTCCACGTGCCATACTGTGTTACTTTGCTTTTTGCGGCATTGAATTGAGTTGCATCCCCATAGCTAGTCCTCATCTTTTGGGTCCACAAACTGTTGCTAGTAAGTAGCCTCCAGGTCATCCTGACCCCAGATGCAATATTTAGATCATCAGGAAGACGTAACCCTACCCCACCTTCCTCCTTCGGTTTGCAAATATCTCTCCAAGCCCATATTTTGGAATCCCCCAGAATAAATTTCCTGCACATGGAATTTAGTGTACGGATGACAATTTTTGGAATGCAGAAAGCTTGCATCCAAAAGCTAACCATCCCGTAGATAACAGTTTTCACCAACTCTATACGTCCTGATATAGAGAGAAGGCTAGAAGTCCAGCCTAGCAGCCTCTTTTGGCACTTATCCACTAGCCTACTGTACATAGTGGGCTTGGGGTAGGTAGAGGAGAGGGGTAAGCCCAAGTAGTTGGTGATAGAGGATGCCCGTTTAATTCCCATGGTGCTAGCGAGATTGCTTGGATCCCTTGTTCCTTTACTGAAGATGGCAATGCTCTTATCCCAGTTTATATTAAGCCCTGTAAGATTTGAAAACTCCTCCAGAAGGTCTTTGAGGCCATGTAAAGATTTGGAGTTGGCTCGGCAAAAGAGAAGCAAATCGTCAGCAAACAGTAGATGTGAAATGGAACCTGACCTTCTCATATGTAGTATAGTACGCTTGGCCATAGCTTTAGCAACAAGTAGAGAAAACGCCTCCTTGACCATGACAAAGAGATAAGGGGAAAGTGGATCTCCTTGTCGTAGCCCTCTATTACTACCAAAGAACCCATATGGCGAACCATTAATCAGCACAGAAAATGTTGGTGTGGAAATTCATTCTTGTATCCAGCTGATGAATTGACGCCCAAACCCAAATTGGTGAAGAATATAGTAAATGAACTCTCTGTTTACACTATCAAAAGCCTTCTTCAGATCCAATTTGATGCAAGCCCGCGCTCCCCTGGGGTTGCTAAAGTCCCTAATCTGTTCATGGGCCAGCAGAGCACTATCTGATAGAAGTATGCCCTGTAGGAATGCCGCCTGGTTTGGAGAAATCAGCTCGTGGATCACCGCTTTAATTCTGTTGCATAGCACTTTGCTGATTGCCTTATAAATCACATTGCAACAGGCAATTGGTCTGTAGTCACATAGGCCAGTAGCATTGGAGTTTTTGGGCACCAAGGTTAGAAAGGTGTGATTGATCTGCCTTAGCATGATGCCAGTTCGAAAGAAGGAATTAATCGCTTCAGTAATGTCACCCCCTATGGCCTCCCAATTTTGTTGAAAGAAACAACCATTAAAACCATCCGGGCCCGGGGCTTTATTTGGATTTAATTCAAATATTGCACCCTTTATCTCCTCCGTAGTGATACTCCTATCCAACCACATCCGAGCATCCGATGTGAGTTTACGCATAGTCACCAGATTTGGGAAGACTGTCCAGTAGTTATCTTGATAATAGAGAGCTTTGTAATAGTTGGGAGCCGACTCCTTTAGATCATCAGTAGAATTATTGAGAGAACCATCAGAATGAATTAGGTGCTCTAGATTGTTTCTGGACTGGCGTACCTTCATTGCAGTATAAAAGAAACTCGTATTACGATCCCCCAGGCTCAGCCAGTCCTGTCGGCTCTTCTGCCTCAAGCGTTCTTCTTCCAACCCTAATAATTCTGATAAGTGACGAGCTATCTGGCGTTCTTTCTCTTGTAGTGTAGGATTCTTATGCAAATCGGGATTTGTGCAGATTTCATCCAGTTGCGTCCTGCACTTGGGAATAGCTGCCGCATCATGTTTGGCCCAAGCTTTCAGACCGGACTTTAGGCGTTTCAATTTGTGAACCGCACGCATCATAGGACCCCCATAGGCATAGCGATCCCAACTAGAGGCAATCAATTCTTTGCAACCTGGGAGACATAGCCAGTAGTTGAAGAACTTAAATGGCTTAGGGTCCGAATTTACCTTAGTGTGGAATCTGATCATCATAGGTGAGTGGTCGCTTGTCGATGGATCCAGATATTCAATATATGTTTGGGGGAGATGAGTTAGCCAAATGGGATTACATAGTACCCTTTCCAGCTGCGCATAGATGTGACCTTACCCCACTCTGTTGTTGCACCAGCTTAAGGGATTTCCAATACTTTTGGTCTCTAGTAGCTCACATTTATTCAAGCAATTATTGAAGTCATACATAGCGCCATCAATTAATTTCCGACCTCCAACCTTGTCCTTAGAGTAGCGGACACAGTTAAAGTCACCTCCTACTAGCCAAGGCGCACCTTTGAAAAGAGGCGCGTCATCCATCAATTGAGCCCACAGATTCTGTCTTTCAAGGGTAGAGTTAGAAGAATATATTGCGGTGAAATAAATTGTAAACCTACCAGAATTCCGACACCTGTTGGAGATGTGTTGTGATGACTCAGACATAACTTCACAATGCCATACTGTGGGATCAAACCCGATTAGAATTCGACCTCCGTTACTTGCATTGAAATTGTCAAAACAACCCCAGTTCCGCGGGATGGATGAGGTAATATTCTTAGAGTTTTTCTTAAGCTTTGTTTCTAACAAGGCCACCATAGACGGTTTCAGGGCCTTCATTCTCCCCCGTACATCCCTCCTCCTAACAATACTATTAATTCCCCTAACATTCCAGATGAGCACAGACATAAATCACAGGGTTTGATTTGCAGGATGGGGTTGATGACCCAACCTCGCGCTTTTCCGGATGCCAACTGCCATAACAGGTCTCTCTTTCTTATTGGATTTATTTTCCGAGTACTTTCCAGTGCCTGGATCTCCTCATCCCATTCTGGATTTTCGAATGTTAGCATAGAGGGCAACACATCATTGGCCGTAGTATCTGTACCATAGCCACCTGCTACCTTCTGTTTGTTCAGTAAAGCTTCATGGCTCTTCAAATCCATTGCATCTCCCAATTTCTGTGTAACAGTCGGTTTTGATGCATCAACCTCACATTCTGCCGCAATACTGCCTGCTATATCTGCCGGCGCATCCAATTTACTAGTATCTCCCAATAGAGGTGAAACCGGCATTCTTCCTGTAAACCCATCATCAACCGCAGCAATTTGGCGCATGTGTGATGAAGAACCTTCTGTACATGGCATTGCGATACTGTCAATCTTCTCTACACTAGAGCTTATTTTAGAAGCAGTTTCTAAATCATTGTTAGCAATCACTTCGGGCCTAGGAATTGGTTCAGGCAAATTAGCTTCTATGCGTGTATCACCCCCTTGCTCTCCAGCATTGTTATTAACATCCTCATTTCAATGTGACCCAGCTTGCTCTTGATCAACCGCCGATTGTATCTTAGGCTTATCCTTTGCACCAGATTGGATTGAAGAAATCTCTTTTGCATCCGGGCATTGTACATCACTGTGTCTAAAGCATATACAACTTTTGCATCTAGGGGGTTCGCCTTCCACCTTCACCCCTATTGTGACAATTAAACCATCATCTAGCTCAATTTTAACAGAGTTAGGGAGAGTCTTCTTTGCTTCAATGTCAATTAGGCATCTTGCATAGGAGATTCGTTCCTTCTTTGCCGTCAACTTGTCCAAGCAAATAGGAGACCCAATTACTGATGCGATGGAATTAAAAATCTCCAGAGTCCACATGTCCATAGGAACACCGTGCAATTGCACCCAAACTGGGACAGAAGAGAGTATACCACGATCATGGCTCAGATTAGAACTCCACCTCTGCAACACAACCAACCGCCCATCAAACATCCAGGGGCCCCCATGTAAAATTCTGTCACAATCTTCAGGATCATCAAATTTAAAATAGAAGAAACTGTTTTATTTGTTATAAAGCTGGACTCCCTTCTTCAACTTCCATAGTCTTTCCACCCATGATCTAATCTGCCCATAGAATGGAATATCCCCTATTACATATCCCACCAGTTTGTGTTTCCATTGCTTAGCCCCCCTCGCCCGCTGTGAGTCAGAAACTCTTGCAATTTCAGATCCATCATCTCTACTAATTGGAGGGACAAAAGACATGGCCATGTCAGAATCATAAGATCTCCTATTAGCACACACATCAGACCAAGATTGCCTTGGCCCATTCGTATCAATCAAAATTTCCAATTTTGGTCTCAAATGCATTTTCCCGAGCACTTGGCGTGCAGAAGAAATAGTTTGCGTTAATGGATTTGGATTAAAACCCCTACCTCTCAAATAACGGTGGCCGCCAGCATTATTAGGCTTACCTCCTACACGGAGATTCCCATTGCCGCTTGGTTTTGAGATATTGCGAATCCTTCTGACGACTTGGTTCCATTTACCGCCGTCATTCTCTCCACCTGTACCCGTAGTTGTTTTATCATTTTCCTCTGCAGGCCCAGACGAACTCGATTCTCCTCCAGTCGATGATTTGCCAGCCCCTAGGTTACCCTGATCGCCAGAGCCCCTCATGTGTTATTTTATATGTATATGTATACTCTTGTCCAAATTCTCTTATCCAATTTCTCCTATCCAATTTCTCTTATCAAATTTCTCTTTATACCATCCCTATTTTATAGAATAGAAGTATGTATATGTATGTAGGTATATGTATGTTTGTATATGTATATATGTATGTATATATATGTATGTATATACTCTTGTCCAAATTCTCTTGTCCAATTTCTCTTGTCCAATTTCTCTTAATAAGATCCTTATTTTATAGAATAGTAGCAAATAACATGTGCACACGTGCACGTGGACTGGGAAAAAACGTTCGAAAAGAGGGGGAAGAATAAAAAGTGTGTGTGTGTGTGTCCAGGGGCAAAAATGTAAAAACCGGGGTTGTATGTGCAAAATTCCCCCCATCCTCTTTTATCCCTCAAAATCTCATCTTTTATCCAATTTATCTTGTCCAAGTTCTCGGATTCAGTTTCTCTTGATAACCTCCCTATTTTATAGAATAGATATGTATGTATGTATATGTATATATGTATATGTCGACTCTTGTCCAAATTCTCTTATCCAAGTTCCCTTGTCCAATTTCTCTTATCCAATTTCTCTTGATACCATCCCTATTTTATAGAATAGATGTATGTATATGTATGTATGTATATGTATGTATGTAGATGTATATATGTATGTTTATATATGTATGTATATACTCTTGTCCAAATTCTCTTATCCAATTTCTCTTGTCCAATTTCTCTTATCCAATTTCTCTTGATAACATCCCTTTTTTATAGAATAGATATACGTATGTATGTATGTAAATAAGAACAAGGAGTACAAAATGATATCAACTCCAACACATCATGACATATGCTCATAACAGAAGTATAATCACCAAACACCCATCTATTCTATAAAATAGGGATGTTATCAAGAGAAATTGGATAAGAGAAATTGAACAAGAGAAATTGAATAAGACAATTTGGACAAGAGTAAATACATCTATTCTATAAAATTACATATATACATATACATACAGATACATACATACCTATACATACATACATATACATACATCTATTCTATAAAATAGAGATGTTATCAAGAGAAATTGGATAAGAGAAATTGGACAAGAGAAATTGGTTAAGAGAATTTGGACAAGAGTATATACATACATATATATACATACATATATACATATACATACATACATATACATACATACATATACATCTATTCTATAAAATAGGTATGTTATCAAGAGAAATTGGATAAGAGAAATTGGATAAGAGAATTTGGATAAGAGTATATACATACTTATATATGCATACATATATACATATACATACATACATATACATACATCTATTATACATTTGACAACGTTTTTTGAATTCTAGGGCTGACTAGGACAAGATAAAGAGTGGATGGGATTTGATTTTGTGAAATGGAAGGTTGAGATGAAGCTTTGAAAACATGAATGTGAGCCTTGAAATTTGGTCCAGCTTTGAAAATTTGGTCCAACTTTGAAATTTGGTCCAGCTTTGAAATGAAGGTAGCTTTGAAACCATGAATGTGAGCTTTGAAACTAAGTCCAGCTTGGAAATTTGGTCCAACTTTAAAAGCAACCAGTGAACATGTTTCAAGTTGAGGCGCTCGCTAAATTTTCTTAAGCTGATTTATTGTTCTGAGCCGAATTTGTTGTTCTACGCGAATTTGTTGTTCTGTGCTGAATTTGTTCTTCCGTGACGAAGGCACCTGCGTCGAATTTGTTGTTCTGCGCGAAAGACACCCGTGCCGTTAAATATTTTTACTCTAATTTGTTGCTCTTTTAAATTTTAATTATTTTTTGGGGAATAAAGATTTCGTGGGGGCAATCTTAAATGAACGTGCCTGCGGGCACCGATTTTTTGCGGTACTTTGTTGTTCTGCTGGATTTGTTGTTCTACGCTAATGCACTTTGATTAGCAAAAATGTGTGCAGTGACTAGCAGCACTGCCCACGTCGAAGGCGCGACGCCGAATTTTTTGTTCTACGCTAATGCACTTTGGTTATTAAAATGTGTGTGGTGACTAGCACGCCGAATGCGTCCACTAAATTTTTGTTCGTGTAAAATGTAGAGGGGGAAATAATTCTTGGGGAGAACAAAGATTTTTAGGGGATATCTTAAATGAATTGTGACCGAGGGCGCCCGCTAAATTTTTGTTTGTTTAATTTTTGGAGGTGGAAATAATTCTTGGGGAGAACAAAGATTTTGAGGGGATATCTTAAATGAATAGTCATCGAGGGCACCCGCGCCGAAGCTACATTTTCGTTCGTTTAAATTATGGAGGGGGTAATAATTTTTGGGGAGAACAAATATTTTGAGGGAATATCTTAAATGAACCGTGCCTGCGGGCACGGGTTATGACTAGTACATATACAAACATACATATCAATTCTATATAATAGGGATGTTAATAAGAGAAATTGGATAAGAGAAATTGGACAAGAGAAATTAGATAAGAGAAATTGGACAAGAGTATATACATAAATGTATATACATACATATATACATATACATACATATATACATATACATACATACATCTACATACATACATCTACATACATCTATTCTACATCTACATACATTTTCGTTCGTTTAAATTTTGGAGGGAGTAATAATTTTTGGGGAGAACAAAGATTTTAAGGGAAAATCTTAAATAAACCGTGCCCGCGGGCACGAGTTATGACTAGTACATATACAAAAATACCTATCTATTCTATATAAAAGGGATGTTATCAAGAGAAATTGGATAAAAGAAATTGGACAAAAGAAATTAGATAAGAGAATTTGAACAAGAGAATTTGGACAAGAGTATATACATACATATATACATATACATATATACATATACATACATACATATACACACATACATATCTATTCTATAAAATAGGGATGTTACCAAGAGAAATTGGATAAGAGAATTTGGACAAGAGAATTTGGAGAAGAGAATTTGGACAAGAGTATATACATCTATATATTAAAAACACAACTGTTTTTGAATTCTAGGGCTGATTAGGACAAGCTGACTAGGACAAACAGGTTGATAGAAAGACGGCTTGGATTTAATCTTAAGGAATGAATGGTTGAAATGAGATTTTGTGGAAAGTTTTGGAGGGAAAACATTTCTAGGGAAATGAAACTTTATTGGGAATGAATGTTTCTGGGGAATAGCAGCGTGCACGCAATTAATGCATTTGGGAAAAAAAACTTTAACTTGCACTTAATGCTGCAGATCGAATGATGCTGCAGATCGAATGATTTCTCCCTCAACGTGGGGCCCACCATCTCTTCGATACATGTGGCAACAAGATGAGAATAATTTCCCGTGCCAAAGGCGTCTGCGCAATTTTTTACGCTAATTTGGTGTTCTGTGCCAAAGGCGCCCACGTGCAAAATTTGTTGTATCGCGTCGAATTTGTTGTTCTACGCCGAATTTATTGTTACGCACCGAAGGCGCCCGCGCCGATTTTTTACGCTAATTTGTTGTTCTGTGTCGAAGACGTCGAATTTGTTGTTCCGCACCAAAGATGCAGCTAAATATTTTTACGCTAATTTGTTGTTCCGCGCAATTTTGTCTGGGAAATAATTTTTTGGGTAACAAATATTTCGCGGGGGAAAAAACTTTAACTTGCACATGATGCTGCAGAACGAATTCTGCTGCAGATCGAATGATCTCTCTCCCAACGCGGGGCCTACCGTCTCTTTGACGCATGTGGCAACAAGATGAGAATAATTTCCCGCATCGAACGCCGAAGGCGCACGATAAATTTTTTTACGCTAATTTGTTGTTCCGATTCAAAGGCGCACTTGCCGAATTTGTTGCTCTATGCCGAATTTGTTGTTTTGCACAAGTTTGGTTGTGTAAATAATTTTTGGGAACAAAGATTTTGCAGGGGAAAATCTTAAATGAACTGTGCCCGCGGGCATGGGTTATGACTAGTACATCTACGAATCAAAACACATCCTATTACATCATACAACTAAAGCTAGACTCTCAAACCCTAGCAAAAAATAGATCTAGGGTGAGATGTCTCAGACAAGCATCATGGATCAAGCTGAACTATGGAGGAAGCCTTAGTAGCTCTCAACTAACAGGAAACCCTGAGTCTCCATCTCTGAATAAGAAGCAACATCATCAGCAGGAGTGATTACATGAGTAGCCTCAGCAAGCTTAGCAGCAGCACGCTCTAGAAACTGAGTGACATCACTTGGAGGAGGCTAGGTGACATCATCTAGAGGATCCTGAGCATCAACACAGAAGGAGAGAAGCAGTGGAATGGGCTCAGATAGATGCAACAAGGACTGGAGGGAAGTAGGCAAGGGTAGTTCCTGATGCTCAAGAAGTACTGAGCATCTCTAGCAACACATTCATCGTCTGATCCAAAAGAGTCACCTTCTTATCCAACAAGATAAATAAGCGATCAATATGTGATGGAGCTGAAGAATCTGAAGGAATAGTATGATCAATAGGAGGAATTGTGGTATCAGCAAAAGGTGCAAATGAGGAGGAGGTACCAGAAATAGCATGTCTCTTCTTGGCTGCAATCTGTAGAGCTGAAGATGACTTCAGCTTTGCAGACTCAACCAAGAGGAGACCAAGAGGAACTGACTCATAGGATGCAAGGTCGATTTGGAAATGACGAAATACATGAGTCAAAAGGCAACTGTATGGGGGGTGAGCTATGGTAGAATTGATCTTAACATGGTACAACATATCAAGGATGACACCATCCTTGTTCACCTCTATGCCAGAAAAGATGGCATACATGCGCTTCAGAATATCATGAGAAGGCTGATCTGAGGATTCTGAATTAGGAAGGATGTTAGATTTGACACCATGGTGGACTGCCCACCCACGTTTGGAAAACATGATAGTTTTCACCCCAGAAGTGAGGATAGTAGGAATAACCCTAAACATGTCCTGAAGAACATCCTAATCAAGATCGAAAACAGAGGAGATACTAATGTCAGCTGGAAGGGATCAGAAGAAGGAATACTAAGGTTGGATCGTAAAATCTTGGAGTCAAGCTTGATAGGCGTCCCCTGAAATACGGTATCCAGAATCCCAGTTTCGTTATACTCACCGAATGCTGTTAGCATAAAAGAGCTTGACAATCATAGGATAATGCTTAGGAGAATAAGCTTGAGAGTAGCGAAAGAGATTGATAATCTTGGTCGCGGTCATGGGCTGAGAGAAATTTTCAACCTGAAAAGCTGCATTAGATATGAATCTCTCCTTCAAAAACTTGACATTGATAATAGCATTGTACTCTCCCATACACATGTCGTCTCGACATGTAAGGAGAGATGCAGATACTGTAGGAGGACGAGATTCAGGCTGATTTTGGTCTTGAGGATTAGGATTTGATGGGTTGTCTTAGGCTTCAACATGGGGTTCGGCTGGATGAATAGCTAGGGGTTGAACATGGGTTGAGCAGAAGAGATATGAAGTTGTTTGCACTTACGATGAAGTGTCTTAGGTTTTGGTTCAAACTCACTAGCCCATGATTCCTCGAAATCAGAGGGAGACTCGATCAATGGAGAGGGATACCTAGCCTGTTTCATACGGACTTTGGAAGGATCGAGTTTCGAAACCCTACCATTTTGTTCCCTAGACTTTCTTAGGGATAATGGCTTGGTCTTGGAACCAGTCTTAGGATCCATAGAATAGCAAAGGAAATGAACACAACCTAGGGCTTGAAAATAATTAGAATGAGTGAAAACAATACCTAGGAGGAAGGAGGAGAGGGATGGCAGACACGGGCTGACGGAGGAAAGAAGATCGGTGGTTGGAGTAGGTTGATCGCCGGTGAAGTTGGAGGGAGGAGAGATTTCTGACCGCATTAGAGGAGTGGGGATTTGAAACGGATAAGAGAGAAATATGAAAAGGTCGATGGTTATAGGAGGGACTCGGTTATGATCACAGCCGTTGGATAGAAATAAACGGCTAAGATTAAGTAGTCGAACCCCCCAAACAGCTCGGACATGCGACTAATGCACAAAGTGTAGTCTCCTGTCAAGCCCTGAAATAAAAATGGCTTATCAGAAGCACATACGCCTGTAGAAGAAATCACAACTGCCTGTCGACAGACAGGTGCCTGTGAAATTCAAGGGCCTGTGAATAATTTAACAGAGTGATGTTTTGAAGGGTCATTTCTTAAGAGATACAGCAGGTGCCTGATGACAAAATTTCAATCGCCTGGATAATACCCAGGCGCCTGAAAAATGTACATCAGTCGCCTAGCTAAGAGGTGCGAAAAATTAGAGAAATAATCTTGGGTTGGGCATGCCCCTGATGAATAGTTAACATGCACCTGTCCTGGTCTAAGAGAAAAAGTGATATACGGGGAGAGGCGGTCGCCTGTTAAAGGAACCACAGGCGCATGTCCTGATTCTAAAATCCAGGAATGAGGCAAAATTGTGAAATTGAGTTCTCTCACCCTTAGACCTATACTCTAAACACTCTAATGACATCAAAAATACTATCATATACACATATCAAGGATGTCAATATAATCATTAAATTCAAAGACTTCTCCAAGAAATCTCATATAAAACATATGGAGAAAATACACACATTTGATATATAATATGAAAATGATCATATGAACTCAAAAACATGTTATAGTATATGAAAATGAAGTCCTAGATTTCAGATTCACCTATAATACCTAATTCTCCACACAATCTCACACATGAATCTTCTTTAAGAAGTTTTGTAAAGATATCGGCAATTTGTTTTTGGGTTTCAATGTACTCCAGATTTTTGGAGAGACAAATTGCACATTGGTTATCAACTATAATAGGACAAGTATCACAATTAATACCAAAGTCTTTAAGAGTGTGTCTTATCCAAAGAACTTGTGCATATGCATGACCCATGACAATATATTCTGTCTCGGTCGTGGACAATGATACTGATTGTTGCTTCTTGGAAAACAAAGTGACAAGAAAATGTCCAAGAAAATGGCAAGTGCCACTAGTACTCTTCCTATCGGATTTGCATCCAGCAAAATTGGTGTCACTATATGAGATTAACTCATATGTGGTAGATTTAGGATAAAGTAATCCATAATCTAGTGTTTGATTGAGACAACGAAATATTCGTTTAACCATAATCAAATGTGATTCCTTAGGTTGTGATTGATATTTACCACATAAACAAACAGTAAACATGATATCGAGCCTACTTGCGATTAAATAAAGTAAGCTTTCAATCATACCTCGATATAGACAAATGTCTACATCTTCCTGTTTTCATCCTTGTGTAGATGTGCAGTTGTACTCATGGGAGTTCTTTTGCTAGAAGAAGATTCCATCCCGAATCGATTGAGTAACTCCTCAGTGTACTTGGTTTGATGTATGAAGATGACATCCTTCAATTGCCGAATTTGAAGTCCTAGAAAATAGTTGAGCTCGCCATGTGGCTCATCTCAAATTCATCCTTCATGGACTTAGAAAATTCTTGGCAAAGATCATAGTTAGTAAATCCAAAAATAATATCATCTACATAAACTTGAATCAGAAGAATGTCATTTTCATAGTATTTGGTAAAGAGTGTTGAATCAACTTCTCCCATTTTAAATCCCAAATCCAAAAGAAATTTCTTAATGTGATCATACAAAGATCTAGGAGCTTGTCTCAACCCATGTAAAGCTTCCTTAAGTTTAAAACGTGGTTTGTAAAATTTTTATGTATAAATCCGGGAGGTTGAGAAACATAAACATCTTCGTTAACAACGACATTTAAAAATTCACTTTTAAGCTCCATTTGAAATAATTTAAAATTTTTATGAGATGCAAAAGATATTAACAATCTAATAGCTTCTAATCTAGCTACCGGAGCAAAAGATTCTTCGAAATCAATACCTTCTTCTTACCGGTAGCCTTGAGCTACTAACCTTGCCTTGTTCCTTGTGACGACTTCGTTCTCGTCCGTCTTGTTATTGAAAATCCATTTATTCCCAATGACTTGATGTCCACTTGGTAGAGGGACTAGCTCCCAAACTTCATTCCTTTCGAATTGAATGAGTTCCTCTTCATTGCCACGATCCAAGAGCTATCTTCACATGCTTCTTGGATGTTTTTTGGCTCAATAGTGGAGATAAAGGCGCAATAAGAGAATTCATCAAACCTTGACCTTGTCCGAACACCCACTCCAATATCTCCAATAATTTGGTCATGTGGGTGGTCACGAATGATTGGATAAGCTTTGGAAACACCTGGATCACTAGGAACAAACTCAATATCTTCATTAGTATTGTTAGTCTCAATAACATCAATAAGTTTAACATTATTAATAGAATTTCATAAAACATCTAAACTATTATCATCAACAAAAGGCAAATCAAAATCTTCATTAAAAGAAACGTGAAGTGATTCCTCAGCCGTTGAAGTGTTTTTGTTGTATATCCAGTAGGCTTTGCTACGTGTGGAATATCTAACAAAAATCCCGTCATCGGATCTTGGATCAAATTTATCAAGATTACCATACGTGTTCTAAATAAAACATTTTGAACCGAAAACTCGAAAATCTTTTACTTAAGGCTTTTTAGCATAAAATAGTCTAAAACAAGTTTTTTCGTACAGGGCCTCACTATGATCCTATGAGCACATATCATGCCGTGTGCACCGCCTCCACCCAAAATTGAAGTCCAAGATGACTATCATGGAGCATTGTATGTGCATACTCAATAAGTGTCATATTCTTTCTCTCAACAACACCATTTTGTGGTGGTGTGCGAGGAAATAAAAAATTGTGAGTTATTCCGTGTTCATCACAAACTTAGAGAAATGATCATTCTCAAATTCCCCTCCATGATCACTACGAATATTGATAATGGTGGTTCCTAAGAGATTTTGAGTTTTCCTCGTAAACTTGGTAAATTCCTCAAAAGTCTCATTTGTAAAAGATAAGAAATAGACCTAAGTAAATCTAGAAAAGTCATCAACAATGACTAATCCATAATGTGCATTTCCTAAAGATACAACTCTAGTAGGCCCAAATAAATCTAAATAAAGAAGTTCTAGGGACCTCTTAGAAGTAATGCCATCTTTAAGTTTAAATGACGATTTACGGAGTTTGCCACGTTGACAAGAATTATAAAAAAATTTCTTGTTAAAAGAGATTTTTGGAAATCCTTTAACTAAATCATGCTTAGACAATTTATAAAGATGTTTAAAATGAACATGTCCAAAACGAGGATGCAATAAAAGTTATTCATTCGTGTGTACTACTAAGCAATAATTATAAATTGTGGTATGCTTAAGATATAAATATCTTTATGGCATGTGCCGAAAAATAACACACTAGATTTATCATCAATAATACAACACATACCCTCTCCAAAGTTAACCTTGTAACCTTTGTCACAAAGTTGACTTATGGAAATGAGGTTATGATTTAAGCCATCTACAAGATATAAATATTCAATTAAAGGTTTAGATGGATTACCGACTTTTCCTACTTTAATGATGGTTCCCTTTTCATCGCCTCCAAAGGTCACTATTGCACCGTTCTTGATGGGGATCACTTCCGAAAGCAAAGAGGGATCTCTCGTCCTGTGCTTGGAGCAACCACTATCGAGAATCTATCCTTTCTTCTTAGAGCTAATTTTTCTTTTCTTGCTCTTTTTCTTTTTCTTTTTCTTAGGTACCTACATATTATAGCATAAGCTCATGGTACCCAAGCTTGTTGGGTCCAAGGGGATTAGCCCTTTGGAAACCAAGTCCAAGTAGACTTTGGCACCCCAACATAATCATCACAATTAACCACATTCTTAAAATAGGATTATATATATGCATTCCTATCTTGTATACTAGCGTCCTTAGTACCCCAAATAGTATAAGTTTTGGGAGTCCTTTTCTTAGTTGCATGCACATGAGTTGGTTTTCTATGTGGTACATGATGCTTATGAGCATGTGGTCTAGCATATGAAAATGGTGGAGGATATGCATGAGACATGTAATGGTCAAGTGAAACATAAGGTGTATGCATATGATGTGGTGCATATGGATGAGCATACATATGAGGATGATGTGTATGAGCATATATATGTGGAGGAACATGTGCATGAGAATATCTCATGCGTGGGTTTGCACGTGTCCGTGGGTTTGGTGCATAAAAATCATCATACGTGTTCACATGTGAAGTAGGAGTGTTCCTACGTGGGTGTGTGTTGGTGTACATGATATCATGTCCCTTCTTTTGATTTCCACCCTTGCTGGTTTTCTTTGCAAAAGAGGGAATGTGAGGAGTGGTGACATTCTTGGTAGGTTTGCTACCCAATGTGTTATGATCACCACTTGTGGATGCACCAGAGGATGGCCCCACAAAATCTATAGTGATACCACTATAGGTGGTGCGTGCATTGGATGCACTCGCCTTCGAATAACCAAGTCCAACTCGACGGTTGGTCGATAGTAGATTCGAAAGAAAATCATCCAATTTTCCTTTCTCTTTGTTGAATGGAATCAGTATATGCTGGAATTGTGTGTGATTGTTGCAAAATCCCAAGTCTTCTTGGAACCAAGTCTACTTTTATTCAGCACTTATATTTCATATTACATTGAAGTTTGAATTTGCATAATACATATTAAATATATGAATCTCATGTCTCAGTTTGTAATATATGAATAGAGGATTATATATGCAGTTTCAGTTTGTTTAGTCACAACATTCTCAGTTATATAATCTCATGTCTCATTTTTTATTTTATTGTACAGGAGAGCATTCGAGGGCTGTCACAACAGGAGGGAGTTGAAAGTCATGGACGAAATGATGCCGTCGCTCGTGTTCTCGGCGAAGATCACCCAGGTCGGGTGCTTGGTTTTGGTTCTAGTGGTTCTCAATCCCGGATCTTCGGGATACATAAAAGATTTGTTATGTCTCCTTCCTTTGCATCTGACGCTTCATCAAGTCATTCAAATCTAGTGACGCAGGAGGAGTTCGATAGGCAGAAACAGGAGTTCGATAGTCAGAAACAAGAGCTTGAGCAGTATAGGTCTTGACTTGATCAGTGTACATCACAGCTTGCTCAATGTACGTCTCTTTTGATCTTTTTCATGACACAACACTATACTCAATATCAGTTGCATCAATTACATGAAGATCCGCAGTACCGAAACCTGTTTCTTCCGTCATCTGGTCGTCCGTCATCCAGTCCTTAGTTTATTTTGATGATGTAGGGGAGATGTTTTTTGTATTAAAAAGTATCATGTGGTGTATTTTGTTTTAAAGACTTTCGTTTTGTATGAATTATTATTGTAACTATTATCTTTTAGGTTTTTCTTTTTTAATAATTAAATTCCTGTTTTGATTTATTTATTTATTTATAAATTAATTTAGTTTGTGGCAGTTTCGAACCGCCACAAACCGGATTAATTTTAAAAATTAATTACTTTTAGTAGCGTTTAATAACCGTTATAATCATGTATGTGTTTTTTTAAAAAAGCTGATACAATTTGTGCGGTTCGAAACCGTCACAATTTGTAAGTTTTTGTTGGTTTAGAACCGCGATAAGCTACTGCTATAACTTATTTGTAGCGGTTTTGAACTGCTACAAAAGTCTTTTCTCTCGTTAATTTTTTAAATAATTTATTCTGTTTATGCGGTTCGGAACCGCCACAAAATGTTGTGTATCGGCGGTTTAGACCTGCTACAAACAGAGTTCATGAAAAGTTTTAAAAAAATTAATATATTTGTGGCGGTTCGCAACCGCTACAAGCCAGTCCATTTCGGCGGTTAAGAACCGCCATAACTGATTTTATCTTAATTAAAGCTGACGCTAAAAATATGGTTTTTGGCGGTTTGAAACCGTGTCGAGCTGGTGTTTCTGACGGTTTATTTGTAGCGGGTCGGACCCGCTACAAACGATGTTACTCACCCCCTATTTAGCAGCGACCGGGAAAACTGCTTGAAACAGCGGTTGTGGCGGTTCCGACCCGTCACAAACACATTTTCAAACCGTAAATACCCCTCTCTTTCCTTGCAGTGAATACCCTATGCACCTTAAATACATGGTATTTCATCCTAATACTCTCATTTACTAATATCAATGATGAGTTTAAAATCTTTTAAAAATAATTCATACACCAAATAATTAAAAGAAAAATACATGCATACTCCCAAAAATTATACGCACGTATCTACGTCCAAAAATATGTACATATATACGTATATAGGGATACAGGGTATTACATTCTACCCACCTTAAAAACAAAGTCCGCACTCGGACTTTATATGCTAAGGGTCTGCTTGGAGATTAAATAGTAGATGGGTCTCCCTACCCACGACATACAAACAACGCTATATGTATATACAATACACCCATGTATACATGCACGATACTATATATTATACACATATATGTACACATTCCTATCCAAGGATATATGCATGCTCCTAGACAAATCATCATAACACGTACATAGTATTATACATTCCACGTCCTTCCATGTGCTCACAAATATATCTATATTGTATGAGAACACTCACATATATATACAGACTAATATGTACACACATACTAGTACACCTTATACACATGGACACATGTATCAATGTCGTACATAGCAACAAGTAGAAATATGTATAGATACACCCAAGGCATTAATATATACACCAATATTTATTCACTTATTCACTCAACACATAAGTACTTACATAAATATTCACACAAGAATATGATCAAAGACGTATACTATTTCATGGATACGTATAGATATATCAAAATACATACACCTTTATATGTAATCACACACTCCTTGTATTTATATATCTACATACATACATGTTCACACGATATTTAAACACACCCTACTCATAAGTCACAAAGCTAGCATACTTGCACATACACATACCTATGGGTATACCTAAATACATCAGAGTATAGTTCAAGTATACATCCATTTATAGATACACATACTACTATATACATCACATCGAATGTGCATACAACCTCACTAACATACATATGCAAATAGGTATATCCAAATATCGATACAATTATAGTAGGTAGTCACACACCAATACTTTACACACCGATATGATGCACCACATATCCAGTGGGTAACCATACACAAACATATCACTTAAGCACGTAAGTATAAACACCTTCAACTATATAGACAATTATATATAATAATTCGCACACAAGTATGCACACGGTACATATCACTATAGTAAATATTCCTGACAGTATGTTTGCATAGTATATCAACCTTCTAGTACACACTCACTCTATATATGCAAGTATACATTCATATGTATTCATATCTAATATTCACTCACGTAAATCTATAATTAACCACCTATACACTGCACAAATATACTTACATACAAACCGTCAATGTAACATATATTCAATGCAATATATATATACATACAACATTAAATATATATATACACTATAGAACAAGAGTTATATCATTTCAGTATATGAATACATATACACACACTTGTATACACAATACATATCTATTATACATTTGACAGCGATTTTTGAATCCTAGGGCTGACTAGGACAAGCTGACTAGGACAAAGGGGTTGATAGAAAGAGGGACAATATTAATTCTGGGTGAATGAACGGTTTAGATGAAGCTTTGCTTATATTAACTCAACCTTTTAATTTGTGGGTCCCATTTCATCGTTGCATGCTTGACCTGGACTTGCTTATTTGTTCTCAAAATTGCTGCGTGCGTGACCTGGGGAAGAGCAAACGTGTTTGTATTGGGGGAGAGCAAGAGGCGTTTGCAGCCTGAGAGCTTCCCCAAAATCGTCTCTTCCGATTCCCCAAAATATGAAGAGAGCATCGATGCTACTGGTTCTTCTCGCAAAAATAGGAAGATAGCAGCAGGCTTCACGCCAAAATAGGAAGCGAGCAAATAGCAGCAGCAAGGGATCGCAGCCACCGCCTCCTTCCTCACCCCAACCCCTAGAGCGTCAACCTCCAGATATCAGTGCTTTACATGTTCTTCATCACTAAAGCTCAAAAAGTTTGGCATCTATTCTCATTCTATGTGATAATCATCCATTAATTTCAAGGCCAACAGAAACATCGGGCTCTAAAAGAAGGAACCACAGTCGTGCAACCGCCCATTAAAGTAGCTTACGAGAAAAATTTGTCTGTCGAATTCGTCAGATCAAGGAGACCAGTTCCTTAAGGATCCGCCCAAGCCCAAGCCCAACCGTGACACCCCACACTCTGTCATGCGGCAGGGCGTGCCATCGGCTGCCGCCTCCATCGCATCGGACCACATGGCAATTGTCATCGATGGCAGGCAGAGGATTCTGATCTCTGGCTCCATCATTATCCCAAGAGCACCCACGAGGTTAATTGAAAATCCAATATTTTGCAACAAATGTATATGCTCTCTCAATTTTCAGGCATAAATTTTGGATTTTTTTTTCATCGGGGTCTGTTGTAGATTTGGCCGGATCTCATCCAGAAGGCTAAAAAAGAGTAAGTTTTAAAGTTGGGTTAATTTTTGAGGTATTAAAGGCCATGAGCTTATACTGTATGCTAAAATTTTAATTTTTGAGTTAATTTTTTAGCTTATACTGTATCCAGATCTGGGTCTTTGGAATGGCCATGAGCTTATTAAAGGCCAATTTAAAGTTTAATTTAATGGGATGCTAGACGTCGAGAAAGAATACAACGACGAGCACGCGATCATGATTAACGAGATGGATAGCCTTACTGATCATGAACTGCAAGTCGAAGATATCATTGGTGCTACTGATCATGTGGTGTTTTATGAAAATGGCATGAGCACTGAACCTGCGGTATTTGCACATGATGGTTTTCAGTATGCTAGAAATCATGAAGGCGTGTATCAGCAATATGCAAGCGTGCCTCAGTTCAGCAGCTCTATGGCAACAGTGAATGCTCAGCTCGATCAGAACGGAATGCCTCCTTTGAGCTTTTCTATGGCCAACACTCAGCCTAACATGATTTACGACAATGTAAGTTATGGAATGATCAACAATCAAATGCCGATCCCGCAGTTCAATAACATGGCTCAGACTACGACGATGGCTGATCAATTAACTGAACAGACTTATTGTGGGTTTACTACTCATCAATATCCTTTGTTCATTTGGGATTTTGGCATGTTTGATCTTTGAGGAGGATGGTAGGGAGCTTCAATAGTTAAAGCAGCCAAATGAAATGGAATTGAGAATTTAAAATAAAATAAATGATGTACTCCTTTCAAGCCAATGGTTCCAGAACTTGAGAAAATAAAGTTATGAATGGCTCTTTGTCTATTGAGCAAAATCCTTTTGTTGTTGTTGTTGTTTTGGGGTAGGGTGTCTAGTACCCTGAATTTTAAAGTTTAATTTAATGTTTTAAATTTTGGGTTAATTTTTGAGTTATTTACCTCATTTTCTTTGATGATTTTACGTTTTTTGGCAGTATTATTTTGTGAAAATATATGATTTGGTGAAGTTCATCAAGTTAGTTATCCAGAGATCGGTGCTTTACAGGTTCTTCATCAATAAAAAACTTTGGCTTCTGTACTCCTTCGATGCGATATTCATTCGTTTGTTTCATGGGGAACACACGCCGTGCATCTCTAGGGATCAAGAGTTTCGATTTCCCCGAGTCCGCGGAAAGATCGATCTCTAATAGAAGGAACTGCAATCATGTAGCTAACGACTCCTCGGTCCACTCGAATTCGTCGGATCGACACCAGTTCACGGCGGATCGGCCCAAGCCCATTCCCAACCCCCAACCGCAACAGCCCATGCTTCGGCATGCAGTGGAGCGTCGTCCCTGGTGCCAAATCCGTCCTATGCCACAAAACGCATAACATCAGAGACCTCTACACTCTTGGACACAAGCTGGGTCAAGGCTAATTGGACACCACTTACCTCTGCATTAAGAATGCAACGGGTATTGATAATACGTGCAAATCGATTTCGAAAAGAAACTGCTTTCGAGGAAGGATGTTGAGGATGTAAGGAGGAAGATTTAGATTATGCACCATTTGGATGGGCACAAGAATGTGGTAACTATTAAAATAGCTTAAGAGAACCCTCTCAACGTGCATATCGTGATGGAGATGTGCGCCGATGGAGAGCATTTTTATAGGATTATATAGAGGGAGAATTATAGAAAGGGGAAGGTGGTAGAGATAACTAAGATCATTTTTGGGTTGTGGATGCCTGCCATTTTGTTGGGGTGATGCATAGAGGTCATCGACGTCGACGGCCTATAGTGTGCCCAAGGCATTGTGTTCGGTGCCGATGCATTGATGGGTTGCACGGCCCAACGGAGAGAGAGAGGCCACATAGATATGTAAACATTTGTTCTTTAATAAAATTTATGTAATTTGTTGAAAAATACATCTTTTTCATGTTATACAATTTTGTTTGTAGCTTATAACATCTATTTTACACAGATTTATTGGAAATTATTCATTAGGGGCAAAAAAAGCTCAGAGCTATAAAATGTTCTCCCATTAGGGGGTTTTTGTAATTTACTGGAGATTCATTTTGTTTGTAGAGAGCTTGCAATTCGGGAAAAGGCATTGCAATCGAGATCATAACTTTTATGTTGGACTGCCCTTTCACCACGTAGATGAGGCAGTTTGGTTCGGATTCGTTGCACTCCAGCCATCTTCGCTACCCGCAAGGAGGATACAACAGGTCTCCTATTGAATTTGATGATGAGGTATTGAATTCGGTAACCCCATTTTCATTTTTGTTAATTTTTTATTTAAGTATTTTTTGTTGACATGCTAGATAAAGTGATCATTTGTGTGTGTGTGCATGTTAGAAACTAAAATCTCTCAAGTTGCACGAATATTAGCCATGTTTTATCACTGATGGTAATATTATTTGCTTGGACGTTGTGATGTATGTAGCACATCTGGAAATTTATGGAACATACAATCTGAAATTTTGGGTAAAATAGCATTTAATCGGTCCCCACTCCAAAAAAACTATAATCTTGGGGTAACTCTATGATCACCAATCACCTATGGTTACCAGTGAAAATTTTTAAAGGAAACACTAAAATATTGCATGGAACTAAATTTGGAGGAAGGTAAATTTTTAAGGGAATTAAATTTTTTGGGGGAACTAAATTTTTTGAAGGACATAAATAAACATTGGATGAAATTAAATTCCCTAATGGGAACTAAATTTTGGAAAACTAAAATTTTTGGAACATTTTGGGCGGAGCTAAATATGGAGCAAACTAAAATTTGGGGGAACAAATTCTTTTTGGCAAAACTAACTTCTATATGTGAACTAAATTCTGAGGGAAAATAAATATTCGTGTAACTAAAAATTTTCGAAAATTTTAACGAAACTAATTAACTCTGGATGGATCTAAATTTTAAGGCGAACTAAAATTTTTGGATAACTAAATAATAGTTATTTTGCTTTAATTATTGTTGTTTCTAAAATTAGGCAATCCAAGATTTTAAGGCGGTATATTTTAACTTAACGTGGAACTAAATTTGGGGGAGACCTAAAATTCAGGGTGAAAACCAAAGAATAATTTTTGCGCTTTAATTATTTCATTTCGTTAAAATTTAGGGTATCCAAGATTTTGATGGGGTAATATTTTCAATGAACCGTGTCCTATGGGAATGTGTTAAATCTGGAGTGAACTAAATTATGGAGGAAACTAAAATTTTTGGGTTGAACTAAATTCTAAGGGGGCGAACTAAATTTTGGAGGAGCTAAAAGTTTTGGGAGAGAAACTAAATTTTTTGGGGGAAACTAAATACCAATTATTACGTTATAATCATTGTTATTCATTTAATATTTTTACACTAATTTATTGTTCTTTTAAATTTTGGCTGTGGAAATAATTTTTTGGGGAACAAAGATTTTGCGGGGGGGGGGGAATCTTAAATGAACCGTGCATGCGGGCACGGGTTATGACTAGTCCATATATAAATCTCATTCACATGTTATACTCACATATCATCACATAATATATAAGTACACACCAATATTGTATAACTTGGCATACCTACTTATGCATGTCTATACACACCATTTAGTAAGCCAATATATTTCACACACTACTTATACGCCTCCAGTAGTAGCTATACCCATATATACATATCTCACTATATCAATTTACACAACCACATTTTTAGTATGCATACACATACACATCATCGCATATAGTCTCATATAACAATACCAACGCACACAGATATTCATATAATGATATATCCATCCAACACTAGTGTAAGCGTATCCGTGTACAATTAGACAGGCAACTATATCCATCTTTCGTATATGTATCAAACACACAACTCTAGTACACCTAGGGCATGCCCACTCATACTTGAGTGGAACACAAAGATCCACACATGGATTTACACAATCAGCATGTACATATACACCGCATAATACCAATACATACGGTATACCATATCTATACATCATCTAGAGCTCAATCACCTATATAGGTTCATAATACACACTTCTTATAGGTTACCAGATGTTAATGTGTATACGCATGCACCTCTATACTCAGAAATACAATCATGTATGTCTCCTAGTACACATCCAACATTCACAGATGTATCATTGCATAAGATCTACCATATCAACATCAATACACATAGATAACCATACAAAATTATATTCATCTATATACAGGCGTAAGCGTACCAGCTTACAGCCATACATGTATCATATACTCATCAAATACATCAACTCATAACACTAATACTCTTAAGACATATCCACGCATACTTGGGTGGAACTCAAGGATCCACGCATGCATTTGCACACTCTACATGTGCATACATCATATACAGTATATAGTCACTACACAATATGTCTATATAATGATATAGATATCCATACACACGTATAAGAATAAAGCTTATAACCATACAAATAACTTTATACATATCACGTATGTTTACGGGTGTTTTCTCACCACTGGATCGTTGACCGAGGACTGTACGGTCAACATGGTCAAGGGGTCGGTTGAGATCCCTTGGGCACGCCAAGCACACATGAACTCGAGCGTGAGATTCGAGCAGAGTGTCGATCCTCGGCTGAAGCAGAGCGGAGGGGAAGCCTCGGCTCTTCGAGATAGGCTCAGCCTCGGTTGGACGTGCGTCGAGGGGTAGCCTCAGCGCTTCGTTTGCTGCTCGGTCTTTGGTCGGTAGCCACGCCCGCTAGCGGCGGGGGTGATCGTCTGGCGCTGAAGTGTAGCCTCGACGCCTCAGTCAGCTTCTTCATGGATAGACGAGAAACTCGTCAGGGGGACCGGACCTTGGTTCCGGTCGAATCCCCTATGATGCCTAAGTCAGATCAAGGTCTGAAGAGTACTCTGTGGGGTAGGTATGACTCGAGAGGAGATCGATACGCTGACCCTCGGTACGAGCAGGGGGAGGGAAAGAAATGGTGGAAACCAAAGTCGTTGATGGAATACCTCAGATCTGGATACCTGGGGTTCGATCCCCTTGGTGGTTGCTCTCGCTACCCTCTTATAGGGTCCGTGCCCCGATTGCCCCCGATCCACGTCCATCGTCTGCCCCCACTCACTCCCCCGCGATCCGCCTTCTTCATGACGCCTGAGTGCGTCGTGGGGAGCGTTGATTAATGGACCCATTAATGGTCATTAAAGAGTCACGGATTCAGGGGAACGGCCGTCTCGTAGGAGTACGAGTTGATTGTGCGTCATCTGGGCTAGTCCGGCCCGACATAGGGTTTTATTCGTGGGCCTCGTCTGGCAGGGCCCAGTCTCACTAGTGGGATTCTCATTCATGGCTGGGTCTCGGGTCTCTGTTTCTTGGGCTTCTCCAAAATAGGCATATCAATTGCCCCCATCGTCCGTGCCGTTCGGGTTTAGCCGGTTCGGTTCGGGCGATGTGACTGTTGGGGATTTGACAGGCGCGTCAGTCGAGGCCAGCCCATTTAATGGGGGTCATTATGACGCGGCCCGTTTGAGCTTCTCTTGGTGCGGGTTTCAAAACGCGGCCGATCTTCATATGCCGCCACGTGTTCCCTTCCGGACGATTTGGATTCCTTGATTGCCTTCCATATAAAGGCGTCGACCTCCCCAGTTTCAATTCTTTCGTGCCTCTCCTCCTGATCCTGGTTTCGCAAGCTCCTTCTCTCCGTCGTATTTCTCCCTTTAGTTCCTTTTCAAGGTAACCTCTTTTCTTCTTCTTTTGCCCCATGACTACGCTTAGGATAGGCGATTCGGCTCCGGGATCAAGGGATCCCCCAGCGCCGGAGTCTGGCAATATCCGGCCCTCGGGACACGGTGCCCCCTCGGGTCCACGTCCTGTCTGAGACAAGGGGAAGGGAAAGCTTTTCACGGACCTCGTCAGTGATGACATGGTTCAGGTCGTCGAGAGGTTCGACGTTCCCCCGGCGGTCCTCGGGTCGCCGTCTAATGTCCCTTTCCTGGCGGTTACGGAGATTTGGTAGAAGTATTTATATCATCCGTATGACGTCTGGATTCCCTTTAATGATGAGCGGATTTGCTTCCTATATAGTTATGAGGTCGGCGTCTACATCGAGATGTTTCGCTTGGGCCTCCGTTTTCCCCTTCATCCCTTCATCATCCAGGTCATGGAATTCCTGATGGTGTCTTTGTGCCAGTTGACCCTGTACTCCGTCGCGGTGCTGACCGGGTTCATCATGCTCTGCCGTGCCCATGGCTTAGTGCCATCTCTTCCTCTTCTTTTTCACTACTATCGGGTTCAGACGGTCGGCCAAGGGTCATGGCAGCACCTCCGGGTCCGCGCGGGGAGGGAGTGTTTGCTCGGTCTACCCCGTTGGGTGGGGGACTGGAGCTCTAGCTATATCTTTGTTGTCTTTCCTGAGGACGCCGAGATTTTGACAGGTTGGGGGGTTATGTCAATACAACTTGACGTTGACTCTCTCCGAGGCTGGCCAGGCAGCCGTCCGGCTGCTGTCGTCTCTTTCCCTTGAGGAGAGGTCGATCTGGCCTCTGATGGACGACCTGCTTCTCATGGCCGTTCTATGGTCTCCCGGTAGGCTCTTTCTTTCTTTCTGTTTTCCCTCTTGCTTACCCTGATCTTCTTTCCTTCTACAGAGATGGACGGGTGCGAATTTACCCGCAATGTGAACGAACTCATCAGGAGGGGCTCCAGCCAAAGCCGAGGGAACCCATCGGGCCAGGCACCCCGTCGCACCGTTGACGAAGAGGTACGTCAGGCCGAGCCTGTCATGGGGAGAGTGGAGCCCACGGTCGTGGTGACGCCTCCCCCCTTGGCCGCGGAGAACCTCCCCGAATGTGAGGCCCCGGGGGCCGAACTCCCTTTCTCCGCCCTAGCCGAGGGAGGCGACGCAGGAGCCGAGCCGGCCCCCCGCACGCCGGCAGGCGGTCGTGGTGCGGGGCGCAAGTGTTCCCCCGACCTTCGCTGACCCCAGCGAGAGGAAAAGGAGGAATGAGGGTGGGGAGTACCGCACTCCGGTGGCCCCCGAGGTGCCGATGGCCTCCGGCGAAACTCTCCCGTTGACCCTGGTGGTCACTCCCGCCGTCTTGGCCGATCCTTCCCTGGTGGGAGCCGGCGGTGTGTTGGAGAATGTCCTAGCGGGCCCCGAGGTTACCCCTGGGGACTCGGTATTCATCGATTGGACCGTGGCCTACCAGTTGGTGCACGACTCCGTCCTCCCGAGGGACCGATCTCTCCTAGAGAGAGCTCCCACCGACACACTGTCGGACTCCTTAGTCTGGCAGCTTCAACAGGTTCGGCCGCCTTGCTGCTTCTCAGACCTATCTTCTGATCTTTCTTTGCATAACTCCTTCCTTTTTGCAGGCCACTGTGATGGCCGTAGAGGTGTAGCGTCGGACGGTCCGGGTGAGGGACCTCGAGGAGTCCTCTGCCCGGGAGCGCTCAAGGACCGGGGTGACCGAGGTGGCCGCCCAAGAGGCGTGCATAGAAGCTCGACATCTCCGACGCCGGGGTAGACGAGCTTGCTGCCCAAGTGATGGACCTCCAGGGAGAACTGGCTGACGCTCAGAGGTCGGCCCGTGAGGCGGAAGAGGCGTTCCGCCAGGAGAGGGGCGATCTCCAGAGCGAGCTGGCGGACTTGCGTCAGATGACCCGGTTCATCGACGAGGTGGAGAGGGGCGTCGACAGGGTCCTGGTGGCAAGGATCGCGGAGGTCCTTAGGGAGGCCTTTAGCTCTTATGAGGACCTTCTTTCTCCTCGGATCATTGACGTCGTCCGAAACTCCTTCTGGAGGTTCGCGGAGCATGCCCGACAGCCTCTCCCACCCGCAGATTGTTGGGATCGTCTACCCCTTGCAATACTAACAACACACACTAGAGGGGGGGTGAATAGTGTAATGGCAATAAGATTGTCCAAATAAAATTAAACTTGCAAATTCGGAATTATAAGTGCAAGAGGAGATAAATGGCACAATCAATCCAAACGCAAACACAAAGTTTTACACTGGTTCCCCAAACTTGGGTACATCCAGCCACACCAATATTCACTATATTCCCACACAGAGAAGTGAATACAAATCCTACAAAGAGATACCCCACAAAGAGGATTTATGCCCTACACAAGGACCCAACCAATCCTACACAAGGATCAAGATTCCCACACAGAGAATCACTAGCTCCCACTCAGAGAATTAGGGTTAGTCCTACACTAGGACACTAAACTCCCACAAAGAGAGTTAATTCCCACAAAGAGAATCACCTAAGTCCCACAAAGAGACAACCTCCCACAAAGAGAGAAACTCCCACAAAGAGAGTATCCTAATCCCACAAAGAGAAAAGGAGAACAATTTACACCTTGTAAAGTAAATACTCTTACCTATGCCTTGAGATGCTTACTCATGAATGAATGCAAGGCACGGAAGAGGATCTCCAAGTGTTGGAATATGCTTGAGAGCACTTGGATGATTTCCCTTGAGCTGGACTTCAATGCATGAAGAAAGATGAATGCTCAAATAGAGGGAAATGAGGGAGCTTGAGAGTGGCTTATTGATCTGTTGAGATTTTCTATAGAATCAAGAGTTTTTCAAATGTTGTCAAGAGTTCTCAAGAATGGCAGCACACTCATATATTTAGGAATCCTATATCAAGCCCAAAAACCCAAAGAAACAGCCAGAAAAACAAATCTGCAACGGCTAGAAACTGGGTGAAAACGACAGGAACAGTCGACTGATGATCATAAGACAGTCGACTGACCAACGGCTAGAAAATATCCAACGGCTATAATCTGAGCCAGGACAGTCGATTGACGAAGTCAATACAGTCGACTGACAAACAGGACATGCGCCTATAAATCCTTCAGCAGACGACTGCTGCATGGGATGGATCGAAACAGAGAGCTGCACTCTTTCTCCAATTCTTCGCACAGGCGACTGGTGTTAATACTACAGTCGACTGTCGAATTGTTAGGCGACTGTATATTCTTCATCAGTTGACTACTGTAAAGTATGGAGAGAAGACAGAGAGATGCAAAGATTGCACTTACGCTAGACATGTGACTGTTGACCAAATCTCAGGCGACTGTAAATGTACAGGCGACTGGAAACTGATTGACAGGCGACTGTGCGTAAAGCTCAAGTGTGAGTCAATAGAAATGTTGACTTGAGCAGTGCATATCAGGCGACTGTAGAAGGATCTACAGGCGACTGAAAATCACCCAGTCGACTGTTTTTCCCTCAACAGATGACTGACCGAAAGAGTGAACCTATTGGGTTGGATATATGATAATCCTACGGTTCACTAAGATGGTTAAATGCATGAGCATGAATGAGTAAACCATCTAGCAAGGCATTACATCAACCCTAGACTCAAAAAGAGAGAGAAAGCAATAAAGTAAATTACATGGATTACAGTGCTTTCAAAAGAGTCTAAGTCTTCAATCTTCATGCCTAGATTGCTCTCCATCATCTCCAAGCTTTGGCACTCCTAGAGTCCAAACTTTGGCTCTTCTTCACATGATGTCCATCCTTACACCAAGTGATTAGTCTCCAAGAAAGATATCCTTGAAATAAACTGAGAGACTAAAACATGAGATTCATTAGCAACAACATAATGTTGTGATCATCATCAAAATAAGATTGGCATGAAACACCAATACTCAACAATCTCCCCCTTTTTGATGATGACACACATTATGTAAATCATAAAGAATTAAAGCACAAAGCTAATGATCTCCCCCTATTTATATGCACCAATTAAGTAATGAGCTACACAAATGTAAATACTCAAAAACCAATAACAACTTGGTGACATATATAGGCATGGATTACATAAACTAATTGCAAAGTAAAAAAAATCATGCAAACAAGAAGGGTTTATCTAATCCCTTATATCTCTTCCCTATAGAGATATCTCTCCACATATGCATATGTATATATCTCTCCCCCTATAGATTAGATCAAATAATGCATATATCTCTCCCCTTTGACATCGTCAAAAAGGTGGACATCAAACATCCCCCTTTAACATCTTAACCAAGATGTGACAATATGCAAGAAAAGAAAGATATGTATGATACCAAATATAAAATTTAGTGGGTACCAATTCAATATCCCATGCTCCCCCTAGATCATAGAAATGGTAAACTTTTGACTTTTAGGATCTAATACCAATTAATTATTGGAGCCATTGGCCGAAAGTGTATCAAAGCACAAGATATGGAAAAAAAACTTCAAAGATACACAAGGATATTGCCAAGAACAAAGGTACATTAAACAAGTTGGCAATAGACAAGAGGTTTGGTTTGAGACCAAAAATAACCAAATGTAAACAAAGATCTCAAAACAAAAACCTCCGAAATGAGAGTTAAAATATGTCTTAAAATAATTTAAACATATATTATATTAACTCCCCTATTGACATACACATGGATCATGCATGTATGTCAATAAACCCCAAGGTCCCAATTTTCATGAAAAGAAATAAATTTGAAAAATATTTTCAAAATCATGAAACACACACAATCAATGGGTATGTATAAAATAAACATAGAAGCATAATACCCATGCAATATGCAAATGTGTGAGGAACCTAAAGATTAGGTAACCAAACCCAAGATGAGTTTGATTTCCTAACATAATCACACGAGGTGATCACATCCCTAACTAGAGAGTTAATGTAACTATCTCTCTCTTGCTCACTAGCCTTAGTGGGAATCCATAATCTCAAGGATTTCCTAGGCAAAGGTTTTGCCTTAGCAAGAGGGAAGGATGTGGCATGCTTAGGTGTAGAAACAAGTTTCTTAGCATGCAAAGAATGAGGATTTTGCTTCTTAGCAAAAAATGAAGATTTTTCATTCTTCCTCATCACCTTGTGACCTACATGCTTCTTGTGAGTATTATTGTTGTACAATAGAGCATGGTGATTCTTCTTAGGTGCTTTAGCAATATTTCTTGAATTTGTACCAAAGGAAGAATTAGAGGTGGGTTTGGGAACCACATTTTGAACATAACCCAAACCTCCTCTATGATTTGCCGGATGTTGTTTTTCCAACAAATCGTGGAGTGAATCCCTAGAATACACAAAGCTTATGAGCTTTCGGGATTCCTCTTCACATTTCAACTAAGTTGTTGAATGTGAGTATCTAAGCTAATGTTTTGAGCAATGAGATTTTCATTAGAAATGCTCAATTCCTTAACTTGAGAAAGAAGTGTGTCTTTCTCACAAGTGTCATAAACATGCCTTTCATTATGAATTACACTTGCAGATTCTAACTCATGTACCCTACTCATAGCATTATCAAGTTTAGCTTTCATATTATCATAAGAATCGATGCACTTACTAGCCAAATTGGAGGCCACATTTAGGCGGTATTCAAGCTCCTCATAGGATGGTTTTTCCTCCTCGGCTTCTTCTTCACTATCCTCCACGTTTGAACTTGATGAAGATTCTTCCCCATTAGCCATAAAACAACTTTCTTCTTTGGAGTTGCGCCATGTCTCTATCTCTTCATCGCTAGAGTTAGATGAAGTTGATGAAGAATCATCAAAGGCAATGAAACACCTTTGATCGTGCTCCTTGTCATCCTCTTCTTCATCATTAGAAGTGTCCCCATCGGAATCATCAAATGTGCCACTAAGTCCCTGCTTTTGGTTCTTGACCTCGGACTTGGCTTTCTAATGTTTTTTCCCTTTACCCTTATAGGAATTTATATTGGGTTTGGAAGGGCATTCGGTAGCCACATGACCTATTCCACTGCAGTTGAAACAAACCAACTTTGAAGAAGACATACCTTGATTTTCCTTGAGGAATGCCTTGAAATTCTTGAATTGCTTGGCAAGCTCGATGTAATCATCGTCACTAAGACCTTCTTCATCTTCACTTGGAGCTTCTTGTTGGAACTGCTTTTTCCACTTGAAAGACTCCCTCTCACCATGAAGAGCAATGCCCTTTTTCTTCTCGGGCTTGGTTGACTGAGTCTCTTCCTTATGTTGACGTAGCACTTCATGAGAGATCTCCAAAGTATGCCAAATGTTGTTGGCCGATTTGCACATGGAGATGCGATCAAACTCTTCCGGAGTGAGGGCACAGTGGAGAACACACATAGCCCTAGCATTGACTTTGATCAAGTCCTTCTCCACTTTAGTTCTCAAGGCCGCGGGAGTAGAAGGCTCCACAAAGGGTGACTCCGTTATGTCCCAAAGGTCGTGACTCTTTAAGTAGACCATCATCCTGATCTTCCAACTCGGATAGTTGGTTCCGTTGAAGAGTGGGAGTCGAACGGTAGAGAGTCCTTCTTCATGAGGCGCGGAAGTAGGGTTGAATTCCATCTTTGCAGTATGCTATAACCTCGCTTTGATACCAATTGTAGGGATCGTCTACCCCTTGCAATACTAACAACACACACTAGAGGGGGGGTGAATAGTGTAATGGCAATAAGATTGTCCAAATAAAATTAAACTTGCAAATGCGGAATTATAAGTGCAAGAGGAGATAAATGGCACAATCAATCCAAACGCAAACACAAAGTTTTACCCTGATTCCCCAAACTTGGGTACATCCAGCCACACCAATATTCACTATATTCCCACACAGAGAAGTGAATACAAATCTCACAAAGAGATACCCTACAAAGAGGATTTATCCCCTACACAAGGACCCAACCAATCCTACACAAGGATCAAGATTCCCACACAGAGAATCACTAACTCCCACTCAGAGAATTAGGGTTACTCCTACAGTAGAACACTAAACTCCCACAAAGAGAGTTAATTCCCACAAAGAGAATCACCTAAGTCCCACAAAGAGACAACCTCCCACAAAGAGAGAAACTCCCACAAAGAGAGTATCCTAATCCCACAAAGAGAAAAGGAGAACAATTTACACCTTGTAAAGTAAATACTCTTACCTATGCCTTGAGATGCTTACTCATGAATGAATGCATGGCATGGAAGAGGATCTCCAAGTGTTGGAATATGCTTGAGAGCACTTAGATGATTTCCCTTGAGCTGGACTTCAATGCATGAAGAAAGATGAATGCTCAAATAGAGGGAAATGAGGGAGCTTGAGAGTGGCTTATTGATCTCTTGAGATTTTCTATAGAATCAAGAGTTTTTCAAATGTTATCAAGAGTTCTCAAGAATGGCAGGACACTCATATATATAGGAATCATATATCAAGCCCAAAAACCCAAAGAAACAGCCAGAAAAACAAATCTACAACGGCTAGAAACTGGGTGAAAACGACAGGAACAGTCGACTGATGATCATAAGACAGTCGACTGATCAACAGCTAGAAAATATCCAACGGCTATAATCTGAGCCAGGACAGTCGACTGACGAAGTCAATACAGTCGACTGACAAACAGGACAGGCGCATGTAAATCCTTCAGCAGACGACTGCTGCAGGGGATGGATCGAAACAGAGAGCTGCACTCTTTCTCCCATTTTTCGCACAGGCGACTGATGTTAATACTACTGTCGACTGTCGAATAGTCAGGCGACTGTATATTCTTCATCAGTCGACTACTGTAAAGTATGGAGAGAAGACAGAGAGATTCAGAGATTGCACTTACGCTAGACATGTGACTGTTGACCAAATCTCAGGCGACTGTAAATGTACAGGCGACAGGCGACTGTGCGTAAAGCTCAAGTGTGAGTCAATAGAAATGTTGACTTGAGCAGTGCATATCAGGCGACTGTAGAAGGATCTACAGGCGACTGGAAATCACCCAGTCGACTGTTTTTCCCTCAACAGACGACTGACCGAAAGAGTGAACCTATTGGGTTGGATCTATGATAATCCTACGGTTCACTAAGATGGTTAAATGCATGAGCATGAATGAGTAAACCATCTAGCAAGGCATTACATCAACCATAGACTCAAAAAGAGAGAGAAATCAATAAAGTAAATTACATGGATTACAATGCTTTCAAAAGAGTCTAAGTCTTCAATCTTCATGCCTAGATTGCTCTCCATCATCTCCAAGCTTTGGCACTCCTAGAGTCCAAACTTTGGCTCTTCTTCACATGATGTCCATCCTTACACCAAGTGATTAGTCTCCAAGAAAGATATCCTTGAAATAAACTGAGAGACTAAAACATGAGATTCATTAGCAACAACATAATGTTGTGATCATCATCAAAATAAGATTGGTATGAAACACCAATACTCAACACAGATCCCCGCACTCCAAGCAGGGCGAGGTGCCAGAGGACGCTTCCTCCCGTGCCCCGGGGCCTTAAGCCGCTCCATTTTGTTTTCCCCCGTTTTGGCCTGTAACTTTAAACAATCTATGCATAAATTTTCTTTGTTGGCCCATATATTTGTAGTTGTTTCCCTTGTTGTCGGGGTTTTTCTACCTTGCTGGGACCCTCAGTCTCTTCAGCCTTTGTATTGCGCTTTGAACTGATTGTGAACTCCACATTTTACAGGTGTCCCTTTATCGATCGTGGTGGGGGCGAAGGGTCTTCAGAACTCCGGACCCGTTGGCACCCTGGATGGGGACCTCACAGGGACCCTCGTCTGGCCCGCCGTAGCTCTTCCCCCATTCGCAATACTTGGTTTGCTTAGGTAATCACCTTGTACGAGGTTGGGTTGCTATCAGCCTTACGGCCAGTCGGATCGGTTGGTCGGCGAGGGGGACTGCCCCTCGGTTTATAACCAGCCGATGCCCCCGTCTGTTGGGGGAGTTGCCCACAGCCTTAACAAGCGGGCGGATCGTTCGATCGGCGAGAGGAGCTATCCCTCGGCTTATATCCGATCGATGTCCCTGTCTGCTGGGGCAGTTGCCCACAGCCTTACGAGCGGGCGGATCGTTCGGTCGGCGAGGGGAGCTATCCCTCGACTTATAACTGGCTGATGTCCCCGTCTGCTGGGGGAGTTGCCCCAGACTTACGGATGGTTTAAGGATCGTCCCGCTGGGGGGGTTGCCCCCAGCCTTACGGCCGATCGGTTCGGTGGGCCTGCGGAGGGTTGCTCTCCGGCTTAGGGCCAACCGCTGAACCCGTGTGCTAGGGGAGTTGCCCCCAGGCTCTCGGACGGGTTTGAGGATCGACCTGCTGGGGGAGTTGCCCCAGCATTACGTCTGATCGGTTTGGTGGGCCTGCGGAGGGTTGCTCTCCGATTTAGGGCCAACCGCTGAACCCGTGTGCTATGGGAATTGCCCCAGGCTCTCGGACGGGTTTGAGGATCGACCTGCTTGGGGAGTTGCCCCCAGCCTTACGGTCGATCGGTTAGGTGGGCCTGCAGAGGGTTGCTCTCCGTCTTAGGGCCGACCGCAGAACATTTCTGCTAGGGGAGTTGCCCCCTGTCTTATGGATGGGTTTGATGACCTCCCGGCTTGGGGAATTGCTTCTCGCCTCCAACCTGTTGAGCGAAGGCAGTCCTCCGGGAGAGGAGATTGATTTCTCTTCTGCGTCGTGAAATGGCCATTCAGTTAGATGTTGAAAAAAGAGGTTGCATTTGTACTAACAAAGTCCTTCTTTCTTTCCATGGACCAGTACATTTGGAGGAAAAAGACAAAAAACGGAGGAGGTCAGGGTAGGACGGCCCTCCCCCGGTGAGGTTGCGGCTGTTTTGTCCCGTCCGCTCACTCGATGATGCGCATGGCTGCCTGGACCACGTTTACCTTCTTCCCTTTGTCCGGCTTCCTGGATGTCCCCTTCCCAGGAGCGGGATCGTCGACGAGGTTCTTCAAGTGCCCCCGACTCACCAGCTTCTCTATGTCTTTCTTCAGATGCCAGCAGTCGTCTGTGTCGTGACCGCTGTCCTTGTGATATTTGCAATATTTCTCTTCGTCTCTCTCACCTCTCTTCATCCTCGAAGGAGGCCGGTTCATGTGCCCCTCCTTCTGGGCGTGTGCAAGGACAACGTCTGGGGCAACGTTCAGCAAATAAAGTGGAAAGATCTCTTTTTCTTATTAAAGCAAACAAAAGATATATACAATAAAGTGGAAAGATCTCACCGAAGGTCCTCTGAATGAAATAAACCGTAGTAACAAACCGTTCTCCCCGGCAACGGCGCCAAAAACTTGGTGGGCTCCGAAAGGTGCTTCTCTCAAGCGCAAGAGTCCGTTCAAGTAGTAAAATCTGGGAGTCCAGATGTCGAATCCTCGGGAGAATCTGTTGAAACCACAAGTCTAAGTCAAATAGAGTAACTACGAATAAAATCTAAACACTTTAATAGCGATGGTGAAAGTGATATAAAAAGTGTGTGGTGATGGGATTGTTACGTGCGATCAATGCAAACAACGAATTCTAGTTTGTGAAAAATAGATGTAAAAGGCATGTACATGGCATGGGTTCATTAGGATCAGCGAATCGTAAGCTTTGGTTGATCAAATATAACACAACGAAACCTCCTTTTTGGAGCGAATCGTCGGAAGATATCCTTTTGGGAGTTAACGCATCAATTCTAATAGAATATCGCTAAAGTTGTAAACGTATATACGAAGTATGAAGCTCTCTTTTGGAGAGATCAAATCTCACCCTTGTGGGGTGATCATCTACTAGAACAATTCTTTTGGAATACGAAATAGTAGATTTAAGAGCGACGATTAAAACTTTAGCAAATATAGCGATTAAGAGCAATAATACAACAAAAGAATACGATTCACATCACCTAATTAATCCATACCATGCACATAAAATATTTAGCTACTCATGGTGCAGAAATAAACAATTTTCAGATCAGAATTCATAGGTTTAATAGCAAAATACGGAAGTTTAGAGGCAAAATACAAGCTAAAACACCCAAATACAAGCTAAAGTTGAAGAGAATATCACCAAATCTCTCTGAAAAGTCTTCAAAACTCTCTGGAAATTAGAAACTAGGCTCTGGAAATTTACAGAATTTTTGCAGAAGAAAATACGGCTCCTAAGTGCTCCAATACGCCAATTATACGCCCAAAAACCCTAGAATACGCTTAAATAATAAGATTGCGGGTTTATTGGGCTTAACGGGTTCAAACCCGCACAGTAATCGCACCCGAATTGATCGCAGCCGTAGATCTGGAGCGGGGCATTTTGTGGCCGTCGATCGCAGCGGGATCGCACGACAACGCGCCACGTGTCCGCCCAAAGCGGATCCTCTCGCATCCGCTTGCAATCGAATCCGAGTTTCGTTCGGATTAATCGGTGGCCGTTGGATTTCAGATCGAACGGGTGATAATCGGCCACGTCGCCATAAGGAAGCTGCGCTCTTCGCGTTCGGGCGGGAGAGATACGGACCGTCGGATAGAGCGGGGGCGTACCAAGATTGCTCCACGTGTCCCGTTGGATTGAAGTCGGAACGCAAATTCGCCTCGTGTGTGAGCCGTTGGATGAGGATCTCGCGGCTGAGAAAGAGCCGCGTCGTCCGCTGTTAAGCGCTTCGGGGTGAGTCGCGTTCAGCCGTTAGATCAGAGCCGCAAGCGTCTGATGGTTGCCACGTCGCCCAGAGTTTCGTCCTCTCAATTCAAAACGCGGAAGCTCTGGCGTCCGTTGGATCGTGATCGATCGGATAATAGCAAGCCACGTCGCCCGGTATTGCTTGTCGAAGCAGCGCCGTTGGATGAAGTGCGAACGGTCTGGATCTTGCCACGTGGCAGCGTATGAGCGTATTTCAGCCGTATATTCGTAATTTCTTCATTTAAAATGTATTCTGCATTCAAAAATTCACAGTAATTAGCACAGATCTCAGAAAAATACAAATAAATAGTCGTTGGAATCGTGAGATCGAGACCAAGCTATGAAAAATATAAAATGTGTAGAATTACGTCGTTAAATGCTGTTTTGTGCTCAAATAGTGTGTTTTCTCTAATAAATAGATGTGTAGAAAATACGTATGTAATAGAGACCAATCTAGAATCACATGAGCACAAAATAGGGCTAAATGGGGGGTTAAATACGCAATATTGAACCCAAATCACACCCCCCAACTAGCGTTTTGCTAGTCTCTAGCAAAAAGAGCGATTAAAAATACGCCTAGATCACCTTATCAGATCTCAAATTACTCACCATCATACTACTACGACAAAAGAGATAACCGCACACTAATATCAAAATTTCAAGCTCATCAAGTAATGGTACTTGTGGGTTTTCAAAAATGAATGTCAAGCGTCTCAAATGGTTATAAAATAGACTCAAATTCACTATCAATCACTTCATAGCTCATAGTACACAAAATCAATGGCCCACACCGTTCAATCAAATATTTTAACTTGGAGCGTAGATGGTTCATGCAAAGCAAGCATCAAAAAAAGGATGGTATCAAGACATACACACGTCAATCTCTATTCATAGGAACTCTCCCCACATCTTGCGTTTTCTTTAAGCTTTGGAAGTTTTCTTGCCTCGCTAATCATGCACACTTATTCTCTATGTTCTTTCACTTTTCTCCATAGTTCCGCGTAACGCGCATCAAGCAACATTCGCGGAAAAGTATATAACTTGGATCGCTTCATCAAATAATTGAGGTTCCGGTCAATGGCTCCCAAATCAGACGATAATAGGGCATTAGGCCAAGAAGGGCCCCTCGGACTGTACTACTCAAGCCAACCAAGTTATTTCTTTAATAGCACATTTATTCATTTTTTTTCCTCATTCATCTCATTTTTTCTTCTTTTGTGTGTGCGTGAACAACGTGGCAAGATAACTTCCTATTCTTTAATTGTTCACAAGAATGGGTATCCTGATCATTTCAAATGACGTGGTACGTTTTTCTACCCAAAATCACACCAAGCATGCAAATGGCAATAAATACAAGATAAAGAACAATGCTCCAGTTAATTTATGAATTATTGGTACATGAACTTTGGTGTGTTCCAATGAAAGCATACCACTTGCTAATCCATAATTTTTAGATTCATTAAGTCATCGATTAATCTTGCTATTGAGATGTACAAAAAGAAATTCACCACAAGCACTCAAATTCATGTAAAATGAGATTGAAATGTTGAATAATAGTGGTGGAGAAAATAAATCACGAGTGTACGGTGGTGAATAAATATCGAGAAATTTCATCACATGAGGGTCATTTCTAGGTAGAGATAGACTTTGGTGATATTTCTTAACTAAAAAAAAAAATTTTTTCAATGCAAAAAGGGAACTAAAAAAATAAAATCCTAAAAGAAAAAGAAAAATAAAATAAAAAAAATTCTAAAAGAAAAAGAAAAAGCAAAAATAAAAAAAATAAAAAACCTAAAAGTTATTTCCCTCCCCCCAACTTAAAATAGACATTGTCCTCAATGTTAGGAAGAGGGAATCATGGAAAGAACACACCTGATTAGTTCCCACCCGAAGGTGGGTCTGTGAGATCCATGGTGCTCGCTTCCTTGGTCCAAGGCTCGTGAAAATGTTTCAATCTCTGGCCATTCACCTTGAACTCGCTTCCATCTTTTTCATTTAGTAAGAGCACAGCGCCATGTGGGAAAACTTCTTTGACGACGAAAGGTCCATACCAGAGCGAAGCTTCCCAGGAAAGATGTGTAGCCTGGAATTGTATAGTAGTACTTTTTGGCCTGGGGTGAACTCCCTCCTCAAGATCATCATGTCGTGGACGGATTTCATCCTCTCTTTTGAAATTTTAGCGTTGTCGTATGCATTTCTCCTCAATTCTTCCAGCTCCAACAATTGTAACCTGCGAGAAGAAAAAGAGACATCAGTATCAAAATTCATTTTCTTTATAGCCCAATTAGATCTATGCTCTATCTCAATAGGTAAGTGACAAGACTTCCCAAATACAAGGCGGTACGGTGACATCCCCAAAATTGTTTTGTAGGCCGTCCTGTAGGCCCACAACGCTTCAGGTAAGCGCAAACTCCAATCTTTTCTTGATGGATTCACCGTTTTCTGCAAAATTCCTTTGATCTCTCTATTTGCCAACTCTGCTTGACCATTGGTTTGGGGGTGATACGGAGTAGAAACTTTATGTGTGACCCCAAACCTCTTCATTAAAGTAGCGAACATGCGGTTGCAAAAATGAGACCCTCCATCACTGATCAAGGCCTTGGGCACTCCGAACCTAGAGAAAATGTTCTCTTTGAGGAACTTAAGCACAACGGAAGTGTCGTTCGACCTGCAAGGAATAGCTTCCACCCATTTAGAAACATAATCAATACAAACCAAAATATAAGCATATCCAAATGAAGGTGGGAAAGGTCCCATGAAGTCTATGCCCCAACAATCAAATATTTCAATCTCTAAAATGGGGTTCAGGGGCATCATGTTACGCTTAGTAATACCCCCTAATTGTTGGCATGCAGCACAAGTCTTGCAATAATGAAATGTGTCTTTAAACATAGATGGCCAATAAAAGCCACATTGCGAGATTTTTACCACAGTTTTGTTCGCTGAAAAGTGTCCACCACATACTCCATCATGGCAAAATTGTATCACACTGGTTATTTCATGATCAGGAATGCATCTCCTAATAATTTGGTCACTACAATATTTATATAAGTACGGATCATCAAAGAAGAAATATTTTACCTCGTACTTGAACCGTTTAAAATCTTGAAGAGACCAAGTGTCAGGGGTCTTACCAGTTACCAGATAATTAACGATATCAGCATACCATGGAGAGGTGGAGACGCTAAAAAGATGCTCGTCAGGGAAGGAGTCCTTCAAAGGCACATCTGCTGAATCAAGGCCTACTGTCAAACGTGATAAATGGTCAGCTACTAGATTCTCCACGCCTTTCTTATCTTTGATTGTGACATTGAACTCCTGCAGCAATAAAATCCATCGTATCAATCGAGGCTTAGCATCTTTTTTAGACAATAAATATTTTAAAGCAGAGTGATCAGTATATATCAAAATTGGTGATCCCAGAATATAGCTCCTGAATTTTTCCAACGCAAAGACTACTGCCAGCAACTCCTTCTCTGTTGTTGTATAATTCCTTTGAGCGTCATTTAATGTCTTGCTAGCGTAGTAAATCACCACTGGAACTTTGTCTTTTCTTTGACCTAGGACTGCACCAACTGAGTAATTGCTTGCGTCACACATTATTTCAAATGGTAGGGACCAGTCTGGCACCTGCAAAATAGGAGCAGAAATCAGCAACTTCTTTAAAGTTTCAAAAGAAAGTTGACACTCAGGTGTCCAAATAAAGTCCACATTTAAAGTAAGTAAGTTGCAAAGAGGGCGAGATATAGCGCTAAAATCTTTGATGAACCGCCTATAAAATCCTGCATGTCCCAAAAATGATCTAATGTCCTTCACGCATTTAGGACTTGGTAGCTTCTCAATTACTGCTACCTTGGCTCTGTCTACCTGTATACCATCTTTAGAAACCAGGTGACCTAGGACAAGTCCCTCTGTGGTCATAAAATGACACTTCTCCCAATTCAATAGGAGGTTCTTTTCAATGCACCTGTCAAGAACAAGAGCCAAGTTAGCCAAACAATCATGAAAAGAGCTACCATATACTGAAAAATCATCCATAAATACCTCAACGATTTTCTCAACCATATCATCAAAAATACTGAGCATGCATCGCTGAAAAGTAGCTGGAGCATTACATAAACCAAACGGCATTCTTTTAAATGCAAAAGTACCAAAGGGACAGGTAAAAGTGGTCTTTTCCTAGTCCTCAGGTGCAATCTCAATCTGATAATAACCTGAATAACCGTCTAGAAAGTAATAATATTCATGTCCAGCTACCCTCTCTAAAATTTGGTCAAGAAATGGAAGAGGGAAATGATCTTTTCTAGTTCTAGAATTCAACTTCCTATAGTCTATGCACATCCTCCAACCTGTGGTGGCTCTAACTGGGATAAGCTCATTATTCTCATTTTTAACCACGGTGAGGCCAGACTTTTTAGGAACAACCTGTGTAGGGCTAACCCACTTGCTGTCAGAAATAGGATAAATAATGCCTGCATCCAATAATTTTAAAACCTCGCCTTTCACCACTTCTTTTAATGTTGGATTTAACCTACGTTGCATTTCTCTAGTGGGTTTGGCGTCATCCTCTAAATAAATGTGATGCATGCATACAATAGGGCTTATACCTTTAATGTCAGCAATGGACCAACCAATAGCACCTCTATGTTTCCTCAACACATCAAGTAAAGAGCTTTCCTGTTCTAAAGAAAGTTTAGAAGATATTACCACAGGGAAGCTGTTTTCATCGCCAAGAAAAGCATACTTAAGATAGTCAGGAAGTGGCTTCAACTCTGGCTTTGGATCCTCCACCTCAGATGAAATTTGAATTGATGCATTAGGTGGCAAAGCCTCGAACCTAGGCTCCCATACCGCATTAAGCTCCTTCACGTTCTCCTGCACAAAAGATGTGTCATCAGAATCACCAATAAAAGTCTCAACAATAGAAGCATCATCAGAAAATTCAGAACAAATATAATCATCCACCAACGAATCAATCATATGCACCCTCTCAATCTCATCATCCACATGTGGCAACTTGCAAGTATTGAAAATATTCAAGTCCAAAGTCATGTTGCCAAAAGTTAGTTTCAGTTGACCATCTCTACAATTTATTAAAGCATTGCATGTCGCTAGGAATGGTCTACCTAGGATGATAGGAGTAGCATTGGCAGTTTGGGGTCACTGGATGTCTAGAACTATAAAGTCCGCGGGGTAGTAAAATTTGTCCACCTGAACGAGGACATCCTCAATGCATCCCTTTGGAACTTTAATAGACCTATCAGCTAGTTGCAATATAACAGATGTAGGCTTTAGCTGTCCTAACCCAAGCTGCACAAAAATAGGATATGGCAATATATTGACACTAGATCCTAAATCCAATAAAGCATTTCCAATTTTCTTAGTGCCAATGGTGCAAGTGATGGTGGGTGATCCAGGGTCTCTAAATTTAGGTGGTGTATTTTGTTGCACAATAGAGCTAACCTGTTCAGTCAAGAATGCTTTCTTTTTCACATTTAACTTTCTTTTAACAGTGCACAAATCTTTCAGAAATTTAGCATAGGCAGGTATTTGATTAATAGCATCAAGCAATGGAATATTGATCTGGCACTTCTGAAAAATTTCTCGAATCTCAGTTTGATACTTATCTTTGCTTTTCTGAAGTAGCCGATGAGGGTAGGGTGCTGCAGGTACATATGCTGCGGGTTCCTTCTCTTTAATGACGCTTTTGCTCACACCCACGTCCGTGCTCTCTTCCTGCACCTCCTCTTGTTCTTTGATTCCCTCTTCTTGGATCTGAATTTCCTCTTCCTGCTCAGCTTGTTTGCTCGGTGGATCAGGCTTCTGAATCTCTTTTCCACTCCTCAAAGTGGACACCGCTTGGCAAGGCTTCATATTATTTCCTGCAGAAGAAGAAGAGCCCATATTAGGATTTGGAATTGACTGAGATGGAAGCTTACCTTTTTCTAATGTCGCTGTAAGCCTCGCCAAGCTCTCGCTCATCTGCTGATTCTGAGTCTGCTGAGCCTGAAATTGAGCCTGTTGCTGCTGCATCTGAGCTTGTTGCAATTGGATAAGTTGCTGAAGCGCATCGCCAAATGGTTGCATCTGCTGTTGTTGCACTGGCTCATGGTCCCTCCTCTGGTTCCCACCTTGATAATTGTTGTTGTTGTTGTATTGAGGTTGTCAAAACGGAGGGGGAGCCTGCTGCTGCTGAGTTTGCTGATTGGGGCCCCAGTTCAAGTTTGGATTGTTGCGCCACCCCTTGTTGGAATTGAAGTTCTGGTAGTTCGAAGAAACTTGATTCACCCCAGTAGGATTTCCTAACATGCTCTTTAAGGCTGGAAGTGTAGGACAAGCACTAGTGTCGTGGCCACCAACATCGCAAAGTGCGCAAATCTGCTCTATCTCGACTGCCTTGGCCTCTTTCAGATTCATGGCGTGAAGCTTGTTTGAGATCATGGCCTCCATCTTTGCCTCCAACGCATCCTCTTGCTTCAAATTATAAACTAGTCCTCGCGTAGGCTGGGATGGTGCAGAATGGCCTCCTCTCTCGTAGTCTGAAGTGGTGTCCCATGTCTGCGCATTTTCTGCTATATCCTCCAGGTACGTCCAAGCTTCGTCTGGCTCTTTATCAAAGAATCCTCCATTGCACATCATCTCTACAAATTGCTTCATTTGCGGCTGCAGTCCATCGTAGAAGAAGCCAATAATCCTGCTTTTGTCGAAGACATTGTGCGGACAAGCGAGCAGCAACTCATTGAACCTTTCAAATGCCTGGTAAAATGTTTCCTCGCTTTTCTGGGCAAAGTTCATAATCTGCCGCTTCAGTCCCTGTGTCCTGTGAATAGGAAAAAACTTCTTTAGAAATTCAGCCTGCAAATCAATCCATGTAGTAATAGAACGAGATGGCAATGCATTCAACCAATTCTTAGCTTTGTCTTTCAATGAAAATGGGAACAGTTTAAGATATATCGTGTCCTCGCTAGTTTTCCCATCAAAGCATGTCAAGCAAACCTCCTCAAATCCTTTAATATGAAGATACGGATTTTCCTTGTCTAACCCATGAAAGGTGGGTAAGAGTTGGATCACCCCAGGTTTAAAATTGAAAGAATTTGCATCGGCGGGTAAAACAAAGCATGAAGCAGTGCTAGTCCTAGTGGGTCGAAGTAAATCTTTTAAAGTCCTAGGCACTCCAGGTTGCACATTATTCTCGTTATTGTTGCTAAAATTTTCATCCATATTATTATTAGCCATATCAAAACGTCGAGTCAACCTATGTGTCCTAGGAGTCCTATGCCACATACACTAGCACAAATATCTCTTTTTTTTATTAAAGCAAACAAAAGTTATATACAATAAAGTGGAAAGATCTCACCGAAGGTCCTCTGAATGAAATAAACCGTAGTACCAAACCGTTCTCCCCGGCAACGGCGCCAAAAACTTGGTGGGCTCCGAAAGGTGCTTCTCTCAAGCGCAAGAGTCCGTTCAAGTAGTAAAATCTGGGAGTCCAGATGTCGAATCCTCGGGAGAATCTGTTGAAACCACAAGTCTAAGTCAAATAGAGTAACTACGAATAAAATCTAAACACTTTAATAGCGATGGTGAAAGTGATATAAAAAGTGTGTGGTGATGGGATTGTTACGTGCGATCAATGCAAACAACGAATTCTAGTTTGTGAAAAATAGATGTAAAAGGCATGTACATGGCATGTGTTCATTAGGATCAGCGAATCGTAAGCTTTGGTTGATCAAATATAACACAACGAAACCTCCTTTTGGGAGCGAATCGTCGGAAGATATCCTTTTGGGAGTTAACGCATCAATTCTAATAGAATATCGCTAAAGTTGTAAACGTATATACGAAGTATGAAGCTCTCTTTTGGAGAGATCAAATCTCACCCTTGTGGGGTGATCATCTACTAGAACAATTCTTTTGGAATACGAAATAGTAGATTTAAGAGCGACGATTAAAACTTTAGCAAATATAGCGATTAAGCGCAATAATACAACCAAAGAATACGATTCACATCACCTAATTAATCCATACCATGCACATAAAATATTTAGCTACTCATGGTGCAGAAATAAACAATTTTCAGATCAGAATTCATAGGTTTAATAGCAAAATACGGAAGTTTAGAGGCAAAATACAAGCTAAAACACCCAAATACAAGCTAAAGTTGAAGAGAATATCACCAAATCTCTCTGAAAAGTCTTCAAAACTCTCTGGAAATTAGAAACTAGGCTCTGGAAATTTACAGAATTTTTGCAGAAGAAAATACGGCTCCTAAGTGCTCCAATACGCCAATTATACGCCCAAAAACCCTAGAATACGCTTAAATAATAAGATTGCGGGTTTATTGGGCTTAACGGGTTCAAACCCGCACAGTAATCGCACCCGAATTGATCGCAGCCGTAGATCTGGAGCGGGGCATTTTGTGGCCGTCGATCGCAGCGGGATCGCACGACAACGCGCCACGTGTCCGCCCAAAGCGGATCCTCTCGCATCCGCTTGCAATCGAATCCGAGTTTCGTTCGGATTAATCGGTGGCCGTTGGATTTCAGATCGAACGGGTGATAATCGGCCACGTCGCCATAAGGAAGCTGCGCTCTTCGCGTTCGGGCGGGAGAGATACGGACCGTCGGATAGAGCGGGGGCGTACCAAGATTGCTCCACGTGTCCTGCTGGATTGAAGTCGGAACGCGAATTCGCCTCGTGTGTGAGCCGTTGGATGAGGATCTCGCGGCTGAGAAAGAGCCGCGTCGTCCGCTGTTAAGCGCTTCGGGGTGAGTCGCGTTCAGCCGTTAGATCAGAGCCGCAAGCGTCTGATGGTTGCCACGTCGCCCAGAGTTTCGTCCTCTCAATTCAAAACGCGGAAGCTCTGGCGTCCGTTGGATCGTGATCGGTCGGATAATAGCAAGCCACGTCGCCCGGTATTGCTTGTCGAAGCAGCGCCGTTGGATGAAGTGCGAACGGTCTGGATCTTGCCACGTGGTAGCGTATGAGCGTATTTCAGCCGTATATTCGTATTTTCTTCATTTAAAATGTATTCTGCATTCAAAAATTCACAGTAATTAGCACAGATCTCAGAAAAATACAAATAAATAGTCGTTGGAATCGTGAGATCGAGACCAAGCTATGAAAAATATAAAATGTGCAGAATTACATCGTTAAATGCTGTTTTGTGCTCAAATAGTGTGTTTTCTCTAATAAATAGATGTGTAGAAAATACGTATGTAATAGAGACCAATCTAGAATCACATGAGCACAAAATAGGGCTAAATGAGGGGTTAAATACGCAATATTGAACCCAAATCACTCTCCACGTTCAGTCGCTCCGTGTTGAAGTGACGCATGAAGTGCCTCAGGGATTCTCCGGGACCCTGCACCACATTGAATAGGAGTTCTGAGTCCGGCTTTACCAGTCGCCCGGCCATGAATTGCTTGCAGAACAACTGGGTGAGCTCCTTGAAGCTATCAATAGAGCGGTTGGGCAAGCTGTGGTACCAAGTCCTCGCTGCTTTCCGGAGGGTGGAATAGAAACCCCTGCAGAGCAGGGTATCGTCGGCCCCTGGAACGCCATGACCCCCTCGTAATCCATCACGTGGTCCACGGGATCACCCGTGATGTCATACTTCTCTAACGTCGACACCTTGAAACTTGAGGGCACCTGCGCCTCGGTTATCCTCTGGGTTAGGGGGCATCGGTCGCCATTAACGCCCCCCCCCCCCCCCCCCCCCGGCTTCCCTCCTTCGCTTACCTCTTGGTCGTCCGGTCACGATGGGGGGGTAGGTTCATGCTTGGCTGTCCCTCGTGTCCCCGCCAAACTGGGAGCGGGGCTCGATCGGTGCGCATCCCCTTTCTCGCTTCGGTTCTCTCGCTTGTCCCGCTTCAGTCAGTGGGTACTTCCGCTCCGCTGGGACCGATCCCCCAATACCCGGCGATCATCCTATCGGTACTTGGACGAGCCTGGTCATCTGGACGAGGTGGTCATCGACTTGTCCTATGTTTGCTCGAAGCCCCTTCTGTTTCCCTCGTGAAACGAGGTGGGAGTGGGGGACCGCGCTGGGTTGAAGCCCGGCATGGTGAATCACCGCTCCAGGTTGGGCACCCCGTTCCCGTGGTCGGTGACTACAGCGGACCGCATGGGTTGGTGATCCCCTCCCCAACGGTGGGCTTCACCCACCCCATCTCCCTGGATGGGCGTGTTGCTGACGAGTTGTTGAATTGTTGCGACCAACGTCTGGATGTTAGCGTTGGTCTCCTGGGTGAAGATGCGGAGCTGTTCCTTGGTGACCGATCGGGATTCGCCTGTTCCCTCGGTGGTGTGACTGTGCTGGTTTTTGGGGGGGAATGTAATCTCCTTCCTCTTGGATGGGGGGCATGCACCCCGCGCCATTGCAGATTCGTTCCATTTCGGTGGTTCGATGTGGGCTTACTTCATTTCCCACAGACGACGCCAGATGTTTAAGGGTGTTTTCTCACCACTGGATCGTTGACCGAGGACTGTACGGTCAACATGGTCAAGGGGTCGGTTGAGATCCCTTGGGCACGCCAAGCACATGTGCACTCAGTGTGGGTCAGAGATGGAGTCAAGGTCGAGCGTGAGATTTGGGTAGAGTGTCGGTCCTCGGCTGAAGCAGAGCGGAGGGGAAGCCTCGGCTCTGCGAGATGGGCTCGGCCTTGGTTGGACATGCATCGAGGGGTAGCCTCGGTGCTTTGTTTACTGCTCGGTCTTCGGTCGGTAGCCACGCCCGCTAGCGACGGGGGTGATCGTCTGGCACTGAGGTGTAGCCTCGACGCCTTGGTCAGCTTCTTCCTGGATAGACGAGAAACTCGTCAAGGGGGCCGGACCTTGGTTCTGGCTGAATCCCCTCCGATGCGTAAGTCAGATCAAGGTCTAAAGAGTACTCGACTTGGTAGATATGACTCGAGAGGAGATCGATACGCTGACCCTCGGCACGAGCAGAGGGAGGGAAAGAAATGGTGGAAACCAAAGTCGTTGATGGAATACCTCAGATCTGGATACCTGGGGTTCGATCCCCTTGGTGGTTGCTCCCGCTACCCTCTTATAGGGTCCGTGCCCCGATTGCCCCCGATCCACGTCCTTCGTCCGCCCCCACTCACGCCCCCGTGATCCGCCTTCTTCAAGGTGCCTGCATGCGTCGTGGGGAGTGTTGATTAACGGACCCCTTAATGGTCATTAAGGAGCCGTGGATTCAGGGGAACGACCGTCTCGGAGGAGTACGAGTTGATCGTGCATCCTCTGGGCTAGTCCGGCCCGACATATGGTTTTATTCATAGGCCTCGTTGGTGGGGCCCAGTCTCACTAGTGGGCTTCTCGTTCATGGCTGGGTCTCGAGTCTCTGTTTCTTGGGCTTCTCCAAAATAGGCGTATCAACGTATATCACCAAGTCTGCGTATACACCACAATAGACAACCACAATATACTCATATACCAAGAGTATGCCAACTCATATATGAGTGGTACACATGGATCCTTGGATCCACACACAGACTATATATATCACTATATATTATATATATATATATATATATATATATATATATATATATATATATATATAGAAAGGTTAGCATTAGATTTATTGAGGAAGTGTACAGTATACAACAATAGGACTTCTAGGCAAGTGGTTTTAATAGAGAAAGGATAGGGCACAAGCGCCGTCACTCTCCACTATTAATCCCACATCCTAAAAGTCACTATTCAAAGGTATAATACAATAAAAATTACATGTACAAATCACAAAGCCAAAAATCAACCCATATCTCTGAATTCCCAATTGCCAAATGCAATAGATTCCTCAGCAGTTGATGGTTCTAGATCATGAAGAGCTATTCTGATATCGGTTGCAATCCCCTCAAAGACAATGGTATTGATTCTTTTCTCTCCTTCAAAGATGCATCTGTTCCTTTCTTTCCAAATGTGCCACACCGAGGCTGCAAGAGCAATCTTTGCCAGCTTGTCCATAGGACTCTTTCCTCCAAATTTGGAGAGGTAGAAATTACCAATTTCCTGCAGGCTCGAATTTATCTGGGATGATACACGTAGCTTAAGCAGTGATCTGCGTAAAATATAGTTAGAATAGGTGCATTCAAAAAATAGATGCTCAATGTTTTCCTCTTTGGTACCATCGCACAATACACAATGAATAGGAGAATTAAATCCCCATCTGCGAATCACATCCCTAGTCATCAATTTTCCTTTGAATGCTCGAAGTAAAGTTAAAGATAGTTTCGGAGTGTGATTTTTATACCAAATTAATTTGTGGTATGGGAAAGGACTACCTCGACGACGTACCCCATCCCATGCTTGTCTGAAACTGAAGTCATCTCCTGGGACCCATTCCCAACTGTCTGCACCCGGTTTCAGCCGCTGATGTTGCAACAATGCCCGAACCGGATCAATGCTACTGTCCGACGTCCAAGCTCCCTCATGCTAGTAATCACGCACACTTTTAGTTTCAGCTCCCTGAGGAATATCGCAGATATTGCATAAAGGCCCATCAACCAGCCACGGGTCTAACCAGAACAAAGTCCCACTACCGTCTCGGACACGCCTACGGATCAGGTTCTGAGAAATTGAGCGAGCTCGAAGCAAGCGCTTCCAAGTACCAGATTGCGCAACCCCCCTTTTTGCCACAAAGAAGCCAACATCAGCCCCATATCTTGCCCCCATGTGTTTAGCCCATATACTATCTGATGTGAGGTAATTCCAAGTTAATTTCAAGCCCGCCGCATCATTTAATTCCTCCAGCAGCCTGATCCCAACTCCCCCCTCCTTTTTAGGCTTACAGAGGTCTTCCCATGCCCAAGCTCTGGAAGATCCAAGGATGAACCGTCTACACATAGATGAGATGGTTCAGATAATACTGAAGGGTATATGGAATGCATGCATCCAAAAAGCTACAATACTGTAGATAACGGTTCTAACCAATTCAATACGGCCAGCTATAGATAGTAAAGATGAACTCCAACCCAGCATCCTCTTCTTACACTTGTCAACCAACCTGGCAAAGTTTGCAGCTTTAGGATATTTAGAAGATAGCGGCAGTCCAAGGTAGGTAGATATTGATGTAGAAATCTTGATTCCCAATATATCTGCCAACTCGTTTCTATTTTTCGTCCCCTTGCTAAACAAGCTCACACTCTTGTCCCAATTTATCTGAAGCCCAGTATAGGTATAAAAATCCCCCATCAACTTCCTGATGCCTAAAAAAGAGATCTTATTTGCCCGGCAGAAAACCTGCAGGTCGTCTGCGAACAAAAGATGTGATATGGAACAAGTGCGCCTCATAGGTTGGATGTACCCCAAATTAGTAGCCTTGGTAATCAAAATAGAGAAAACCTCCATAACAATGACAAATAAATAAGGGGAGAGAGGGTCACCTTGTCTAATGCCTCTATTGCCTTTGAAATAACCATGTGGAGTCCCATTAATAATAACAGAAAAAGTTGGCGACGAAATGCACTCATTAATCCATCCCACAAAATTATCTGGGAATCCCATTTGCTATAAGAAGTAGAAAATAAACTCCCGATTGACACTATCGAAAGCTTTCCTCAGGTCTAGCTTCAAACAAGCTCTACCTCCCATAGGGTTGCTAAAGTCTCTGATCTGCTCATGGGCAAGGAGAGTGCAATCTGACAGAAGCCTCCCTTTGAGGAAAGCCGCCTGATTAGGTGAAATAAGATCATGAATCACCATTTTAAACCTGTTGCATAATATTTTGCTGATGATTTTATAGAGTACATTGCAGCATGCGATAGGCCTGTAATCACCCAACGACGAGGCATTGTCGTTCTTTGGTACCAGGGTAAGGAAGGTATGATTGACAATTCGGAGGAGAGACCCAGATCTAAAAAAGGATTTAATGGCTGAAATTACCTCATCTCCAATTAGGGCCGATTTTTGCTGAAAGAAAAAACCATTGTAACCATCTGGACCGGGTGACTTATCCGCCCCAATTTGAAAAACTGAAGTCTTAATCTCCTCATCAGATAGTCTCCTGCCTAACCATGCTGAAGAACCAGGGGTTAAAATACGCTTTGGAACAAGTTTTTGGAAGGTAGTGCTGTAATGATCCTGATTATATAAATATTCAAAGAAGTCGGGGGCTTTCTTTATCAGGTCATCATATACCTTATTTCGGCCACCATGCTTGTCTACAAGATGAATGAGGTTGTTTCGTGAAATCCTTGCCTTCATCGCTGTGTAGAAGTACTTGGTATTCCTATCACCAAGAGTTAACCAATCCTGACGACTTTTTTGCCGATACATATCTTCCTCCAATTTCATAGCATTAATAAGGTCTTTCATATGTTGCTTCTCTTTTTGCTGGAGAGAGATGGACGAATGAAGACCAGGATCATTGCGGACATCCTCCAAGTCCTTCCTATATTTCTTCACCAAATTACCTGCATGATATTCGCTAGCCCAAGCACGAAGAACAGGTTTCAATCTTTTTAATTTTTGAGTCAGCTTATACATAGGCGTCCCCTTCTCTTATACATTCCAACAAGAGTCAATAGTATTTTTATAACCTGGGCATTGGATCCAGTAGTTAAAAAACTTGAAAGGCTTGGGGGCAGAAGGTACTTGGCTATGAAGGTACATAATCATACGGGAGTGATCGCTAGTCAGAGGATCCAGATAATCAGTAAAAGTCTCTGGAAGCAAATGAATCCAGCTTGGAGAACAAAAAAACCCGATCTAGCTGTGCGGAGATCCGTTCGACTCCAATACGATTATTACACCAGCTCAAATTATTTCCCATGATCTTCAGCTCCTGAAGGGAGCAATTGCAGATGCAATTACTAAAATCCTGGACCATAGACTCCTCCAGTTTTCTACCACCAACCTTATCCTTGGTGAAGAGGACACTATTGAAGTCACTACCCACCAGCAAGGCGGCACTACCAATCAAGGCCATGTCCATCTCAATGCTCTTCCACAAATCCATCCTCTCCAACATCGTGTTTCGAGCATATACACCTGTGATAGTACAAGAAAACCCCCCCACATTTGTACAAGAGACCGAAATGTGTTGGTCTGAGTTAGATAAGAGTGCAGTCTTCCAAATGGAGGGATTAAATCCCATGATGATACGCCCTCCAGGGGCAAATGCAGAGTTATCCAAAGAGATCCAATCCTTTTGGATACCCGATTTATTGTAGGACAAAGGAGCCTTGACCTTGGTCTCCAAAAGAATAATAGCAGATGGATTTATTAATGTTAAGCTGTTCCGCAGGTCCCGCCTACGAACCTGGTTATTAAGCCCCCTGGTATTCCAATATAAGATTGTCATTGATCAAAATGAGGTTGGTGTCGCTCCTGGCCACAGATATTCAGCATTGCCTGAGACCTAGTACTTCTCCTCCCTGCAGCCGAACCACCAGGACCAATTTTCTTCTTCCCAACTTTAATATCCTCCTTACGCCTCATCTGCTCTTCCACCTCTACCTCCCATTCCGGATTGTCCATAGCCACTCCTTCAGGCAATCTGTCAATATCCTCCTCCTGTTCATCTAGCAGTGTTGGAATAGTATGCTGGTGTGAGGCCATAGAGGTAGAGCCTTTATCTAGGCTTGCTGGTAATGGGCCCTCATCCGAGCTCACATATTAAATAAACAAGTGTGCTCCCTGGCCGTCAGGTATAGCACTAGCAGAGGTTGTTTGATCACGCAAGAGTACCTGCGCAATTGGAGAGCCTACCACATTAATCAAACTAGGCTCAGGACAAACGCCAGCTCCCTCTCCCGAGGGGGGTAAGCTATTTCCTTCTCCCAAATGAGTTTCGCATCCTGTAAGGTCTGTCACTGGGTTCGAAATACTAGAGTCCATAGTTGCCATCCCAGGGTCCCTCGCTATAGTAGGAGTACCTATCCCATCTTGCCCCTTCAGGATAACAGGGTCCCCAAGGACTTGTTCATTGCTATTGTCCTTTGTAACCGTAGTAGGAGGCGTCTCAATATGAGTGATAGCAGGCCCTTGATTCATTTCGGTCTCGAGTACTTGGATTGAAGGGAGCTTGTTCTTGGTGGGGCACTGATCATCAGTGTGCCCGAAACAGACGCAGCGGCTGCATCGAGGGGGTTCTCCTTCGAACTTGCTTTCAATAGTTACAATCATACCATCATCCATCTCTACTTCAAAAGATGAAGGCAGGGGTTTAGATGCATCAATTTCGATCAGGCAACGAGCATAAGAGATTCGCTCTAAGTAAGCAGTGGCTCGATCCAGGCACATAGGTGTTCCCAAAACCGAAGCAATGATATTCAGGCCCTCCAAGTTCCACATATAGAGAGGCACCCCATGCAGCTGCACCCAGACAGGGATAGAGGACAAAATGTCACGGTCATGTTTCATATCAAGGGACCAGCGCTTGAGCACCACCAGCCGTCCATCAAAGAGCCAAGGACCACCAGAGAGGATCCTATTACATTCCTCCTGGGATTCAAATCTAAAATAAAAGAAACTGTTCTCCTTGCTGTATATTTGGACCCTCTTCTTAGGCTTCCACAATCTCTCCACCCAAGCCGCTATTTGCCCGTAATACGGTATATCTCCCAAAATGTAACCCACAATAGTATTCTTCCAAGAATCTGCACCTCGTTGGACTAGTCCACTTGGAAACCTAGCACATATAGTTCCATCCTCCCGAACCTTAGGGGGGACGTGAGACATACCAAGAGCCGCCCCATAAGTGCTAGGTTACATCTCAATCAATACATATACTTATATCACTCTATTGCACTTATATCACATACCAAGAGCCGCCCCATATATATATACATACTTACTACTTACATCTCAAACAATACAATCACTCTATTGCACTTATATCTGATAGTGCAATCATATATTGACACATATACTTATAATATCACATACCAACATATAGTCACACAATTAGCTAAGGTAGTAGTATATTCATATGTAGGTAGCTATAAATACACACATAAGTATGGCACACAGATACATTCGACAACGAACATACAATACTTGTATATCCATTCAGTCACATAACCACATATACATATAATTATTCTATATATACATTCATACACTCTTATGCATCCAAATGTACTTCCGCCCAGACGTACAAGTAACCTCTATATACCAACACATTAATCATGAATTTTATTTATACACTAATATTTATACACCCAAATATTTTATATATTTAAACATCCATTAGATATCCTTATACAAATTATCTCTTTACCTCCCTTAAATATATAATTCAGTATCTATATCTATAACTACACATAAAATCATATAGTCATCCACATACACTTAATGTAGGTAAAACATATATTAGCACATGTTTATATACGACACCCAATACTTCATTACATAGATAGTATGCCTTACACTTAGATTTACACATCCTATATTATTTACTCCTCAATTCATATAAATATCATTTCCATACATACACCTCATAGTTCGTCTATATACGAACACTTACAATATGGCTTATAAGGATACACACAAATAGTCATACGAGTATCTTGAATGTAGCATTCATCCAGGCATAGTTATAGATGTATGCCTATGGGAATACATGCCAATATACTTATAATTCTTATATATATATATGCGAACACATAACCACCCACACATACTAATATAGTCTATCTATGAACACATACCAATGTACTTTACTAGCTCTCTTACTAATGCTTCCATACTAGAGTTATACCTACTTTACCAATGAATACATTCTAACTACACTTATAAATGCCGAGGTATAACCCAAAGGTGACAATCTGTCCACTTAGGACTAAGTCCATTTTTTTGGCATTCAAAAACTAGGGCTCTTTACTACTGATGGTTCATCTAAGATTTTAAGGCCTCTACCCACCTTAAGATACGACTACTCCTATGGAGCATTAGACATACTATCCTTACGCACGCCGCAGTGTGGAGACCTGCATGGGCCACCAAATGTAACGACCCGATCTCCAGGATACCTGAAAAGTACGAATCCGTCCCAAGTATTCCTAGATCAACGAGTGTTACGTAGAAAGAGAGAAAGGAAGAGAACAAAAGAATACTGCAGGTAATATGCACGTGCTGGGAAGTATAAGTAAAACTCCATCACAGATAAAAACACTGAGAAAATAACAAAAGTATAATACTCCATTTTATTGATACATTGATACATCTTATACATACACCAACATCTTCACTTTCACAACTCTAAGTACATAAATGCAAAAAGAGAATTTTGGGTTGGTCATCATCTCTTTTGTCTACTGCGGGTAGGATTGAATTGGTTCGTTCGGTTATCTATGTGATGGTGTCCTTTTGGATGCAGGTCTATTGCATTCCCCCTTCGGTCATTCGTGCCATCACTGCTGCATGTAGGAAATTCATTTGGGGGAAATTAAACATCTGGGCATGGAAGGATTTTTGCGTTCCAAAGAGAGAAGGGGGTGTTGGGCTAAGATTGCTATCTGACTTGAATGTGGCATCTGGTGTTCGTCTGACATGGAGGCTTCTTGCCATTAATGGAGTTTGGGCTCAGTTCATGAGGAAAAAGTATGATATTGCTAATACAAGTCTTTTCTCTACGAAAGCTAAACCAACCCAATCAGGAACTTGGAAGTTCATTCTCAAATCCCGTAATTCGTCCCAAAAGCTAATTAAGTGTATTGTGAATGATGGCACCTCTACATCATTTTGGTATGACAATTGGCACCCTAATGGGCCATTATTCTTGATTCATCCCCCGCCCCTGGTACAGAACGTTTGACTGTTAGTGATTATTGGACACCTAATGGTTGGAGTGCTCATTTAAGTATTCAACAGCTTATACCCATACTCATGCATATTTCCCTTGGCCCAGGTCATGATGAATGGAAATGGGAACAGGGGGCGGGTTTCTCTCTACGTGCAGCTTGGAATGGCTCACACAACCAGGGGCAATTGTTTAAACATCATGATGTTGTTTGGTTTAAACACCACATACCAAAAATGTCCCTGTGTTTATTGCGTGCTCTTAGAGACAAATTGACAACCCGTGACCGGCTCTTCTCCTAGGGTATTATCACAGACCGCAGGTGTGTCCTTTGCAATAAAGAAGATGAGAGCACCTCTCATCTCTTCTTCAATTGTGCATACTCCAGATATTTTCTAATCAGAAGTCTTTTAAAATTGGGTTACAAGGGTCATGTCCCGTCCAACCTCTCTAGTGCATGTGATCTTCTCCTAAATAGATATAACATATCAGATCCGGTTGGGATCCTAGCCAAATCTGCAATGGCATCTATGGTATGGCACATATGGAAGCAGCGCAACAAGAGAATTTTTGATGGACTCCAACTAAGGAAAACAAATTTGTTTGAGGATATTGCAGCAGATGTTCTAATCTCTCTTCGCAAGATGGACTTTACGCAAGTCACAGATATAGTCCCCTTCTCCAACTGGGGAATCATTGATGCTGGATAGTTTGTCCAAATTTATTTGATGTATCAGTCCAATGGATGTATTGTTCTAATGTCTGGCAATAATAGTTGCTGGTAATTTGTAGTGGGTGACGACGCTTGTGTCCTATCCTCACTCTTTTACTATCTCTATCTCTTGCTAGCATCGATTTTTTGTACATTGTATAGCTATTAATAAAGATTGTCACTTACCTGCCAAAAAAGTACAAAGGTCCACCCAAAAAGAAACACAAAAAGCACAAGTCTCTCATCATAACCCTCACCACCCAATACTACAACTGATCACCAATTCCGAAGCTCCAGCTGCTATCTCCAACCTCCAACTCACATGACATGAAAGTCAACGGGAGACACGTCAACGCGTGACCCAGTAGAAATTCCTAACACTCTAGTAGGACCCAGTTTTAGAACTGTTCTATCTATCTAGTAGGGTGGTCTAACAAGTAAGGTTCATGGTACATAAAAGTAATCACGTTCCAACATGCGAACCTAGTTATGAGAACTTGCAAAACATGCATATGAAACCATATTATGAAATGCAGATATTGAAAGAAAGCATAAGAACATGTTACTATGGGACAACAACATTAAAGAAAACAAAAATAATGAGACATGAGATAACAACATTTATTTTTTTGAAGGGTAATTGATTTCATAAGTAAAGTCAAAAGATACAATCAGCTAGATAGAATTTAGGAAACATGTGGACTAGGGGAAAAGAGTGAAGACACCCAAAAACCTAGGCCCATAGCATCCCAAAACAAGTAAAAAAACCAAATACGACCCATACATACCATCAGACCAACCAACCACTAGGACATAAGTGATAATCCCAGATCAGGTCGTGTACTCGCGCCAAACTCATCCCACCTTGACCAGTGAACTCCATCTAGGAGGAAGTGACACCTGGAACTTCTTCTTCACAGAAGCAGTAACCTGTTTCTCCCATTCGGGATTGTCGGTGACAAGGGAAAAAGGTGGAATGTCATCTTCATTGTGGCAGTCGTCTTCGAGGAGCGATGGAGTAAAATGAGCAATCCCATGTGTCTCCAGAGGAGCTGGACGAGAGGGTGTTGCCATTGCAGCACGAAAATAGTCACCAGTAGTAGATGTCATCTCCCCAACATCATCCCCGATAAGGGGAGCCGAAGAACTAGCTTCCCCAGACGAGAGCTTAGGCCAGTGCTTGGCACACATATCTTCTACCTCATCATAATCAGATAGCAACTCAACCCCACAGTCAACACCTATACCATTGTCTCTAGTCATCTCAGGGCCAATAGGCATAGGATCAACCACACAAGTATCAGTGACAAGACCACCATCACCCGTGTAAACCGTGTTGGAGATAACAACATTTATAAATTGAAGACAATTACTATAAGTTGTTGATTCACATATTTGGAACCTGTGTAAACCGTAGGACGCTAAGGAGGTTGGACTTCACCCAGGGTGGGTGAAAAAGTGATACCCACCAACCAGCAACACAAGCACCGGAGGGGGCCTCTCGCAACTCCGTACCCGAACGGGGCAAGGTACTGGAGCAAGACCAGCTCGGTTTTTCTGTGGAAAACGGAGAAACCCATCAATTACCAGACATGGTGCGACACGGGCACACCACCGGCCTCTCCAACGCTAGTCAACTCCCCCTTACGGGAGTGACGTGGCGAGTGAGAAAATAATACTACGGTCTGCTCCTTAACACCTATAGTTTACCCATTTTCCCCCAAACCCGTGTCACCCTCCTTTAGGAGGACTGATACATTCCTCATTCTCACTCTCAGTTTATGGAATAGTTCCTCATTTATTAATTTCAGCTGTTTCAATACCGCATTCATATATTTTCGTTTCTTTCATATTCTCACCGATGTCGTGATTCAACAACGACCATCGTCTTCATCTTATTTCAACATCGCATAGTTCCATCAATTCCATTCACTTTCTTAATGAAGTTACAACACTAATATGATACACTAAACAAGATGAAACTACAACACTAGTAAATGTCTCAAGTTGACATACTCAATCAAAATAAAGCTACATGCTAGCATAATGGAAAGTAATGGCGTAATAACACAACCATATATACTAGCTTGTTGCATGTTAGTAAATGACATAAGACGTCCTTTAAACACAACATAATATACTAGCTTTTATTTGGACATATCAAACATGTTAATATGCACTTTAACTTGAACACAATTTTATTTACTACAACAAATTGGAAAGCATGTGAACATAGCTACTAATCATCACATAAATCATGACAAATAATAGCATGATAACTGAAATTGAACAAAACATAAAAGAGTAATGTATGGTATGACAATAGTGTAAAATTTGAATTTGTCTAAATGGTTACATCAGAAAGAACATCACTTTTATCCTATCTACAGTTAGAATTGGTCTCTGGTCCCTTCACGAAAGTTGTAGATATGGATGTCTTCCTTTTACTGACCAATTTTCATAAACGCAGTTGACATATGTGATTTATGGTGGATTTTCTCCTAATAGGTATAATTTCAGCATTCTGAACCAGAAACTGAGTTCAGTTCAAGTCCATTTTTCTACAAGTTACAGACAGAATTAAAATCTAAGAAAATTATGGGTTGAATATCGTGAAGTCAGCTTTCCAATGGCATCAAGATCATAATATTTTATGAAGTTTGCATGTAGTTCTACTCTTTTTACTGAAAGGTGTCAAAACTGTCTAAAAACAGACCAGTTTTAGAAACTGAATTTTTACTCTATTTTTCAATTCGAATTTGCAAAACTTGTAAAAATAAAAGTTGTTAAGGACTTCAATATGAACAACATTTATTTTTTTCATGAATTTCTACTTAGCCAATTAAGTGCAGCAACCTACCAAAGTATCAGCCAATTCTGTGTAAATTTCAGCATGAAGTTCAAAACTTAATTTCTACACAAAATCTAAAGAACTTGCTAATTAATTAAACCCTTAGTTCTAAAACTAAACCCTACTAAGGTGATAAGAATTCTACCTTGCAAGTCCTCCAAAATTTTCTCTTGCCCTTCTTAATCCTTGATGAATCTTGGGCTCATAATCTCCTTCTTCAACTTTGGCCTCCAAAAGATGGATTTTGAGATGCTTTTTGAAGGAATTTAGGTGTTAGAATGATAAGGAAAAGACATGGTTTATTGGTGGAGGAGTGGGGGTGGTGATTTAGGAGGAGGGAGGTGGTGGGATGGTGGAGAAATGGGGATGAAAGGGGGGAGAATTTTCAGCCAAAGCTGAAAATGAGATGGAGAGAGAGATTTTGGATTTCTTTTTTTTCTTCTTTTGCCATGAAAATTTTTTTCCCCAAATCCCTCTCATCCACACAATAGTCCACCCCCTTTGCCATGTGCTTTCTCTTTAATTAACAAGGTGACACATAACCATGTGAGTTGTCATGGTTAAATAATTTAGAATTTGTATTTCATGAAAAATAAAAATACATGATGAAATATCATATACACCTTGAATACATGGTATTTCATCCTAATACTCTCATTTACTAATATCAATGATGAGTTTAAAATCTTTTAAAAATAATTCATACACCAAATAATTAAAAGAAAAATACATGCATACTCCCAAAAATTCTACTCACGTATCTACGTCCAAAAATACGTACATATAAACGTATATAAGGATACGGGGTATTACACTCCATCACGATCGTGATTGTTGTACGAAGTCGGTGGAGGAACGTTGTTGTTGTTGGATGCCATAGCTTGAAACTTGTGCTCTGATACCAATTGTAAGGACCCTGCCTATGGGAAAAACACTAGAAGGGGGGTTGAAGAGTGTTTATGCAATTTAAAAAGATAGTTACACCAAATTAAATTGCTAACCAACAATTAATGCGGAATAAATGTAAACCCCAAAAAGAAACAATGCAAACGCAAGGATGTTTCAAGGGTTTGGATTATCCAAGTCACTTCCCGACTTCTTCCCGGTAATCCTACGTCCCTTCCACCCAGATACCACTGGATACTCAAGTTAGAACCCTAACTTGAGGTTTCCTTGAAAACCCACTTGTAGCAACCCTACAAGTGAAATCGAAATACACTCGATGTCCTTGACTCCCACAACTTGGGATCAAGCAAAACACTCTCACAACCAGAGAGTAAATCAAATAACGAAAGTTATGAAATATGAAATTAAGCAACACTTACAATCACCTATGCCTTGAAGTAGAACTTGAAGGAGAAGTGTGTTGTGCGTTGAAAGACTCTCTTGGAAGAGAGGAAAGCCCTTTCTCTTGACTGCACCAAATGCCTAGAAGATTTCTCTTTGGTTCTAGGTTGGAGAGCAAGAGATGAAAGGTAGGAATTCTAGGGCTTTTGGATTTTGAGAGCTTTGATCTTTAACAAATGAAAGCTTGAAGGTTTGAGCAAAAGATAATCAAATGAGTCAACCTCTCAATGGAACAGTAAAGGCTTCTTTTATAGTTTTCTCAAACCCTTCAAATAGAATTTCCAAAACCTCCTTTGAAATCCATGAAGAAAAACTCAACGGATAGAATATGTGCCTGCGACAGTCGACTGTTGAACAACTCACAGTCGACTGCTGCACAGTGACAGAGGGTAGGTGAGAATTCATAACGATAACTTACCACGTAGACAGTCGACTGGTAAGGAGTAGACAGTCGACTGTTAAACCAACAGGCGACTGTAAATCCTTAAACAGGCGACTGGCCGAAATAAGGGTAAATCAAGAAGGTCCTAGAAAATTCTGGGGATACAGGAGATACGACTGATGAAGAGAAGACAGTCAACTGAAAATCCAATAGGCGACTGTAATTCCTTCTACAGACGACTGTCACAAACCCTGACATTTTTCATAGAGTTGAGTCTTCAGAGAGGCTCAAATACAGACGACTGTTGAAGCATTGACAGTCGACTAAAGAAATAGGTTTGGGCTGAAGATAGATAGGCGACTGAGTAACAAACCACAGTCGACTGTCACTAGGACAGGCGCCTGTGAAATGCACAGCTACTGCCTGATAGAGTTAAAAGCTAAGAAGCCCAAAACTTGACTGATTAAGTTTGTGCATAACAGGCGACTTTAGAACAAAACACAGTCGCCTGTTTTAAGACAGGCGACTGTAAATCATTCAGCAGTCGACTGTTGAAATCTTGACATGCACAATCTAAATGAATTGGAGTCTAAGGAAAGTTGATCTAATGATTTCCAGAGACTGAAATGAAGATGTGTGTGTGCTCCAACATAGTTCTACTTCTAAGCTACATACTAGAAGAGAAACTAGAAAATTACATTTAAATAACTCTCTCTTCTATCCAACGCATGAGCTTGAATTCTTCTAGGAGCTTCAATCACCATCTTTGATCATTCAATCCACTTCCTTTGCTTTCAATGATCTTTGAGTGTCATACATTGCTAATTGATCTTCATGATATGTTTAGGCAATGGATTAACTGCAATTAGGGGATTAGGCACAAGTGTTTATGTTTGCTCATCAATAACACCAAGTAGGGAGAAGTCCAATACTCAACACCATAGTACCCACACACACTTCCACTACACCCACAACACCCCCACACACTTCCACCATACTGGTCGCTCCAAAATGCAACCCAAGAGCAAACCAAAAACTTGATCGGCCCCGGATACACGTCCCGGAGAACGATTGTAGTTTTACCGCAAGCGCACAGCAAAGTGGCAAGCGGGTATCGAACACGAGGAGGTGGTGTTGGTTCCAATCTATCCTAGGTTGGTTTGACTACGAAAGTTTTATTGGTGGAGATGGTTATGGTATAATGTAATGGCAATGGTGATGGATGTCGGTGTCGGAGATAGAGAAATCGGTCAAATATCAATTCAAATACAATATACTAAAAGTGTCTAGGGCTAGGGAATCCCCACTACGGACCGTCATTCGTCATTGTGAATAGTGAATCTCAATATTACTAGACTTGCGTTGAGGTGAACTAGTCGTAACTGAATAGAGAACCAAGCTCACGCTCTCGCGCTATTGCCGGTCTATAGCGAACCTAGGATAGGGCCCAATCTCTTGCAAACCCTAGCCTAAGCCACTAGCATTAGGATCGACATCATTGTCCAATCGCTTCTCGAGCCCACGCTCGTGCAAACTCGAGTCACGATCTAGGTTGTGATAGTTCGTATTCGTCCAATCTCTTGCAAACGAATATTGGTATATATTTACAATTAAAAATCCTAGCTTTGGTCCAATCTCTTGCAAACCAAATCTAGAGAAATCCAATTGTAAATCTAAATCGAATATCTATGCCTTCCCATCGATTAGAATCCAATCTCTTGCAAATCCCAAATCGATGGAAATCCCTAGCTATCCGTAGTAAATCAATCACAACCTAACCTCCTAGCAATTCTAGCAATTTAGAAATTTATTCATCACAAATATGAAATTAGATCAATAGGGTTCATCCCCAAACCCTAGAACAACAAATCTACTCTAGCATAGCAATAAGCATATGAGAACCAATAAAAATCATTGCTTGCATACAAAAGATAGAAAAACAAAGATTCAAATAAAAAAGAACAAAATACTTAGCTTGATGAAGATCTTCAATCCAAATACAAGCTTTTAGATCCAAGAGAGGGCCTAGGGCATGGCCTAATCTCTAAAATAATCACTAAGAAAACATCTTGGGACCTAAGAAAACATATTGGGGATCCTCCCCTAATGGTGGCTACAAAACCCTTATATACTCTCCCAAAACCCTAGCAAATAACCATAGAAAACCCCTCAAATTCGTGCACAAAAACAGCCCAAACCGCAACTTAAAATCTGGGCCCAGGCCGCACTCGGCCGAGTGGAATATGTGACCCGGCCGAGTGGAAATTCCAGCACTGCATCATCAACTTGCAGAAATTCCCCAGATTTCATCCGACCTCCGATTTGCGCGTTCTTGGTGGCGTTGGAACCAACATGAAGTCTACTATCCATAAAAAATATGAGAAATATACTTTGATTGCTGAAATGATAGCAGATTTTAAAAGAGTGAGAGGCTATCTGAAAATATGGGCGCTGCGTGTCCTCGGCATCACTCGGCCGAGTGGAAAATGTCACTTGGTCGAGCGGCTTTTGGAACTCGGTCGAGTCGGAGCTCGTAGTTGACTGACGGATTACAGAGAGTTGGACATTTTGGCTTGCCGTCGTCTGGGTGCCACTCGGGCGGACGGAGTCTCCGCACTCGGCCGAGTGGGCGTGCGATGCTCGGCCGAGTGCATGCTGATACATCTCTGTTGCGTGTCCGATCTGGCCAGCCGAGCGGGGTCTCAATGCTCGGTCGAGTGACTCCTTCACTCGGCCGAGTGGCATGCTGAAAATGCCCAATCTCCATCTTTTCGCTTCCTCGTCGCTCCTACGACGTTCTTTCTTCTTCCACTCGTCTTCCATTGCAGAATAACCCTCAAAAGGGCCATGGTTGACACTCCGGAGTGGGTGCAAATCCTTTAAGCTCATTTTTGCTCCCGATCGCTCCATATTTCCTAAAATCCGACAAAAACAAGAAATAGTGAAAAGCATCGCAATATTGTCGAATAATCTTGAGAAACGTAATATGAGCAATCGAAATGGCGTGAAAACATGCGGAAAAAAGATGTAAAATATGGAGTGATCAAAATCCCCCAAGCTTACCTCTTACTCGTCCTCGAGGAAGACAAGTAGAAGGCGAACCCGAAGGGTAAAAATAAGGAAAAAAATGAAAAAGAATACGAAGTGGTAGGGGTCGCTAGATTATTCTCTCAGATCTCAAGCCATAAGCTACACCTCACGATAACTTGGGAAATACGAATCACATGCTATAAAGATTTCATATCTTACTTAAACATGGTACTTGCAAGCTTTTAAGAACAATAAGAGGGACTCTCTAAATTCATACAATCAATTCATATCCACATCACGCATTTCATAGAATTTAATATACAAATGTTGGCGATGCACTTTTCAATCAAAAGTTATAAATGAAGCATATAAGATACACACCAAGCATGCAATAGAGAATAGAATAAAAGTCATGGCATTCACATATTTATTTCAAATCATGAAAAATCTCCATATCTAATATATTTTGCAAAGTCTAAGCATTATCGAATATTCCCATTCATGCACGTCTCCACTCTAATGTCATACTCACTCATATGGTCAAATGAATTCACCCCCCCCCCCCCCCAAGCTTAGCTTGAGGCGTCGCATCCAAAGGAATATAATAGTGGAAAATGGGATTTTTGCCTTGGTTTTCCCAAGTATTTTGTGGCTCCAATAATGAGATAGAGAAATATTTTTTTTTCTTTTGGACTTTGTTTCTCATTTTTCTTTTTGGATTTTTGTAGGAGCTATATGAATTGTATTTTTGGATTTTGGCTCCTTTTTGGCTTTTTGGACTTTTTGGAGCTAACTTTTTCTTTTGTGGGGATTTTTGGAAAATAGATGCGATATACTTAGCTTTAGGAGGTGAACTCAAGTGACATGTAGAGAATAAAAAGATATATGTGGAGAAAGAAATAATGTAACACTCGGTTCACTATAAGATGTGCACGAACGGTTCAATAAAATAATACTTCAACTAAAACTCATATGTAAGCATGGATATTCTCAATCATTTCAATAAATAGTGAAGTCAAGCAGTAAAGTTTACCACCATATCAGGCATGCAACAGAAGGTGAATAAGACAATAAAACTGATGCTTCAGATATACTAATGATGCGTGAATCTTGGTGTGTTTCCAACAAAAGCATACTAAACACTAATCCATACATTCAGTTTCAATTAATATCATGCATTCACTTAGAGGAGTCATCAAGAGAAATAGATTTGCAAGCACATGTGAATAGCAAGACTATGGAATACTCTAAGTAGCATGGCAAGGAATAATAAGCATCGTGATGGTTAGTAAAGCAATAAGAGATATCATCATACAAAACTCATCTAGCGGAAAAAGAGAAAAAGAAAATAAAGAAATAAAAATTAAAGAGATGGAAGAAAAGAAAAACAAGCACACAATATGATGCATGAACATACATAAAAGAAAAATAAAGTGGTAAATTCGAAAAGAGGGCGCGAAAATTTTTTGAAAATTTTTAAAAATCCTAAAATAAAGTAAAAATGCAACTAATGCATCTAAATGGCATGGAAATGCACTCCCCCAAGCTTAAACTTCGCATTGTCCTCAATGTGATCATAATGAAAGAATATGAGGAACAACGATAATAATAAGGGGGGTGAATGAAAGATGATGAAATGAATGACATGAAATCCTAATGCAACTATATGCAAATACAATGATGCATGAGAGCACCTTCCCCCAAGCTTATACCAAACAATCCTATTCAAATGACTTGACCAAAAATGTCATGGCTTTGCAAAGCGTGATCAAGTCAAACGAATAAGAAAGCAAGGTTTCACTTGAAAGAAATGCTCTAATGTGGTGAGCAAAAGGATGTGACACATCAAAATATGGAGAGGGCAATTAATGTATATAATGGGTTTGGGGTATAAAAGATTTTTGTTGCCATCATATGAGGTGACATTTATTCAAGCAAATCTATACGGTCCTCTCGCTGTCGAGAGAATTCGTTTTTATTCAAAGCATAAAAATTTCTACACTACTGGATTGATATCACCTATAGCAAAAGGCGGATCCAGTATCTTTGCCGGTGCAGGCAACTGCTCCATCTGCTCTTTCCGTGGCTCCGCCAGGTACATGCGTCCACGAACACCAACGAACTCCAGCAATGCATCCTCCAGCATTCCCACAAGGACTCCACCTGTACCCTGCAGAGAATAGGATGCATCAGTTCGCCGCAAAAAATTCACCCTCATAATAAAAGTATCCCAAAGAGAATCGTCTATAGAAATGTATGGAATAAATAATGGTGGACGATACTTCCCTGGAAATAATCCAATATCCTCACGTGACGTGATAGCTGTCTCCACGGTGTCTTCTCTATGTTGCTCAGGTGAATCTAGATCATAGGTGTGGACCTCATCAAGATGCTCCTCCTCATCGTCAGACTCATCCCAGTGCACCTCTTGATCATATTCATAAGCGTCCATGGGTGCTAACTCCTCGCTCTCCTCCTCATATACGTCCCATCGTACCTCTTGATCGTATGTACATGAATCCTGCAAAAGGCACGATGAATCATAAAAAACATCATACACTGGAGGGAAATCAAAGATAAATGGAGAGGGAGTTAAGAGATCTCCCTGAAGGGGGGCCAAAAGCTCTGTGGGGTAGTCCTCTGCGTCAGTGGGAGGATGAGGTGGCTGCGGAAGCTCTAATGGAGGAGGATAGTGCTCGGGATCCTCATGAATGGCTGTGTCCTCGTCCCGATGCATGACCTCCTCGGTGATAAGCTCTGGCTCTGTGTGTAAGGCCTCCTCAAAAGCATGCTCTGGCTCGATAGTGTGCTCATTTGCCTTCTCATCAACTATCAATGTAGGCTCTCTCTGGGATAGTGATGCTGGCTGCTCAGGTGTGTCAACTTGTGGGGATGTATCATGTGGACAGGAATGCCCGCAAGCAATCCGAAAATATAGTCTATCCCCCTCAAGACTGACATGGATGTCCTCCTCAATTGTTCCTGCAGCTGAAACACGGTTCATAACAAAATCTGCAAATCGTAGCTCAAACGCATCACCTGCTGTAGTGCTCTCTGAACCGGTGAACCTCACTGACTCCAAGAGACCCTCTAATAATCTCTGAAATCCATCATCCTCTGGCTGCGCTGGTGGCTCAATTTCTGCTTCCTCCACTGTATCTTCATCCATCCACTCTTCATATGCAACAGCTGTATTGTAGGATGTGGGATCGACGGTGGCACATTCTGGCTCTGGTAATATGATTGGAGATGCTTCTTGCCCATAAGATGAAGGAACAGAACTGATATCTTTGGGAATCGTCGCAACCTTAAACATGAGCGCATTCATTTCAAGTTGCCTCTTCACCCGTTCCAATAGAAGGTTACTCTTTTCAAGCCCGGCTTGCATTTCAACCTGGTGTGCATGCATCTCATCAAAAAAGATCATTTGTTTCTCATCAAGCTCGGGCCAGTGCGTCTCCTCAAAAAAGTATTCTCCCATCTGAGCACTTTCATCAAAATAGTACTCTCCCATCTGAGCACTCTGATCATAATAGTATTCTCCCATCTGAGCACTCTGATCATAATAGTATTCTCCCATCTGAGCACTCTGATCAAAATCTGTGGTCCGCGTAGTATAATCCATAGCACCTGATCAACAAAGATAAATACCTGGAGAAAAATATCAGTGGTACAATAGAATGTAGAAATGATAATAATGGTGGCAGGGGTGAAAATTTCCTTTTTATTTATTTATTTATTTTTTTCCGTAGTCTAATCAACCTAATTGTGACAAATTGGCACCCAACGGAAACACCTCCCCGGCAACGGCGCCAAAAACTTGGTCGCTCCAAAATGCAACCCAAGAGCACAACCAAAAACTTGATCGGCCCCGGATACACGTCCCGGAGAACGATTGTAGTTTTACCGCAAGCGCATGGCAAAGTGGCGAGCGGGTATCGAACACGAGGAGGTGGTGTTGGTTCCAATCTATCCTAGGTTGGTTTGACTACGAAAGTTTTATTGGTGGAGATGGTTATGGTATAATGTAATGGCAATGGTGATGGATGTCGGTGTCGGAGATAGAGAAATCGGTCAAATATCAATTCAAATACAATATATTAAAAGTGTCTAGGGCTAGGGAATCCCCACTACGGACCGTCATTCGTCATTGTGAATAGTGAATCTCAATATTACTAGACTTGCGTTGAGGTGAACTAGTCGTAACTGAATAGAGAACCAAGCTCACGCTCTCGTGCTATTGCCGGTCTATAGCGAACCTAGGATAGGGCCCAATCTCTTGCAAACCCTAGCCTAAGCCACTAGCATTAGGATCGACATCATTGTCCAATCGCTTCTCGAGCCCACTCTCGTGCAAACTCGAGTCACGATCTAGGTTGTGATAGTTCGTATTCGTCCAATCTCTTGCAAACGAATATTGGTATATATTTACAATTAAAAATCCTAGCTTTGGTCCAATCTCTTGCAAACCAAATCTAGAGAAATCCAATTGTAAATCTAAATCGAATATCTAGGCCTTCCCATCGATTAGAATCCAATCTCTTGCAAATCCCAAATCGATGGAAATCTCTAGCTATCCGTAGTAAATCAATCACAACCTAACCTCCTAGCAATTCTAGCAATTTAGAAATTCATTCATCACAAATATGAAATTAGATCCATAGGGTTCATCCCCAAACCCTAGAACAACAAATCTACTCTAGCATAGCAATAAGCATATGAGAACCAATAAAAATCATTGCTTGCATACAAAAGATAGAAAAACAAAGATTCAAATAAAAAAGAACAAAATACTTAGCTTGATGAAGATCTTCAATCCAAATACAAGCTTTTAGATCCAAGAGAGGGCCTAGGGCATGGCCTAATCTCTAAAATAATCACTAAGAAAACATCTTGGGACCTAAGAAAACATATTGGGGATCATCCCCTAATGGTGGCTACAAAACCCTTATATACTCTCCCAAAACCCTAGCAAATAACCATAGAAAACCCCTCAAATTCGTGCACAAAAACAGCCCAAACCGCAACTTAAAATCTGGGCCCAGGCCGCACTCGGCCGAGTGGAATATGTGACCCGGCCGAGTGGAAATTCCAGCACTGCATCATCAACTTGCAGAAATTCCCCAGATTTCATCCGACCTCCGATTTGCGCGTTCTTGGTGGCGTTGGAACCGTTATGAAGCCTACTATCCATAAAAAATATGAGAAAAATACTTTGATTGCTGGAATGATAGCAGATTTCAAAAGAGTGAGAGGCTGTCTGAAAATCTGGGCGCTGCGTGTCCTAGGCATCACTCGGCCGAGTGGCAAATGTCACTCGGCCGAGGGGCTTTTGGAACTCGGCCGAGTCAGAGCTCGTAGTCGACTGACGGATTACAGAGAGTTGGACATTTTGGCTTGCCGTCGTCTGGGTGCCACTCGGGCGGACGGTGTCTCCGCACTCGACCGAGTGGGCGTGCGATGCTCGGCCGAGTGCATGCTGATACATCTCTGTTGTGTGTCCGATCTGGCCGGCCGAGCGGAGTCTCAATGCTCAACCGAGTGACTCCTTCACTCGGCCGAGTGGCATGCTGAAAATGCCTAATCTCCATCTTTTCGCTTCCTCGTCGCTCCTACGACGTTCTTTCTTCTTCCACTCGTCTTCCATTGCAGAATAACCCTCAAAAAGGCCATGGTTGACACTCTAGAGTGGGTGCAAATCCTTTAAGCTCATTTTTGCTCCCGATCGCTTTATATTTCCTGAAATCTGACAAAAACAAGAAATAGTGAAAAGCATCGCAATATTGTCGAATAATCTTGAGAAACGCAATATGAGCAATCGAAATGGCGTGAAAACATGCAGAAAAAAGGTGTAAAATATGGAGTGATCACATACCCACCACTTCCACCCCGCCATCCCAATCCCCACCCCTCCTCCTTAGCATCCCAAGAAGAGGAAGTACTCGCAGAGGGTCCCTCATGCTAGGCCATGCACCGCCACACGTGTTCCCAACCCTTCCCCACCATCATCTCCTTCACCCCCTCACGCCATGAAGAAACACCAGGCTGCTGGCTCCTCAGTGGGGACACGAGCCCCCCTAAGTCAACCCATACCCACAGCACCATCCTTGCCACACCTACAGCCCAAGACGCCCCCTAGAGACTAACAGAATCACCTTCATAGACGACGCTCATCGTCGCGCTTTTGCCGACCTCTCTAGGCGCCCAGTCGTCTCGACCAAATTCGCAGACCTAGGAGCCTTAGAGCGGCTAGGCATTTTACCCGGGGTTAGACAGCTGTACACGAACCTGGTGTCACGCCCCGCTTCCCAAAAATATGGAGGCGAAGCGTGAGAAGGTCCGCTCAGACTTGAAGCTACAAAGCTGCAAGTCCGATAAGCGTCGATCAAATTTAAAACTGCAGGTCCTTGCAACACGAACGAAACAAAGATAATAATAATGAAATGAGACAAAAGAAACATCTCAGAATATCCATAAAATAAGTTTCCAACATCGCAGAAAAAGCCACCGGGCTGAAAAGAAAAGAAACTAAAAGCCCACACATGGCCAACAAAAGTACAAAGTACAAAACAACGGTGCTACGCACCAGCAACTAACATAAAGCCTAAAGCAAAATAAAGCTCAACAAAGACCCAAAGAATGGTCACCGGTGTCCACCAAAATCCTCCTGGCAATCATGGACTCAGTGTCAGCGACACATCACGTACTCAGCAACGATCTCTGGCTCAGGTCTAACATGTGACACCCAAAAGAGAAAGGGGCACATGTCAGCAAGTCTACAAGAGACTTGTGCAAGGAAACTGAAAGTAAAGTGAACAACCTAGCAGTTCTAGCATGATGCAATGACATGGCAGTTAAAGTATGAGTGCAGCAGGTAAAGTAAAGTAAAGTAAAGTAAAGTACGAGCATGGCATGGCAGGGATGACAAGTATTACATGAATCATTCACAAGACAAGTACGAGACAAGGAAAGTAAGCACCTCGTGCACAGAGATTCCGCCTTTTGGCTAGAGGGCTGATCAAGCCACTCCTAAGCTCAAGTGACCGTTTATCCCTACCCCTCCACGTGTATCGGGCATTGGTTTCTAGCCAACACATGAGGCCCGCTTCTGGACCACGAGCCAGGAAGTGTTTAAACAAGTATGGCCTAGGGGTGCACCTAGCCAGGGACACTGAAACACGGATTTGTACAAGTATTTTTGTAGCGTGTGCTACGATGCAACAATCAACTGGGATGACATGTAAGATGCAATGCATGGCAGTTAAAAGTGCGTACAGGTAAGGAAAGTAAACGTGACAGTTTAGTATGCATGAACAACAAGTTTAATGGTTGGATCTAGCTTCGTTGTCAAGCTAGATCAATTAGGTGACGGATCTAGTTTCGTTGTCAAACTAGATCAAGTAGGCGTCTAGCCAGCTATCATTTCACTGACTAGTCTCTTTTACGCTAAAAGCAAGTAAGTGGCCTAAAAACATGGCCCTACACAAGAGTTGGCAAGTTTCACTTGCCTGCAAGTCTGACGTCTGAGCACAGCGTCCAATGAGTCCAAGAATCACAATTATCCTACGTGCAAAGTCCACCGGCCTAAAGTCCATATTATTAATCTTGATTAGTGAATTTAAAACATTTAAAATACTTTGAAAATACCGATTTTAGTCTTGATTAGCATGCATTGGGTTGGGGGTCCTAGGGGTGCAAAACGTTACCTCAACACGACGCGAAAGCTACACCGGCGTCGGGTAGCGACACCGGGGGTTGGAATAATAGAACGCGCTCCAAGTCCTGATTCCAATATAGTTTCCTCGCTGGAAAGTTCAGAGCATCAACCCGGGCGACGATTCCAGATTCCAAAGCTCGCACGTGCGACGACGGGCTACGACGGGTCGCAACGTCGTGCACGGCGAATCGTCGGAGAGAAAGCACCTAGGTGGGGCCCACAGTAGTCCTAGGGACCTTTGGGGGACCCACAATAACTCTGGAGAACTTGGGGGGCCCACGGAGGCAAGCGGTGCGACGGATGCGGGGTTGCGACGATTGGCCATCGGTCGTACTCAGCCAATGCGGGAGGATGGCTCGGTCAGACACTAGGGGCGGGCTGGAGCGTCGGTCGGTGCGGGGGTTGCAACGTTGCAGTTGCAACGTTGCGGAGCGGAGCGGAGGCGGGGGAGCGCTTCGGTCAGACCGAGAGATGTCCTCGGTCGGAGCGGGGAGCGGGGGAGCGGTGCGGGCTAGGCTGGGTGCGGGCGGTGGCCTCGGTCAGACCGAGGGAACGGGGCGGAAATCTCCGGTCGTGCACAGGCGACGGCTGCAACGTTGCGACGATTCGTCGCAACGTCCAATTTCAAGTTTGGAAGAGGCTAGGGCTAATTTCTTTGGAAAATAGGACTTGCTAGGGGTTGCTTATATAGTATAGGTGGGTTGACTTGGTCTAGGGCTAAATCTAATAGGATTAGAAGTTCAAAAATATTTAAAATTCAAATCTAACCAACTCCTTCTCACCCAAGGATTTGACCTGGTCCAAATGAGCTGGAAATTGGCTCAAAAATTCTTTAAATCGTTTAAAACTCAAATAAATTTTCTTTGGCCGAATTTAATTTAAAAATAAATTATTAAAAATAATATAAAACTTGTTAAAAATATAAAAGTGGTCAAATAAACTCCAAAAATTATAAAATAAATATCGGGGTGATCGTGGCGACGAATGTGAGCTAACTAAGAAGACGGATCTCAGATTCGACGTCGGACGACGAAACTAAAAATAGAAACGTCTCCCGTCAAGAGTAAGAATCGTCACGTCTCATCGGGTAAGATCAAATTGTGGAAAAACGACTCGAGAACGTCGTTCCAATATAGTGCCACCATTTAATACTCTCAGAGACGTTCGCAACGGCATATCACACAAAAGTGTTCACAAACAAATAAAGTCTAACGCAAACACGTGCACGGCCAAAAGCACGTGCACGAACAACGTACGACGAAAAGTGGTCGTTACATCCTCCCCAACTTAGAATAAAGTCCGTCCTCGGACTTTCTAATACGTCTAGTTGCTCTAATAACTACCCCAATCAAGTCGCATTATATTCAGCCAAGTATAGTCTTTACAAGTGCTTATATATGCACTAGGTAGTCAAACATTAACACTACCAACACGTATATATATACATTCGCGTACGTCGTATACTTATACCTATTATAGCCAGTCAATTTCATACATGTATTTCAATCAGGTATATAAACATACATCCCTTATATAACCACTACCTACCTAATCACAAAACAATATTTCAGATACTCATATAAGGATAGTCTCACACTTAGCCAATACAATCCTTGCTATACCTATATGTAGCTACATATGCACAAACATCAAGGGTATACTACCCTTTAATATTCATCCAATACCAAACATCTCAACCATATAGTCACACCATACCATAATTAAGTCAAGTTTCACTATATTTATATATATGTTCACCACTACTAAAGTTTCACAATATATAGTCATTCACATACATGCAAATAGTTCACCATATATTCACATCACGTACGGTCTTATAACTGTATTTACGACACGCCACATATATCATAGTCATCAATACCTATAACTAAGCACATACTTACCCGTGCATGGCGCACACCCATACACGCTAACATTTCATTCATATATACCAATCATACCACTATATTCTTATCACATCTATACACCTAGTTTAGCTAGCACACATACGTTCACACAGGCAAGTTCTTAGTAAATAATTATACCTCAAGACCAACACATATAACTATATACTGGTATAGTGACCCACAAGCTTGTGCGTAGCACAACCAGGCACAAACAATACTATCACTATACATACATCAAACATCGCTATATGCAACCACCGTCATACATAACAATATACTTGGAGTATACCCACTCAGGCTTGAGTGAGACTTGAAACACATATCAGACTACTCTATATACGTAACATGGTATTTATACATATACTAATATCACTCCAATGTATATGCATCTACCAATACAACCATATACATTCCATATGTATATCACCTATATACTCATGCAACAAAACATAACTACTTACTTTTAAGCACAATTCATATCTACGTACGAGCACATACTCACATGTACTAACATACAGGTCATATAGTAGGCCTACTCACTTAACTATACGTACACCTATTATTATCACACCTAGCATACACAGCTTTACCAATCATTATAAGTATCTCCAACTACATACTCCCCATTAGATTTTTCTACGCTGATCCATATATACTCAGGCGCCCCTAGAATGGTATAACTATCCTCACACATACTAGCACACATACAGATTCATAACATCATGAATAACTCTGAGTATATATATATCACACAATAGGCAAACATTAATTTACTATGGGGGTAGTACACTCACTCAAGCCCACGTACACAACTTAGGTACATGCACTACGACTACATCACAAGGTCCAAGGGCCTACTAACAACTTAGATTTGACACATGCATTGACGGGCACTAAAGCCTAAGCAATAGAGGAAGATTGGAGGTCGAAGTGTGTCGAGGGAAGGACCGATGAGCACGAGTTCAGATAGGACGAATACAAGGAGACAGCTTGGTTAGGTGAAGCAGTGATTTACTTGTGAATGCTTAGGTATGGGAAAGGGAGATGTAGTGATCCTTATATAGGATGGAGGAAGGAAATGGCGTAAATAACATAAACTAAAATACGTGAAATTTGGAAACTGTTGTACTTCAAAAGTTGGGATCCCCGTCCGCATAGAATATTTGGAGATCGATAAAACAAGTTGTTCGAAATAAGTTTGAGTCGAAAATTCATAATAAGAGAAAATGATTTATTGGCTTATCGAAATTCATTATGAAAAGGAAGTAAGTCATTCACACGAACATTAAGGACGTAGTTTTTAGAAAATATTATACGGCAGTAATGTAATATAATTTTGGCAAAAATTTTGGAAATTCAAAGAATGAAATTAAGGTAACTGAAGGATTTAAGCTTGTGTTAAACGCTTTCAAAGTCTTTAAGCCAGGGAAGAATTTAAAATAATCAATATTGGAACTACTTTTAGAGGAACCAGGATGTGCCAAAAATAAAACTGGTTTACACAAAGCTCTTAGCATACGAGCACAATGAGCCTGGCATGGACATAAAAATACTTGAAATTCAATTTAGTTTAGAAATTATTCTAAAAGTATGTATGGTGAGCGGAAAGATAATAATAATGACCTAGTAGAAGAATTATCAAAATTGATAGCAAAGCTTTAAAATCAAATCATGGAGGGTCTAAATCAGAAAGTGGTTATGAAATAGTAATTTTACAAAAATCTGAAGTAGAGAAAACGACGAGCATAAATCGACTTGCTGAAAGCTGAATTTCCATGTGACTTGAAAATTATATTAAAAGTAAGCGCGATGTGTCATTTGAATGGCATAAATAAGAAGGGAAATTACAAGTTGAATTGGACAAAATAAAAGTACGGTTCAGAATACAATTAATATATGAAGGGACAATCCTTCTACATAAGTACGAAAGGTATAGGCTGGAAAAATATTACAAACTAGTATTCAAGAATTCCGACAAAAATTTAAATCAACGAAGGAGTATGAAGTATAAGTATATACATTAAAATTTTGAACGAATTTATACTTAGGGAAAGAGGAAATCGAAAAATATACTTCCAGAAGATTCAAGATTTGTAACGGAGAGGTTCGAAAATTGACGACGATCGTCATGAGGCGATCTCGTGAATCGAGGCAAGGAAAATGGTCGAATGGTCAGACATTCATAAGCCTAGGATATGAACCAGAGGAGGCTACGGAGAAACTCCTACGGTCGACCAACTAAAGATTAGGAACTAGGCGCTAAGACTTCTAAGGGTTAGACGGTAAAGAAATGCGTTCAGCTTGGTCCGAAATTGATGAACCCAAAAGCGAACGACTAAGGGGATTCTAGAAGCCTAATATGGTCAGGGTTAGGCAAGGACCACTAAGGTAACTCCTACGACGATTAAATCCATTGCTAAAAGGGAGTCTAACTACAGTCAGGGTCTCTAACTAGCAAGCAAAGACGTCTAACTAAGTCTTCTCATCACCTAGTGTCCTAAAAACGGCTAGACTCAGGGCTTCTGATTCGGATGTTGCAATTTATTTAATGGACATTCTGTTATTATCGTTGTTCCGTTAATTCACAATTGCAAGATAGGACCTGCATGGGCCACCAACAAAACCTGTCACGCCCCGCTTCCCAAAAATATGGAGGCGAAGCGTGAGAAGGTCCGCTCAGACTTGAAGCTACAAAGCTGCAAGTCCGATAAGCGTCGATCAAATTTAAAACTGCAGGTCCTTGCAACGCGAACGAAACAAAGATAATAATAATGAAATGAGACAAAAGAAACATCTCAGAATATCCATAAAATAAGTTTCCAACATCGCAGAAAAAGCCACCGGGCTGAAAAGAAAAGAAACTAAAAGCCCACACATGGCCAACAAAAGTACAAAGTACAAAACAACGGTGCTACGCACCAGCAACTAACATAAAGCCTAAAGCAAAATAAAGCTCAACAAAGACCCAAAGAATGGTCACCGGTGTCCACCAAAATCCTCCTGGCAATCATGGACTCAGTGTCAGCGACACATCACGTACTCAGCAACGATCTCTGGCTCAGGTCTAACATGTGACACCCAAAAGAGAAAGGGGCACATGTCAGCAAGTCTACAAGAGACTTGTGCAAGGAAACTGAAAGTAAAGTGAACAACCTAGCAGTTCTAGCATGATGCAATGACATGGCAGTTAAAGTATGAGTGCAGCAGGTAAAGTAAAGTAAAGTAAAGTAAAGTACGAGCATGGCATGGCAGGGATGACAAGTATTACATGAATCATTCACAAGACAAGTACGAGACAAGGAAAGTAAGCACCTCGTGCACAGAGATTCCGCCTTTTGGCTAGAGGGCTGATCAAGCCACTCCTAAGCTCAAGTGACCGTTTATCCCTACCCCTCCACGTGTATCGGGCATTGGTTTCTAGCCAACACATGAGGCCCGCTTCTGGACCACGAGCCAGGAAGTGTTTAAACAAGTATGGCCTAGGGGTGCACCTAGCCAGGGACACTGAAACACGGATTTGTACAAGTATTTTTGTAGCGTGTGCTACGATGCAACAATCAACTGGGATGACATGTAAGATGCAATGCATGGCAGTTAAAAGTGCGTACAGGTAAGGAAAGTAAACGTGACAGTTTAGTATGCATGAACAACAAGTTTAATGGTTGGATCTAGCTTCGTTGTCAAGCTAGATCAATTAGGTGACGGATCTAGTTTCGTTGTCAAACTAGATCAAGTAGGCGTCTAGCCAGCTATCATTTCACTGACTAGTCTCTTTTACGCTAAAAGCAAGTAAGTGGCCTAAAAACATGGCCCTACACAAGAGTTGGCAAGTTTCACTTGCCTGCAAGTCTGACGTCTGAGCACAGCGTCCAATGAGTCCAAGAATCACAATTATCCTACGTGCAAAGTCCACCGGCCTAAAGTCCATATTATTAATCTTGATTGGTGAATTTAAAACATTTAAAATACTGTGAAAATACCGATTTTAGTCTTGATTAGCATGCATTGGGTTGGGGGTCCTATGGGTGCAAAACGTTACCTCAACACGACGCGAAAGCTACACCGGCGTCGGGTAGCGACACCGGGGGTTGGAATAATAGAACGCGCTCCAAGTCCTGATTCCAATATAGTTTCCTCGCTGGAAAGTTCAGAGCATCAACCCGGGCGACGATTCCAGATTCCAAAGCTCGCACGTGCGACGACGGGCTACGACGGGTCGCAACGTCGTGCACGGCGAATCGTCGGAGAGAAAGCACCTAGGTGGGGCCCACAGTAGTCCTAGGGACCTTTGGGGGACCCACAATAACTCTGGAGAACTTGGGGGGCCCACGGAGGCAAGCGGTGCGACGGATGCGGGGTTGCGACGATTGGCCATCGGTCGTACTCAGCCAATGCGGGAGGATGGCTCGGTCAGACACTAGGGGCGGGCTGGAGCGTCGGTCGGTGCGGGGGTTGCAACGTTGCAGTTGCAACGTTGCGGAGCGGAGCGGAGGCGGGGGAGCGCTTCGGTCAGACCGAGAGATGTCCTCGGTCGGAGCGGGGAGCGGGGGAGCGGTGCGGGCTAGGCTGGGTGTGGGCGGTGGCCTCGGTCAGACCGAGGGAACGGGGCGGAAATCTCCGGTCGTGCACAGGCGACGGCTGCAACGTTGCGACGATTCGTCGCAACGTCCAATTTCAAGTTTGGAAGAGGCTAGGGCTAATTTCTTTGGAAAATAGGACTTGCTAGGGGTTGCTTATATAGTATAGGTGGGTTGACTTGGTCTAGGGCTAAATCTAATAGGATTAGAAGTTCAAAAATATTTAAAATTCAAATCTAACCAACTCCTTCTCACCCAAGGATTTGACCTGGTCCAAATGAGCTGGAAATTGGCTCAAAAATTCTTTAAAACGTTTAAAACTCAAATAAATTTTCTTTGGCCGAATTTAATTTAAAAATAAATTATTAAAAATAATATAAAACTTGTTAAAAATATAAAAGTGGTCAAATAAACTCCAAAAATTATAAAATAAATATCGGGGTGATCGTGGCGACGAATGTGAGCTAACTAAGAAGACGGATCTCAGATTCGACGTCGGACGACGAAACTAAAAATAGAAACGTCTCCCGTCAAGAGTAAGAATCGTCACGTCTCATCGGGTAAGATCAAATTGTGGAAAAACGACTCGAGAACGTCGTTCCAATATAGTGCCACCATTTAATACTCTCAGAGACGTTCGCAACGGCATATCACACAAAAGTGTTCACAAACAAATAAAGTCTAACGCAAACACGTGCACGGCCAAAAGCACGTGCACGAACAACGTACGACGAAAAGTGGTCGTTACACCTGGGCTGGGAGCAGTTTCTAGGTCATCAGGTGAAGACTTACATATGCTTGACTCTAAAGTCCCTCAGCTCACTTCGCCATACCGACACGGGGATTGCATTCTCCATACTGAACGTGAACATGGAGTTCACTTATGAGGGACTCCGGATCCTATTCCAGTGGCTTCCAGTCCCCGATGTCGAGACCACATATACCCCCAGCTCAGATACTCCCCCCGCTATTTACACAACACGCTTTTGGGAGAGGATTTCCGATTTTCCTTCCTTCAGCACTAGCTGCTCAAAGACTTCCTCGATCATCCACATATGCCTTAGGCTAGCTCAGTGCCACTATGCCACCACCATGTGAACGAGCCAGGGACAATGTCCTCTGTCTTGCTTGTCCTTTCGGGGGGCATGACCCTCCCTCGCGAGGTACCACCAGATGACACCTCTCGCCCCTCCTACCCTATTGATCATGCACAGATCTTCTGTGATTGTTTATGTTAGGCTGCTACTTTGCAAAGGGGCCCCATGTGTTGTGGTGGCTTTTTCACCATCATCGTCCTTAGGGCAAATCTAGTCCTCCCCCAGGATCTTCTAGAGGTGACGTGCCCTACCAACCTATCCTTGTGTGTGCTTACGCACATGTAAATTATTAGGGCCCATGGTGACCGACACTGGGTTTATCTTCACGGAAGTTATAACACCGATTATATGGTGCTCCCTAGACCAGAGCTGACCGCTGTGGGCCCTTAGCCGATTGAGTGGATCCTCCCCATGTAGGAGCACATCCCTCTCACTTATGAGCTGGAGCCTGATGATGAGCTGGTTGCCCAGCAGCAGCCTGCTCAACTACTGGGCACTGCTCCTGCACACATTGAGGAGCCACCCCATACCCTGCCCCAGTCTGAGCCCGCAGCGGCCCCTTCTGTCTCCACATCTATTGAGGGACATGTGGCATCTGTTGCACCACTGATTTCTGACACTGCCGTCGAGCCGTCTTTCCACACCTTCGTCGAGGACCCATCTCTATCTACTGAGGCCCTCATCTCCGATTTTCTAGCTGATCCTCATGTCCTCACCTCCTCACTTGTACCTGAGACCACCCTGGTGCTTGTATCCTTGACTGTACCCATTCTCAGCACCGTCTCAGTGATCCTTACGGAGAGTGTTGTGGTTTCTGTCTCCACAGCTGCTGCCACCACCTCTGTCATGTCTGCCTCTGCTCCTATCTCCTCTACCATTTTCACCACTGCGGCACTGTCTGCACAGCCTACACTCCTGGCACACCCCTTTTTCACCACACGTAGCACACTTTCTAGGGGAGCATCTTCTATCTCCTGTCCCTCGACAATGTAGCTCGATTATATGGGGTGGAGTAGGAGGTAGCTCAGCTCCATAGCGCCGTGAGGACACTCACTAATATTGGACAGCAGAACGGTAAGAAGCTGGACCGTATCCTTGACCTCCTTTAGCCACCATCCCCACCGAGTGGTGGTACTGCCTGACTTCTTAGCTTCTCGCTGTCCCAGTGTCTCCCTCTCCTATCATTGTGCTCATTTGTCTTTTCGAGGCTCACCTTAGTCCATCTTGGGGGAGTCATATTCTGACATCGATTTTTGTTGTCCAAAGTTTCCATACTGTACATACTATGCATCATCATCACCTGCATCATCATCATCATCATCATCACATGTACACATGCATATGCATCTTTTATACCTTCTTTTATCTTTCTTCCCACCCACCCCCTTAGCATCATCTCCCGTCTCTATGCCCGTGTTCTCAGCAGTGATGACACTGCTGCATTTAGCTTGGGGGATGAGTGCTATCACTTTTTACTTATTCTTTTTCCTTATTCCCATTTTTAGTTCCACTACCGCCCCCATTTTTCCCCTTTTTATCACCATTTTTGGTTTTCTTTTCTTGTTTGTCCGCATGCATGTTCTTCATTCTTTCCCTCTTTTTCTTTTATTTTTAGACTAAATATAATTCTCATATGATTGCACTATAAGCTACACACACTCAACTTATCTTCTTTACACACTCACGTAGGATTCGTCATAGTCTATTGCGCGTCACCGCATATTTATATAGAATGGATTATGATTTTGAACTCTATGCTTCCGTGTGTTAGAAATATTCCCGCGGTATGATGCTTTTTAATATGCTTTTCCATGCTTTGAATTCATATTCTCCACAACGAGTATTCTCGAACAGTTAAGCTTGAAAATGCATAATTAATCGAAAATTGAGTGAAAATTGCATGATTGTGTGAAAACATATATTTTCATAATGGATGGTAGTTCAATTGGGTTTGAATAACCCACAACACTTAAATAGCATCCACTAGATATTCTGACACCAAGCCATGTCCCAATTCTATGCTTTTTATTTTTTGTATATAGCCAATTGCGATCCTTGATCGTGCTTGGCATTCCATCGCGTTTACGTGAGTTTGCAAAAATCCAAAAAAAAAATAGAAACAAAAATCAAAAACTAAAAAAGATTACATACGAATAATAGGCCTGAGGGGTTCTTCGTAACCCGATGTCCTAAGACCGTCTGGTCTGGGATGCATAGGCCGTCTCTTGTATATATTGAGTTATCTCGTGTGTATAAGAAAATAAAAGTATGTATATATAAAGAAAATTGTAAAGCCAAAAACAATTGTAAAAAGAAAAATCCCACATCTTTACCTCACTTTCTATATAGAATAGGGACATGGCAAGGTCGATGATTTCTAAGGGATTGTGAAAGAGTTTAGTGCGGTGATTTCTGGATTTAATTAAACCTATCATCTTCGTTTATGAAAATTAATTAAAATTATATTGCATGCTTGAATGAATTGATCATGATACTATTCGCTGCTTAGAAAATGAGTTGTGGAGATTTGGATTCGAACCATAGATTTTGTATATTGATTGCATGCAATAATATGAATTTCCCTCTATTTCATATCATATATTTGAGTTCATGCTATTCATTGAAAAATCCATGATATATATAATCCATGCTAGACTTGATGCATCCTCATGAGTAGTCTGTTTTTAAAATTATAAAGTTGAAGTGTCGTTGCGTGCTATGAGTTGAGGAGATGATTTAGTCGCCTTCCCTATCTTTAGTTTCCTTTGCACTTCTTTGTTTTTACCCTCCGGTGAACTTCTTATTCGTCTTCCTCGAGAACGAGTAAGCGGCAAGCTTGGGAGATTTTGTTGTGTCTATATTTTCCATGTTTTTACCATGCATTTCCATGTCGTTTCGATCGTCCGAATCCATGTTTTCATATTATATCATGCTTTTCTCGATATTCTTGATGCTTTCGATGTTTTATATGTTTTCAGGGAATTCGATGTGATTCGGAGCGATATGGGGTTTTGGACATAACATCGACGCCAAAACTCGCTTCGCCTTGCCATGACGACCCAAAGAGGCCAAAGAAGCGAGGGAGAGGAGTAGAAGAAGAGATAAGTAGAAGAAGAGAGAAGTAGAAGAAGAGGAGAATGAAGAGAAGGAGAGAAGAAGAATTGGGGACTTATGCCAGATCGCTCGGTCTAGCGGATAATGCTCTCGGTCGAGCTGTGATACGCCAAGGAGCGCCATCGGGGCGCTCGGCCAAGCGACATGCTCGCGCGGCCGAGCAACCAGCCCGCTCGGCTGAGCTAGTAGTCAGAGGAGCCTGAGCAATTCATAGTGACGGCTCTGTCAAATTTGGAATTAATTCCCTCGACCGAGTGATATGACGCTCTGACGAGCGATTCAACTCGCTCGACCGAGCGGCCCCTTCACGAGCACCAAGCGGAGCGCTTCACAAGGCACCACTCGGTTGAGCGAGCATTGCGCTCGACCGAGCAGTAGGTTGGCAGACTCCTATTTTGACTTAAATTAATGGGTTTTGGTTAGTTTTCTTGTAAAACCCGAACCCAAACTGTTTTGTATAAATAGTCCACGTTTTTTGAGTAGGTTAAGCTGTTTTTGCTGTAGCTAAAACCCTTAGAGATATTTTGGGGAGCTCTCTTTTGGTAAAATTTTTTACAATCCATTTCTTTGTTTGTGTTTTGATTTTCTTGATTTCTTTACCATTGCTCTCATTTATCTTGCTCTCTATATTGAAATTAATTTCGTGCAATTTGACCAGTTGGATATGCCTAACTCTATTGCTATTGTATTTAGGACTTTTGCCATGCTAGAGTAGTGTGCATCTAGGGCTTAGGGTCGATCCCTATGATCCTAGGGATCGGATGTTAGGTTACACCCCCGTCAGATCAATCTAGGGTTGCCATATGGTGGTTTGAACAAGGGTTTTGGGGGATTGTCTTTAGGATCGGAGTATCGCGAAGGCGGCTCCGTATCCTATGGAGAATCCCCACGAATCCGATTTGGGTTTAACAACCGTTTCTGGGGTTCGTGATCACGAGAGTGACTCGAGAGATAAGGGCGACTGCTAATCCTCAATCCATTAGTCAGTGACTACAAGAGCACGCCGACTACTAGAACCAACCATAGGGTAGCGTCGCAACCTGTAGATCACACGAGTGGATTCGGAGTTGCAAGGCGGGACTATGTGTCAGGCTTAATGCATGCATCCCCATGTGAAGCCGACTGCGAGAGCACGGTTTCGCATAGGGAAGTGTTATACGAGTAGGAACAACGAAATTTCTCGTTCTCATCTACGAATGCGACACTCCTACACTAACCCATTGTCCGACGTTGGGTCAATTGACCTGGCATACGTGACCGAAGGGCCTAGCGGGGAATCTCGAAATCCTTAGACGTTTAATTTCTATTTAACTCTCGATTTCCACATTCAACCAATCAAGCACTCTAACAACCCCCGACCACATACTCTCCTCCTTCCACATAAAACTAAGCGTCAAACGATCACCTCCCTGAGTTCGACAATCTTTCTATACTATAGCGCACTGTGCACTTGTAGTGATTCGCGCCCCCATGGTGTAAACCTGGGGACCGAACAGTGCCATAGCCCAGCGGGCGGGTCAGGCGCACCCATGCGTGCTGGGACCCACCACTAATGCGGGCGGGTGCTAGCCCGCGGGCGGGGGCGCCCGGGCCGCGCGAGCCAAGATCTAGGCACCCAGATCAGGCGTGTTGGGCCCACTGGTGTGCCCCACCTACTAGGGTTAATCATTCTTTTTTACGGCTGCATTTTTGTGCGAAAATACAATTTTTGGACCTCTTTTGGACGATGTTTGAGAGGTCAAATGGAGTCGGATGGGTCCCCATTTGTTTCTATGGGTTCACAGTTCAATGCTCTTCGATTTGATATATTGATATTACTTGTGAAGCTCAACGGTGAAGGAGGAAAAATTCGCCAAAGATTGTCATTTGTGAAAGGCAAACTTTAATTAATTTTCTCCTCCAAAAATATATAGGCCCACATCGGTAAATGACAAAGGGAATGGCTCAGCCGTCTATATTAATAGGGGCCAACCCCCCTCCTTGAAAGATGCACTAAGCTTCAGATCTGATTAGCTCTATTAAACGTGAGCAAGCTCGGATCTAAGCTTAAAATTAATATTCCCTCTTCTCCCTGATTCATCCTTGCTTCTGATCGGGCTCTAGCAAAACTACAAAGGAGTTCGGATCGGATCCGAAATCTTGATGGAGGATCCACTCAAGGTGAAACTTTCTTTGGCGCGTGGTTGGTTTAGCGACAAGGGTGTTGCTCGCCTCGGGACGCGGTTCGGCTCGGGACGCGGTTCGGCTCGGGAGAAATGGCTCAGTGCATCGCTTCGGAGATAAAGAAACGTTGCTGAAAACGACCCTCCGTATTCTGCGGAAACGAAGTGAAAGGTATATAGTTTATTTACATGCATTTATAATTGCAAATATGTTGGTAGATCTATCCTTAGTGGTTGGTCGGATCCAGCCCCGGGATAGTAGAGAATCTGGTTAGGGTTACTTCTTTAGGGCTAGACTTAAAACTGTTTTGAGTTTTATTTTTCGCTTCTTGATTTGATGTCATCGTCCGTCCGACTAAGCCCGAACGTCGAATTAATAACCCTAAAGGACCCACGAAACCCTACATGATATGTTTCTTATTCATAGATATATGCATGCTAGAAATATGTAGAATTTCAAAAAAATATCATAAAAATGAACTAACGAAACCATACAGAAGATCAATTAAGAATGATATGTTGATCACACAAATCGAGAAATATATATTTGATGATATTGATAACGAAGCAATTATTTGGTGCTTTCAAAATATGAAACTTCATCATCACTAGTTAATTATATAAGGGATTCATGTAGATCAGATGGCACCTAATCTAAGAGATGGGGTGTCAAGACACAAAAAGGTGTGCCCCACAATGAGTACAAGCTCATGTGGGTTTGTACTTTCCACCTTTTTGTGTCTTGGGATCTGATATATTAGATCAGGTGCCATCTTTTCTACATTAAATCCTTGTACAAAACTATAACTATTTTTTGCGACTTGTGTTATATATTCATTAGTTAAGGGTCTTCGTAGAATTTTGTGTTAAGTGGATATCATATTTGGAAACTAATTAATAGTTTGGTTTTAAATGCATACTAAGTATGTCCCCTAAGGTTTGACCCTGCTCATCACCTTAAAAACAAGAGTGTTGTTATTCGCACCACAGAAATTTATGAATACACCACACTACTTGATTCACCACACCTATATTTTTAATATCGGATGTTCGGATTTGGAAATCCGAACGGCTCTAATATTTTTATTCTTCTGTTCGGAATTGCAATACCGATCAGTATAATAAAATATGTATTGTGTTCGGATTTATACATGTATTGTATTAGAGCCGTTCGGATCTCTAAATCCGAACATTTGATGTTAAAAATATAGATGTAGTGAATCAAGTAATGTGGAGTATTCATAAATTTCTGTGGTGCGAATAACAACACTCTAAAAACAATTACCAATTTGCATGGTGCATTTGGTTTTTTTTTTTCATTTTTATTCAAAATTCTTTCCAAGCATCGTTGGTAGGGAAACTTGAACTTATGACTTCCTACAAGAGATGGATATGTTATGTTGCAGCATAGAATATCTCTATAGGATGTATCTCGATTTTAAACAATGGAGATTAGTAGTGTGTGAATAGTTGGACTTACAATCGCAGTTAATGATATTTACGCTGAGTTGATATCAAAGACCAAAAGCACACAAGGATAATGACCGACCTATTACCGTCCAATGATCAAGTCCCTCTCCTTCTAATGAGTACCACATCTTCTTTGATATGGACTTTCAACTTTGATCAGTTGATCCTATGCCATGCTATTTGCATCCTGTTGGGCATGTAAGCCATTCAACCACTTATAGGTCGAGTGACTGCCTTTAAGTATATATAATTGACTCTCTATGGGTTGATTATTGTCTCTTAATATTGTCTTGATCTCTAAATGGGACGGACATCTACCTTCTTGCAGAAACTGATATTTCATGCATCAAGAAGTAATGTGTCGGATAATTTTGACTAATATCATGACTGCATAAATATTTTAGGAGGATATATATCGGATACAGATATCTACAATCGATGATGGACAGATACCAACTCGAATACAAAGCAGATAATCTATATCTGTTTCTGCCTCTACTACAAAGTGAGGCGCCGCCGCCCCTGGCTTGATGTTAGGTTTCCGATTTACGTTAGGCGTATGACCCGAACTAGCTTCCTAACCTGGGCTCTTACTCTTGATTTGAGATTTCCTGCACACTTCGGTTTCCTACTAAAATGAGGAAGCAGTTATCTGCAGGTTTGTCACAAATGATTCCTTGTTTCCAGCACAAGTTTCCTGCTCAGCCTACAACCCATTTATTTGCGTATCCCGAAGGCAAAATCCCAACTCTTAAGCAGCCGCCTGATGCTTCTTGCAATCTAAGTTGCGCCGTCCAGCCAACTAATTGGCAGCTTAGATTGTGTAGTGGCATTATAAGAAAAAGTTTTTAACCTAATTCATATCATATAAAAAAAACCTCAACTCTTTCATGATTGCTTGCTCCTTGTGCTGCAAGTCATAAGACAACATGCTACGTTTACACATTCAAAACTCTCGCTAGGATTGCTTCTGGCCTAACAATCTGGTTGTAACGTGAAAGCTATTAGTTTTTTTTTGTGATGATCCACGTCTTTAAGCTTTTAAGTGGGGACACGCGTCCATGTTAAGTAACAACAACAAGATAATTAGCAATCTAATTAACAAATCAAGTAAACTCTCATGTGGACAGTCCTGCAAAACGACAGCCCATTGTTGAGCAGACACGCGTCCATTTTCTCTTCGATTGGCTGATCCCACACTCAAAATCTTATAAATCGCCCAAATTAATCCCACAAATACAAGCATAGGCCAATAGTTTTGAGAGCTAATTAAGGATGGAAGAGTTTCAGGAGGCCGATGTCTTGTTTGCTGATGATGATCTGGATCAGTGTCAGTCAATCGTCGACAATTTATCTTCAGAGCAGCGCAACACTGAGTCTGGCTTGCTGAAGGCGAAGGTGTCGTCCATGACAATGCCCATCAGCATTGTTCTGGGCACTGGAAGCCGCCTTTCTTGGCCATTAGGCTCCAATTTTTGCGACAACAGTGATGGCAGCGACGATGATTGTACAAGTGAGTTGATACCCCCTCATGTACTGATCTCAAGAAGGATACACGGCGAGGAGAGGCCTCTCAAGGGACGGCGGCTCAGCAATGTGCGGAACTCGATCCTCCGGATGACCGGATTCCTTGAGTCATGATGGTCGAAGGGAAATTGTAATTGGTTTTTACTTTGGATTTCTAATATTCAAGTTGTAGAATGTGAATTCTGTAAAGAAAGAGAAGGTACGTTAATGCTTTTGCTAATTTGAGTAGGGGTAGAGGTTTCTTCCCAGCTTTGTCCAACAAAAAAAAACGGAGGATGATGAATCAAACAAGTTCTCAGATCAGATGTAAAAGAAGGGTAGAAAGGGTTGTAGAATATAAAGTGCTAGGAAAGAACACCAATCTATTATATAATTGAGCAATGTTGATATGACTTTGTCCTATGCGGCATCCAAAGAGTGGTGTCACATGGGATGCCATGTCATCTCCAAAGAAAAAGCCCACAATGCACATTATTTACTTGTTTGTCATTGCACTTTCACGAATCAAAAACCACCCCTTCCCAGTATTTATGGGTTTGCCATTGTTCTTTTTTCACTTTGCTCCCTCGCATTTGTTGCACTTTAACATCTGCTTTTTTTCCTTTTACCTTCAGACGATACACATACACACCAATACTTTTTTCTTTGTTTCATCTGCACGCTAGACCCACATCCTGTGTGTGGGTTTTTTCTTTGATCCACGTGCACTATGTGCACGAGTTGATGTGACATTTGTCCTATGTAATATCCAAAGTAAGGTTTCACATGTGATGACCACCAAGAACCCAAAAGCCACCCACAAACGAAAAAACACAAAAAGCCACCCACATCCCCAAACACACAAGCAAAACCAAAACACCCAAAAACACACCAACTATAAAAAAAAAATCCAAAAACGCCCAAGACAACACCGCACTTACACCCATCTTCTCAATTGAACCATGTTTTGCACCTAGCAAGACACTCGTGTGTGTCACGCGTCCTGATTGTGTGTGGGTTTTTTGTGCCTGTGGATTGTGTGCACAGATTATTGTGGATATTGGTCATTAATTAAGCTCAATGTGGTTTTAATGATGATCACCATATTATGTAGTTGTTAATGACTCTACATGTTTTAGTCTCGGATTTATATTGATTATCTTAATTAAGAGACAATGCATTATGAGTTGGATGATTGATTCATGGCTATGAAGCAAAAGCTTGCATGAAGAGTATTGGACTTCAAATGCACTTTTACATTTTCTTCATGTAATTTTCTTTTCTTACATAGAATATTTGCAAGCCATGAATCGATGCACACACTCACTCTTATGTGCATAGTTTACATCTCAGTGTATTTTAGATTTAGTCTAGAACATATCCCACTTAATCCATTGACCAAAACACTCTTTATAATACTTTTGGAGTATGATCAGACATCGTAAGTCTTCACCAGATGTTTGGTGCGTCAGCTTTTAACTTGCATGACACAGTCATCTAAATCTGAATGGCCAGACGTCTGAATAGTGGTTAAAATGTCTGACTAGTGAACTCTAGTCGATTAAACAAGGGGTAATAGTTTTCATGAGCAGGTCATGGAACTGCCTAACTCCTGGTTCAGCTCGAGGGGGGTGGTGGTACAATCTGAGCAGGTTGTTGTCCCTGCTGAATCAGCTGTTGTTGCATCTCCAACATCTCCCTCATGACTCAAATGAGTTCATTCATGTCGGCACCTCCGTTAGCTGCAGTTACATTCCCATTCCCATTCCTGGTGTTGTGTCCTCCTGCCATTCTGAGACAAGAAACTCGGTTAAATTTTTGTGTACGGGATAAATCTAGACATTTTGGCTAATGATAATATTTCTATTGTCCTGAAGTTTTGCTTAATGCAAGACATGTGTGGGCCACCACAAAAACCAGTCACGCCCCGCTTCCCATTATATTAGGGAGCGAGGACGCGAGCGTGTCCGTATGGGCTGAAGCGGTGAAGCTCAAACACAGTAAGCGTCTGTGAATAAAACCATACGCAGGATCTTGCAAGCATTTCAGAAACAACAGAAATAACTAGGAATTTAAAGCCAACATCCAGACGAGAGTACACAAAAGTAATATGGCCCTAAGCATGGCCAATAACAACAGAGTTTTACAAAGAGGGTACACACCTTACAAAAGTGCAATAAACGAAATTCTAAGCAGCAGCAGATAGTGTTCAGTGTAAGGATCGTCTTACCCTTGCAATACTAACAACAACACACTAGAGGGAGGTGAATAGTGTAATGGAAAAAAATTGTGCAATTAAAATTAAATTTGCAAAAACAGAATAATAAATGCAAGAGGAGTTAATCAACACAATCAAACCAAACGCAAACACAAGATTTTACCCTGGTTCTCCAAACTTGGGTACGTCTAGCCACACCAATCTTTACTATATTTTCCACAAAGAGAAGCGAATACAAATCCCACAAAGAGTTACCTCACACAGAAGATTTTGTCCTACATAAGAACCAAACCAACCCTACACAAGGGTTTAACTCCCACACAGAGAATTACTAACTCATACAGAGAGAATTAGGGTTAGCCCTACACTATGACACCAAACCCTCACAAAGAGAGTGACTCCCACAAAGAGAGTATCTAATTCCCACAAAGAGAATTAAGGTTTCAAAGAAACAAAAAGTAAAACAAATACTCTTACATATGCCTTGAGATATACTTACTCATAAATGAATGCAAGGCATGGAAGAGGATCTCCAAGTGTTGAGATTTGCTTGAAAGCACATGGATGATTTCTTTGAGCTTGACTTCAATGCATGAAGGAGATTTAGAGAGTGGCTTGAGGGAAATGAGAGAGTTTGAGAGTGGCTTAATATATATCTAATGATTTGCAATAGATCCAAGAAGCTCCAAATAACTCAGCCCTCTCATATATATAGGAACACTATAAAAACTCTCAAAAGCCTAGAAAACAGGTAAAAATAAAAAGCTGCAACGGCTACATTTTGGGCAAAAACGTTACCGATAGTCGACTGATGAACAAATGACAGTCGACTGTCCAACGGCTAAATAATTCCCAACGGCTAAATAATTCCCAACGGCTATAATCTGAGCCTCGACAGTCGACTGAAAACAGGACATGCGCCTATTAAACCTTCAGCAGGCGACTGCAGCAGGGGATGGAATAAAATAGAGAGTTGCACTCTTTCTCCCAGTATGCATACATGCGACTGATGAACAAATGACAATCGACTGTAAAATAGACATGCGACTGTTAATCCTTCATCAGTCAACTGCTGCAAGAGATATAATAAAACAGAGAAGCAATCTTCGCACTTAAGCCTTTGAGACGATTGTTGACCATTTCACAGGCGACTGTAAATATACCAGCGACCATAAATACTTCATCAGTCGACTGATTCGAAAAACTCAAGTAGAGTCAATAAAAGGTTGACTTGAGCAGTGCACCATAGTCGATTGTGAAATCATCCAGTCGACTGTAGAACTTTCATTAGGCGACTGTTGGAGAGTTAGAGACCCCAAATGAGTCTTTGGTCAAGATGAGCCTATTGGGTTGGATTCTATGGTAATCCTAAGGCTCACTAAGATGGTTAAATGCATATGCATGAGAGTATGACCATCTATCAAGTTATTCCATTAATCCTAGACTCAAAAAGAGAAATGCAAGTAATTGAAATTACATGGATTACATATTGCATCTCCTAGAGTCTAAGTCTTCAAGTTCACGATACCTTGATGCTCCCAATCATCTCCAAGCTTCGGCACCCCTTGAGTCCAAGCTTTGGCCCTTCTCCACTTGATGTCCATCCTTGCACCAAGTGTTTAGTCTCCAAAAATGATATTCTAGAAATGTAACTAAAAGACTAAAACAAGTGAGTCATTAGCAACAACATAATGTTGTGATGATCATCAAAATAACATTGGAATGAAACACCAATACTCAATAATCAACAACTAGTTCTCGGTGTGGAGAACTTCTGAATCAGCGTACTCCGAGTCCAGTGGGTCAGTTCCCTCAATCAGCTCGTCTTCAAAATAACCTGTCTCGTGTCCTGACATACATTCCTAACAACATAGAAATATATGTCAGCAAGATCCTTAGCAAGCAGTGACATGATTAGGACCCATGGCAAGGTTTTCGAAATAGTTTACATGGTAGTTAAGCATTTATGAATAAACGAACAATTTCAATTTCTAAGCGGTTCAAACAAAGATTACATTAGCATGGCAGTTCTATTTAAGTGAAAACAAGGCAGTTCTATTTAAGTAAAAACATGGCAGTTCTATTTAAGTGAAAGCAGAAACAATTCTATATGTCTTACATTTTTGGTATAGCATTTTCAAGATGTTCAAGAGTGTATTCAATTTAGTGACTAAGGTTCACGTCGTTAGGTGGCTAGTAAGTGAATCTACCTTCTCGTGCCCTCGAAGGTGTCCCGTTTACTACCGACTAGTGCCTGCGAACCCAACCCCACACACGTGTACTTTCTGGACCATGAGCCAGAATCAGCCAAACCGGCCATCAAAAGTTGTAATACTGGAACACGAGCCAGACTAGCCAAAGCGGCCCACGAGAATAGCCAAATCTTGGCAAGCAATATCTATGATTAGCCAAACCGGCCCGCATGTCTATGATTTTCAAGTAGTTCAAGCAATTCATATAAGTCCAGAAATGTTGCAATTCACAAGGCATATTCAATTAACTTTTTAATGTGTCTACACGCATGCACGCAAGTTTTTATCTTGCAATACACAACATGTGACATGTGAAGTTTGGTGTCGCATTAAATGAAACGGTATTTAAAAACATGGAGAAAATGCACACTTGCCTGTTTGGTGATTTTGGTGTCGCTGAGTTTGTAGGGAAGATGTTGATGTATCTGCGTCTTTAGGTTTACGATATTAGGATAACAGTTCTTAATCCATTGAAATAATACTAACTCTAAAATATTATATGCACAGATTACATGTTGTATATATAAATAGTAACATATAACTAACTTATATGTTATAACGGTTCTGTTTTGTTAATAACTAACATATGATAACTGTTTGCATGAAGTTATATACTGTAGGTATATGGAGCTAACACACACACACACACACGCGCGCGTGCGCGCGCGCGCACACACACACACACACATATTGGGTAAAGGGACCATACGGTGCCTACTTAGATTCAATCTAAGGAGGCATCCCCATTTCCCATATCTCCCACAATTTTTTTGAAAAAAAATTTCATGGGTTTGTTGTTCACCTTGTGGATGATCAACATACCAAATTTCAAGTGATTCCAATACTTTTTGAACCACCATCTACCCCTTGCAACATCATGGGTTTTTCAGCACGTTTTTAGACCGTTGAAGTTGCAAGGCGTAAATGGGGGCTCAAAAAGTAATGTAATCCATTGAAATTTGGTATGTTGATCATCCATGATGTGAACAACAATCCCATGAAAACAATTTCAACAAAAATTGTAGAAGATGGGGGGAAATGGGGGTGCCTCCATAGATTTCATCTAAGGAGGCATCCTAGATCCTCTTTTTCCACACACAGACACACACACACACACACACACACACACATATATATATACATTTTTTTGACGGGTAAATGGGTAAAATTTTATTAAAGAAAAACTCAACTATACAAAATATTACAGAGAGGCAATTTGAAGGCCTTGATAGGATAAAGAAAGAGAGGTGATATGGCACAAGCGCCGTCACCCACTACTAACTAGACCCTAACAAGATCAGCTAAGCCAAGAAAGAACACGCGCACAAATGAACAAAACATGGTCAATCACTCCTGAAACCCCAATTGTCGAATGGGATAGTTGCTGAGGCTTGATCATGATCAATGTCACGAAGGGCAATGAGAATATCCGCATTAATAGCTCCAAAGAGGGCCGTTTTCCCCAACCCTTTGCCCTCAAAAATTCTGGATAGTTTTGCGCAACGTTTTTGAAATCGATGAACGGAGGCTCAAACGGTGTCGAATTGAGCTGAAATTTTGTGAGGAGCTACATAACAAGTATATCTACCTATTGCAAAAAAAATTTCAAAAATAAATACCTACAACATCCGGACAGAGGGGTTGACCTCAGGTAATTCTGCCTGAGGTCAACCTCAGGCACATTTTTTTGATATATATATATATATATATATATATATATGAGATGGTGAGCTCAAATCCTTATTGTGAGCTAGTACAATTGGCAACACCAATTAATGATCGGTACCGTTCATCTTGAAGATCATGTTGATAGATCTATACCCTAAAAAAATTAGAGATTATAAACCCCCAAAATCCTATGGATCAACCCGTTCCAATTTTGTTACATTTGCAGGCAGTTCTAAACCGTTCATCTTGCAAACACTTGATGGATTTGATAGAAATGTCCAAATAACAAAAATAATTATACATAAAGATCACTTGATAGATAGAACAAGATGGACGGTTCCGATTGATGATTTGGAAAATAGTTTTGGCTAGTTCAAGATATAAATTTCTCATCTCACCATCTCATATATATATATATATATATGGGTAAAGTGTTCCTAGGGTGCCTCCTTAGATGCAATCTAAGGAGTCGCCCCCATTTCCCGCCATCTCCCACATTTTTTTTCGAATTTTTTTCTTGGGATTGTTGTTCACCTCATGGATGATCAATATACCAAAAATCAAACCATTCCAATACTTTTAGAGCCCCCATAAACCCCTCGCAAATTCATGGGTTTTTCAGCACGTTTTCGGACCGTTGAAGTTGCAAGGGGTAGATGGGGGCTCTAAAAGTATTGGAATGACTTGATTTTTGGTATGTTGATCATCCATGATGTCAACAACCACCCCATGAAAAATAAAATCCAAAAACATTTTGGGAGATGGGGGAAAATAGGGGCGACTCCTTAGATTTCATCTAAGGAGTCACCCTAGGAACACTTTACCCATAGATAGATATATATATATATATATATATATATATATATATATATATATATATATATATATATATATATATATATATATATGGTAAAGGGATCCTAAGGTGCCTCCTTAGATTCAATCTAAGGAGGCGCCCCCATTTCTCCCCATCTCACACATTTTCTTTGAAATTTTTTAATAGGTTTGTTGTTCACCTTATGGATGATCTACATACCAAATTACAAGGGATTCCAATACTTTTTGAGTCCCCATCTACCTCTTGCAACTTCGTGGGGTTTTCAGCACGTTTTCAGACCGTTGAATTTGTAAGGGGTAGATGGTGGCTCAAAAAGTATTGGAATCCCTTGAAATTTGGTATGTTGATCATCCATGATGTGAACAACAACCCCATGAAAAAAATTTCGAAAAGAATTGTTGGAGATGGGGGAAATGGGGGCGCCTCCTTAGATTTTACATCTAAGGAGGCACCTTAGATCCCCTTTTTCCATATATATGTATATATATATATATATATATATATATATATATATATATATATATATATATATACTCTAACATATATATAGTAATATAATATACTGATATAATTTAAATATATATATCATGATCTAACGTACTGTAAATATAGACTAACTTTATATAGATTGCAAATTAAAACATTATTAACATTTTATAAACTTTAATAAATTAATAGCCCAAAAAATTTAATAACTTAATAATTTTTAAACTTATAACTTTATAACTTAAAACTTAATAACTTAAAATAACTCTAATAATTCTCATATTACTCAATTAATTCATAACTTAAAAATAATTTTAAGCTTACCTCAATTAACTTAAAGAATAACCCTCCCCCAAATAACTTAAATTAACTCCCCCAAATAACTCAATTAACTTACTAACTTTAATAAACCCAAACCCAATAATTCAATTGCTCAAATAAACCCCAAAACCCAATAAGCTATTACTCATTACCCAATAATACCACATACCCAATAAGTTAAGGATGTTGGATCCTGTGGATGGAAAAGAGAACACTGGAGGGGGGTGAATAGTGTTTTCGTAAATCAAAACTTTACCTCTAGAATTCTCCCTAAGATTAATATAGAATTACATAATATCAATCTTAATCAACAAATATTTGCAATAATAAAATTAAGCAGCGAAATGTAAATGCGAGTAAGTAAAAATCGCAAACACAGAGATTTTTATCCTGGTTACCCACAATCTGGGTACATCCAGTCCCTGAATCACTGTCGAGCTTTAATCCACTATTATCGGTAAATAGTACAAACCAGCTCAACTCCAATGAGGATTTACAACCACATTGCCTACACTAAGGATTTTCCCTTTCCTCACAACTCGAGGACTTTTACAAACACCTTGCCGACAACAAGGATTGACTCACAACCTAGCCTCCAACTCAGATTTACAATCCTTTTGATGATTTACAAATACCTATAGCAACTTGATGAAGCTCTTGTGTATGTGATTGCTATAGAAGTAGATTTGATCTCAAATATATAGAACTTAAAAGCTTTGGAGATCAAAAAAATAAACTTACTTTAAATCTCGTTAAAATATAACTTCAAAACAGAGATTAAACAAGTTTTAATTAATTAAAATAATTCTTACAGCCAATATATATATATATATATATATATAAGTATGAATATCGTGGCTGAACGAAATAACTTGAAATTAATTCTCTAAAACATTAGCACTTGGGTTTTATAGAGATCAATATTCAAGACTTGATCTTTGAAAGAATATAAAAGTTAAGAACACAAAGATTAAAAAGAAAAACTTGATGTTTGAATCTCAAGAAGAAAAACTATGAGCATTGGAGATCAATCTAAGTTATAAAGGCTAGAAATAATCAGAGAAAGTAATTGCGAAATTAAGCACAAACAAATTAAAAACTTAGCCTTTAGAAAAACTGAAGAACTTTGAGAGCTTGAGAGCTTTTGAGCAATAATTTTAGATAAAAAATTTTCTTGTTCGAAATCCAAGCTCAATCCCTCTATTTATAAAGATGAAAATCATTTAAAAAAACTATTTCAAAAAATGCATTTGAAATTTGAAATTTGAAATTTGAAATTCAAATTATTTCCAAAAATGTCCGCATTTGAAATTTGAAATTCAAATTATTTCCAAAAATGTTTGCATTTGAAATTTGAAATTTGAAATTTGAAATTTGAAATTTGAAATTTGAAATTTGAAATTCAAATTATTTCCAGTGCAATAAAAATGATTTTGAAACTAGCCATTCGACCCAGATCCCGAACCGTTTGCTGGTAGACGACTCCCAAAGCAGTTTCTGAGAAAATCTGCTACATCTGGTAGTTGGCTCCCTAACTTTGGTAGTCGACTCCTAGAGTACATTTCAGCATGGGCTTTGGGCTCGAAAAACTTTGGAAAAATATTCAAAACATTTTAAATCATTTTGGTATAATCCCAAGTGTGTGTGGGGTTAATCAAAAGGCTTTAACAAATTCCTAATACTCAAATAAAAGTCAAAATTACAAATTATATATTAGCTTGCAATTCTTCTTGTTGACTTCATTTGGACTTGACTCGATGTGTTCCTTGCACATTTGCTCCTAGCCTTCTTTAAGTTGTTTACTACATCACATTTGAACGCCATTAATTTGAGCTCCCTTGATTCATGGCGTCATCTGAGCAATGCATCTTTATTTCATTAACTATATTAAAATTACATTTCCTGCACACAAACTCAATGAAAATATTAGTAGCATAATATGTTGCTTATCATCAAAATAACCACGGTGTGGAGACTCGATTTCCAACATTCTCCCCCTTTTTGATGATGACAGCAAAAACAAGAGAAAATGCAGATAGAAACAGCATGCCATATAAATTGTCACTAACATTCCTACTGATGGGCTGCAGCTTGTTGCTACCTCACCACATAGTTGTTTTTCAATAATTAGCCCTCAGATAATTTATGTGTACATGTCCACTTCTGGTTGCTTACAACTGGTTCCTACATTATATCCACATTATTTCCCAATGCATGAATTGAATCCAACCAAACCCACTTAGGAGCATGCTTAAACCACATATGCTCTGGCCTGCTATAGCTTGAATAAAAATCATCTGATGCCATTTCTTTAATATTCTGAACCAAATAGGGGAATTAAGGAGCCTAATTGCAAGCCCTCCAGAAAGAATTTCAGTTCAATAAGCCACATTATCATCATTGGGCTATATGATCTAATTTCCAAATTGGTCTGCTGGTATGTGTTAAAGATGAAGTGATAGTGAGTTGGTTTCACTGTTCAATAATCCACAAATTGATCTAAAATCCATGGTTTGAGCAAGAGAGACAGCCAATTAGCCAAGCAAATAAGAAAGAGCAAATTGGACTGCTGAAGCATAGATACAGCAGGCCAGAGCATATGCTGTCATGCTACAGTAAGAGAAAAATGGCAAGAAAAAAATTCCCATGTCCCAGGTATTCAAGAAAGAGCAAGCTCCGCTGAATTGAAGCTACAACAAGAGCAAATTGGAATGATGGAGCATAGATAAAGCAGGCCAGAGCATCTGATAGAAACAGCATGCAATAGAAATAGTGAAGTATGCATACATACAACATATATAGTAAATAAAAACCATGTATACCACATACATACAACATATATACCCCAATAACAAGAGTGACATCAAATATCATGGATACATAAGTAAAGAAACACCAGCAAAGATACAACACTAAAAACCATGGATAGAATACATAGTAAATAAAATAACAAGGCAAAGCATGCATAGAAGATATCATGTCCTGTCTCAAAATAAAAACCTCCCCAATTCACACATTCAAAGGGAAGCATGCATATTGTTATGATATATCATAATGTCTTCATCCACCCACCATGTCTACATCACAGTTACACTACATAAAATATTAGAGAAGCTTAATCAAACCATCTCCCAAGGATAACCCAAACCAAGATATGTGACCACCCCCCTTCACCTCCTTTCTCCTTCACACCATATGCCTACCTTCGTCACCACAACCAATAATTCACATATTCCATTCGTCATCAGCATCATCCCCATCACCCCCAACTGCAACCCTAGACCTCTCCATCTCTTCAACCTTCCTTGCTACGTAGCTCTTCCTATCCGCATCGGGCAAATTGACAAATCTACACCCGTTTTTCTCATTGACACTCAGTTGCATATGCAACTTATCCAACATTTGTGGTAGATACTCGGTCATTGCATATAAATGTTACGAAAGAAGTGCAAGAGTGTTGGGGTAGGCACACTCTATAGCTAATGCGACATGTTTGACATTGTCAACCATTTCCTTCAAGAGGTCAGGTTCATCCCTTAATGCACGTCGACACATTTTCTTTTTTCCAACGACGGGTGGGATTGCATGGCTTGTCCTTGCCTGCGATGGCCCTGTCGACGTAGGAGTGGGGATGTCGGCATAAGCATCAAAGTCGGTTGATGCTTGCGAGTAGTTTGGCAGACTAGCTTGATCATCGTGACCCTCGTTATCTACGACTTCAAATTCGTTATACACACTCTGGTGATAATCACCCTTCACTGCGTCGTCGCCTATAACAATCCTAAGATCGTCCAGCCACGGTATGTGGTGGTTGACATACTCCATCAATATAAATTTTGCCTGCATTAATAAAGAACAAACCATGTATATCATAATAAAATTACGTAATCCAATTTTATTTTCATATTTGGATAATGGAGAAGTAAATACCGCGGCCCATGTGGCATATGTCTCTTCGTCGAGGACTATCATCTGCAGCTCCGATGACCAACCAGCCCCACTAATTTCCAAGCACTTATTAACATCCTTAGCCGCCCCTGAAGCCCTTTCATACGATTTTTCACATTCACCCAGCTGTACTCTGTGCCAAACATTTTGTTTATATGGATAGCAGCATCGGTGAAGGCCGTATTCTTGAAAGTCTTCTCGGCTCTAAGGCCTTGACGAGCTTGGGAGGCAAGGAATGGAATTAGTGCAATGTCATGCTCAAGCAGCCAAACTTTATTCGTCGGTCCCTTCTTGGATGGGTTCTTGCTTTTTTCCCTAGGACTAGACACAAAAACTTCTATGCCATCATCCATACGTCCAGACTTTCTTGACGAGTCACTGCCACCTGTCGTGCCATGCCCACTTAGTGGTGAAGGCATGGCAAAAGCACTTTGTGATGCTTGGCCACCAAAGGATGGTATAGCCCCACCACCTTGTAGAATTTGCATGTAGCCTGGTGGATGCGTCATGTGCATGGGCATTGGCAAGCTGTACGTAGAGTATTGTGGAAATGGAATGGTAGAACCACCTACTTGGTAGCTAGGCATAGGCAATTGATAATCACTTGTCCTACGCAGTATTGGCCTACCTAGTGAAGGATCATTCCTCCTTGATTCCTCGGCCTACTGTGTACAGTATGCCGGGTCATGGTATGAAGGCATAGGATCACTCCCCTGCCCTTCATGCGATGCCCCATCCATGCCTACAAAAGTATTATTTCCACAATAAAACAATATTTGAAACAATGACATGTACCCACGAATAGTTAATGAAATAAACATCAATGTACATAATAATGACAACCACCCATATCATCAGACTCCAACTCAATAGAAATAAAGTAAACAGATAAAAGCATTATATTGTCACCACATTTCATGCATAAACTAACATATCCAACATTTAGATCCCAATGTTATACAAATCATTCAACTTAACATAATACATAAAATTATTCATTAAACTCTTCCCGCATAGCCCATGTTCATTGGTGTTTCCATTGTTATGCATTTTACAGTAGTCCACCAACATGGCCCACGCTAACTGTTCCCTGTGACTTTTCCACTGATCCCTTTGTGAATTCTGTTCACGTATGGGCAGCTGTTGGGAAAGATCCATAATCGAGTCATCCAGCTCATCCATCACATCCTCATCCTCATCAATCACAACTCCATCCTCAAGTAAATGGGGATCATGCGGATCTGCTATCTCGATATAATTATGCAACACTTTGCAAGCAAAGACAGTATCGACCTGAGATTTGAATGGATAGTAAGGCTTTGACGTCAAAATTTTAAACTTGTTCTTTAGAGTGCCAAAAGTTGACTCGATCTTTGTTCTTAATGAAGAATGTCTTAGGTGGAACAGCTCTCTGCGATTTCTAGGCACTCTATCAGTATGGTCCTTCAGATGGTATCTAACGCCACTGTATGGAGATATGAAACCATGCATTGTTGTATATCCAGCATCGCATAGGTAATATTTACCTACAACCGAAAAATGAAACCCTATTTATAATCACATGGTTTCATACAGAAGTATACAAGATATTACGAAAGATTTTGCATATTACCCTCATACACATGCAGCCCGTGGGGTGGGGGTAATAACAACGCATCTTTCAGGTCCCTAAAATCATTCGCTGATCCTTCACACTCGGCCATTACGTAGGTGAATCTTCTGTTAGGTGTTACAGCTTCAAGCACATTTTGCGTAACCCCTTTACGTCCTCCAAATCGTGGTACGAGTTTGGCAGGCAGCATGGCATCGATTTGTGTCCCATCAATTATACCAATGCAATCCTACACTGTAAACATTAAAGGTCACGTTGATATCACCATAAATCATCTAACGCTAATGCCAGATATTCATAACAAAACTGACCTTGAAATATGGGAACCAATTAGGATTATTGAGTATCTCTGGTGGTGTCTCATTAGGGGCTTGCTTCATAAACCTATCACGAATGGTACATACTGCAAACATTACTTTATTACAGTAATTGCTAACCATCACCCCGGCCCTTATAAAAGCAACTCACATCACTCTGTTCTTTGACTTGTGCCCTACTATGTGCAGAAAATTTGCCAACTGCTCCTCGATTGACACATGATTACTGTCTTTGAGACTACCAATTTCTCGCATTAACGTAGCAAGATTCAGAAAAGCCACTCTCCGCATTCTTAAGTAGTATAAACAACTACTTTCAAAACCAAATAGAATTCGACGCATGTGTGATTTTCTATGAATATCACGCATCGCTGACGGCTCCCTAGGTAGATGAGGAGCACTATCGTCATCGTATAACTCAATGAATATGATTGTAAAAATGATAGCAGCCGCGGCTGAAGCACACAATGAAAAACCCGAACTTTCTCCAATTTCATCCATCAAACCCTTTTTTGCATCAAACATATATTCAATCATACGTTTGTCCAAGGCATTTACATTTATAATAAAATCGTGCAATTTACATATAAACAGAACAACTTGCGAGTGAGAAGGCATAGAGCATATGTGACTTTGCTAGGTGAAATATTAATGCTGTCTATATTTATACAAAGGGGAAATATTAATGGGGATAAAATATTAATTGATAATGCATAGAGAAATATGAATACGTAAAATATTAATGCTTCATAAATAGAAAAATGAAACATCCACCACCACCAATCATGTCAAAATGCTTCATAAATGTACATAATTAATAATCACAAATTGTATACTATATTTAAACATATGCCAAACTATTTATAAATTTAAAGCCTACAAGTTTCATTGAATACCAAATGAAACATCCACCACCAATCATGTCCAATCCACTCATGAATCCATAATCAATTGCCCTCAAATTATTAAACATTTAATTTTCTTTGGTGGTTTCTTGACATACGTCAAGCATACCCTACCAATTTATCAACGTTGCATCATCAATCCAAATTCAGAACCTTTTAGGGCCTGTTTATTTATGTTTAACTCACTGCACTTTTATCATCATTGGGCCATATATTTAGGTACCTCGTAATACTTCTGATGTGTTAGCCAATTTCTTCTAACATAAATTTCAAGCCAACATAATTTATTTCTAATCAACCATACAACTTGTGCACCCATACAAATTGCATACATTTCATGAATCATTACCTACGAGCCCTCCAAAGTGCATAATACATACTGGAAGTTTTAAAAGCTAACTTTTCAGCCACACGTAGGGTGTATCATCATTGGGCAATAATCATTATATAACCGACATATTTACGGATTCATAGGGATTGAAATTGCTTGGTGAAATGTAACAAATCGTTCAGGCCTTCCCATATGGGATGTGGCAAATAATATCTACCACCCATAGGTTGCACGAAATTTTCAGAGAAATACCCACATATATAATCGTTAACCCATGCATTTTCAAGTATAAATCAAAAAAATTCCCCATGTTTCAGCATAGCACAGCCACCACTTTTGCTGAAATCTTACCCTAATTTGACAAATAGAGCTAGAAATTAACAGAGATTTTATACCTCAGTGAGCAGAGTTGTTCGAGGAGAAAAGATGATGCACAGAACCAAAGATACCTCAGTTCCAGCGGTAGATCACCCGCAACCACCGATGAAGCACAGTCGCAAGCTCGCCGTTTGTCCAAATCCCTCCACCTCAACCCTAGATTCAGATTTATAGGGCCAACGAAGAAGATATCGCAACCGTAGCTTCAGATCTTGCAAAAAAGAGCAAAAAAAACCCATCTTTTCCTCCTTCTAGGGTTAAAACATATCAAAAATTCCGACCGTTGAGGGAGCTGTTGGGGGAGAGGGGAGATGGAGCGGCTGCTGCAGCATGGAGAGGGGTGATCACAAGCTCGAGGGACCAACCAGAGAGATTCACAACTAAAATCGTCGCGAAACCCGGAGATCGCAGCGGTGAGAAGCTGGAATCCATGGTGACGAGAGCAACGAAATTGGCAGCGGGAGCAAAAGAACACGCAAAGGTGAAGTGGGGAGTGAAAGTGGGGAAAAGTGCGAAATAGTAGGGGGAACAGTGAAACCAACTCACGTTCACTTCAACTTTAATGCAAACGAACATGCCCTTAGTATGCACCAATTTTGTACATGTCGATGATTCAGGCACAAGCAACTGGTGGCAGAGATGCCAATCCTCAGTCCCAAGCAAGAACTGTTGCAGATGGGAGAGTATGGTCCCCAAATCCCATGTATCTTGCTGTTAATTTAGTATGACTTAGAATACGACGAGAAGATTTACTTAAAGAGCGTGAGTGAGAGTTAAGATTATGGGCAGAATGAGGTCCACGTTCTGATCTAAAATACAAGTTGCATACGTGGAACCCATAAAAAGCTCATACATGAAATTAGAACCATACCGATATGGTTTGCCTTAAGAGTGGTTTTTTGTTGGCTGCGTGTTGAGGATCGTCTTTTCGAATGAGCAAAAACATTATTCGCTATCCAGTGTAGAATAATGCGATGCCCTTGGTTTGCACCTTTTGTAATGGATCATCCATTCAAACTTAAAAGCAGTTTGTAAATTTATTGGATCGTCATGATTCACCTCAATATAATAAATACCTTTTCTTCCTCCTCTTGCACTCATTTCTACCTTGTTTTTAAAGATAATAAATGCTCGCTAATTTTCATATGATTGCGATTTATGCAGCTGAATGCCTATTAGAAATGGTACATATAAGAAAATCAATTTATCATGATGGCCTGAGAGGGGGCCTCTGATCGGCCTTTTACAATTACCACGTTGATGGTGGTGATGCTGATGCTCAGGTGGATCCAAACGATTTCCTTCCCTTAGTCATGTGCGTAAGTGGATCTCAATAGCTTCTTCCAACCTATCATGAGTCGTTACACTGATCTGAATGCACTACAATAACGACTAGTATGAGCGAATCGAACCAAGTTGGGGGCACCAGTTTTAACCCCTCCGATGTCCAAATTAGAACCAGAGAGAGATAGTATGACATATATGCCATTAAGAATGTATGTATGTGTGTGTGGGCTCACATCCTTCCAAATGTGAGGATATATATATATATATATATATATATATATATATATATATATATATATATATATATATATATATATATATATATATATATATATGAAAGGTTATCGTCAACTTTATTATGTAATATACAAATACATCAATAGCCTAATTTGGAAAATGGATTCAAAAGGGAGCGGATAGGGCACAAGCGCCGTCACTCCCCACTATCAAAACCAATTCCCAAATGAGGCTATACAAAAGAATACCAAAACTAAAATACATAAATCACGCCATAAATTAGTGACTAATATTTAACCCATGTCCCTGAAATCCCAATTGGCATAAACAACAGTCTCCTCCTCCGTAGAGGGGGTCTTGGTCTTGAAGAACAACTCTGATGTCGACAGGAATAGCCTCAAAAAGGATGGTCTTTCCTCTCTTCTCCCCCTCAAAAATACGCCTATTCCTCTCTTTCCAGATATGACAAACAAGTCGGCTCAAAGCACTCTTCCCTCCGAAGTGCGCAAGACAGTAATTTCCAATCTCGTTCAGTGTAGGAATGATGGGAGTTGTAATTTGCAACTTCAGAAACGCCCTGCGCAGTATGTAGTTGAAAAAACTACAACTGAAAAGTAGATGCTCAATAGTTTCATCCTTGTTATCATCACATAAAACACATTGAGTAGGTGTATCAAGCCCCCATCTTGTAATCATATCCCGAGTAAGCAACTTACCCTGAAATGCACGGAGTAGAGTTAGGGACATTTTAGAAGTATGATCACTGTACCATATTAATTTGAGATAGGGAAAGCACAAACCTCTCTTCTGAATTCCATCCCAATCTTGTTTGAATGTAAACCGGTCCCCAGGCACCCACTCCCAATCATCAGCCCCTGGAATTAACTTTACCTTAAGCATCAAATGTTTTATAGGATCCAGAACCGGAACAAGCTTCCAGCTGCCGTTGGCCATGTAGTCACGCACAGAGGCATTATCCGCACCGCCTGGGATTTGAACTGAATTTTTAATAGGGACGCAACTTAACCAGTGGTCATTCCAAAAAGAAGTAGCAAGCACATCCCAGACTTTCTTTCTGATAAGGTTCTGGGACTTCAGTCTGCATTTCAGCATACGTTTCCATGTACCGGAATGTTTTAACATACCTTTGGCAGTAAAGAATCCGCCCACATCCCCATAGTGCCTCACCATGTGCTTTACCTAAAGAGTGTCAGTAGTAAGATACCGCCAGATAAGCTTAAGCCCCATCGCCTCGTTTAAATCTTCCAACAATCTAAGCCCAACGCCACCTTCAGACTTGAGTTTACAGATATCATCCCAAGACCAAGCTCTCGTAGGCCCCAAAATGAATCGCCTACTAGCTGAAGTGATGATTCTAAGAATTTTTGCTGGAATGTGGAAGGCATTCATCCAGAAGGCTACAATTCCATAAATGACTGTTCTAACAAGTTCAATGCGACCAGAAATAGATAAAAGAGAAGAACTCCAGCCCATCATCCTCTTCTTGCATTTATCCACCAATTTGCCGAAATTAGCAGATTTAGGGTATTTCGATGAAAGGGGCAATCCCAGATAGGTAGTGAGTGTCGTAGAAATCTTGATTCCTAACAAGTTCGCTAACCCTTGTTTATTTTTGGCCCCTTACTAAATAAGCCAGCACTTTTGTCCCAGTTTACTTGTAGTCCTGAAATAATGGAAAACTCCTCCAACAAATTTTTAACTCCAGAAAATGATCTTTTGTTTGCCCGGCAGAACAGAAGAAGATCATCCGCAAATAAAAGGTGTGAAATAGCCCCAGAACAGCGCATAGGTTGGATATTGCCCATATTAATAGATTTGGCCATAAGAACTGAGAAAGCCTCCATAGCAACCACAAATAGGTAGGGTGAGAGAGGGTTCCCATGGCAGATACCTCTATTACCTTTAAAATAACCCACAGGAGCACCATTAATCAGGACAGAGAAGGTTGGAGGAGTAATGCACTCTCTGATCCATCCGGTGAAAATCTCAGGGAACCCCATAAGCCTCAGGAAGTACAAGATGAAATCTCTATTGACACTGTCAAACGATTTCCTCAAGTCCAATTTCAGGCAAGCTCGACCTCCCATCTGATTGCTAAAATCTCTGATCTGCTCATGGGCTATGAGAGTCAAATCAGTGAGTAGCCTCCCTTTAAGAAATGCAGACTGATTAGGGGATATCAACTCATGGACCACCACTTTTAACCTGTTGCAGATAATTTTGCTAATAATTTTATAGAGAACATTACAACAGGCAATTGGGCGATAGTCGCTTAAGGAAGAAGCATTAGTATTCTTAGGCACCAGAGTAAGAAAAGTATGATTAACACTTTTTAGAAGTGAGCCAGATCTGAAAAAAGATCTAACCGCCAAAATTACCTCATCCCCAAGTAGAGACCAGTTATGTTGGAAGAATAAGCCATTATAACCATCCGGGCCAGGGGCTTTATCGGGACCAATCTGGAAAACCGCATTTTTAATCTCTACATCTGAAACCCCCCTGCGCAACCAAACTGAGGACTCCAAAGTTAAGATACGTTTCGGAATAATTTTGGGAAAGCTTCTCAAATAATGATTCTGATTATATATACTTTCGAAATAAACAGGAGCCTCCTTCTTCAGATCATCAATTAAACTACTTTGTTGTCCATGCACATCTACCAAATGACTCAGGGAGTTGCGACATGTCCTTGATTTCATAGCAGTGTAGAAAAATTTGGTGTTTTTATCACCCAATTTCAGCCAATCCTGACGACTTTTTGACGAATCATCTCTTCTTCCAATTTCAAAGCAACTGCCAATTCCTTAATTAAATTCTGATGTACCTGTTGCATATTGATGTCCGAGTTGATGTTAGGATCCTTGCGGATTGCCTCCAGTTTTTGACGACAAGACCTGACCATCTTCGCCGCATGATACTCTCCCGCCCAATTACGAAGAAGGGGCTTCAGTTGCTTTAATTTCTGACAAAGCCGAAACATAGGAGTGCCATTAATAATTCTGCTCCAGCCTAAAGCAACAACCTCATTCAATCCAGGACAGCTAATCCAATAGTTGAAGAACTTGAATGGCTTGGGATCAGGAGGGGGCAATCTATGTAGGTTAACAATCATAGGAGAGTGGTCACTAGTGCTAGGATCCAGGTACTCCATGTAAGTATCTGAAAGTGAATTAATCCAGGCTGAATTACAGAATACACGGTCAAGTTGGGCAGAGATACGATCTTTACCGACCCGATTGTTACACTAGCTTAATCTGTTACTCGTGCTCTTAAGCTCCTGCAAAGAACACCTAATAATACAAGAATTGAAGTCCCGAACCATGGTCTCCTCAAGCTTTCTCCCACCTATCTTATCATTAGTGAATAGCACACTATTGAAATCGCCTCATACCAGCCATGCCGAACTACCTACCGACCCAACATCAGCTTCTAGGCTTTGCCATAATTGTTTCCTCTCCGATATGGTGTTGTGGGCATAGACACCGATAATCACACATGAGAAGCCACCCATATTAGTGCAACAGACCGAAATATGCTGAGCCGAGTATGACAAGGGTCATTTGATAATATAAAACTTTGATGATGTGTCTTTCATCTAATTTAGGCCTTTGATGGGCCTGCTTTACCACCTTGGCACTTGAGCTCTTGCCAATGATGGGCTTAAGACTAACTTATGGGATGGTTTATCACCACTTGTCCTCCTCGAAACAATTCTAATTCGTATATGATTTGATTAATGAAAGAATTTGTGTGCATGTTGTATCCCATATTGATGTAGAATTTTTTTTTACAAATTTTCATGATAGTATATGGACTCGTATAAGCTTTATGTAGTAGATGTCAACACTTATCCTTAATGTCTTCATATGCAAAGAAGAAACCTAATTCGTTAGGATTCCTACAGATAAACATCATTTGACCATGTGATTATTTGGAAATTTAACCTAACTTTTTAGCACAAGATATTAGGATGTATATTCCAAGAAAAATTTCGATGTTTCCTAACAAAACAAGTATTCATGTATGACTATTGATTATAAATAGACGTGTTTGGCCTCACTTTTCATTTGTACCTTTGAATAATTTTTAGCAATGGAGAGAGGATGATGGATAATATGAGCAAGCTATGTGTGCCACAAGGAGATGAACACACACTTCCACACGATCATACATAGGCTCCCTCACAATTTCAATTGTTCGAGGTCTCCATTAATAGATGGAAACACAAGAAGAGGAGATGAGTGTGGCTCTTTGAAGAAAGGCAAGCAAAGCCACTCAATCAAGCGATGTCAGCTCGTCGAAGTGCACGAGCGCATTAAGGGTCCTGAAAACTTATCAAATGAACAATGATGACGTCGCGAGTATAGATGAGAGACTCTTAGGATGAAGCATGGGGTAAACGATTATCATCACTAAGGTAGTACAAAGATGATGGATGAGGATGAAGGAACGTCATTGGTCGAGTGTATTCATCACCATAGGAAGGCAAGGGAACAAGGCATCGAGGAGCCACACCAGCACACACCCACATGGGGGTGGGGTAACCTGGCTCCCCTACCAAGTGGTGGTGGTACTACGGCACCCCTAGGTTGGTGGACGGGGGTATCCAGGGTGGAGGTGAGAAGAGCAAGTGAAAACATGAGACCCCTAGTTTTGCGATGAGGAAGTGACACGAACAGTGCAACATAGTAAGAGGGGGCACCTCTTACCCCTACCCATCTAAGTTGTAACGGCCTGTATTTTTAGGCGTGTTTGAGTTCGTGCATGCTTGTATTTTTATTTGGTCGTCCGAGTGTTAGTTTTCGTCCGTACGTTCTTTTTCTACGCGTCAACACAAGCGCGCCTCGGCTTTTAGAATTTTCTTTGAAGCGTAATTAATTAACTTTACAAATTAATCTAACCCCTAACCCTACCTATTAATCCCACTGAAATAATTCAATGAGGTCCAACATGCAAGCTTTACTCTTCCCCTCACAGCCAACTCACCCTCAACAACATGCAACCCCCATTTTCATTATTTTAAACAGCAGCATCACATCAGCAGGATCATCAACCCTCCTCCCCGCTCTCTGTTCACCCCTTCCTCTTTCATTCTCAATCAACAAACACAACAGCATTCAACCCAAACACAACATTCAAACCAAATCAACATACAATCTCAACCAAAAATCAAACTCCAACATCAACATTAAGCTCCTTCAACCCTCAATTCAACACACCAATCAACACCGAAATCAAATCAAAACCCCAAATCAAAATCAGAAATCAAAAGAAGGGAAGAAACAGATCTGAGTTCAGATCTGAACCAAATTGATTCAGATCTTCTTGCTCCTCCCCCTCAACCCTTACCCTCCTCTTCCCGCAGCCCCGCACGCTGCTCTACCCACCAGCAGTCCGTGCCACCCCCTGGCCGTCGACTTGCACCCTGTGCGTGCATATGCCTTGGCCGCCCCGCCCCTGCAGCAGTCCGCATGCGCCTGCGCAGCTGTCGCCGCCCGCGCCCGCCGCTGCCGCACCCCCTCACCCCATGTCGCCTGCCTGCCGCCTGAGACCGTCGGAGTGCTGCCCTGAGCTACTCTCCTTCCCTGCAAAAGAAAAAAAAGAAGAAGAAGGAAGAAAGAACAAAGGAGAAGAGAAGGCATGTGAAAAGAAAATAAAGGGGGTTTATTTGAGTTATTAAAATTATTGGGCTTTGGTTTACTAAGTTTGTAAGTTATTGGGTATTGGGTTGTATTAAGTTATTGGGCAGGGTTTATTATTAAGTTATTGGGTATGCTTTATTAGTTTGTTATTGGGTATGGTTTATTAGTAAGTTATTGGGTTATTTTTTAGTTAATTGAATCATTAAGTCACTTTAAGTTATATTGAGTTATTATTAAGTCATTAACATGATTAAGTTATTATTTAAGTTAAATTGAGTTTTTTGAATTATTAAGTTATTAAGTTATTTTAAGTTAGTAATTTATTTTTATTATCAAGTTATTAAAGTTTTTAAAATGATGTAAAGTTAATTATTAAGTTATGTAAGTTTTTAAGTTTTATAAATTATTTAAGTTATAAAGTTAATTAAGTTATAAAATGTTAATAATATTTGTAAGTATATGTTTATACTTTAAGTTATATGCTTAATTATATGAACGATTAATAAATTAGTTATACGAGTCAGTATTTATATAACTTTTTATTAACCATTTATCATGTTGAACAAAACAGAAAAACCGACTTCATCATAATATCACGTTTGACGAGACGAACATAACAACACAAAAATCACCAAACAGGCAAGTGTGCAGTTTCTCCATGTTTTTAAATACCGGTTCATTTAATGCGACACCAAACTTCACATGTCACCTGTTGTGCATTGCAAGATAAAAACATGTGTGCGTGCGTGTGGACACTTTAATAAGTTAATTGAATATGCTTTATGAATTGCAACATTTCTGGACTTATATAAATTGCTTGAACTACTCGAAAATCATAGAAATGCGGGACTATTTGGCTAATCATAGATATTGCATGCCAAAATTTGGCTATTCCCGTGGGCCAGTTTGGCTAGTATGGCTCGTGTTCCAGTATTACAACTTTTGATGGCTGGTTTGGCTAATTCTGACTCGTGGTCGAGAAAGTATACGTGGGTGGGGTTGGGTTCGCGGGCACTAGTTAGTAGTAAACGGGTCACCTTCAAGGACACAAGAAGGTAGATTCATTTACTAGCCACCTAACGACGTGAACCTTAGTCATTAAATTGAATACACTCTTGAACATCTTGAAAATGCTATACCGAAAATGTACGACGTATAGAATTGCTTCTGCTTCAACTTAAAATAGAACTTCCATGTTTTTACTGCCATGTTTTCACTTATAGTAGAACTGCCATGTTAGTATAATTCCTGTTCATACTGATTAGAAATTATAATTGTTCGTCTATTCATAATTATTTAACTGCCATGAAAACTGCTTTCAAAAACCTTGCCAAGTGTCTTAATCATATTATTGCTTACCAAGGACCTTGCTGACATACATTTCTATGTTGTTTGGAATGTATGTCAGGACACGAGACAGTTTGCATTAAGGATGATCTGATTGAGGGAACTGACCTATTGGACCGGGAGTACGCTGGTCTAGAAGTTCTTTCCACTAAGAACTAGTTGCTGAGCATTATCTGCTGCTGCTCAGAATTTCATTTGTTGCAGTTTTGTAGGGTGTGTACCCTCTTTGTAGAACTCTGTTGTTATTGGCCATGCTTGGGGCCTTATTACTTTATCTACTGTTGTCTGGATGTTGGCTTTGAAATTCATAATTATTTTTGTTGTTTCTAAATGCATGCAAGATCATGCATATGGTTTATTCACAGATGCTTATTGGGTTTGAGCTTCACCACTTCAGCCCATGCAAACCCGCTCGTGTCCTCGCTCCCAAGTATAATGGGAAGCGGGGCATGACAGGTTTTTGTGGTGGCCCATGCAGGTCTTGCATTAAGTGAAACTTCAGGAAAATAGAAATACAATCATTTACCCAAAACATCAAGATTTATCTCGTACACAAAATTTACTCGAGTTTCTTGTCTCAGCATGGCAGGAGGACACAACACCGGAAATGGGAATGGGAATGGGAATGGAACTGCAGCTAATGGAGGTGCCTACATGAATGAACTCATCGGAGTCATGAGTGGAATGTTGGAGATCCAACAATAGCTGATTCAGCTAGGACATCAACCTGCTCAGATTGCACCACCACCCCCTCGAGCTGAACCAGGAGTTTGGCAATTCCATGAGCTGCAACCCAAGAGTTTCTCTGGAAAAGAAGGACATCTAGATGATGAAGAATGGGCCCAATGGACTGAGGACAAGCTGAATGCTACTCGTATCCCTCAGGCAGGATGGGTCGATGTCGCAAAGCTCCAACTTACTGACAATGCTAGGAGCTGGTGGCAACTAGAAGAAAGGTGTTTGGGCAGACCATCTCTTGGGGCATGTTTCGGGAAAGATTCGACGCCAAGTAATTTACCAAAACAGCCAAAAGAGAACTTCAATAGTACTTCACCAATCTGGTCCAAGGAGATATGACTATTGACGAGTATGGGGCCGAGTTTGCAATGCTCAGCCGCTTCGCACCCCATATGGTCGAGGACACTAAAGATTGTGCATTTCAGTTTTTCCAAGGCCTGAATCCCAAAATTCAAGCCTCAATGACCTTGATGAAACTAACAACCCTCCAGGATGTTTTGGATGCTGCATGGAGCCATGAAGTTGTGGCAAGACTCCCAGTGGGATTTCACGCTAGAGGAAGCAAGCGTCCCATGGAGCCACCTAGGATGGTGCCAAAAGGAAATTTCCGGCCTCCCCAGACCACACAGTTCAAGAGGCCAGCTGTTTATGTCTACCGAGCTCAGCTGACATGTTCTTTTATGGTACGACCAGACATCAGAAGAAGGATTGTAGGAGGATGCTGAACCAATGTCTGATCTGCAGAGCACCTGATCATGCTGCGAGAGACTGCCACTACGGCAAGGATCGTCAAGCACCTAATATAGTACTTGGACCTGTTCAGCAAGGAGTACCTAGACCTATTTAGCGATGTGCCACTGGACCTGCTCAGTGTGGACCGCCTCTGATTCCACAGAATCAAGCCTATCAGCAGGCCAATCAGTTGAAGCGCCACACTTTCATTGTGACAGCTGCAGAAGCTGTGGCTGAGGATGAAGTGATTACAGGTAACATCTAGATCTAGTATTGCTTTTTATATTCATGCTTTTTATTGGACACCCTTGCTAAGATTATTTATTATCATCTTAGGTGTCACCTTAGTGGCTTCCCACCCAGCTCTGACCTTATTAGATTCCAGCGCTTCATTGTGTACCTTATCCCAGAGATTCGTGTTCAAACACTCGATTCCCACCTACCCACTTTCCAAAAGTTGGAATATCACTACCGGGAGTGGCATAGTGAGTGTTTCCTTGGGATGCAAATCATGTCCTCTGGTGATTTGCGGACATGAGCACTATGCAGATTTTTTGGTCATGGACACGCCCAACTTTGATGCTATTCTTGGCATGGATTGGTTAGGAACTTTCTATGCTACTATTGACTGTCATAAGAAGAAAGTATTATTTGAGATTCAAGACCATCTGGTGTTCGAATTCTTCAGTGGAAGTCGTTCGCTCGGACTTATCAAATTTCAGGCACAGCCGAACGAAGTGATCGTTGCATCTATGCAAGTCGAACCCGAGAAGCCTGCAGTGGTTTGATATTTTGAAGATGTATTTCCGGAGGATATTTTTGGATTACAGCCTGACCGAGCTTTAGAATTTAGCATCGATCTTATACCGAATACTCCACCAATCTCGAAGGCATCTTACCGTATGGCTCCTGCAGAACTTGAAGAGCTACGGAAGCAATTGGACGACCTACTACAGAAAGGATTTAATCATCCCAGTGTGTCTTCCTCGGGTGCACATGTTCTATTGGTTAAGAAGAAGGACGGATTGAGAAGGATGTGCGTTGATTATCGGGAATTGAACAAAGTCACTATAAAGAATAAGTTTTCGTTAACTCGCATCGATGACATCTTCGATTAACTTGGTAGATCACGAGTTTTCTCGAATTTGGATCTCAGGAGCGAATACCATCAGGTGAAGGTCAAGAATGAAGACATCTACAAGACGGCTTTTCGGATCAAGTATGGACACTAAGAGTTCATTGTCATACCATTCGGTGTGACCAACGCCCCTGTAGTATTCATGAATCTCATGAATCTCATATTCTACGAGTTTCTGGATAAATTAGTAGTGATATTCATCGACGATATATTGGTCTATTCGAAGAGCGAGAAGGAGAATGCCGAGCATCTGAAGATTGTTTTGGAGATGCTTCGTCATCATCAGTTATATACCAAGTACAACGAGTGCAAATTTTTACTGGACCGAATTGCATTCCTTGGGCATGTGGTATCGGGCGAAGGTATCTCTGTCGACCCCGAGAAGGTTGCATCAGGCAGCAATTGGCCTACCCCCTCGGTCGGCATCAGACATCAGGATTGTCCTAGGATTGGCAGGTTACTATCGTCGATTCATCCAGGATTTCTCGAGGATAGCTAAGCCGATGACTCGATTAACGAGGAAGGATGTCAAGTTTATATGGTCAGACTCTTGCGATCAGCATTTGGAATATTGAAAGCAAGGCTAACGTCTACACTAATTCTTGCTATACCAGATATGGCTGGAGGATTTTGAGATATTCTATGATGCATCAGGTAAAGGCCTTGGATGTGTTATGCACCAGAATGGTCAAGTGGTCACATATGCTTATCGGCTGTTGAAGATTCACGAGAAGAATTATTCGACTCAAGACTTGGAGATAGCCGATGTCGTCTTTACCCTCAAGATTTGGAGACATTTCTTACTGAGTGAGAAAGTGAAAACCTTCATTGATCACAAAAGATTGAAATACATTTTGAAATACATTTTCACCCAGAAGGAGTTGAATATGAGGCAACGCAGATGGTTAGAGCTGATGGCCGATTACAACATCGACCTCCAATATCATCCAGGGAAGGTTAATGTCGTACCCGACGTTCTGAGTAGACTTCTAGCATTCATAACTCTTACAGTTCAGTGGAGGCTATAGAAAGATCTGCAGAAGATGGGTATAGAAGTTGTTTTACTTGGATTCACATCATCGTTGATAAATATGCATATTCAGTCGATGATTGTGGAACGGATCAAAGCTGCGCAGTTAGGAGATGTAAAACTGCAGAAGATCAGAGAGCAAGTAGAAGCTGGGCTTCAGATGGATTTTCTCATTCATGAGGATGGTTCCCTGAGATACTGCAATAGGATCTGCGTGCGTACCGTCAGGTGATCTAATAGAGGAGATGATGAATGAAGCTCATAGCTCCCCCTTTTCCATTCATCCTAGCGGTACCAAGATGTATCAGGACCTTCGTCTGAATTTTTGGTGGCATGGTATGAAGAGGAGCGTAGCTCGAAGTGTCACCAAGTGCCTTATGTGTCAGGAAGTGAAGGCTGAACATCATCGCATTGCTGGATTACTTCAACCCCTGCCGATCCCAGAGTGGAAGTGACAGCACATCACCATGGACTTTGTGACTGGACTACCTCGGAGCACCAAGAAAAATGATGCTATTTGGGTTATCGTTGACCGATTAACCAAGTATGTGCATTTTATACCCTTTCGAGGAGGAAAATCTACAGAGATACTTGCGAAGAAGTATATAGCGGAGATTGTGCGATTAAATGGAGTTTCCGTGAATATCGTATCCGACCGAGACACAAGATTCACGTCTCAATTCTAGAAGAGTCTGCAAACAAATTTGGGTACCAGTATGAGCTTCAGCACTGTGTATCACCCACAGACTGATGGACAGTCGGAGCGTACTATCCCGATATTGGAGGTCATGTTGCGAGCTTGCATCTTGACCTTAAGGGTTCGTGGGAGGTGATGGGATTTGAGGGACCCTTAGGGCACATTTCTATGCACGTCTTACGTCGGACAGACGATAGAGGCAAAAGAAAATCATGCTGCTGAAAAATGTCAAACTATTTAACATGCAACCCTAAGGATATCAAGACCCTAGCCAGGATCTCTACTATCTTGAGGCGGGTCTGACCACTCCAAGATAGATCTAAACTATTGCAATATTATAAATACTATGCTTAATTAAACTATATACCCGAAACATTGCTTGCACCGACAAGGTGTACCGAACCGCGTCCCGAGCCGAATCGCTTCCCGGACCGCACCGCGTCCCGAGCTGAACCGCTTCCCGAACCGCACCGCGTCTCGAGGTAAGCAACCCCCTTGTCACTGAGCCAACCGGGCGCTGAAGAAAGTTTAACTTGAGTGGATCCTCTGTCAAGAATTCTGATCTGATCCAATCCGAGCCCCTTATTGGCTTTGCTAGATCCCTTCAGGAGCAAGGCAGAAATATAGGGAGAAGAGAAAATATTTATTTTAAGCTTACGTTCGAGTGTGCTCCAAACTTTTTGGGAGCCGCTCAGATCTAGAGCTTGGGACGAGTTTAGAGGAAGGGGGCATGCCCTTATTAATATATGCGTCTGATCCCTCCCCTTTACTCCACTTCCGATGTGGGACTAAATATTTGGAGTTAAATAATTCAACTTTTGCCTTTCATAAAGGCCAAACTTCCATGAATTTTAAATCCCTCATCGTTGAGCTTCCATTTGATACAAGCTATCAAACCGAAGAGCGCTGAATGGTAAACATGTAGGAAAAACGGCGAGTCAATCCGAGTTCCTTTGACCCCTCAATTGATCGTCCAAAGATCAGCTCAAAAGTCATTTTTCGCACAAGGCCAGCTGCCAATTTCAGCCTAGGGTTCTGAACCCATGGTGGGCCCTACTACACAAAACAGGCGGGCTGGGCGCCTGGCATCCAGCCTGGACGCTATCCAGGCCTGGGCCAGGCGCCCAGGTGCCAGGCGCTTAGGGCTCCTGCGCCATGTGCCAGGGTCTGGGCCAGTGCCCAGGTCTGTTTTGGGCTGACCAATGCCCAGTTTGGGCATGTGTAAGACCCTTTTGTGATGACTTGACAGTTTTGGGCATATCTCGTGCATTTGGCGCCCGTTTTGGACGCCATTCGAACCTGTGTTGACACCAGGACATTCCCGTCTTACAGGTAAACTTTTCCTCACGTTTATTTCATTAAATATGGTTGTAAACAATTTATGACACATTTAACTCTGTTTGCATCATATGCAAAATAGTCCATATCTAAGCTTAAAATCTCCCACTTGCACTCAGGATCATTTATCCTGAATGAAGAGGCTATCTACAAACTATTTGTAGTTTTCTATCTCTTACATCGAATGCTTATTCTCCCTAATTTCTACCTATTACTAGACGAAGGTCCCACCCTGTGTGAGACCATACAGCCTGACCCTACTACAGGGGGGCTTGAAGCCCCAGACGACAGTAATCGCGAGCAGCAGGTGCCGTCCCTGTTTCAGTATCATACTTATATGGTTAACTTATTAACATAAGTGTTGTCGGGACCACCATGACTGTGTCCGTGATGAATACCGCATTTATAGTCTCTTCGTCAAAACTATGTCATTTAACTTAAGCCTAGGGTACGGTCAAACTGTCAACCCCAATAACTCGAAGCCGGTTAGTCTCCATCTATCTTTAGTCAAATAAAGTTGGACATCTTCCAACATACTCTAGACAGAGTTTTCACTAAAGACCGAATTAACACTACGACACTAACTCCCATTGACCGGGAGAGACGCATCCTATCTTGGTCATTACTCTCGCACGTTTCAAATGTCACCCAACCAAAAGATCTTTCGACATGACTTGCTTCAAAGCTAGGTCAGAGATACAAGTGACACCATTCACGTGCAGGTTCGTACAATGACCTCAAGTTAAAAGACCAACTCACCTATCATCACTAAGAGTTATCAATGATAGATTGGTCAATCATAACCATATGATGACTCTTGTTGGGTCATTTAGTGAACTCATTATCCAATGAGCACATGTGTCTCGTCTTCGACTTCACCAAGTCGAACAACCATGAGATCATCGTCACTGCTACACGGTGAAGACTAAGACACAATGGTGTATCTGATGTTTCGATATCCTTTTCTCGAAACATCTACGACTAGGAACATTTCTAGACTTATGCTACAGACGGTCAAGCACTTCTATAAGATCAAAATCCTCATCTCGATACATGTTTGACCTTGCATTAAGTCTCAGGACTTTACCTAAGTTTCTAATGATAAGTTCATTATGATTTAACTTAGATAAATTACTTGCCATACAGCTTACTGTAATTTTGAACAAGATGTTTGTACAATTACACAGAGATAAATTGCATCGAGTGTATACATCTTCCAACATCTCCCACTTGCACTCAGGCCCATTTATCTCGGTATCTCATACCGCATTTACAAATAAGTCTTTACAGACTTCACGTGGTAGAGCCTTCGTGAGTGGATCTGCTAAAACGTCTACTGTATAAACTTAAAGGGTTTTCAATGTTTATTTTAGACCATACATTTGAATCTTATCCAAACAATTCTCTTGGTCCCTCGGAATCCATAATAATTAATTTTCCTGGATCTTATCCAACTCATCGTACCTTACGACAATAATAAGTTACTAGTCATTTTAGACGGTTCATATTCATTTCTGATAAAGTGTCAACCTCTTTGACTACTTTGTCAAAACATATGTCTAGCCTCTTGATGCCTCGCATGTATTTTATTTGCTCCTACTAACCTTGAAAACTCTCTGGCCAATTCATATAAGCTCGTTCTTCTAAATCATATTTAGAAAACGAACTATAAATGAATGCTCCAGTTTTCATGGTCATCATGAGCATTTACATCGAGTTCGGTCCGAGTAGATCAATACAAATCTGTTGGCGAGATAGTTTCATCATAATTCTTTTATAGGAGTTAGGATGAAAACCGTTCTCAGCCAACACAAGTTGTATTTCACTATTTTCTTTTTGCACCTATCTTCTAACTTGAAGATTTCCATGCAGTCGATAAGAAACACTTTCTTTTGGGCACATAAACTAAAGTCCATACTTTATATTATGTGCACGGACCTTTTCTGATTGCATTAAGTTATGAATTAGAGTCCCTACTCTGAAATGCATCCTGAAGTTCACTAAGCCATCATCAATTATGATGTCTAACTCGATTCTTCGTCTCACGAGACTGAGTACTCCTTTAACTTCCTAACGATTGATTTAATGAATATCTTCTTGATAGGGTCCTCATATAACCTAATCAAAACCTAGGCATTACTATCTGGGATTTAACCCAGAGGGAGGATTATAACTCAGAGTCACTTGCCATGCATCACACCATGTCTAACAAAGTTCGATCATGCTCTCTTACACACCGATGTGCTAGGAGACTTGACCTGAGAGAAAATCACATTTTCTTTTTAGTTTACATAAGATTTAAACAGTTAAGTATTTGACTCTTCGTTCTAATCGAAGCAGTACAAATACTTCTGTCATTTTGTTCTTTATTTTATCAGCTTGTGTTTCAGCAAGAACACGTGTTGTAATAAAATAAGAACAACTTATCTAGGCTAACATATACTTGAGTCTGAATACATCCGTTGTATAAGACCGTGAGTTCTCCAACTCATTCTCCCTCTGTCTCACCGAAGGTTTTGGGCCAACATACCTTTGGGACAAGATTCACAAGTATCCGTAGACTTCATAATACGAGAGGTCAGACCCCTCTTTATATGACTTGTGAAGCTTATTCTCTTTGGTAAGGCCTTGTCTATTTTGCCATATAAGTTTTGTTATTATCTTGCTTATTCATGTATTACCATTTAATACATTATCGTTATACAAATTACTCACATAAAACATTGCTTCAGAAGCAAGGTACCGTCATTCGTCAAAAATACGTTTGACATCCTACATGGTCCAAGAAACAATAACTGTTCCTTTTCCAACACGTAGAAAATCTATTTGTTTTGTATAACGGTTATCCTGAAACCGTGACATCAAATATGTCACATTTTCAGTTCCTCCTACTTATGCATTTTCTAATGATAAACAAAGCTATCTTTCTCAATTGACGTTCCTTAGTGCCTTCTTCCTTTTCTAAATCTCATTTAGATATTATACGATCCAACAAAAATATTAGTTGTGCAAGCACCTAACGTATCCAAACACTTGAGCTTCACAACCTTAAGTTGACTCAACAAGTTGCTTGACTCAAGATCTGATTTGGGTACATGGTCCTATACCGCTTGTGCACTCATCTTCGAATCAAACAGTTTGATCGAAGTTTTGAACCTTGCGGATCGAAACCATTTTCTATACACCCTTGAGTTGACTCTACAAATTGTATGGAGAAACATGCTTTTGAACATCAATATGTTCGAGCTGCCCCTTATAGAGGCGAGTGACATGAGGCGATAAATGCTATAACGGTATGAGATAACGAATCAATTTTTTTTGATGTTACCTTTTGAACCTCTCAAAAGCACATGCCAATAAAAAGGAGAAGGCCACTACGCATGAAGCATGGAGAATGCCAAGCAACCACTTAAATTGAGGAGACAGCAGCACCTATCAACTTGCATCAAACAAAAATCAAGCTGACACATTTTTTTTCTAAGAGAGAACTATTTAACCACAGGGCAAGCCGCAGTTCGCAAATCAAAGAGCTGCATGCCGCAAGATTAAGAGGAGACTTGGCAAAGTATTTCTTCCAAATCAAATTCCAAGGCTGCAGAATTAAGAGCTGCATCTTGCAAATTCCTAAGAGACGCACATCATTGTATTTCCTTTGAGAAATCGTGAAGAGCCAAGTGACGCAACTTTCAGTTTTTGGGAAGGCGCAAGTTTCATCAAGAGGGGAGATCAACAAAGAGGGGTACTACCACAACCTGAGTTGCCGAGAGACATCTACATCTACGTCAGACGAGTTCTGACCCGTGCTGATTGACGAAGACGACACCGCTACACGATCTGAGCATTCTAAACTCGCTTGTTTATTATATTGTGTAGTATTCGTGTTAGTTCTTCGTAGGGGGAAACTTTACCATCCGTGTTACTTTTTGGGGACATGACGACTTTGGGAGTCGTCACGGAGGGAAAGCATCTGACTAGATTGATAGTGTAGAGCACGTGGTGTGCGTACGAGCTAGGTGAGAGTAGATTTGGGATCTTGACTCATTGTAGCTGTACTTGATTACATATCTAGCTAGTAGTTGCTTTCGGGGGCTGGAGTAGGTCGTGGGGACGACCGAACCAGGGTATATCTGTGCGTATTCTGTGATTCCTATTTTATTGCCTTGTCTGTGCCTATAACTGCGTGGGATTGTTCGTGGGTTGCACAAATATTTTTATTATCATATTCACCCCCCAGGCTACGATCCAGATCCAACAAGTGGTATCAGAGCCAGTTTATAGGATCTAGTCTAGATTTTTAGGTGACCATGAATATATCCGATTGTGCTTTTGCTGAAGGTCAGTCTATAGCCCGTCCCCCTAAGTTTAACGGTGTAGACTTTGCTTATTGGAAGGATAGGATGAAAATCTATCTAGTGTCTGTAGATTATGATGTGTGGGATATTGTTGAAAATGGTTATAGTCTATCCACTATTAAAATTGAAGACACTGTTATGATTAAGCCTAAAGACAAGTGGGATTTAGCTGATAAAAAATGTTATACTCTTAATGGTAAAGCTATGAATGCGCTTATATGTTCTCTTGATAAATCTGAGTTTAATCGTATCTCAGATTGTTTAACTACGCAGGAAATCTGGCATACTCTGGAGGTGACACATGAGGGAACATCGCAAGTAAAGGAATCCAGACTTGCGTTGCTTTGCACAGAATATGAGAGCTTCCGCATGCTACCAACAGAATCTGTGAAAGAGATGTTTGCGAGGTTCACGGACATCGTCTACAAATCCAGTTCCCTCGGTAAGCCATACTCTAGCCATGAACAGGTGCGAAAGATCTTAAGGGCGCTACCAAGCTCGTACAGACCTAAAGTTACCGTTATTCAAGAAGCTAAGGACTTGTCAACAATGAAAGTGGAGGACTTGATAGGCAACCTAATGTCACACGAGCTTGAGTTGCAGAGTATAGAAGCCAGAGAGAAACCTGAAGAGAAGACCAAAGCTTCCACACCATTAGCTCTTCAAGCTAACGATGACGATCTTGATGAAGAGCAAGCCCTAATGGTCAGAAACTTCAGGAGATACATTCAGACTGATCAAGGAAGAGCTGAGATGGGAAAAAGGTTCATTCGTTCTAATAATTCTAATTTTGGTAGAAATTCCTATGATCAGAAAGCTATTAATATAAGTGAATGTTTTAAATGCAGGAAGAAAAGGGCACTACATAAAAGATTGCCCACAACAACACACAGCTCAAGTTGCAAAAGGAAAAACGAAAGTGCTGACGTAGGACATGGATAGCGAAGCTGAGGAGGAGGATGAGGAACATGAAGCCCACTCCTGCATGGCATTAATGGCCAAACACAATGAGGTAGAATCTCCCTCTAAAGCTGAATTCTTAGAAATCTGTAAAGGGATGCAACATAGAATTGATGAGCTAGAAGCTGATGTGGACTGTTATAGGAATGATAATTTTGATATGCAACAAACAGAGTATGACATGTCTATAGAAATGAAAAATCTTAAACAAGAGCTTGTTGCATGCAAATCTACCATCACCATTTTAGAAAAAGAGAAAGCTAGCTTGCCTGAAAAAATTAACTGTCTTTCATGTCCCTCTTTATTAAAGGATATTAGCATGTATAAGCTAGATAAGATAAAGCTTGAAACTGAAAATGAATTGCTTTCTGAAAAGATTAACATGTTAAATCTTGAACTTAAGGAAAAAATGAGGGATTTTGAAAAGAAAGAAGAGGAAAACAAGCGAGCTTTCATAAGTAAATGCACTTTGCTTGTGAACGAAAATGATCATTTGAAATCCAAAGTTGATAGCTTAGAATTTTCATTAAAGAGATTTTCCATTGGTAAACAAAATTTGGACATTATACTTGGAAATCAACTTTATGGCAATAATAGACGAGGATTAGGATATGGTTCTAAAAATGTTGGAAAATCAAAATATAGAAAAGTTCACATTGAATCAACAAAGGTTGAAAATTTTCATGCTAAGTGCTTTACATGTGGATGCGTTGGTCATACTTCATATCATTGCAAATATTGGAACCAAAACATTAAGTTCAAATAAATATGGGTTCCTAAATCTTTGATGACTAACGTGAGTGGACCTTGTTGGATTCCAAGGTCACACACGACACCTCTTTTGTAGGTGGATTGAAATTTGACGAGGAGCGATAAATTGAATGTCTCATTACTTTTTAGCTCCTTAGTCAAATGGCGACGCGAAGGTATATCTCATTCTTTGAACTTAATGAATATCTTCATAGTTTTTTTGTGCGTGACTTTTCTTTGTTTGTGTGCTAGTAGTTGCATTGTTATGTGTGCATGATTTTTTTTGTTTGTGTGATTGCATCTCATGTTTGCTTTAGTACTTCATGCATTTAAAAAAACTGAAAAACTGAAAAAAAAAATTGGTGCTTAAATGTGTATCTTTTCTCTTTGATTCATTATTGAAGTATGCACGAATGATTTTCAAATGTATGTAAAAATTGGTGTATTATTGCTTTTTCCACATGAGCATGTTCATCTTTCTAAATATTCATGGCATGTTCAATGATTAAAAACAACTTGAGTTCTACACCACCTACTTCACTTTCACATGTATTATTATCGTTGCACATTTGGAGATATCGTTTATGAAGTATGGAATGTGAATGTAGGAGGAAAACTTAACTGAATATCTAAGGGATATGATATACCTTGCCATGGATAAAAATTGAGCAAAAGAAAGTGTTGTTATAAGTACTTTAAAAAATGAAAACAAATGATAATTGCTCCATATGAAAAATGGATACAATCCTTGGCAACGGTATTACCCACGAGTATCCAACATAAGCTTTATGGGTAAACTTTAGCGTTGGTGTATTTACTCGTCAAGCAATGCCACCCCCACATCTAAGAGTCCTTATAGGCTATGTTTTGGGGTGTAGTACCTTGAACTCATTTTTAATGAGGTGGGAAAAATCAATCCTAGGTGATAGAATGTTATTTGGAAAATGTGGATTGGTTCTGGTTGACTTTCTTAATGATTCTCCCTATGTGCTTCAATTTTAATCATCACACGTACACGTTGGTGTTGAAGTCTTCGTTGTTTAATTTCATTGGATTTTGACTTGATTATTCTATGAGTGTATGCATGTAATTGTTGGTAATTGTTAATAATACTCTCTTTTTGCATGATATATGATTTTGACTTCGCGGTATGACTTTTGATGATAACAAAGGGGGAGAAAAATTGGGAAGATTTGGTATTCAGCAGTATTTGGTATTATTTGTGTTTAATGCTCGTGAACATACATGATTATTGGTTCAAGGGGGAGCACAAAAATAGGGGGAGCATGCACATTGTTAACACATTGTTAACTTTGCACATCGGTGTTTGCACATCATTATATCTCATTGCATGTCACCCTCTATCGCCACACTTTCACACACACTATTAGGAAACTTTATGCTCAAATCTTATACTTGGTTTGTCATCATCAAAAGGGGGAGATTGTTGGTAGCAATGATCTATGAACTTCATGTTTGATGATAACAAACGTGTGTGAATGTTCTGACGTGTTTGTTAAGTAATTTCAGGTATATATTGATTGAGTGGAATTCAATAGTTCAAGAGTTTGTGTTCCTTCGAACTTGTGCTTCATTATCTCATTAACTGCACATTGCTTCACCAATCAAAACAATACAAGTTGATAGTCGCAATGTTTTTTTGTGCTCATCCTGTTGCAAAATCAAAAAAAAATCCCTTAAGAGTCATATGCCGACCAAATAACTCACAAGAGCCGCAAAATTCCAAAATAATAAAATAACCCCTTTGGAAAAACCCTAGAGCAAGCCGCCCCCTTAAATAATCAAGTGCTACCGAAATTCATTATGAATGCCCAATTAAAATCTCCAAGAAAGGCCGAACAAAAGTCTCAGCACCTCTTCCAAAAAATTTCCCAGAGCCGCATGGTTTTAAGAGGGCAACGAAAATGCTTTAGAGATCAAGCTGATGTTCCCAAGGCCAAAACTTTTTAATTCACTCAGGTTCAAGTTCCAAGTGAAGAGAGAGGGGCTGAAATCAAAAGGTAAGTTTTTTTTATAAAAATCACTCCTTTGTATTTGTATTTTGATGTGTGAAGGCAAAAAGCAAAAGAATCATCAAGGGTCTGCCGTTTGATTTTTTTTCTGAGGAGTACGAATCAATTTTGTTTGATGTTACCTTGTGAACCTCTCAAAAGCACATGCCAATAAAAAGGAGAAGGCCACTACGCATGAAGCATGGAGAATGCCAAGCAACCACTTAAATTGAGGAGACAGCAGCACCTATCAACTTGCATCAAACAAAAATCAAGCTGACACATTTTTTTTCTAAGAGAGAACTATTTAACCATAGGGCAAGCCGCAGTTCGCAAATCAAAGAGCCGCATGCCGCAAGATTAAGAGGAGACTTGGCAAAGTATTTCTTCCAAATCAAATTCCAAGGCTGCAGAATTAAGAGCTGCATCTTGCAAATTCCTAAGAGACGCACATCATTGTATTTCCTTTGAGAAATCGTGAAGAGCCAAGTGACGCAACTTTCAGTTTTTGGGAAGGCGCAAGTTTCATCAAGAGGGGAGATCTACAAAGAAGGGTACTACCGCAACCTGAGTTGCCGAGAGACATCTACATCTACGTCAGACGAGTTCTGACCCGTGCTGATTGACGAAGACGACACCGCTACACGATCTGAGCATTCTAAACTCTCTTGTTTATTATATTGTGTAGTATTCGTGTTAGTTCTTCGTAGGGGTAAACTTTACCATCCGTGTTACCTTTTGGGGACATGACGACTTTGGGAGTCGTCACGGAGGGAGAGCATCTGACTAGATTGATAGTGTAGAGCACGTGGTGTGCGTACGAGCTAGGTGAGAGTAGATTTGGGATCTTGACTCATTGTAGCTGTACTTGATTACATATCTAGCTAGTAGTTGCTTTCGGGGGCTGGAGTAGGTCGTGGGGACGACCGAACCAGGGTATATCTGTGCGTATTCTGTGATTCCTATTTTATTGCCCTGTCTGTGCCTATAACTGCGTGGGATTGTTCGTGGGTTGCACGAATATTTTTATTAGCATATTCACCCCCCCCCTCTAGGCTACGATCCAGATCCAACAAGTGGTATCAGAGCCAGTTTATAGGATCTAGTCTAGATTTTTAGATGACCATGAATATAACCGATTGTGCTTTTGCTGAAGGTCAGTCTATAGCCCGTCCTCCTAAGTTTAACGGTGTAGACTTTGCTTATTGGAAGGCTAGGATGAAAATCTATCTAGTGTCTGTAGATTATGATGTGTGGGATATTGTTGAAAATGGTTATAGTCTACCCACTATTAAAATTGAAGACACTGTTATGATTAAGCCTAAAGACAAGTGGGATTTTGCTGATAAAAAATGTTATACTCTTAATGGTAAAGCTATGAATGCGCTTATATGTTCTCTTGATAAATCTGAGTTTAATCGTATCTCACATTATTTAACTGCGCAGGAAATCTGGCATACTCTGGAGGTGACACATAAGGGAACATCGCAAGTAAAGGAATCCAGACTTGCGTTGCTTTGCACAGAATATGAGAGCTTCCGCATGCTACCAACAGAATCTATGAAAGAGATGTTTGCGAGGTTCACGGACATCGTATACAAATCCAGTTCCCTCGGTAAGCCATACTCTAGCCATGAACAGGTGCGAAAGATCTTAAGGGCGCTACCAAGCTCGTACAGACCTAAAGTCACCGCTATTCAAGAAGCTAAGGACTTGTCAACAATGAAAGTGGAGGACTTGATAGGCAACCTAATGTCACACGAGCTTGAGTTACAGAGTATAGAAGCCAGAGAGAAACCTGAAGAGAAGACCAAAGCTTCCACACCATTAGCTCTTCAAGTAGTTGCTTTCGGGGGCTGGAGTAGGTCGTGGGGACGATCGAACCAGGGTATATCTGTGCGTATTCTGTGATTCCTATTTTATTGCCCTGTCTGTGCCTATAACTGCGTGGGATTGTTCGTGGGTTGCACGAAATATTTTTATTAGCCTATTCACCCCCCCCCCCCCCTCTAGGCTACGATCCAGATCCAACAGGGCGGGCGCGCCCGCTAAGCCTAGCGGGCGCGCCCGCAACTTAAGTTGTAGGGTTTTTTGAAACCCCTTTATGACGGCTACGAAAATTGATTGTTTGCCCATCATTGGGCAATTCTTTGAAGGGTCAAACGAAGTCGAAATTCATCGTCGTTTGTTCCTACGCGTTCACCATTCGAAGCCCTTCGAATTGATAGCTTGTTTGGTGTCCAAAGTTTAATGGATAAAGAGAATTAATTCGTTGATTGGCCTTTATGAAAGGCTTACTAAAACTTCAATTAAGCTAAATTACCTTAATTAATTTCTCTTCTATTTTGTTTTGTCCCACATTGCTCGCAACGAAAAGAGAAGTGCCGACTCCCTATATAAATAGGGATGCACTCTCTTCGTTGAAAGATGCACCATATCCTCGATCGAGTAGCTTCGGATTTTAGAGCAAGCTCGATCTACGACTAAACTATTCTCCTTCGCTCTTCTACCTCTTCTCCCGACTAGTCCTAACAAGACTTCGAAGAGGGTTTGGATTCGGATCCAGACGTCTAAGACGCGGGTCTACTCAAGTGAAAACTTCTACCGCATGTGATCGGCTTGGAGGTTGATGTCGGCTCGGGCAGATCAATTCGAAGGTGCGAGGCGGCTTGAGTGGATCAAGTCAAGGTGGTTCGGCAACGAGGAATGTCAGAAGACGGTGCGGTACATCTTGCCCGCCCCAGGGTCGAGATTCTGGGAATGTTTTCTAAGTAACTTTTAGTGTAATTTAATTTCGTCGCAGTAGGATAGATCCCTCTTTGGGTGGTCAGATCCACCCCAAGTTGGCATAGATCTGGCTAGGTTCTGGCTCCCTCAGGGCCTAGCTAAATTGTTTATCTAGATAGTTTAATTTTTCCGCTGTGCTTTATGCCTCTGTGGTCCGTCCGACTTGGGACGGACACAGATCCGAGCTCTGAGGGTCCGCCAAAACCCCTACAGGCTGACCCCTCCCCATTTACTCCACTTCCGATGTGGGACTAAATACTTAGAGTTAAATAATTGAAGTTAGTTTGCCTTTCATAAAGGCTAAACTTCCATGAATTTTAACTCCCTTACCTTGAGCTTCATATTTGATACAAGCTATCAAATCGAAGAGTGCTGAACGGTGAACACGTAGGAAAAATGGCAAGTCAATCCGAGTCCGTTTGACCCCTTAATTGATCGTCTAAAGATCAGCCCTAAAGCCATTTTTCGTATAAAGCCAGCCGCCAATTTCACCCTAGTGTTCTGAACCCACGGTGGGCCGCACTGCTCAAAACAGGCGGGCTGGGCACCTGGCAGCCAGCCTGGGCACTGACCAAGCCTGGCCCAGGCACCTGGGCACCCAGGCATCTGGGCGCCCAAACACCTAGGCACCTGGCCCTGGCGGGCCAGGCGCCCTGGCGCCAGGCGACCAAGGTGCCTGGGCTAGTCGCCCGAGTCTGGCCTGGCATCCAGGTTTGGCCAGGCGCCAGGCACCCGGGCGCCTGGGCCAGGCGCCTGGGCCTGGCTCGGTGCTTGGGTCTGTTTGGTCTGACCCATGCCCAGTTTTGGCATGGGTAAGACCCTTTTGTGTTGACTTGACAGTTTTGGGCATATCTTGTGCATTTGGCGTCCTTTTTGGATGCCGTTCGAACCTGTGTTAACACCGGGACATTCCCGTCTTACAGGTAAAATTGTCCTCGCATTTATTTCATTAAATATGGTTGTAAAAAATTTACAATACATTTAACTCTGTTTGCATCATATGCAAAATAGTCCATATCTAAGCTTAAAATCTCACACTTGCACTCAGGATTATTTATCCTGAATGTAGAGGCTAACTGCAAACTCTTTGCAGTTTTTTATCTCTTAAATCGAATGCTTACTCTCCCTAATTTCTACCTATTCCTAGACGAAGGTCCCACTCTATGTGAGACCATATAGCCTGACCCTACTACAAGTGGGGCTCGAAGCCCCAGATGGCAGTAACCACGAGCAGCAGGTGACATCCCTGTTTCAGTATCTTACTTATGTGTTTAACGTATTGACATTAGTGTTGTCAGGACCACCCTGATGGTGTCCGTGATGAATACCGTCGTTATAGTCTCTTCGTCAAAACTATGTCGTTTAACTTAAGCCTCGGGTACAGACAAACTGTCAACCCCAATAGCTTGAAGACGGTTAGTCTCCATCGATCTTTAGTCAAATAATGTTGGATATCTTCCAACATACTCTGGCCAGAGTTTTCACTAAAGACTGAACTAACACTACCACACTAACTTCCATTGACCGGGAGAGCCGAATCCTATCTTGGTCATTACTCTCCTAGCACATTTCAAGTGTCACCCAACCAAAAGACCTTTCGACTGGCCTTGTCTCGAAGCTAGGTCAGAGATCTAAGTGATCTCATTCGTGTACAGCTTCGTACAATGACCTCAAGTTAAAAGACCTACTCGCATATCATCACTAAGAGTTATCATTAACAGATTGGTCAATCATAACCTTATGATAACTCTTGTTGGGTCGTTCAGTGAACTCATTCTCCAATGAGCACATGTGTCTCATCTCCGACTTCACCAAGTTGAACGACGATGAGATCATCGTCACCACTACAGGGGGAAGACTAAGACACAATGGTCTATCCGATGTTTCGATATCTTTTTCTCGAAACATCCACGACCACGAACATTTCTAGACTTATGCAACAGACGGTCAAGCACTTCTAGATGATCGAGATCCTTATCTCGATACATGCTTGACCTTGCATTAAGTCTCAGGACTTTACCTAAGTTTCTAATGATAACTTCATTATGATTTAACTTAGATAAATTACTTACCATACAGCTTACTGTAACTTTGAATAAGATGTTTGTACAATTACATAGAGATAAATTGCCTCGAGGGCATACATCTTCCAACAGGAGGATCACTTGCATTTAGTGGAGTTTACCTACAACAACAGCTACCAAGCCAGCATTGGCATGTCACCATTTGCTGCACTTTATAGAAGAAAATGTCGATCTCCGCTGAGTTAGATGACATTGGTGATAGAGAGCTGTTGGGACCCGAGATGATAGTCGAGGTTGTGGATGTAGTGCGTAATATCAGGAATAAGCTTCATCGCACAGGATCGGTACAAGCATTGGGCTGATACTAAACGTCTTCCTTTGGAGTTCAAGACAAGAGATTATGTGTTCCTGAAGATATCCCCGAACAGAGGAGTGATTCGTTTTGGAAGGCGATGCAAACTTAGTCCGAAATTCATTGGACCTTTCGACGTGCTAGAGCGAGTTGGAGAGGTGGGTTATCATCTAGCACTTCCGCCTTCATTAGAGGGAGTAAATAATGTTTTTCATGCATCTCAGATGCATCGTTACATTAGCGACCCTCCTCATGCTGTTGATTACTCAGAGATTGCGGTTCGACCGGACCTGACATATGAGCAACTGCCGGTGCAGATCTTAGACCGACGTCAGAAGGCGTTCAGGAACAAAGTGGTCAAGCTCGTGAGAGTGATGTGGCATCATGACTCGCCAGGAGAATCCACCTGGAAGCGGGAAGATGAAATGCGAGACCGTTATCCATATTTATTCTCTGCTCCTTAGTTGATAAGAATTCCAAGGACGGAATTTTTCTTAAGGTGGGTAGAATGTAACGACCTGTATTTTTAAGTGTGTTTGAGTTCGTGTGTGCCTGTATATTTATTCGGTCGTCTGAGTGTTATTTTCGTCCATACGTTCTTTTTCTACGCTTCGACGCGAGTGCGCCTCTGCTTTAGAATTTTCACCATAGCATAGTTAATTAACTTTTATTCCTAACTAATTACTCTAACCACTAACCCTACCTATTAATCCCACCGAAATAATTCGAGGAGATCCAACATACAAGCTTTACTCTTCCCCCACAGCCAACTCACTCTCATCAACATGCAACCCCCATTTTCATTGTTTTAAACTACAACACATCAGCAGGAACATCAACCCTCCTCCCCTCTCTCTGTTCATCCCCTTCCTCTTTCATTCTCGATCAACAAACCCAACAGTAATCAACCCAAACACAACATTCAAACCAAATCAACATACAATCTCAACCAAAAATCAAACCCCAAAATCAACATTCAGCTCCTTCAACCCTCAATTCAACACAACAATCAACACCGACATCAAATCAAAACCCCAAATCAAAATCAAAAATCAAAAGAAGGGAAGAAACAGATTTGAGTTTAGATCTGAATCAAATTGATTCAGATCTTCTTCCTGCTCTCCCTCAGCCCTCCCCCTCCTCTTCCCGCAGCCCCACACACTGTTCTGCCCACCAACAGGTCGTGCCACCCCCCTGGCCACCAACCTGCAGTCTGCACACGCATGTGCCCTGGTTACGCCGCCCTACAGCAGCCTGCATGCGCCTGTGTAGCTTCCGCCGCCCGCGCGCCACTGCCGCACCCCCGAACCCCCTGCCGCCCGCCCGCCGCCTGAGACAGCCAGAGTGCCGCCCTGAGCTCCTCTCCTCCACAGCATAAGAAAAACAAGAAGAAGAAGAGAAGAAAGAACAAAGTAGAAGAGAAGGCAGGTGAAAAGAAAATAAAGAGGGTTTATTTGATTTATTAAAATTATTGTGTTTAGGGTTACTAAGTTAGTAAGTTATTGGGTATTGGGTTTTATTAAGTTAGTGGGTAGGGTTTATTATTAAGTTATTGGGTATGCTTTATTAGTAAGTTATTGTGTATGGTTTATTAGTAAGTTATTAGGTATGGTTTATTAGTAAGTTATTGGGTTATTTTTTTAGTTAATTAAATCATTAAGTCACTTTAAGTTATATTGAGTTATTATTAAGTTATTAACATGATTAATTTATTAAGTTATTATTTAAATTAAATTGAGTATTTTGAATTATTTAGTTATTAAGTTATTTTAAGTTAGTAAGTTATTTTTATTATCAAGTTATTAAAGTTTTTAAAATGATTTAAAGTTAATTATTAAGTTATGTAAGTTATTAAGTTTTATAAATTATTTAAGTTATAAAGTTTATTAAGTTATAAAATGTTAATAATATTTGTAAGTATATGTTTATACTTTAAGTTATATGCTTAATTATATGAACGCTTAATAAATTAGTTATACGAGTTAGTCGATGTATAACTTCTTATTAACCATTTATCATGTTGCACAAAACAGAAAAACCGACTTCACCATAATATCACGTTTGACGAGACGAACACAACACCAAAATCATTAGACAGGCAAGTGTGCATTTTCTCCATGTTTTTAAATACCGGTTTATTTAATGCGACACCAAACTTCACATGTCACTTGTTGTGTATTGCAAGATAAAAACCGGGCGTGCATGCGTGTGGACACTTTAATAAGTTAATTGAATATGCCTTGTGAATTGCAACATTTCTGGACTTATATAAATTGCTTGAACTACTCGAAAATCATAGACATGTGGGCCGATTTGGCTAATCATAGATATTGCATGCCAAGATTTGGCTATTCCCGTCGGCCGGTTTGGCTAGTCCGGCTCATGTTTCGGTATTACAATTTTTGATGGCCAGTTTGGCTGATTCTGGCTCGTGGTCCAGAAAGTACACGTGGGTGGGGTTGGGTTTGCAGGCACAAGTCAGTAGTAAACGAGTAACCTTTAAGGGCACAAGAAGATAGATTCACTTACTAGCTGCCTAATGAAGTGAACCTTAGTCACTAAATTGAATACACTCTTGAACATCTTGAAAATGCTCTACCGAAAATGTACGACATATAAAATTGCTTCTACTTCAACTTAAAATAAAACTGCCATGTTTTTACTGCCAAGTTTTACTTATAGTAGAACTGCATGCTAGTATAATTTCTGTTCATACTGCTTAGAAATTATAATTGTTCGTTTATTCATAATTCTTTAACTGCCATGAAAACTGTTTTCGAAAACCTTGCCAAGCGTCCTAATCATAGTATTGCTTGCTAAGGACCTTGCTGACATACATTTCTATGTTGTTTGGAATGTATGTGAGGACACGAGACATGTTACATTGAGGACGAGCTGATTGAGGAAACTGACCTATTGGACCAGGAGTATGCTGATCAAAAAGTTCTCCCTACTGAGAACTAGTTGCTGAGCATTATCTGCTACTGCTCAAAATTTCATTTATTGCACTTTTTTAGGGTGTGTACCCTCTTTGTAGAACTCTGTTGTTATTGGCCATGCTTGGGGCCTTATTACTTTAGTGTACTCTTGTCTGGGTGTTGGCTTTGAATTCATAGTTATTTCTGTTGTTTATGAAATGCATGTTGCTGAGTATTGGATTTCTCCCTACTTGGTGTTAATGATGAGCAACATAAATACTTGTGACTAATCCCCTATTTTATAGTTAATCCATTGCCTAAGCTTATTATGAAGATCTACTTGCAATGGAAGACACTCAAAGATCATTGAATGCAAATGAAATGGATTGGATGATCGTAGATGGTGATTGAAGCTCCTAGGAGACTTCAAGCTCATGCGTTGGATAGAAGAGAGAATTTGTCAATGTAACTTCTTATTTTTCTTCTAGTATGTAGCTTAGAAGTAGAACATTATTGGAGCACACACACATCTTCATTTCAGTCTTAGGACATCATTAGATCTATCGTCCTTAGACTGTAATTCATTTTGTATATTGATTGTGCATGTTTTGTTTATAACAGTCGACTGGTGAAAGTTTTGTAGTCGCATGTCTCAAAAACAGTCGACTGTGTTTTGCTCTACAGTCGCCTGTTATGCACAAACTTTTACAGTCTAGTTTTGGGCTGCTTTACTTTAATTCCCACAGGCGACTCATGAACGATTCACAGGCGCATGTTCAAGTGACTGTCGACTGTGTTTCGTTAATTAGTCGCTTATCTGTATTTTGCCCAAATCCTAGTCTCTCTGTTTATTTCGGCCAGTCGACTTATGTTGGATTTACAGTTGATTGTCCATTGGATCAGTCGATTGTCAATGCTGCAACAGTCGTCTGTCTGTGAGCCAATTTGTTGATGTAACGCCCCGCTTCCCAAAAGACACCGGAAGCGAGAACGTTACGCGGTCCGCTTGAACTGGAGCGGTGAAGCTCGAGTCCAATAAGCGTCTGTGATAAAAACACAGGGGATGTCCTTGCATTTGCGTATCAGAACAATCAGAAACATTTCAAAAAAATAAAATCCACACCCAGAGATATAATGTTCGTACACGAAATTAAACGACAAGCCACCGCAGGGTTAAAGTAGTAACAAAAGGAAAGTACACAAAGCAATAAGAACAAGGTTTAAAAGTAAACAAAAAGGCAGCAACGGCACGAGTCTACTAGTCCTCTGCGGGGAGTGGCTCAGCATCTCGAGCGAACTCCTGGCTCTTCAAGTCAGGCGCCACGAATGGGTCCTCCGAATATTCAAGCTCAGAATCTGACGTACATCCACAAACATGAATGTATGTCAGCAAGGGCTGCAAGAAGAGGTTAGCAACACAAAACAAGATATACAAATGATATGAATTTTTAGAAGACATTAAAAGAGATGACTGCAAATGAGACGGAAGTAGACAATCCTAGCATGCAGTTCTAAGCAGTTTTCAAGAAGTAAAGTAAGTTTTCTTGGGTTCGTTAGCATGTCAAGTTACTGATATCACGTTAGCATTTCAAGTTTCATGTCAATAGTTCACATCTATCATAGGGTTCTCGCCTTTAGGTCGTGATGAGTAAATCGTTCTTCTCACGGGGGCTTACCGTGATTGACACTAACCCACCGCATGCGGGTGGTGCTCTTGAAGAGAGGACCCTTTCATACGCCTAGTGGCCGCTCAACCCAAACCCCACACCAATTTTGTGCTGGAACACGAGCCAGCCTAGTCGACTCACACAACATCACGAATTCACGATTCCGCCTTCAAGGCGCACGATTTCACGATGTCACTCTCTAATGACCAAGCAAGATGTTCATTCCTTTCAAGTCGTCAATGTTTCATTATTGCACACATTTACAAAAATTGAAGGGTGTCGAGACGGGTTACTGGTTACAAGAAACAATTTTCTTGGCTAATGTCGAAAATTGAAATCTATCAAGTTATATGTCAAAATGTCACGTTTTTAGTCTAGAACATTATGGAAACAATTTCATGCGTTATTTTACGTGCAGTTTTCAAGATATACAGATTAAAGTAAAAATGACGTAATTATCATCAACATCCGAAATTCATATTTAATTGCACACTTGCCTGCTTTCGATGAACTTGGTGTCGTTCCGATCGTAGGGAAAACACAGGCGTATCCGAGTCAAAAGATTTGTGATATGTGTTAAACGTAGCTTAGAAATAAAATAATATTAAAACCTATCATATATCGTACACTATTTAACTACCATACTTAAAGGACAAACATGCATCTTAGTAAATATAACTAATATATATAATAACGGTCAAGCATATAAACTAACTTATAAACTAAGAATTATTAATTAAACTAACATGGTTGTACCTATTTTAATAAATTAACATATTGTATACTTGCATGTTACCCTGTTTATTAACAGTACTATACTGTTCATATGCATTAGAAACTTACATTGTATTGGAAACTGAACTTATCTCCCATACAAAATCTCACCGATTGGTTTCTATTACACCGCCTTGGTTTGTGTTTGCAGTGGGAGTCGACGCGGCGGTGATAGGCGGGGTCAATGGCTTGGTGCACGGGAAAGGAGGCACGGAGGTGTTGCTTGGCCCTGGCGCGGGAAGAGGAAGGAGGTTGTTGGGTCCGCGGCAAGCTCAACGGGAAGAAGAAAGGTGGATTCGGAGATCGGTGGGTTGGCTTTCTTGAGGTTGGTGGCGCCCGGAGATAGGGAGGGGAGGTCGATGGCGAGGGAAGGTGGAGGTAGGTTCGTGGGGTGTTGCCATAAGGCGAGGCTGCGGGCTTGCGAGGTCTGGGCATGCGAGGGGGAGCTCGGGCTGTCGTGCGCACGGAGGGAGGCTGGCGCTGCCTGTAGATGATCGGAGCTGGTCTCAAGGGGCACGAGCTTGTGGGTTACAGCCGTGAGATGAAGCAGGGTGAGGGGGAGGTGTTGTTGCGCGAATGGAGGGGAAGAAGAGGGGCCTGGATGCTCGGACATGGGGAGGAGGCCGCCAGCGTTCGGTGTTGGGCGAGGAGTCGCCGGCGTAGCCTACACGTGGGGAAAAAGAAGGGGCTGTCGCGTGTAGGGGGAGGGGATACGGGCTGAGGTGCTGGCCGTCGGAGTTGGGTGGCTCGGGGGTCAGGGTGTCGGTAGGGAGGAGAGGGTGAGTGGAGACGAGAGAGGAGCTGGGTCGTGAGGCGTCGCGTGGAGAAGAGGGGTTCTACACGCGTTGTGGGGAAGGAGGAGGAGAGAGAGGTAGGGGGAGGCGACTGATAGCATTAGTCCTATGGTTTTTAAAATGAAGTAGGGGGTTGGGTGCTGTCACGTGGGTAGAGAAAGCCCATAGGTTTTAGTTTAGGTTGTTGTAGGAACCAATTTATAAAGGACAGTGGGGGGTTTTAAATAGGAGATTGGGTTTTTATATTATTATACGGTGTAGGGCTGATGTGCCATGTTGTTTAGCCATAGGGTTCTATAGCTTCTATGTGGGGTTGCGAAAAGTGCAGTATGGGTGCAAGGCTGTTGGTTTTTAAAGTTTTTTTTTTCTTTTTTTGTCCTTTGTATAATGACCGTGAGTGTGCATGTGTACAGCTGGGTTAAATTCGGCAGGGGTAGAAACGTGGGCTAGCTAAAATGGGAAAGAAAGAAATATAATTAATAGGATTAGTATTAAATGTGTTTAATCAAAGGAATTATAGCTAATTAATAGGTTTGAATAGGTCCTAACTTGGAAGGTCTTCATTTGAATTTTAAAGTTTTAAAAACAGAGTTTGAAATTCCAAATTTGAATTTTGGAAATTTAAAATTAATTTTAAGAAGAGACTTTTAAATAATTATTAAAGGATTTTTCGTAGCAGTTTAAAAATAATGATAATAATAATGAGCATGAAAAGATAATAGAAGCGGATACGGGTACGGGTATGGGCACTGGGATAAAATGTCCAACTACGGATACGAAAAGAAATTAGAAATACACGAGAAATACATGTAATAGTAACATTAAAACTAGTCGTTACATCCTACACACCTTAAAGATGATTCCGCCCTCGGAATCTTATCGGCTAAGACACCGGGAAACGTAAGGGCAACACTTGTATCTCCTCTTCTAATGCATACACACCATAAATAAGCATCACGCCATACTCAAATGGTATTTCTAATACCAATACCAATACATATAGTATTACCGTGGATAACACTAATCGACGCCCATGCTATTAATAGTAGCAATACACATACACAGATTACTAACTACGTATTAACATAACACGTTTAATATAATACCATCCAATATCACACTCGGGCGAATAGTGACACACGACCACATCGATTTACTAGATGTAAGTGTACCATCACCTCGCACACTCACATTATTACTAATTCACAACGTATTACCATATATCTTATACACTCATAATCTATAATGATATAGTACCACATGTCACTTAAACATACCATTAACATATAAACACAATCATTCTTAGTCAATTAACGCTTCAATCGTACAATCACTTTTACATACCGCATATTACTATATACAGTTATAATACAAATCACTACACGTATATACATGCATGTAATACCTTACACCAAACACAGATTTATATAAGCCTTACTCCTAGCACTAGGGTCATCATAATCTACACACCTTAGGATTAAGTCTGTGCTCAGACTTCCTTAAATAGGCCGACATAAGGGTGAGCGGACTTAGACACTAAGGTCATTCTATCCCAGTCATACATACATTACAAAGAAACAATAAACATACATAGGCATGTACTTACTCATATATCACACACTTTCAAATACTTATACATACGTACATTTTACATACATATACATACTTACACTACTACACGCTTATCTCGTATCTATATATAACATAAATATACACACACACCAGTATACACAACCAAGGTAATTTACATAGGGCTAGTATACTATTACATACATCCATATATACGTAGTCACAAACATACGGCTATGCATACCTCCTGGTATACACATGCTCACACATCATCCCGTAGGGGCAATACGATAGAACAATCCTACTATACACAAAACACAATTATCCATTAATTAATTATATATATATATATATATATATATATATATATATATATATATACACACATACATATAACTAACCACATACATATATATGTACGAGTACACACCAGACATACTAACATATAAATCACATAATAAATCTGCACACACAACTATACGCACACCTATTATCATTGCACCTAACACGCATATCACTGTACCAGCATACAATTACAAACATTAACAAGTACAACTAAAGTACATATACTCCCAGTAACTAACCAATACTAAATCTAATACGCACAGATATTTCTATAGTGATATAGCTAATCACTCGCCTAAGTATAAATATAACACTTACTACTCTATACTCGGCTATATACATACATGTCACAAATTACCGTACATGCACATACGACACAATAGACAATCACACTATACCAACATATTAAGGGTAAACACACTTATACATAAGTGGTGCTTAGAGATTCACACACACAGGTCCACACTCACCACAATCAATGCTAATGGTCCCACTATACCTATACTAAAGCTGACATAAACAAGGATAAGCTCTAATGTGATAACTAAGCAGTAGTGTAGGATTCAGAGTTGGATGATGCAACGAATTCATGTTGTGATGGACGATTCCAGAGGTGGCATGGGTAAGAGGTTAGTCGGTTGGGTGACATAAAATACTTATGAATAGTTAATAATTAAGAAGATAAAGATATATGTAAAAATAATAACCTCGTTATAACTTACGTAAAATAGCGAGCCGACAGTAGAAGTTAAAACGTAGGATATGATTAGTCAAGTAATAGGTGAAGAGTAATATGGACATATTGTCGTAGTGATTGTTTTGTAAATGGGAATAGGTTTGTAAAAAAATTTTTAAATATATGAAGACACTGATTATAAAACAGACACACAAGATTTTGAAGTTCTATTTAACTTACGAAAGTATTTCAAAAGTATGTATGAATGATTGTTTTGAAATATGTTAGTAAGAAAAGGAGATGACATTTTGAACTAGCAAAATAGAAATAAAGTTTTTTTTAAATAAAAGAAGTTCATTACATGAGGAAAATAGAGTAGCTATACGAGGATACGTGAAATAGAAGTGTGGAAGGTGTATGTTAGAAAATCGCTATAAGATAGTAACTAAAGGTCGCGTCAAAAGAGTTTCATAATCAAGATTGGGTTTAAGTCGACTGAAGTGTAGAAAATCTAAGGAAAAGTTTTCGAAAGGGTTTTAAACTTAGCAAAGATTTCAATAAAGGAATTATTGAAAATGCTTTTTAAAAGACCCTGGATCTGCACTGGGGAGGGTCAAGGTTAACGATGGCATACCTGAAGATTTTATGTGAATCGAGGACAAGGAAGAGGTTTGACGATCGAAACGTAAAGAAGACTAAGAAGTAACTCCGTGAATACGCTACGATGGCTTTTTATGATCATTGACATGGAAGTGTAATGATTAGGAAATAGTAAAATCAGGGAGAATAATCATTGGGTCGACTAAGGTTTAGCACTAAGGTTCTCCAACAAACTAGACTGCGATAAGGAAGCCAAGGTAGGGGTTCGTTGGGGAATCGAGATCGAGATCTCACCTATGGATCTGGAATACCCTACGCTTCGAAGTCTACTCATTGCAGGCGTCTCAGGTTCGACTTGCACGGCGACGATCGCTACATTCAGTTGGGCCCTAGATTCGATAAATCTGAGTGAACGACTAACGAACTCAAAAGTCTAATGTGGTCAGAGTTAGATGATCAATCGCTAGGGTGACTCCGAGGATGATAATACTAAGTCGTAGCAAGGGTGTTTAACTAACGAGCACGAGCGTCTAACTAACTCTTCCTATTATTCTGGTATTCGGTTTCCTATCTGGCTGAGACAAGGTATTCGAGTAATTTTGCGTATGAACTAATTCTGGATGTTTGGCTAATGAAAAGTGTTCTCACTGTTCTGAATTTCGTAGTTGCAAGACCTGCATTGGCCACCACTAAAACCTGTAACGACCCGCTTCCTAAAAGACACCGGAAGCGAGAACGTCACGCGGTCCGCTTGAACTGGAGCGGTGAAGCTCGAGACCAATAAGCGTCTGTGATAAAAACACAGGGGAGGTCCTTGCATTTGTGTATCAGAACAATCAGAAACATTTCAAAAAAATAAAAGCCACAGCCAGAGGTATAATGTTCGTACATGAAATTAAACGACAAGCCACATCAGGGCTAAAGTAGTAACAAAAGGAAAGTACACAAAGCAATAACAACAAGGTCTAAAAGTAAACTAAAAGGCAGCAACGGCACGAGTCTACTAGTCCTCTGCGGGGAGAGGCTCAGCATCTCGAGCTAACTCCTGGCTCTCCAAGTCAGGCGTCACGAATGGGTCCTCCGAGTACTCAAGCTTAGAATCTGACATACATCCACAAACATGAATGTATGTCAGCAAGGGCTGCAGAAGAGGTTAGCAACCAAAAATAAGATATACAAATGATATGAATTTTTAAAAGACATTAAAAGAGATGACTGCAAATGAGACGGAAGAGGACAATCCTAGCATACAGTTCTAAGCAGTTTTCAAGAAGTAAAGTAAGTTTTCTTGGTTTTGTTAGCATGTCAAGTTACTGAGATCATGTTAGCATTTCAAGTTTCATGTCAATAGTTCACATATATCATAGGGTTCTCGCCTTTAGGTCGTGATGAGTAAGTCGTTCTTCTCACGGGGGCTTACCGTGATTGACGCTAACCCACCGTATGCGGGTGGTGTTCTTGAAGAGAGGACCCTTTCATACGTCTAGTGGCCGCTCAACCCTAACCCCACCCCAATTTTGTGCTGGAACACGAGCTAGCCTAGTCGACTCACACGACATCACGAATTCACGATTCCGCCTTCGAGGCGCACGATTTCATGATGTCACTCTCTAATGACCAAGCAAGATGTTCATTCCTTTCAAGTCGTCAATGTTTCATTATTGCACACATTTACAAAAATTGAAGGAATGTCGAGACGGGTTACTGGTTACAAGAAACAATTTTATCGGCTAATGTCAAAAATTGAAATTTATCAAGTTATATGTCAAAATGTAACGTTTTTAGTCTAGAACATTATGGAAACAATTTCATGCGTCATTTTACGTGCCGTTTTCAAGATATACAGATTAAAGTAAAAATGACGTAATTATCATCAACGTCAAAAATTCATATTTAATTGCACACTTGCCTGATTTCGATGAACTTGGTGTCGTTCCGATCGTAGGGAAAACAAAAACGTATCTGAGTCAAAAGATTTGCGATATGTGTTAAACGTAGCTTAGAAATAAAATAATATTAAAACCTATCCTATATCGTACATTGTTTAACTACCATACTTAAAGGACAAACATGCATCTTAGCAAATATAACTAATATATATAATAACGGTCAAGCATATAAACTAACTTATAAACTAAGAATTATTAATTAAACTAACATGGTTGTACCTATTTTAATAAATTAACATATTGTATACTTGCATGTTACCCTGTTTATTAACAGTACTCTACTGTTCATATGCATCAGATACTTACATTGTATTGGAAACTGAACTTATCTCCCATACAAAAACTCACCGATTGGTTTCTATTACACCGCCTTGGTTTGTGTTTGCAGTGGGAGTCGACGCGGCGGCGATAGGCGGGGTCAATGGCTTGGTGCACGGGAAAGGAGGCACGGAGGTGTTGCTTGGCCCTGGCGTGGGAAGAGGAAGGAGGTTGTTGGGTCTGCGGCGAGCTCAACGGGAAGAAGAAAGGTGGAGTCGTAGATCGGTGGGTTGGCTTTCTTGAGGTTGGTGGCACCCGGAGATAGGGAGGGGAGGTCGATGGCGAGGGAAGGTGGAGGTAGGTTCATGGGGTGTTGCCGTGAGGCGGGGCTGCGGGCTTGCGTGGTCTGGGCATGCGAGGGGGAGCTCGGGCTGTCGTGCGCATGGAGGGAGGCTGGCGCTGCCTGTAGATGATCGGAGCTGGTCTCAAGGGGCGTGATCTTGTGGGTTACGGCCGTGAGATGAAGCAGGGTGAGGGGGAGGTGTTGTTGCGCGAATGGAGGGGAAGAAGATGGGCCTGGGTGCTCGGACATGGGGAGGAGGCCGCCAGCGTTCGGTGCTGGGCGAGGAGTCACCGGTGTAGCCTACACATGGGGAAGAAGAAGGGGTCGTCGCGTGTAGGAGGAGGGGATGCGGGCAGAGGTGCTGGCCGCCGGAGTTGGGTGGCTCGGGGGTCAGGGTGTCGGTAGTGAGGAGAGGGCAAGTGGAGACGAGAGAGGAGCTGGGTCGTGCGGCGTCGGGTGGAGAAGAGGGGTTCCGCCTGCGTCGTGGGGAAGGAGGAGGAGAGAGAGGTAGGGGAGGCAGATGATAGCATTAGTCCTATGTTTTTAAAATGAAGTAGAGGGTAGGGTGCTGTCACGTGGGTAGAGAAAGACCATAGGTTTTAGTTTAGGTTGCTGTAGGAACCAATTTATAAAGGACAGTGGGTTTTTTTTAAATAGGAGATTGGGTTTTTATAATATTATAGGGTGTAGGGCTGATGTGCCATGTTGTTTAGCCATAGGGTTCTATAGCTTCTGTGTGGGGTTGCGAAAAGTGCAGTACAGGTGCAAGGCTGTTGATTTTTAAAGTTTTTTTTTCTCTTTTTTGTCCTTTGTTTAATGACCGTGAGTGTGCGTGTGTACAGCTGGGTTAAATTCGGCAGGGGTAGAAACGTGGGCTAGCTAAAATGGGAAAGAAAGAAATATAATTAATAGGATTAGTATTAAATGTGTTTAATCAAAGGAATTATAGCTAATTAATAGGTTTGAATATGTCCTAACTAGGAAGGTCTTCATTTGAATTTTAAAGTTTTAAAAACAGAGTTTGAAATTAAAAATTTGAATTTTGGAAATTTAAAATTAATTTTAAGAAGAGACTTTTAAATAATTATTAAAGGATTTATCTTAGCAATTTAAAAATAATGATAATAATAATGAGCATGAAAAGCTAATAGAAGCGGATACGGGTACGGGTACGGGCACGGGGATAAAATGTCCAATTACGGATACGAAAGAAATTAGAAATACGAGAGAAATACAGGTAATAGTAACGTTGAAACCGGTCATTACAGTTGACTCAACTCTCTGGAAAATCTCAGGGTTTTGACAGTCGTCTGTAGAAGGAATTACAGTCGCCTGTTCTGATTAACAGTCGACTGTCTTCTCTTTATCAGTCGTCTGTCCTGTTCTCCCAGATGTTTTTCAGATTTCAACTACTTGCCATTCTTCGGCCAGTCGCCTGCTGTAGGATTTACAGTCGCCTGTTGGTTCAACAGTCGACTGTCTGTGACTCATCAGTCGACTGTCCACTTGATAAGTTTTCGTTATGAATTCTCACCTACCCTATCTGACTGTGCAGCAGTCGGCTGTGAATTCTTCAACAATCGACTGTCGCGAGCCCAGATTCTATCCGTTGAGTTTTTCCTCACGGATTTCAAAGCGGTTTTTGCTGAATTTGTTTGTAGGGTTTGAGAAACCTACATAAGAAGCATCTACTGTTCCATTGAGAGGTTACTTAGTCACTTACTCATTCATTCAAGCTTTCATTCTAAAGATCAAAGCTCTCAAATCCTAAATCCCTAAAAATTCCAATCTTCAATCTCTTGCTCTCCAACCTAGTACCAAAGAGGTATCTTCTAGGCATTTGGTGCAGTCAAGAGAAAGGGCGTTCCTATCTTCCAAGAGAGTCTTTCAACACACAACACACTTCTCCTTCAAGTTCTACTTCAAGGCATAGGTGATTGTAAGTGTTGCTTTCATATTCATAACTTTTGTTATTTGAATTTACTCTCGGTTTGGGAGAGTGGTTTGCTTGCTCCCAAGTTGTGGGAGTCAAGGTCAATCGATTGTATTTCGATTTCACGTGTAGGGTTGCTACAAATGGATTTTTAAGGAAACCTCAAGTTAGGGTTCTAACTTGAGTATCCGGAGGTATCCGGGTGGAAGGGACGTAGGATTACCGTGAACAAGTCGGGAAGTGACTTGGGTAATTTGAACCCTTGAAACATCCTTGCATTTGCATTTGTTTCATTTGGGGTTCATTTCTATTCCGCACTATTTTGTTGGTTAGGAATTTAAATAAGTGTAACTATCTTTTTAAATTGCTTAAACACTATTCAACCCCCCTTCTAGTGTTTTCTCCATAGCCAGGGTCCTTACAATTGGTATCAGAACGCATGTTTATAGCTATGGCATCCAACAACAACAACGTTCCTCTACCGCCTTCGTACAATAATCACGATCGTGATGGAGCGTCCACTCTTTTCAAAGGTCAATCAACGGTGCGTCCTTCGTGTTTCAATGGCACGGACTTCGGCTATTGGAAATTCCAGATGGAGATGTTCCTAAGGAGTGCTTCACTTTGGAGAACCCTCCACAAGGAATACGTCGAGCCCACCGAAGATGATTTCGTAAAATGGACGACTTCTGAGAAATCCGCCGAAGTCAACAACGCAAAAGCAATGAATGCTCTTCATTGTGCATTGGACCCGAGTGAGTTCAATAAGATATGCATATGTAAGAGTGCATATCAAATTTGGAACCATCTCGTCGTTACCTATGAGGGAACGAACAAGGTAAAACTTTCTAAACTATATGTTGTCGTGCAAAACTTCGACATGTTTCATATGCAGGAAAAAGACAGCATAGCATCAATGTACGGACGTTTTACCGACATCACCAATGAACTGGAATCTCTTGGCCAAACATATACCGAACCAGAAAAGGTGAGAAAGATCATCATGGGGATGACCTCCAAATGGGAAAGAAGAGCTATCGCCATCGAGGAGGTCAACAACTTGAAGACTTACACAGTTGTGAATCTTATCGTGACTCCCATGTCTTATGAAGTAAGACGGGAGAACCGATTAAAGATTCGAGCTATGATGAATCCTTTGTAATGCCCTGATAGCTACTGCACAAGTACTAGAGGGGGGGTGAATAGTACTTTAAAATAATCAAGAGTATAATTTCTAATTATCTTGCAAACTCAAACAACAATGCGGAAATGAAAATAGACAACAATGAAAGACAAGCGCAAACAAGCGATGTAACGGGTTCGGATCCACCCAAGTCTCCCCGACTTGTTCCCGGTAATCCTACGTCCCAAACACCCGGATCCCCTCCGTCTACTTGAGTTAGAATCCTCTAACCCAAGTTTTGCACTATGAAATTCTTGTAAAAAACCACTACAAGATCAAATCATACACAAAACGAAATGTGACTCTCATAAACCAGGATCACAAACTTCTCTCACAACCGAGAGAAAAACTTGCAATAACAAAGTAAATGAATCAATAAACACTTACCAACAAAATCATATGCCTTGAGTAAACTTACAGATTTTAGGGCAAGGAGGATTTTGAGGAAGAAGAAGTCACCAAACCCTAGCTCCACCAAGATGAACAGCGATCGAAGGCTAGGATGGAGTTGGTGACTTTGAATCAAGCTCTTGGCTTGAGAGGCTCACAATGAAGAGAATCTCTCTTGAGGAAATTAGGGCTCAAGGAGTTTGTAGAGATTCTTGTGAGAATGAGGAAGCTAGAAATGAGAACTGAATGCTTCTCTTTGAATCTCTAAATCACAATAAATGTCAGCCTTGAATGCTAGGAAGAAGCATCTCAAGTATATATAGGATAGAGAGAATATAGAGGGAAAATTCGTAGCATTTAATGCTCCAATGGCTCTATTCTGAAGGAGTCTAATCGGTTTAAGAAGGATCACTGACCAATTAGTTTTGCAACTAGTCGGTCGGTCATTCTTCTTGGACCGACTAAAAGGTTCACAGCCAAGAAAGGAGAATTCAGGAAATATAGAACTAGTCGGTCTAAGAAGACTTTCCAACCGACTAGTTTGACAACTAGTCGGTCGGTGAGTGTTCTTTGACCGACTAAGAGTTGAAACTCAACAGGCTGAATTCAAGGAGAACTAGTCGGTCTAAGAACAAATTCCAACCGACTAGTTTCACAACTAGTCAGTCAATGGTTGTTCTTAGACTGACTAAGAGTTAACAGTAGCTCAGGCTGAAAAATGAAAGTATAACTAGTCGGTCTAAGAAGGATTCCAAACCGACTAGTTTGACAACTAGTCGGTCGGTGAACCTTCTTGGACCGACTAATTGGTCAACAGTGAAGATGCTGAATTGAGCAAGGCAATCTAGTCGGTTTAAGAAGAATTCTTAACCGACTAGATGACAATCTAGTCGGTTGGTTCTTCTTCTTGAACCAACTAACATGCACTAGAAGCCGCGAAATGAAGCATGAAGCTTCGAGAAAGTTTCTATGGGCTTCTAAGATAATCCTAGCTCTAAGATATGAGCATTATGAAGATTATAATGTAAGACCTACTCAAGGCTTAACATTCTACGAAAAGAAGCTAGAAGACTATAAATTAAACTAGACGAACCGTCTTCAAAGCGTCAATCTGAAACTCTTGACTTCAATAATGCTCCTAAAGCTTCAACGAAGCTTTAGGCACACAATCATGCGCTTTGAGAATTCTTGAGAAGTCACTTTTGATGTTCATAAAATTTTGGCTACGATCTCCATAACTGCGCTCACAAAGAGTTAGTTCACGATATTTATGTTTGTTCATCATCAAAACCAAATCCGGGGAATCAATACTCAACATTCTCCTCCTTTTTGGTGATGACAAACCAACATAAATAATAATCAATAATAATGAGTCAAAAGAAATTTACTTACTCCCCCTGCATTGATGACACGTTAATTCCATATTAGATAATACTCATATGCATCAAGCAGACGAGGATGGTATAAATTATGAACCCAATTATTGAAATTTAGGATCTAAATCCATTTTTATATCTTAACTCCCCCTGAATCTAACATATCAAATTAGATTCACGGTAAATTGCTTTAAATTATCATTTAGCACATCATCATTATTAATTCTCTCCCCCTTTGGCATTAGCAAAAAGAGCGGTAGGAGATCAACGACAACAACAATAGCTAATAATAAACGCACGAGAGTCGAAGAATACGACCACGGTCCAAATGACACCAATGTAAAATACCAAAGAAAATCAAAGCGTGCCAACGAGACCGTAGTTGAAAATCGAAAAATGAAATCATCAAAACTCAAATCAATTGCACATATTGAGTTATGGAACGTACTCTCCAATATCAACATTCTTAGTGAATTTAGTGCATGGAAAACAATTCTATGTTTTCATAGAATGAATTCTATTAAATCAAGATAATCGTCGAGCGACGAAATCAACATCAGAGACAAAAAAATGTAATGTGCACACAGAGGTAACTGGCAACATGATGTATATATATATAACATGGTACAAAAAAATGTATACATCCGCCAACACAAATATAAACGATCATCAGATCGTTGCACAGCATACAACATATGTCTCAACAGACATCAAAACGAATATACATCAAAGTGTATCATCAAAACATCCAAAAATACATCATAAATACATCACCACCCAACTATCCTACCCCACTCTCTCCTAACAAATATATCATCCAAGTGCACATGGGAGAGTCCTCCAACGCAAGCTCAGGAGGCGGAGGCAGGATCAGCAGCAACAGCAGGCTCTGCAGAAGAGGTGGCAGTCACTTGGTCGACTGGAGTGTCCACCGAAGGGAGAGTGGCAGCAGGAGTGCTCTCGGGAGCACGAGCAGAAGAAGTGCCAACTGAAGCACCCTCAGGGGCATGAGAAGGAGAAGCATCTCGCTCGTCATCCTCATCAACATCCACAATCTCTTCGTCAGAAACCGTAGGAGGGACCTCAATTCTCAGATGTTCGCAGATGCGACTAAGCATCTCCTCACATCGAGAAATACGAGACTCCTGATGTCTCAGGGAAACTGAAAACTCAGAGAGTGAAGGAGGAGGAGGAGGAGGAGCAGCAGCAGCAGGGGTAGTCCTCTGAACGTGACGCAGCGCCGCAAGAGACTTCTTGACGGCAGTCGTGTTCAGGGGAGGACCCAAAGGACGCTGGTCATCAGGAGGGAGAGGGACGCCGAAGTGACGAAAAACGAGAGTCAATAGGCAAGGATAGGGAATGTGAGCAGACGTGGTGGATTTCCTTATACACTCAAAGGAATCCATCTTGTCAAGGATAATACGAGCCCAATTTATCTCGCTCCCCATGAAAAGAGCGTAGATATGCTTGAGAAACGGCTGGGAGGGTAAGCTGGAAGAGCCGTACTTCGGTAGAAGACACAACTTCAGGATGAGATTAAGGACCCAAGCATTCGGCTTAAAAGATTTTGAAGGAACGCCAATCATGGCGGGAGGGATGACATGGAACATCTCAGCAAGCATAGTCTGGTCAAGATCGTGGATATTATCCACGGAGATATCAGATGGGAGCAGGCCAGAGGATGAGAAACCGATAAACTGCCCTAAAATCTCTACCGTGAGGACAATATGTGTCCACAAGACAGTGGTCTCAATGCAGTGAGTGTCATCATACTCACTCCGGACTCGATTGGCATAGAACAATTTGACGAGTCGGGGATACGGATGAGGGTTCGCCTTGGGGTCATGGCGAAGATAGTCTAATAGGCCGCTATAGGAGATGAGATCTGCAAGCTGAGGAAAGTCAGAAAACTGGACGAAGTGCTCCAGAATCAAAGGACAATGCTCAATACGATTGTATGCCACGAGAGACATCGGGTCATCACGACATAACAAAATATCTACACTACCCAAAGGCATAAGGCCCTTCCCCTTAGACGGACGAGACTAAGTACGAGGAGGAGGAGTAGGAGCCCTATCGATAGGCTTAGTCTCCGGAATAAACTCTTCGTCAGAGTCATCGGGAGGAGTGGGAGCACGGAAGGGGCCTGGAGTCAAAGTCTTTTCTTTGGCCTTGGTTCGGGGCTTGGGCTGAGATTGAGATTGGGGTTTGGGCTTGGAAGTCCTCTTCTTCTTGAGGGGAGGCGAGGAAGAGGAGGGATGAGTGGTTTTAGCACGACGTTTGGGTTGAGGAGGGTCGGTAGGAGGAGACTCGACGGTCATGGGGAGACGGAGTGGTAGGACGGATAGGGATTCGTGTTCTCACCATGATATCGAGACGAGATAACATACAAACGACACACGAGATCGATCGAACGAAACGAAAAACCCGAGAAACAACCCTAATACAAACCCTAAAAACGAACGAAAACCCTAAAATGAACAAGATTTTAGCCCTAAAATCTAGAGAGAAAGAGAGGATATATACCAAGCGAGGCCCTAGGAGGAGGGGAGATGGCCGGTGGCGATAGTCGGCGGCTGAAAACAGCGGAGGGAGTTGAAGAATCGTGGGAGCTGATGGTTTTAGAGTGATAACGCACCGATTAGAATGAGTTCTAATCGGGGCGGGCAAGTTATAAAACGATTCGGAATGCCAAAAGACACAACTGCCCCTGCGCAACTAGTCGGTCTGAGTTCAAGTGCTGACCGACTAGAATTCAATCTAGTCGGTCGGCCAATGAGCTTGGACCGACTAAGTGCAAACAGCAGCCGAAGTCAAAGATTAGGGCAAGATCTAGTCGGTTTGAGTTCAATCACCAACCGACTAGAACACAATCTAGTCGGTCGGCCAGTGAGCTTGGACCGACTAAATGCAAACAGTAAGAGAGGCCAAATAAAGAGCATGAATTAGTCGGTCTAAGTTCATTCACTGACCGACTAGAGCTGAATCTAGTAGGTCGATGACTGAACTGGGACCGACTAAGAGAGTCCAAAAGTTTGAAAATCAGAAATTTTGATTTCTCTCCTAAGCACACTTGGACGAAACATCGTAATAATCTCACACACCATTATTCTACCCCATAAAACATAGAAAATCTTAAATACGACGCGCAAATCGAAAAACCAATCACAAATCCCAAATATCACAACAAATCTTAGCATGAACATATAAGAATAACATCATCATGCGGGATTAACGAAAATATGAATCCTAAATCTCGGATTCACCCATAATCCCCAATTCTCGACGTAACAACACAAAGGAGTATTCCTTGAGTGGTTTCGTGAAAATATCGGTGATTTTCTTTTGGGTTTCAACGTACACTAAAATGATGTTCTTTTTAGCAACATGATCATCTAGGAAATGGTGACGGACATCTATGTGTTTTGAACGGGAATGGTGTACCGGATTCTTAGAGAGACATATTGCACTTTGGTTGTCCACCATGATAGGGTAAGTATCACAGTTTATACCAAAGTCTTTAAGTGTGTGTCTCATCCAAAGAACCTGAGCACACGTAGCACCGGCGGAAATATATTCTGCCTCGGTGGTTGAAAGTGATACGGAATTCTGCTTCTTGGAAAACCAAGAGACAAGAGAATTTCCTATAAAATGGCAAGTGCCACTAGTACTTTTCCTGTCGGATTTGCATCCAGCATAATCTGTGTCACTATATGAGATTAACTCATATGTGCTAGACTTTGGATAATATAATCCGTAGTCGAGGGTGTAACTTAAATAACGAAAAATACGTTTAACCGCTACTAAGTGAGATTCCTTAGGTTGAGATTGATAACGAGCACATACACATACAGCAGACATAATATCAGGCCGACTGGCAGTAATATATAATAAACTACCTATCATACCTCGATATAGAAGGATGTCTACATCTTTGCCGCCCGTATCTTTATCAAGATGTGTAGTCATGCTCATTGGAGTCTTCTTGCCAGAAGCATTCTCCATTCCAAATCGCTTTAGCAACTCCACCGTGTACTTGGTTTGGTGGATGAAGATTCCATCGTGCATTTGGCGAATTTGGAGACCTAAAAAATATTTGAGCTCACCCATGTGGCTCATCTCAAATTGGTCCTTCATGACATTAGAAAACTCTTCGCAAAGAGCTAAGTTAGTAGCACCGAAAATGATATCATCAACATAAATTTGAACTAAAATAATATCATGATTCACATACTTAACAAATAGTGTAGAGTCAACTTCACCCATTTTAAAACCCAAATCCAAAAGAAAGTTCTATAGGCGGTCATACCAAGCTCTAGGAGCTTGTCTCAAACCATAAAGTGCTTTCTTAAGTTTGAAAACGTGATTGGGAAACTTTTCATTTATAAAACCCGGAGGTTGAGAAACATAAACTGTTGGAAGCAACGATCTAGGATCTTGGTTTGATGATGACAAACGTGTCGTTATATCTGACGTGTGTGCTTAGTGTGTTTCAGGATTGAGGAAACGTTATATTTGGAGGAGTTGCTATTCATATAGCTATTTGGGTGAGAGAGAGAGCTTTGGCTAAAGCAAGTTGGACTTGGTCCTATACGGGATGATATGGATGCGGTCAAATCAATTAGCAAGATTTGCAATGATCTTTTTATTCCATCTCCAATTTGAATTGCTATCAAATCCCATTACATATCTTTGCAAATCTTCATATCCAATTCAAAATTAATATTCTAACTACCAAATCCAAATCAAATCTCCTATTCATATCCATATTCAAAAGAAACCCTTGTCCTATATATACCCATCTTCTTCTAGGGTTGAAAGAGCGCGGCAACAAGAATAAGGGGAGAGAGACGAAATATTCCTTGAAGTGTTGCACGTTGAGTTTTCAAATGCAAACAAAAATTAAATAGAGTCGGCCATATCAACTGTCAAAATAAAACACGCAACAAAAGGGAGTGCTTCAATTGTTTTTGTTGGAATCTTATTTTTACGGGCAGCCTTTGTTTTTCTCTTTCCCCAAGAGCAGATAATTGCATCTTCATTGCTAGTTCAAAGAGAGGGGCATTAATTTTTGATTTGGGGTTTTTTAATCCAAGAGCCTCACCTTAGCAAATTTCTGAGAGCCGAATATTTTTTTTTGTTTCACCTACTCATCAAAAAAACCCCTTTTTTCTTTTCCCAAAAACCTCTCTTTGGTCGAAGGGAGAGTCCATTTTTTTATTTCGATTCAAGGGAATATTCTTGTGATCCTTGAGATCGACAGGAAGTTCGAGCCTCTTCTTCGGTAAGAAGCCCCTTCGCTCGCTTGACCCCCCCACCGGTGCTGATCTCCTGTCCGAGGCCACCGAACGTTGTCGAGCAGCTAGCTAGCAGTTGCAGCCGCCAACAACCCCGAGTTCCCAGGTGTTTCGAACCACCATCTTTGCGGCGTGCGACGACTCATCCCGACGAGACAACGCAGCGGGCAAACAACACAACCAGATCCGGCGCCGATCATCCCCATCCGGCACCGATCCTTCGATCCGTTGTCGTCTGTCGAGCAGACAGAGATGCCCTCCAGAGATCGAAGCTAAAGATCAGCTCAGATCAGTGACGCAAGGGAGAACAAATTGATAAAGGGTTTAATTTAATAAAGTCCTCTGCCCAGAATTGTGAAGAGCTGCACACCAATTAAAGGGATAGCCGCAACAATTGAAGGGACAGTGCACAGCATTAAGAAAAAGAAGGGGAGACCTCAACTTGATTCACTAAGATATTTAATGGTTGTTTGGTTTTAATGCTCTCATGGTTAATGTTTTGATACTCCACTTCCAATTTGTTCTTTGCAGGTACAGAACGTGAAGCAAGAGGAATATTTGATTAAAGGAACATCCTTGTCACTTGCCACAACATCCTTGAACAAAGTGCCCAGCCATAAAATTGAGTATAAAGCAGCAACCTTGCACAAGTGCCTAGTTGAGATCAACATTACCAAGGCCGCAACTTGAGTTGCCGGGACGTGACGACGACTACTTGTCAGACTCAGATCTGACCCGTGCTGATTGACGAAGACATCACCGCTACATGAACTGAGCCTCCTAAACTCTGTTCTTTATTATTTTGTGTAGTTGTTGTGTTAAATCTTCGTAGGGGAAAGTTTAACTATATTTTGTGTGACTATTTTGGGACTTGTCTAGTTGGGACTAGACAAGTGGGACCCAGCTAGTTTGGGACTAGCTGGTAGAAAGCGTTACTAGGATTGATAGTGAGAGAAAACACAGTGAGTGGGGTACTGAGAGCCTGGCGAGTGTAGAGACGTAGAGGGTGCTCTGAGCGTGCTCTAACTTGTGGTTTTGTACCTATTGCGCTATTCAATACTAGTTCTGTTTTGGGGGCTGGAGTAGGTCGAAGGGTCGACCGAACCAGGGTAAATCTGCTGTGTACTCTGTGTCTGATTTTTATTTACCCTGGTGTGCTATAACTGCGTGTGCTTATTCGTGGATTGCACGAATTATTTTTTATTTGCATATTCACCCCCCCCCCCCTCTAGGCTAGGATCCAGATCCAACAAGTGGTATCAGAGCGGGTTTTAGGATCTAGCCTAGGAGTGACCATGAATAACCATATGTATAGTGCTTTTGCTGAGGGTCAGTCTATTTCCCGTCCCCCTAGATTTAATGGACGTGATTACGCTTATTGGAAAAATCGAATGAAAATCTACCTTATTTCTGTTGATTATAAAGCTTGGCAAATAATTGAAAAAGGATATAAACTGCCTATTATTAAAGTAGAAAATGTTGAGATTGAAAAACCAAATGGCAAATGGGATGATAATGATTGGAAATCTTATTCTTTAAATGCTAAAGCTATGAATGCTCTCATTTGTGCACTTGATAAATCTGAATATAATAGAATCTCACATTGTTTAACTGCGCAGGAAATATGGCATACTTTGGAGGTGACGCACGAGGGAACGTCAGTCTAGGCTGTCTATTCTGAGTGCAGAGTTCGAGGGATTTCACATGCTGCCATCAGAGAGCATATCAGAGATGTATGCGAGGTTCACCGACATAGTCTACAAGTCTAGCTCGCTTGGAAAGCCATATGATAGCCTCGATCAAGTGAGGAAGATCATAAGAGCATTGCCAAGCTCTTTCAGACCTAAGGTCACCGCCATCCAGGAAGCAAAGGTATTGTCTCAATTGAAGGTGGAGGACCTAATTGGTAATTTGATGTCCCATGAGTTGGAACTGCAAAATGTTGAAGCAAGAGAGAAACCTGAGGAGAAAGAGAAAGCCATAAAACCCCTTGCTTTGAAAGCTAGCGAAGAAGATGATGATGACGACATAGCGCTAATGGTGAGAAACTTCTAAAAGTTCATCAAGACCAAGCATGGGAGAAACGAAATGGCACCCAGATTTAATCGTTCTAACTTTAATAATTCTTCCAAGCAATTTAATGATCAGAAATCTACTAATAGAATGCAATGTTTTAAATGCAAGGAAGAGGACATCTGATGAAGGATTTCCCAAATGAAACTGCTCAGCTCGCTAAAGGAAAATGAAAAGCGAAGGTATTAACATGGGATATGGATAGCGAAGCTGAAAGTGAGGAGGAAAATGAAGCCCATTCTTGCATGGCTTTGATGGGGATCCAAGATGAGACACCGTCAGGTAGCAAAGCTGAACTTCTTAAAATTTGTGAAGAAATGCAAAATCAAATAGTAGATCATGAGTTTACTATTGAATGTCTCCAAAATCAGAACTATGACATGCAAGTTAGAGATGATAAGGTGTTTAAAGAGAATGAAAAGCTTAAAATTGAACTTAATGCATGTAAGTCTACTATTGAAATCATGAAGAAGGAAAAAGCTAGCTTTGATGAAACTGCTCCTTGTATTTCTTGTCCCTCATTATTAAACCAAATTAGCATGCTTAAACTTGATTTGATTAAGCTCGAAACTGAAAAAGACTATGTGATTTGAGAGCTTAATGATAAATTCTGCATGTTGGATAATGACTTTAAAAGAAAAATGATTGAATTTGAAAAGAAGGAAGAGGAAAACAAGAGAGCTTTTATTAGTAAATGCGCGATGCTTGTGGAAGAAAATAAACAATTAAAAACCAAAGTCTCTCATCTTGAAGTAGCCATTAAGAAATTGTCTATGGGAAAACAATCGTTGGACACTATTTTAGAGAATCAATTATATGGCAATAATAGAAGAGGACTTGGTTTTGGTCTGAAAAACGTTGAAAAGCAAAAATTCAAGAAATTCCACAATGCACCCTCTATTGCAAAGAGCAAATATGCAAAGTGCTTTACTTGTGATAGTGTAGGCCACACTTCATATTATTGTAAATTTAGGAACATAAATATCAAGTTTAAACAAGTTTGGGTTCCTAAATCTTTAATGGCTAACACTCGTGGACCTTGTTGGATTCCAAGGTCACACTTTACACCTTTCATGTAGGTGTGATGGAGGCTTGGCGAGGATCAAATTTTTAAAAGTCTCATTCTATTTCCAGCTCCTTAGCCAAATAGCAACGCGAAGGTATAATTTTTATCCCACTTTGCATTTCATTGCATACCTTCATAGATTGTTTTGTGTGCTTATTTTTATTTTGTTTTGTGTGCTTGCTTGCATGTTTTTTAATGTTTTTATTTCTGAAAAAACAACAACAAAAAAATTGAAAAACCAAAAAAAATGTGCTTAAAAGAATACCCTTTATAATTTATCTTAAGTGGTATTATATGAATGATCAAATCTATCCCTTGTAGAAGTTAATTCATTATTGTTGTAGCTACATAAACATGTTGTTCTCTATTTAGTAGCCATGACAAGTCTCGTAAATTTCGAATTTGACTTCTACACCTACATTTGCACTTTCACGATAATCGACTCTTTAGTGCTTTTGGAGATTCTTTTGAAGAATAATGGAAAGTGAATGTAGGAATGATTAATTTCTGAATTTTCTAAGGGATATGAAGTGTTTAGCCTTGAATTAAAATTGAGCACAAAAGAATTGCAAATAAAAAAATTCCTGAAAATTGCTCCGTATGAAAAATGGATACACTTCATGGCTAATACACAACCCACGAGTATCCAACTTATGCTACATGGGTAATCATTAGCGTTGGTGTATATTACTCATCAAGCAATGCCACCCCACATTTAAAAGTCCTTTTAGGCCATGTTTTGGGGCTTGGTAACTTGAACTCATCTTTGATGAGGTGGGAAAAACCAATCCTAGTGATATTCATGAAAATTGGAAAATGTGGATTGATTTGGATGATTTTCTGAAATTGAATCTCCTCTTGTACTTTATTGCTGATATCACTACACTTACACAAAGGTGGGAAGTCGTGTTATGAAATTCTATGAGCTTGAATTGTCTATTTTTTGGAAAACTCATGCAAATTGCACGCTACATTTAATAATGGTTTATTTTTGCATGGAATATTGTTGTGACTTCCTTAATCCACTTTTGGTGATTACAAAGGGGGAGAAAGAAAAGAAAGATTTGGCAGATTTGATGTCGGTATTATTTTTTGAAGGGGGAGCATGAAACGTACTTGAATAAATGTTGAAGGGGGAGCTTGAGAGAAGGGGGACATGCTTCCATATTTGTTTTAATGTTGTGCATGCTATGATGTAATACTTGAATATCTAATTCCATGATTCATTCCATGATTCATATTGAATTACAACCTTCAACACACTTCTCACACCCATACTTATTGCCCAAATCTTTTATGGGTTTGTCATCACCAAAAAGGGGAGATTGTTGGAAGCAACGATCTAGGATCTTGGTTTGATGATGACAAACATGTCGTTATATCTGACGTGTGTGCTTAGTATGTTTAAGGATTGAGGAAATGTTATATTTAGAGGAGTTGCTATTCATATAGCTATTTGGGTGAGAGAGAGAGAGAGCTTTGGCTAAAGCAAGTTGGACTTGGTCCTATACGGGATGATATGGATGCGGTCAAATCAATTAGCAAGATTTGCAATGATCTTTTTATTCCATTTCCAATTTGAATTGCTATCAAATCCCATTACATATCTTTGCAAATCTTCATATCCAATTCAAAATTAATATTCTAACTACCAAATCCAACTCAAATCTCCTATTCAGATCCATATTCAAAAGAAACCCTTGTCCTATATATACCCATCTTCTTCTAGGGTTGAAAGAGCGTGGCAACAAGAATAAGGGGAGAGAGACGAAATATTCCTTGAAGTGCTGCACGTTGAGTTTTCAAATGCAAACAAAAATTAAATAGAGTCGGCCATATCAACTGTCAAAATAAAAGAGAGGTCACGCAACAAAAGGGAGTGCTTCAATTGTTTTTGTTGGCATCTTATTTTTACGGGCAGCCTTTGTTTTTCTCTTTCCCCAAGAGCAGATAATTGCATCTTCATTGCTAGTTCAAAGAGAGGGACCTTAATTTTTGATTTGGGGTTTTTTAATCCAAGAGCCGCACCTTAGCAAATTTCTGAGAGCCGAATATTTTTTTTGTTTCACCTACTCATAAAAAACCCCCTTTTTTCTTTTCCCAAAAACCTCTCTTTGGTCGGAAGGAGTGTCCATTTTTTTTATTTCGATTCAAGGGCATATTCTTGTGATCCTTGAGATCGACGGGAAGTTTGAGCCTCTTCTTCGATAAGAAGCCCCTTCGCTCGCTTGACCCCCCACCGGTGTTGATCTCCTGTCCGAGGCCACCGAACGTTGTCGAGCAGCTAGCTAGCAGTTGCAGCCGCCAACAACCCCGAGTTCCCAGGAGTTGCGAACCACCATCTTTGCGGCGTGTGACGACTCATCCCGACGAGACAAGGCCGCGGGCAAACAACACAACCAGATCCGGCGCCGATCATCCCCATCCGGCACCGATCCTTCGGTCTGTTGTCGTCTGTCGAGCAGACAGAGATGCCCTCCAGAGATCGAAGCTAAAGATCAGCTCAGATCAGTGACGCAAGGGAGAACAAATTGATAAAGGGTTTAATTTAATAAAGTCCTCTGCCCAGAATTGTGAAGAGCTGCACACCAATTAAAGGGACAGCCGCAACAATTGAAGGGACAGTGCACAGCATTAAGAAAAAGAAGGGGAGACCTCAACTTGATTCACTAAGATATTTAATGGTTGTTTGGTTTTAATGCTCTCATGGTTAATGTTTTGATACTCCACTTCCAATTTGTTCTTTGCAGGTACAGAACGTGAAGCAAGAGGAATATTTGATTAAAGGAACATCCTTGTCACTTGCCACAACATCCTTAAACAAAGTGCCCAGCCGTAAAATTGAGTATAAAGCAGTAACCTTCCACAAGTGCCTAGTTGAGATCAACACTACCAAGGCCGCAACTTGAGTTGCCAGGACGTGATGACGACTACTTGTCAGACTCAGATCTGACCCGTGCTGATTGACGAAGACATCACCGCTACACGAACTGAGCCTCCTAAACTCTGTTCTTTATTATTTTATGTAGTTGTTAATTTAGATCTTCGCAGGGGAAACTTTACCTATATTTTGTGTGACTATTTTGGGACGTGTCTAGTTGGGACTAGACAAGTGGGACCCAGCTAGTTTGGGACTAGCTGGTAGAAAGCGTTACTAGGATTGATAGTGAGAGAAAACACAGTGAGTGGGGTACTGAGAGCCTGGCGAGTGTAGAGACGTAGAGGGTGCTCTGAGCGTGCTCTAACTTGTGGTTTTGTACCTATTGCACTATTCAATACTAGTTCTGCTTTGGTGGCTGGAGTAGGTCGAATGGTCGACCGAACCAGGGTAAATCTGTTGTGTACTCTGTGTCTATTTTTTATTTACCCTGGTGCTGCTATAACTGCGTGTGCTTATTCATGGGTTGCACGAATTATTTTTTATTTTCCTATTCACCCCCCTAGGCTAGGATCCAGATCCAACATAAACTTCCTCAACGACATCTCCGTTTAAAACGCACTTTTTACATCCATTTGAAAGAGTTTAACATCTTTATGGCATGCAAAAGATAAAAACAACCTAATAGATTCTAATCTAGCCACTGGAGCAAAGGATTCTTCGTATTCTATACCTTCCTCTTGCATGTAGCCTTGAGCTACTAACCGAGCTATGTTCCGGACGACGTTTTGGTTCTTGTCGGTCTTATTCTTCAAGATGCACTTCGTTCCTATAACGGTGTGGTTCTTCTAAGGCAATGGAACTAGCTCCCAAACCTCATTCCTCTCAAACTGAATGAGTTCCTCCTCCATGGCTAGGATCCAAGCACTATCTTCGCACGCTTCGTTAATATTCTTTGGCTCTATTGAGGAGGCAAAGGCACAATGAGCGAAGTAGTTGACTTGAGATCTCGTCTTGACACTATCAAGTATGTTGCCAATGACTTGCTCATGGGGATGGTCACGAACTGTATGAAGCCGTTTGGGAATTCCCTGATCACTAGGAACATTCTCAAAAGAATCATCAGTAGGGTTAGTAATATTAGAATCAATAGAATTAGGATTACCAATAGAATCACATAAAACATCCATGGAGTCATCATCATTGGTAATTCTAGATGGGACAAAATTTTCATTGAATGAAACATGAAGTGATTCCTCGATCGTTGAGGTTCTTTTGTTGTATATACGGTAGGCTTTGCTACGTGAGGAATATCCAACAAAAATCCCCTCATCGGATCTTGGATCAAATTTGTCCAAACTCCCATACGTGTTTTTAATAAAACATTTTGCACCAAAAACTCGAAAATGTTTAACTTGAGGCAATCTACCAAACAACAATTCATAACAAGTTTGTTTGGTGCCGGGCCTCAAAAGTATTCTATTAAACACATAGCAAGCGGTGTGTACCGCTTCCGCCCAAAATTGATGACCAAGTTGGCTATCATCAAGCATTGTGCGAGCACATTCCACTAGCGTCCTATTCTTTCTCTCGACAACACCATTTTGAGGGGGTGCGCGAGGGAAAGAAAAGGTGTGTGTAATACCAACTTCATCACAAAAATTTGAGAAAGACTTATTCTCAAATTCCCCTCCATGATCACTACGAATAGTAACAATGGTGGTTCTAATGAGATTTTGTACCTTCTTCACAAATATTGTGAAGTTTTCAAAAGCATCATTTTTATTACTTAAAGAAAATACCCAAGTAAATCTAGAAAAGTCATCAACGATGACAAGTCCATATCGAGCATTTTTTAATGAAGCAACTCTAGTTGGCCCAAAAAGATCTAGATGTAAAAGCTCTAGAGGCCGTTTAGAGGATATGCTTTTCTTAGGTTTGAATGACGATTGTGGAAGTTTGCCTCGTTGACACGAGTCACAAAAGCTTTTCTTTTGGAAAGTAAACTTAGGAAATCCTTTAATAAAATTTAACTTGGATAGCTTAAAAAGTGTTCCAAAGTTCACATGACCAAAACATCGATGCCATAAGTGGTGTTCACTTGTGTTGGCAATGAGACATTGTTCATGTGATTTTGGAAGATCTAATATATAAATATCCTTATGGCGTGTGCCAGAAAATAACAAATTATTATTATCTTTACTAAAAATATGACACATTCCTTTCGCAAAGCTAACTTTGTAACCTTTGTCACAAAGTTGGCTTATTGAAATAAGATTGTGATTTAATCCTTTAACAAGGTAAACATCACTTATTAGAGGTTTAGATGGGTTACCTACTTTACCAACACCAATGATGGTTCCGCTCTCTTTGCCTCCAAAGACTACTCGGTTCCCATTTGCAATGGGCACCACTCCGGAGAGCAATTGAGCTTCACCCGTCATGTGTTTTGAACACCCGCTATCGAGTATCCACCCATCCTTGGAGCTAAATTTGGATTTGTTGCTCCGCTTCTTTTTCTTGAGTACCTAAAGATAAACATATCATTCCATGGTACCCAAGGTCATTGGGTCCTAAAAGATTGGATCTTTGGAAGCCAAGTCCAATTGGACTTAGACTTCCCAACATAATCATCATTATGCACGACATTCATAAAATAGGAATTCATGTATGCTTGTTTTTCATGCATGTTAGTGTTCTTCGGGCCCCAAATAGTGAATGTCATGGATATTCCTATTGGGAGCATGCAGACATTGTTGATGTCTACGTGATGCATGTGGCCTATGAGGAGGTGGCCTAGGAAATGCATGTCGTGGATAAGCGTACGACACATGATGAAATGGTGGTGGCATCATATGATATGGTGTACGATGGTAATTGTTCATATGATAGTGATGTGGATGAACATATGCATGTGGAGGAACACGTGCGTGAGTGTGTCTCACTTGGTGTGCACGTGCTCGTGGATGTGGAGCATAAAAATCATCATATGTGTGAACCGGTGGAGTAGGATGTGTGTTCCTACGTGGCATAGTATTGGTGTACATAAATGCATGACCCTTCTTTGGAGGTCCACCCAAAGTGGGTTTCTTTCCAAATGAGGGTGTGTACCTAGTAAAAGCACCATTGGTAGAAGAACTACCCATGGGGTGTTTACTCCCACTAGTTGAGGCATCAGAAGTTGGCCTTACAAAGGTGGTGGAAGATTTGGATGAATTTCCCATCTTATACCCCAAGCCAATGTGATGATTGGCCGGAAGTAAGTCATTTAGGATATTATCCAAATGGTCCTTACCTTTATTGAATTTATTAATTCGGCCTAATGTGCACTCATACTTCTCGGTGAGAGAATGCATAGAAGCATCCAACGTGGACACTTGCGATGTGAGTACATAAACACGAGACTTGAGATTCTCATTCTCAATACTCAAAGTTGAGTTTCGAGAAATCAAATCCGCCATCTCGCGTTCATCCGAATTCTCAATATGAACATGCTCAAGTTGAGATTTGAGATTTACAATCTCATTTCTTAAGCCTTTAACAACGATGTCATTGTTGATGATGATAGGCTTAGGTGAGGTTTGGAGACTAGTTAGCTCATCTTTAGTCTTATTATATCTATTTACTAGTTTAGAATACTTAGACCAAATTTGCTCGTTAGCTAATCTAAGGTCATCCATAGTTACCTCATCGCCTTCATCCTCGCTTTCATCAGAGGAGGACTCTTGATCATGTTCCTCTCTAGCCATGAAGCACATGTGTGCTTGCTCCACCTGTTCATCATCCGACTCTCCACTAGAGGAGTCCTCGTCGGAGTCGGTGAATGTCTCGACAAGTCCTTTCTTGTACCCTTTCTTGTACTTTCAAGACTTGTCGAACTTTGGCGCCTTCCATTTCTCCTTTTGTTTTTTTGAGGACAATCCGCTTTGATGTGTCCTGGCTTGTTGCATTTAAAACACAAAGGAGCAGAGGCGTTAGTAGAACTAAATTTAGATTTGTTCTTGGAGTTACCTTTCTGGAAGAATCGGTTGAACTTCTTTGCCATGAGGGCAATGGATTCTAAGTCCAACTCGTCTTCCGATTCTTCATCATCGGTAGATGTAGATGGAGCGGCCTTGAACGCAATCGCCTTTTTCTTTGGCTCGTCTTGCTTCAAGTACGACTTCATCTTGTCCTGCATCTTTATTTTACTGTCCTTGCGTACCTCATAAGACATCAAGGTACCCATTAGTTGTACGACAGTATATTTATTCTTATAGTTACCTTCCTCGATGGCGAAGGTACGCTTTTCCCAACAAGAAGGAAGTCCGTCAATAATCTTTGAGACTTTCTCCTTTTGGGTGTAAGTCTTTCCAAGAGCCTCCAACTCATTGGTAATGTCAACGAAGCGAGCATAGTACTCCTTCATCTTCTCACCCTGTTGTATGTGAAATAATTCGTAATCTTTATTTACAACAGTGAGTTTGGAGTCTCTTACCCTACTCGTTCCTTCATGCAAGATGCGGAGTGAGTTCCATATTTGATATGCACTCTTACATGTGCATATCTTGTTGAAGTCTTCGGGCTCTAATGCACATTACAAGTCATTCATTGCATTGGCATTGTTTACCTCCGCGGCGACCTCCACGGTAGTCCACTTAGTGAAGTCTGGTTCGGCGGGCTCGACATACTCCGTCAACGTAGCACTCCATAGTGAAGTTCTCCGGAGGAATGTTTCCATCCGGCATTTCCAGTACATATAATTGGCACCGTTGAAGTAGGGAGGCCTAGTTGAGGAGTGTCCTTCCATCACCGAAGAAGCTCCTTCACGGTTCCTGAAGGTGTTGTAGTCTGAAGGTGAACGAACGGTCTTGTTGTTGTTGGAATACATAGCTATGAACTTGGCTCTGATACCAAATGTAATGCCCTGATAGCTACTGCATAAGTACTAGAGGGGGGTGAATAGTATTTTAAAATAATCAAGTGTATAATTCCTAATTATCTAGCAAACTCAACCAACAATGCGGAAATGAAAATAGACAACAACGAAAGACAAGCGCAAACAAGCGATGTAACGGGTTCGGATCCACCCAAGTCTCACCGACTTGTTCCCTGTGATCCTACATCCCAAACACTCGGATCCCCTCCGGCTACTTGATTTAGAATCCTCTAACCCAAGTTTTGCACTATGAAATTCTTGTAGAAAACCCACTACAAGATCAAATCATACACAAAACGAAATGTGACTCCCACAAACCGGGATCACAAACTTCTCTCACAACCGAGAGAAAAACTTGCAATAACAAAGTAAATGAAACAATAAACACTTACCAACAAAATCCTATGCCTTGAGTAAACTTACAGATTTTAGGGCAAGGAGGATTTTGAGGAAGAAGAAGTCACCAAACCCTAGCTCCACCAAGATGAACAGCGATCGAAGGCTCCAACGGATCTATTCTGAAGCAGTCTAATCGGTCTAAGAAGGATCACTGACCGAATGGTTTTGCAACTAGTCGGTCGGTGATTCTTCTTGGACCGACTAAAAGGTTCACAGCCAAGAAAGGAGAATTCAGGAAATATAGAACTAGTCGGTCTAAGAAGACTTGCCAACCGACTAGTTTGACAACTAGTCGGTCGGTGAGTGTTCTTTGACTGACTAAGAGTTGAAACTCAATAGGCTAAATTCAAGGAGAACTAGTCAGTCTAAGAACAAATTCCAACCGACTTGTTTCACAACTAGTCGGTCGATGGTTGTTCTTGGACAGACTAAGAGTTAAAAGCAGCTCAGGCTGAAAAATGAAAGTATAACTAATCGGTCTAAGAAGGATTCCAAACTGACTAGTTTGACAACTAGTCGGTCGGTGAACCTTCTTGGACCGACTAATTGGTCAACAGTGAAGATGTTGAATTGAGCAAGGCAATCTAGTCGGTTCAAGAAGAATTCTTAACCGACTAGATGACAATCTAGTCGGTTGGTTCTTCTTCTTGAACCAACTAACATGCACTAGAAGCCGTGAAATGAAGCGTGAAGCTTCGGAAAAGTTTCTATGGGCTTCTAAGATAATCCTAGCTCTAAGATATGAGCGTTATGAAGATTATAATGTAAGACCTACTCAAGGCTTAACATTCTACGAAAAGAAGCTAGAAGACTATAAATTAAACTAGACGAACCGTCTTCAAAGCTTCAATCCGAAACTCTTGACTTCAATAATGCTCCTAGAGCTTCAACGAAGCTTCAGGTACACGATCACGCGCTTTGAGAAGTCTTGAGACGTCGCTTTTGATGTTCATAGAATTTTGGCGACGATCTCCATAACTGCGCCCACAAAGAGTTAGTTCACGATATTTATGTTTGTTCATCATCAAAACCAAATCCAGGGAATCAATACTCAACATCCTTTGGAGGCCAAGTAGAAAGCTTTGGCATTCAATGCCAATTTCTCATCCTCCGATAGTGAAGAATCAAAAAATGAGATGGACATGGGTGAAATGGCCCAAATGGCGAAGAAGTTTCAACGCTTCTTTCGCAAAGGTAAATTTCCCTCTAACAAAAGATTTGAGTCTACTAATAATACGTCCTCTCTTTGCTTTTAAGTGTAACAAGCCAGGGCACATCAAGAAGGATTGCCCAATGCTAAGAAACAAAGAGAAGTGGAAGGCTCCGAAGTACCACAAGTCCGACAAAAATAAAAGAGATAAGAATAAATGACTCGTCGGTACATTTGATGACTCAATTGGAGACTCGTCAAGTGATTCCGATGATGAGAAGGGTGAGAGTGCCCACATGTGTTTCATGGCATGAGAAGATTCACTCTCCGATGAGAGTGATTCCGACATGGATGAAACCGACGTAACAATGGATGAATTACGAATTTCTAACGAAGAATTATTTGCTAGGTATCAATCTTTAATGCTTAGATATAGTAGTTTAAAGAAATTGAATGTTAGCAATCCATCCATTCCATGCATGATCAACAATGACACCATTGTTGATACTTTAACTCTTGAGAAAGCGAATTTAGCTTCTCAAAAGGTCACTTTGAGAAATGAGGTGAATACCCTCAAATCTTAACTAGATCAAACACATCTTAAGGATAATAGTGATCTAGTTTCACGACACACACACAATGTTAGTTCTTGGTTTCAAGACTAATGTTATTTTGATGATGATCAATACATTATGTTAGTGTGCTAATCAATCTTATGTTTTAGTCTCAGTTTAAATTAATGATTATATGTTGAAGAGACAAAGCATAAGGCTTGGAAGATATTACAAGGGATATCTTAAAGACCTCCAAGAGTGATGGTGTGCTCAAGCTTGGATGAACTCATGAAGATCATCTAATGAAGCCAAAGCTTGGAGCATGATGATGGATGGACATCTAGAGAAGCATTGCCAAAGCTTGGAGCTTGATGAAGGAAAGCTCATCAAGGAGTACCAAAGCTTGGAGATGATGGGGAGCATCAAGGTTTTGTGAGCTTGAAGACTTAGACTCTAGGAGATGCAATTTGTAATCCATGTAATTTCTATTACTTGCATTTCTCTTTTTGAGTCTAGGATTTTTGTAATGCCTTGATTGATGGTCATACTCTTATGCATTTGCATTTAACCATCTTAGTGAGCCTTAGGATTATCATAGAATCCAACCCAATAGGTTCATCTTGCCCAAAGACTCATTTGGAGTCTCTGGCTCTCCTGCAGTCGCCTGCTGAAGGTTTTATAGTCGACTCGGTGATTTCCAGTCACCTGTCGAGCCTTCTACAATCGACTGTGATGCACAGCTCAAGTCAAATTTTCTATTGACTCATCTTGAGCTTTTCGCATCAGTCGACTGATGTTCAATTTACAGTCGCATGTACTCTTACAGTCGCCTATGAATTGGTCGACAGTCACCTGTGCGCTTCTTGCATTTTCTGGGATTTTTTCCATGTTTCAAGACAGTCGCCTGTTGCAGTTTTTACAGTCATGTGTATATTCACAGTCGCCTGTGAAATGGCCTTCAGTCGTCTGAAAGGCGCAAGTGCGAAATATGCATCTCTCTCTGTTTTTTCTCCATCTTATACAGCAGTCGACTGATGAAGGTATTACACTCACCTGACTATAAGACAATCGACTGTATTATTGACATCAGTCGCATGTATGCTTATCTGAAGAAAGAGTGCAGCTCTCTGTTTCTTGTCCATCCCTGCTGCAGTCGCCTGATGAAGGATATACAGTCGAATGTCTTCTTTTCAGTCGCCTGTGTAGTCTTCTACAGTCGACTGTCCTGGCTCAGATTATAGCCGTTGGGATATTTTCTAGCCGTTGATTAGTCGACTGTCTAATGATCATCAGTCGACTGTTCTTGCCGTAAACTGCCAAAACCTAGCCGGTGCAGATTTCTTCCCTTATGGTTTTTGGCTGGTTTTATGGGTTCCTTTGGCTTCCTATATATATGGATTTGCTTAGTTATTTTAGACTTCTTGAAAGGGTTAGGAAATCATAGAAGATCATTGAATCTCTTCTCTAAGCCACTCCTCCCACATTCCCTAATTAGAGCTTCATTCTTATGCTATAGCATCTAAGTTCTAGGGAATTTCTCCAAGGGATTTCAATCTCATTCCTTTCTTGGAGAACATCTTTCCTCTCTTCATTTCATACACTCAAGTGAGAAGTGTTAGGATTCATTCCTAGAAGAGAGAGATTATCAAGTGCAATCAAAGCCTCATCTCAAGCACTTGAGTTTCACTTGCATGCCTTCTTCTTCATATTGGTAAGATCATATCAAGGCATATGTAAGTGTTGTTTCGTTTCGTTTTTTGTTCGAAACCCTATTTCTCTTTGTGGGACTTAGGATACTCTCTTTGTGGGAGTAACTCTCTTTATAGGAGTTTAGTGTCCTAGTGTAGGGCTAACCCTAATTCTCTGAGTGGGAGTTAGTGATTCTCTGTGTGGGAGTCTTGATCCTCGTGTAGGATTGGTTGGGTCCTTGTGTAGGGCAAAATCCTCTTGGTGAGGTCTCTCTCTTTGTGGGAGTGTATCCCTTTGTGGGATCTGTATTCACTTCTCTTTGTGGGATTATAGTGAATATTGGTGTGGCTGGATGTAACCAAGTTTTGGGGAACCAGGGTAAAATCTCTGTGTTTGCGATTGTTGTTGTTGAGCACTCTGTTTAATTTCCGCTGCTTATTGTGCTTTAATTTTAGTAACTTTAATTAAGCATTTTGCTTGCTGTTACACTATTCACCCCCCTCTAGTGTATGTGTAGCCCCGCATGGTCCCTTACAGTTGGTATCAGAGCCTTGGTTTGGTGGGTTTTGCAAGCATGACTTCTAAGTCTCAACAACCCCTTTCCATTCCTCCCGTCTTCAAAGGCAAACACTTCTCAAAATGGAGGAAGAAAATGTTCCAATGGCTTGATGATAACGAGGAGTCAATGTCTATCACTTCGGATGCTCAAGTTTGGAATGTGTTGCAGAAGGCCTTCTCTCCAAAAATTGCTAAGAAAGTAAAGAAGCTCGATACGGCGGGTGAGATATGGGATTATCTTAATGATAAGTATGGAGGAGAGGAATCGTGCGATGATGAGAGTATCGTTGGTAATGAGGTATCTCGTAACTCTCTCATTCAACGTAGTGATTTTATTGAAAATTGTAATGCGTTATTTATGGACTCTCCCAAAGAGAATAAAAACAAGCTTGAGAGAGATGCACGCACGCACATTTTATTATCATCCAAACCTTGTAATGATACACAAACCATTGCTTTGAATCAAGAAAAGATTACTCTTGATTCACGTGTGTGCATGTTGAGCAAAGAGAATGAGTCTCTTAAAGCTCAAGTAGTGTATGTCAATGAATTTCATAGATCTTTAAAGGAGAGTGCATTTGCTACTCATAACGAGGAAATTCATTGTTTGCATGCCGAGAAAGAAGGTTTTCTTTCTCAATTTAGTGCCTTGAGAGATGAGAATGCTTCTCTCAAACTCCAAATGGAGAAGATGCACTCGGATAGTGATTACAACATTTTGAGAGATGAGGCATTGACTCTCAAGTCAAAATGTTGTGAGCTTAGCTCATGTCTATCCAAGAGGGATGACAACATTTCTTCACTTTTGAAGAAATGTGAGCTATTGTATACTCAAATTGAAAATTTCAAATTGAGTAAGAACACTATTTTGGTATCCTCTTCATTGAAGGTGAACAAACCATGCTCTTCTCATAGAAGCACCCAAATAAATTTTATGGGGGAGCATTCTAATGAGAAAGTCACAACCAACTCTTTTGGCCTAAAATCAACTATTATTTCTAAGCCAAAGAGAAATCATGCATTTTTGTATTCTGGTCTTGCATATATTAAGATGCCTATTCAAAAACATGTTGATATGAATGCTTCTACTTTGAATGCTATGCATGATGTTTCTACTCATAGGAAATCTCATTATTGCTTACATGCTAGAATTGATTATAAATCTTTGCATGCTTCACATGTTCATATGCATGGTAGAAATGCTTGTGTGAATGCTTCTAATGCTAATTTGCATGTTTCACACACGGGGCACGCCAATGTTTATGTTCCACCTCAAAAGCGTGCTCCCTCGCCTCCTACTCATGCCTTGACCAAACCACTTCTTAAGAATCCCAAATCACGTTCTTTGTGGATTCCTAAGAATGTCTCTAGGCTTGATAGGAATGCGTATATAGATTCATATGTGCGTAATGTTATTTTTTCATATGACTATATACGGAAACCAAACTCCACTTTTGTTTGGTTTCCAACTTGCTAGCTCACTCACATTATTATTCATTGCTTGGGTACCATGCTTGTCTGATTACATTTTGTACCCACATTTTGTGAGTGTTTCCATTACTCCCATGTTTGCATGTTTTGTATGATTATGGGGGAGTGTGAAATTTTTGCTTGCTAGCATTATTTTTCCATTCATATGTCACATTGAATTTCATTCATATTATGTTTCTGCATATAGGGTGGTTATTTCTCTTGCCCTTGGTTTTCATATTTGGCTATTACCTATCTTTTTGATATGCCAATGGGGGAGAGAAATAGGTTATGTAAAAATATGCCTTATGCTTGTTTATGCATTATTTTCAATTGGTATGTTTTTGCATAACAACCATCAATATGATTTGTGCTTTATATGTCTTTATTTTGTGCACATTTGCATATTGATTGGGGGAGTTTGTTAGCACACATTGTTTATTTCAATGTTTATTATATTTTGACATAATGGATTGTCATCATCAAAAAGAGGGAGATTGTTAGTTCTTGGTTTCAAGACTAATGTTATTTTGATGATGATCAATACATTATGTTAGTGTGCTAATCAAACTTATGTTTTAGTCTCAGTTTAACTTAATGATTATATGTTGATGAGACAAAGCATAAGGCTTGGAGGATATTACAAGGGATATCTTAAAGACCTCCAAGAGTGATGGTGTGCTCAAGCTTGGATGAAGTCATGAAGATCATCTAATGAAGCCAAAGCTTGGAGCATGATGATGGATGGACATCTAGAGAAGCATTGCCAAAGCTTGGAGCTTGATGAAGGGAAGCTCATCAAGGAGTGCCAAAGCTTGGAGATGATGGGGAGCATCAAGGTTTTGTGAGCTTGAAGACTTAGACTCTAGGAGATGCAATTTGTAATCCATGTAATTTCTAATACTTGCATTTCTCTTTTTGAGTCTAGGATTTTTGTAATGCCTTGATTGATGGTCATACTCTCATGCATTTGCATTTAATCATCTTAGTAAGCCTTAGGATTATCATAGAATCCAAACCAATAGGTTCATCTTGCCCAAAGACTCATTTGGAGTCTCTGGCTCTCCTGCAGTCGCCTGCTGAAGGTTTTATAGTCGACTCGGTGATTTCCAGTCACCTGTCGAGCCTTCTACAATCGACTGTGATGCACAGCTCAAGTCAAATTTTCTATTGACTCATCTTGAGCTTTTCGCATCAGTCGACTGATGTTCAATTTACAGTCGCATGTACTCTTACAGTCGCCTATGAATTGGTCGACAGTCACCTGTGCGCTTCTTGCATTTTCTGGGATTTTTTCCATGTTTCAAGACAGTCGCCTGTTGCAGTTTTTACAGTCATGTGTATATTCACAGTCGCCTGTGAAATGGCCTTCAGTCGTCTGAAAGGCGCAAGTGCGAAATATGCATCTCTCTCTGTTTTTTCTCCATCTTATACAGCAGTCGACTGATGAAGGTATTACACTCACCTGACTATAAGACAATCGACTGTATTATTGACATCAGTCGCCTGTATGCTTATCTGAAGAAAGAGTGCAGCTCTCTGTTTCTTGTCCATCCCTGCTGCAGTCGCCTGATGAAGGATATACAGTCGAATGTCTTCTTTTCAGTCGCCTGTGTAGTCTTCTACAGTCGATTGTCCTGGCTCAGATTATAGCCGTTGGGATATTTTCTAGCCGTTGATCAGTCGACTGTCTAATGATCATCAGTCGACTGTTCTTGCTGTAAACTTCCAAAATCTAGCCGTTGCAGATTTCTTCCCTTTAGGTTTTTGGCTGGTTTTATGGGTTCCTTTGGCTTCCTATATATATGGATTTGCTTAGTTCTTTTAGACTTCTTGAAAGGGTTAGGAAATCATAGAAGATCATTGAATCTCTTCTCTAAGCCACTCCTCCCACATTCCCTAATTAGAGCTTCATTCTTATGCTATAGCATCTAAGTTCTAGGGAATTTCTCCAAGGGATTTCAATCTCATTCCTTTCTTGGAGAACATCTTTCCTCTCTTCATTTCATACACTCAAGTGAGAAGTGTTAGGATTCATTCCTAGAAGAGAGAAAGATTATCAAGTGCAATCAAAGCCTTATCTCAAGCACTTGAGTTTCACTTGCATGCCTTCTTCTTCATATTGGTAAGATCATATCAAGGCATAGGTAAGTGTTGTTTCGTTTCGTTTTTTGTTCAAAACCCTATTTATCTTTGTGGGACTTAGGATACTCTCTTTGTGGGAGTAACTCTCTTTGTGGGAGTTTAGTGTCCTAGTGTAGGGCTAACCTTAATTCTCTGAGTGGGAGTTAGTGATTCTCTGTATGGGAGTCTTGATCCTCGTGTAGGATTGGTTGGGTCCTTATGTAGGGCAAAATCCTCTTGGTGAGGTCTCTCTCTTTGTGGGAGTGTATCCCTTTGTGGGATTTGTATTCACTTCTCTTCGTGGGATTATAATGAATATTGGTGTGGCTGGATGTACCCAAGTTTTGGGGAAACAGGGTAAAATCTCTGTGTTTGCGATTGTTGTTGTTGAGCACTCTGTTTAATTTCCGCGGCTTATTGTGCTTTAATTTTAGTAACTTTAATTAAGAATTTTGCTTGCTTTTACACTATTCACCCCCCCTCTAGTGTATGTGTAGCCCCGTAGGGTCCCTTACACACAATTGGGTTTAGAGAATGATTCTCTTAAAACCCAAGTGCACGAGCTCAAAGCACGGGTGTCCATGTTGGATACCAACATTTCTTCTCTTAAGGAGAAATATGAGCTCATGTCCTCCCGTATTGTGTGATTCATTAAAAGGACAATTGGACGATTTGCTAGCAAACCAATTTTCGGCAACAAATCGTGTTGGTCTTGGTTTTGTGTAAGCAAATGCATCTAATGCATGCATTTCCTATAGTGGTGTCACTATAGATTTTGTGAGGCCTTCCTCCGGTGCATCCACAAGTGGTGTCAAAGACACTATAGGTAGCAAACCTACCAAGAAAGTGACCACTTCACAATCTCTTCCTTTTGGCAAGAAACCTACTAAGGGTGGAAACCAAACGAGAAGCCATGCTTACATGTACACAAACCTTCACCCACGTAGGAAATCTCCTACTTCACAAGTGGATACACATGACACTTTTTATGCTCCACACCCATGTACACGTACAAATCCACACATGAGAAATCCTCATGTACGTGCTCCTATACACCCACATGCTCATACGCATCATTCTTACATGTATGCACATCCTCCACATGTCATGCATAACCTGTATGTTTCATATAACATGCATGTTCCCAAGCATACATGTAACCCTCATATGTCATATGCATATCCACCATCTCATGTTTATGCTAGAAACCATGTTCCTAAGAAGCATGCACCACATAGAAATCTAACAAGTATGCATGCAACTAGGAAAAGGACTCCCAAAACATACACCATTTGGAGTCCTATGAACACTAGCTTAAATGATAGGAATGCATATGTTGATTCCTATTTTCATGATGTTATCAATAATGGTAATTATGTTGGGAAGCGAAAGTCTACTTGGACTTGGTTTCCAAAGGGCTAATCCACTTGGACCCAACACAAATTGGGTACATGAGCTTATGGTATATTATGTAGGTACCCAAGTGAGAGAAAAAGAGCAAGAAAGATCAATCTAGCTCTAAAAGGAAAGGATGGATTCTCGACAGTGGTTGCTCCAAACACATGACGGGAGATCCCTCATTGCTCTCCGAAGTGATTAGCATCAAGAACGGTGCAACGTTCACTTTTGGAGGTAACCAAAAGGGAACCATCATTGGAGTAGGTATAGTCGAAAACCCCTCCAAACCTTTAATTACTAATGTATATCTTGTTAGTGGTTTATGTCATTACCTTATCTCCATTAGTCATCTTTGTGACAAAGGTTACAAGGTTAACTTTGGAGAGGGTATGTGTGAAATTGTTGATTCTAATTCGCATGTTTTATTTACTGGTATTAGGCATCCAAATATTTATTTTTTGGGCTTGCCTAAAACCGTAGAATATTACTTAGTTGCTAACACAAATGAACAACTATTATGGCATCGTCGTTTTGGTCAAGTTCATTTCAAGAACTTATATAAGTTAGCTAAGCATGATCTAGTCAAAGGTTTTCCTAAAATTTCTTTTAATAAGAAAAACTTTTGTGATTCATGTGAAAGAGGTAAGTGAGTAAATCATAATTTAAGCTTAAAGAAGGCATTACTTCTAAGAGGCCCCTAGAACTTCTTCAACTAGATTTGTTTGGGCCAATTAGAACCGCTTCGTTAGGTAATGCTCATTATGGATTAGTTGTCGTTGACGACTTCTCTAGATTTACTTGGGTTTCATTCTTAACTAATAAGAATGAAGCTTATGAAGAGTTTACCATATTTGCAAAGAAGATTCAGAATCTCTTAGGATCCACCATTATCACTATTCGTAATGATCATGGAGGAGAATTTGAGAATGAGTCTTTTACAAAGTTTTGTGATGACACCGTGATTACTCACAATTTTTCCTTTCCTCGGGCACCACCACAACATGGTGTTGTAGAGAGAAAGAATAGGACTCTTATTGAGTGTGCTCGCACTATGCCCCATGATAGTCATCTTGGACTATAATTTTGGGCAGAGGCGGTGCAAACGGCATATTATGTGCTCAATAGGATCTTAGTGAGACCCCGAACGAACAAAACTTGTTTTGAGTTATTTTATGATAAAAAGCCTCAAGTTAAAAAATTTCGAGTTTTTGATTCAAAATGTTTTATCAAAAACACCTTTGGTAATTTAGATAAATTTGAGGCAAGATCCGATGAAGGGATATTTGTTGGATATTCCACACGTAGCAAAGCCTACCGGATATACAACAAAAACTATTCAACGATTGAGGAATCACTACACGTATCATTTTATGAAGATTCTGATTTCCCTCATGTTATTGATGATAGTGTAGATGCTATATGTGATTCTCTTAGTAATGTTAAGATTAATGATTCAATTATTGAGACTAACACTACTAATAAGATTATTGAAGATGTTCCAAGTGATGCAGGAATACCCAAAGCTTACCCAACCATTTCGCAAGCTATTGGTGTGGTTATTCGAACAAGGTCAAGAATTGAAGAATTCTCTCACTGCGCATTTGTCTCTACCATTGAGCCAAAGAACATCCAAGAATCTTGTGAGGATAGCTCTTGGATAGTGGCAATGGAAGAAGAATTAATGCAATTCGAGAGAAATGAAGGTTGGGAGCTCGTTCCTCTTCTAAGTGGTCATCAAGTTATTGGGACGAAATGTATTTTCAAGAACAAGACCGATGAGAACGAGGTCATCACAAGGAACAAAGCAAGGTTAGTAGCTCAAGGCTACCCGTAAGAGGAATGTATTGATTTCGAAGAATCCTTTGTCCTCGTTGCTAGATTAGAAGCTATTAGATTACTTTTATCTTTTGCATCTCATAAGAATTTTAAACTATTTCAAATGGATGTTAAAAGTGCATGTTTAAATGGGATTGTCAATGAAGAAGTGTTTGTATCTCAACATCCTGGTTTTATTCATGAAAAATTTCCAAACCATGTTTTCAGACATAAGAAAGCGTTGTATGGGTTGAGACAAGCTCCTAGAGGTTGGTATGATCGACTCAAGACGTTTCTTTTGGATTTAGGTTTTAAAATGGGAGAAGTTGATTCAACACTTTTTATTTTTGATTATGAAAATGACATCCTCTTGATTCAAGTTTATGTAGACGATATAATATTTAGTTCTACTAACTTTAATCTTTGTCAAGAATTTTCTAAGTCAATGAAGGATGAATTCGAGATGAGCCACATAGGAGAGCTCAATTACTTCCTTGGACTATAAATTCGATAAATGAAGGATGTGACTTTCATACATCAAACAAAGTACACATGGAAGCTTATCAAGCGATTCGGGATGGAATCGTCTTCAAGAAAAAGGACTCCCATGAGCACGACAACCCATCTACACAAGGATGAGAACGAAAAAGATGTAGACGTTCGTCTATATCGAGGTATGATCGGTAGCTTACTTTATTTAACTGCTAGTAGGCCCGATATCATGTTTTCTGTATGCTTATGTGCTAGATATCAAGCTAGACCTAAAGAGTCACACTTGATTGCGGTTAAACGTATTTTTTCATTATCTCAATCATTCCCTAGATTATTGGTTACTTTACCCTAAATCTATCACCTATGAGTTAATCTCATATAGTGATGCCGACTTTACCGGATGCAAATCCGATAGGAAAAGTACTAATGGCATTTGCCATTTCCTACGAAATTCCTTAGTTTCCTGGTTTTCCAAGAAACAAAACTCAGTATCATTATCCACGACTGAAGCAGAATATATTACCGCGGGTCTTGCATGTGCACAAGTTCTTTGGATGAGACACACTCTTATGGACTATGGTATCAATTGTGATACTTGCCCTATCATGGTTGAAAACCAAAGTGCTATATATCTTTCCAAGAATCTGGTACATCACTCATGTACCAAACATATACATGTGAGACACCACTTTATCAATGATCATGTAGCTAAGAAGGACATCATCTTAGAGTGCATAGAAACCCAAAAACAAATCGTCGACATCTTCACAAAACCTCTTAAAGAAGATTCATTTGTGAGGTTGCATGGAGAATTAGGGATTATGGGTGAATCTGAAATTTAGATGCTCATCTTATTTGTTATAACACTTTTTGAGCTCATATCATCATGTTGCCTCTCTTCATTTGATATATCATATTTTTGTTTTATGAAAGGCAATTGAGATTTCTTTGATTACATGAGTTTTGAGATTGTTTTTAGAGATTGTGTTATAAATGATTTATCGTTTGATATTGATTTTATGATGAGTTTATGATTAGAGTATAGGTCCTAGGGTGAGTTATGCATATCCTCTGGATTTTAACTTCACTGTGCATTTTTGGACGAGGACAGACGACTGTCTTTCCTTCGACAGTCGACTGCCCTACTCTATCTTCTCTGTCTGCAGATTGTATCTTTTGCACAGGTGACTGATGACGAATTTACAGTCGACTATTTGATCAACAGGAGACTACATTTTAGTCACCGGGTGCCTATCAATTTCGTCAGTAGTCTCTGTCTTTTTCATCAATTTTATTGATTCTCAGTCAATCGACTGATGAGTATATTACAGGCGACTATCCCATGGACAGGCGACTGTGTGTTACTCAACAGTCGACTGTCAGTCATCCTAAGCTTATTTCTTATCACTTCATCCAGTCGACTGACATTTGTTCATTAGTTGACTGTCTCCTATTGTGGTAGTTCGTTCAATTGATCTGAGCCGTCGATTCTTTGATCCAATGGCCCATAATCTTTTACCCCTTCGATATATGATCGAGAGAATTCAGTTCAATTGAAATTTTTCTCTCTCCTCCGATTGAAAACCCTTCGTCTTCCCGCTTCGAACCCTCAGTTGACTGCTCTGCCGACGATTTTCTATTGTCTAGTCTATCGATTCCGTTCGTTGGATTTCGTTTGCCTCATCTGATTCTTGATTTAGGTTCGATTCTTCTCGTATTTCTCTCATGCAATTTTTTTGTTCATATCTCTTGTCGATCTTCCCTCTGTTCGATTGATTGTGCCATGGCTCCAAAGACTAAGGACAAGGGAAAGATCATTGCTTCTAAGCATCCTCGGGTGTGCAAACCTACCACTGCCAAAAAATAAGCAACCATATAAGGCCAGAACCAAGAAAGCTGATTCTCCGTCTCTCTCTTCTTCGCGGGGTTACTCTCCTTCTGGGTCTTCTTCTTCTGAAGCTGTGCCCCTCGTCAAGCGTCAGCACAAGCCCATTGGTGTTCACATCAATGAGCCTTGTGCTGAGGCTTCTCCTTCTCCTTCTGTGTCGAGTTCTGCAGAAGAAACCCCTGCAGTGCCACCTACTGATCCCCTCATTCCAATTTGCCGAGATGATCTGTTCTTGGCAAAGTTTCACTCTCTTCTGGGGATCAAACTTCTTAGAGAGCGGTCATAGTTTTCCCCTCTTTCACTGCTGAGAGACTTTCTGACATCCTCTCTGCTACCCGATTGGCTGACCTCTTTTGCTTCTCTCAGGGCAAATCTCCTCGGGCTTATCCATTTTTGGTTAAGCTATTCTATGCTAACCGCATTCATGGTGAGTATTCTACAACAGGAGTTATTGATACTGTTGTCCAGGGGACTCCCATTCGCATTGATCCCACTCTTTTAGGGACCAATCTTAGGATTCCCTCCACTGGATCCCTACCTGTAGACATTTCCATTTCTGACATTGATGATCTTGATCAATCTGTCCTCCGGGGCATGTTCCGTGAGATACCCTCTGCTCTATCTTCTGGTGTTAGGTCGTCCATGTTCTCGGCTAGTGGTTGGGTTGTTCACCTCGTGGTGAAGTCCAACATCCTGTCGAAGTACAGATCTTCTAACCAGCCTTCCCAGGAGATACTGAGGTATACGTACGCGATCTTTTTCGAGATGTCCGTGAACTGGGCCGGTGTCCTCCTCGATAGGATGGACAAGGTCGAGTTTACTTCTTTCTCCTCGCATATCCCTTATGGTGGACTTCTTACACTCGTCTTTCATCATTTTGGGATTGACTTATATCCAGATGAGCCAATGCCTTTTGGTCCTCTTCTGGATGCTGCTGCAAAGGCGAAGTCCTCTTCAGCTCTCTGGTCTGCATCTAAGAAGAGGAAATCGACTTCTGCTCCGTCTTCCTCCACGGTTCCTCCTGCAGACCAGCCATCCACCTCTGCTCCATCCTCTCTTGACATACTCTTTGAGATGGTTTCTGGTCTATATGAGTTGGCATTCCTGTCATTCCAGCATTAGGGTATGACTTTCCCTAAGCATTTGAGATGTGTTGTTCCTCCCCAGCCTCGTAAGCCGCCTCCACCCATCATCATTGATCTCGTTGTGCATCTTGGCGTAGCTGCTACTCAGGGTGCTCCTGCTGCTGTTCCTCCTCCAAAGGATACCACTGTTGACCCAGAGCCTACTTCTTCATCTGCCACTCCTGGAAGACCCTCTCTCGTAGATTTTTTTTGTTTCTGAGTGGTTCAGTGTGTGTATGATGGATATTTTTTATGGTGATGATGTATTTTTGATCATTATGTATTTTGATGGACATGGTGATGTCCATATGTCTTTGTACTCATGCTGTCTTTTGATATATATATATATATATATATATATATATATATATATATATATATATATATATATATATATATATAGGAAAATTTTCAAATGAGAACATTTCGCACCGTGCAAAAATGTTTTTAGTTTTTTTTTGAAATTTTTTTTTTCAAAAATTCTTTTTTCCACCCTCATTATATGTTGTTATACCCCCCCTCAAAAAATAATCGTTGAGAAATAATGTCATTTAACCTTCGATCAAGGCATTTCATCAAATTCGCACGTTTTGAGACCGTTAAATTTGTAACGGGTGGATGGGTGCTCTAATCCCCAACGGGTTCACCCATTATTTTCCCTGGGGTATATAATTGTATGGATTAAACATCAAAAAAAGAATTTTTGAAAAAAAAAATTTCAAAAAAAAGATAAAATTCTTTTCGCACGGTGCGAAAAGCCCCTTTTTCGCAATGGAAGATTGCCATATATATATATATATATATATATATATATATATATATATATATGAGGGATCAAATGACCCCCGAAAATAACCCCTTATCAAAAATCCTATGACCCCCATTTTTTCGGAAGATCCGAAACATTCATATTGATCTCCACCCTCTAAATACCTGACCCACCAATTTTCAACCCGATCCCATGTGTTTTGCCCGTTCATCCATCCGACCCAAATTTAACGGGTTCGCATGAACAGAACTTTTGCGAATGGTTGATGAACGGGCAAAATACATGGGATCGGGTTGAAAATTGGTAGGTCAAGTATTTAGAGGGCGGAGATCAAGATGAATGGTTCGGATCTTTCGAAAAAATGGGGGGCATGTGATTTTTGATAGGGGTTATTTTTGGGAGTCATTTGATCCCTCATCATATATATATATATATATATATATATATATATATATATATATATATATATATATATATATACTAGTCATAACCCGTGCCTGCGGGCACGGTTCATTTAAGATTTCCCCCCGCGAAATCTTTGTTCCTCAAAAAAATATTTCTACCGTGAAAATTTAAAAGAACAACCATTTAGCATAAAAATATTTAGTGGAATGAAAACATTCGGCGTGGGCATCTTCAGCGCGGAACAACAAATACGGCGCAGGCCCCTTCGACGTTGAACAACAAATTCGGCGTGGAACTACATATTCAATGTGGAACTACAAATTCGGTGTATAACAAAAAATTCGACGTGAGCTCCAGCGACGCGGAACAACAAATTTGATGCTGAACAACGCCCGAGCGCCTTCGACGTAGAACAACAAATTATACGTGAAACAACAAATTATCGTAAAAAAAGTAAGCAGGAGCATGTGCCGCAAAATCTTTGTTCTCCAAAAAATTATTTCCATGGCCAAAAATTAAAAAGAACAACAAATTAGCGTAAAAATATTTAGCGGCACGAGCACCTTCGGCCTTCGGCACGGGCGCCGAATGCGAAATCTTTGTTCCCCAAAAAATTATTTCCAGAGCCAAAAATTTAAAATAATAAAAAATTAGCGTAAAAATATTTAGCGGCACTGGCACATTCGGCGTGAGCATCTTCAGCGCGGAATAACATATACGGCGTGTGCGTATTCGGTGTGGAACACCAAATTCGGTGCGAGCGCTTTTGGCACGGAACAATAAATTCGACGTAGAACAAAAAATTTGGCGCGGGCACCTTTGACGCGAAACAACGCGTAAGCGCCTTCGGCGCGGAACAACAAATTCGATACGGAACAAAAAATTCAGCGCAGACGCCTTCGGTGCGAAACAACAAATTCGGTGTGGAACAACAAATTAGGTGCTGGCACCTTCGGCGTGGAACAATAAATTAACGTAAAAATATTTAACGGTGTGCCTTCGGCATGAAATAACAAACCTCAGTGTATTTTTCGGTGGGGTTTTATCTTAAATTTATTTAGTTTACACGTTAACACTCACTAAACTAATAGAGGCAACATTAAAAATGGTACTCTATTTTAATCATATGATCGTTATGTCATTAATTTCCTTGAATTATGATATTAACAGAAACTATCAAGATGCATTAAACACCTGATGTTAATATTTGCCTCTATTAAGAATAATTTCTATTAATATTCTTGTTTAATATTTTTATTGATGCCCCGGTTATATTATAGATAACGTTAGTGGATTTTGCCTTCCTAAAAAATCATATCACATGATGCTTTAAAAATAATGGGAGGGAAAACCCTAGGAAATTGCCAAAGCCCATCGTATACTCCGAAAATTGGCAATATCTTTTGTTTTATCAAATTTGACCAAGAACACACATGTACCCATCTACAAAATTTGATAGAAAATATATAGCAATACTCTAAAACAAAGAGAAACCAACTTCTACGCTGTTATCTTATAAGATAAAAAATCATATAAATCGCTATCCGCTGACCTTAGTATAACAGAAGGGGGCCTCAACATCTAAAAAGCATGCCTTGATCAAAGCAATCACTAACAAAAGAAAAAGCCTCAACATAAAATACAATCATCTCACACGATTTCTAAACTGAACCGCATGCAGGATTTTTTTTATTTGTTTCTATTTTTTCCTGTAAAAATATTTACATGTTCTTGTTTTTGGGGATGATGAGAGACATGCTACTTGCAAAATAGCTGCTACAACTTGCAGTTCTTGCAATTGTGGAAGCACACAAAGAATCCATTTAGCCCTTTCTTTGGGATTCCCCTGCTCAAACCCTCTGTGGGTGTCTTTTTGCGATGGGATTCATCATTCCCCTCCACCTGCATAGCTCTTGCTGGGTTTCATCTTCCTCTTCATTGGGGCCATCTCCGCTTGGCATGTTCCTCAAACACTTGTAACATCCAAAAACGATGACAGGGGCTAAGCCTTTCCATCCTAGAATTTTGAGAGCCCTTTCCTACCAAAATAAAAATCCCACCATTTAAAAAATATTTAAGTACAAATAAAAAACACACACAACAAATGGATTGTATGATATTCATTCAGGAGTTATGTAGGATATATGCTTTTTTTAATATGCTATTCATTCAGTGATAAGAACAATATTCGTTCACTACCAAAAATTCTTTGGAAGGTCCCGCATGATCTCGTTTATTAGAAACTATTCTTTCAATAATACATGCAACATTATTTCATGTCAAACTGCATGCTTCCCAAAAGCATTCGGCAAGGAAAACTGATTAGACCTAACAATCAACTCTTATATAGCTAGCTTTTAATCCAAAGACACACACAAATTTGTTGGACGAATCTAAGAATCAGTAGACGTAAGAAATGCCATGGTGCAGAGGACAATGGGATATCCCCAGAGACCAAATAGATTGCTATCATCAAAGTTACCATGAAAGGTGAAACATGCCCAAAAGAGACCATGCTTTTGTTCAGGTAATAATGGAGGTAAAAGCCTATATTATTTGTTAACTATAAACTTCTGTACAACCTTCCTATTTCCTTGATTGATACAATTTGCAATATTCTGATACACCATCCTATTGGTATTTGAAAGAATAACACAATAAATCAGAAAAAAGGATAATATGATGAAAAACATTACTCTTACACGGCTGTCAAAAGTGTTAATTTCTACAGAGAACTTGGAATGTTGCCTGAGAATTGGTATGTCAACAGAAAACTGCCACATCCAAAGAAAGACGAATATAATCAAAAGGACTAACAAAACGACAATGACTATTTACATCTCCAAGTGGGTCGAATTTATTAAGGACGTAAAATGTCTTCAGTGTAAGATATCTACAACATGTTCAAGGACAACTGAAGATTGTGAGATGCCTTAACATGAGGCCAGTATTAGTGTATCAGCCTCTTCCTCCTTGTAGTTTTCTTGCAAACTGCAGAATTTTTGTTGGCAACCCAGCTGTCCTTGAAATTTCAGCATACCAGTTCAATTAACTTATAAATGGGTTAATTACATATGGGTTGGGGATGCATTAGATAATAGTGTACCTCTTTTCCTGTTTATGGTTACATATAAGAATGCAAATATTCCCAGAATATTGAACACAATATCCGTATCTGATGAAAACAGATATTGATAAACTATGAACCTTCGGTGATGTTGATTATGTCATGTGGTCATGTTATTTATTCTTAGAATTGCTTGCTGTATCATTTGATGTATTAAGGCAGAAAACAAAAGGTAACATGTAACACATCAATAATGCAACTAATTAGTTGCTTCCAGCTAGCTAATACGTATTATTGGGGCTTAAACTAATGCCGTGTCTATTTTTCTAGATCGATGCAGGTAACTTAATTGTTTAAAACTCTGTCTAATTCTCCAAATGTGAGATAAAATTGATACATGCAGCTATATGACTGCATCATCATCTTTTTCTGTCTTTTAGAACAACAAATGACATTTTTCGAATAACAATTCGTTGTGTTACCTGAGGAGTGACATTTTTCGAATGACATCATCATCTTTTTCTCCAAATTCTTCGGAATACTTCCATCGATATTATTATTGCTCAGATCTCTGCAGCATATAAACTGGATGATATATTACAGGAAGATTCCATATAGCATGTCCACACACAATGAGTAAAGAATTAAAGTTCAGTGAAAGAAGCAGTGAAACTATGTAGTCAAAAATCTCTAGTGCATCATATCCACAGCACAGCACACGATGTCTTTTTTTGAGCCAATATAGAATGTCAATAATACCATGCTTGAAATATGTAAAGTTCATAATACTGCCACTTACATTGTAGTTCCCTAATCCATCACCAAGTTGTCCACCTACATTTGCACCACCCATAATTCTATAAAAAGCAACATCTATTTAGAAGGCAAGAATTCAGCACATACACATTTTCATGCACATGCGCTCAAATCCTGCCATGTATATTGTCCTGCCATTTTCATGCACATGCGCTCAAATTGTTTTGAAATGGTACCATGCAAGGGGTGTAGAAAACAGCTAAGCAGTATCAGACTATTCTTTTTGCCATTTGCTTAAGAAATCTAGTTTATGTGTACTCATATCACCTAATTTTTGTACATATACATGAAATCTTTTGTAACCATCGCATACTGGCATTGAAAAATGGCCTCTGCCTCCATAATTGTGTAACATGATATAATTTGTTAAGCATGAACTTATGAGGCTTTCTGGCAACTGGCTAGTTGTTGGTTGATGATGTTTATTTTTTATTTATGTGGGTGAATTGCCTAATAAACTTTCTTATGGTATTCCTTCAATATTTGCACCATTCATTGGCGGACATGAGGTCGTGTTTGCCCAGGCAGGGGAGTGTTTAGGGTATTTTTGTTTTTGTTTTGTTTTCCCTTTTCCCCGTTTTGTGAACTTCTCATGGAAATCATCTCTCCACAGATGGAAAATGGCAAATAAGACTCAGGGATTTGGTGGTTATGTCACATGCTTTATCTATGAGGCATCATGTACGAATAATCAATTGTTTTTGAGGTAATCATAGTTAAATCACTTTGAACATGAGGTTGGAGAAGCCCACTACTCACATAAGCAATTGCATATATATTTTACTGGAATAGCTTGTCCCAAGATTTATGATGCAGTTATGTATAAATTCACATTGAATTGTCTGGAACTGCATAGAGCACTGACACCATTACTAAACACAAATATTTTGTTAGAAATCATTGAATACTAAGAATGAAAAATCATGTTCATATAAAATTAGGTATATCATCAACTAATACATCGTGTGTTATGCTTAAACACAGAATTTAGGCAACTTACTGAATATGCTCTCCTCATCACGGAGTCGCTCTCCTCATAATATGAAATATGCCATCAAAATATAACATCATATTTTAACTGAAAAATTCTGGACAGATTGAAATTTACTTTCTACAACCCGCATTAGGATGAGTTAATAAGAATACTTGCAACAAAATACTTTCTACAAATTCTATACAAACTCTGTAACAAAATTATTCCTAATAGTTGTCAATTAAAATACTTTTTACTCTGTAACAATATTATTCCTAATAGCATTGTTAGCACCCTGATAATTGTTAGCACACTGACAGCCATGAATATTGCTTTCTTTGTAGTAATAGATATTGCACAATTTTTAGAAACTAAGCTCCAACATTTTTGGCAAGTATGCAACTGTTGTCTTGCAAGAAGAGGAATCACAAAGAGCCACTGAAATAGATTCACAACAAAATAACTAAAATTTCAAGAATGAAATTTACATTCCGAGGCACTGAAAACCTGGAAAATTATGAGATATATTGGACATCAAGCTGAAAATAGCTTAAACCTGGAAAATTATGTTCAGTGGCTTGAAGATGAGTTTTTGTTGACTATATGAGCATTTTTTATGTGCACTCGGTGGTTACAGGGTGAGATACATTGCATTTTCGGATGCTTTAAATGTAGATAACCGCATCTTTTACATCAAATTGATCCCCTTAATTCATTTGCAAGGTAACCCAATAAAAAATTACAAAAAGAAAAGAAAAATAACGCACAGGATCATGAATTTTAGCTCAAAGACCGAGCTGAGCATTCGGGTAATAGTATCTACGCAATTATCCTACGCAACTGTCATTAGCGTGCACACCATCTTCTCTCTTAAACCCGGCTTACAATTCACAATGAATATCACAGATTAGATTTGAAATTAGATGAATTTGATCAAATTATTTAAATGATAATGATAATAGATGATGATGCAACAACAAAATGATAATATAAATGATTGCACAAATCACTACACAATTAAGACCACCACACAATTGAGTACACAATTCACTATACAATTAATAACTACATAAAAAAGAATTGGTTAAAAAGAATTTAGACTCACTTGTGTGGATGGTTGGCAGAAAAATGGAATTTTTGTAAGAAAACTGAATTTTTTGTTGAACAAAGGAGAGATACTGAGTATCATGGGAGAAAACAAAAGTATGCTAATAATAAAGTGTGAGTGTTTGCCTCTGTTTCTGTACAATTCAGATCAGACCCAGTATTTTCTCCTTTTTTGTTCTCTCTAATCAATGGATGACCAAGGGTATACCCTTTTGAATGTTGCCAACATGTAAGCATATTAGTTATGGTGTTATTTTGATCATTCAATAGCAAAACAAATTAACAACAAATGGAAATAAAGCCTATAGCTTCATTGTCAATGTTGACAAATAGGGCTTGATCTGACATACCATCCAACATATCCCCGATTGCTTTCAAATTATAATGCACTACATATGGATCCATACTATATTATTTGATTGGTAGCAACAAATGAACATGCCTCAACCTGATATGTTTACATTTAAATTTTGCAATTTTATTGGATAGGCAAACACTGGGATGTTGTATTTATGTTAAATTCCAATATGTATATTAATAAGAAATGCAGCTTCATCCAAATGGTGGTCAATATTTACTTACTGTGTCGATATGCTGCCCGATATCTGCTAGCTAACATGAGATCCCCTAGCTGCCATGAGCTGATATTAGAAATATATTAATGAAAATCTTGCCATGTATAAATTCAATTCACTCACTCATATGTTGTTAAAACTAACTGAATTTAGCATTGAAACTGGACTCCTATTTTTCATAGGATTAGGTAAAAACTTTTCGAGAAATATTTTGTTAAATTTCATATATCTCAAGTGACTATTCTATCTTACTGGCATACATATGAATGAAATATGTTATAGATACCTTTAAATATATTTCTGAATGTTTATTCTGTACTTGTTTCTATTAGCTGCATGCTGCAGAGCTCACACGTCATTACTTTATTTAGTAAGAAACTGTATTCATGATTCATCTATTCATTTTCCATCTTGTAAAGGTCATGTCTAAACAAATAACTATAACCATCTTGAATATCAATTCTTAGTTAAATGCTTCTCTTAAGTCAATATGGATGCATAAGCTTGAGTTGCTTAATTCAATACCTCATCATCAAATTCAACAAGAGACTTGACATATCCCCCTCAAAGGTAGCAAACATGACCTATGACTCTCTTAACGATGTCACTGGCCCTCGATGACCTGCAGCAAAATCGCAACACGTTAGCCGACTAATGCTCAAATTGTGGTGTTAGAAGTTGCAGCAAAATACTTGCCTCAATTTGTCCTGGCAGAAGTGAGTGCGGACGTTGCCATCAATGACCTTAGTAACATAAAAATAGGTAGCAATCTGCTCGGTGAACTCGTTGGCAGGCCAATTGGTCCGAGCATGCCACAGGTGGCAGATCTGTCGTTGATGCTGCAGTTAAAGGTGACGTCGGCCTTGATTATGGCCTCCATTGCATCTGTGTCAATCTGGAACTCGGCTTCAATGTCAAACTGGAATCCCCCAAAAAAACAAAAAAGATCACAACTTAAATCTTCATTCATTCATTCATCGATTTCCAAATTTCCAGGTGGTTAATTACATGTGCAGTGCTGCCTATGTCGAGCGGGAATGTGGACCCCGAGTCAATGGTGATGCTGCTGAAGTCGTTGAGGTTCATCTGCAGTTTTTTCACCTCCTCGACCAACCATGTTCTTACACTGTTCGGGGAATGCTCTGCATTTGTTAAATGATAACAGAGTTAAAACTATTCGTAAGAGAGAACATCAAAAAATTATCTGGAAGGCAAGATATCAAGTAGACTGTGTAGAAATAGGCAAGATATCAAGTAGACTGTGTAGAAATAGGAAGTCTGGAAGGATGGATAATGATTCACATCAGAAAATTATTCATAAGAGAGAACATCATTTCAAGTAAGAATTTTGTTACATACCTTGCGTAAACTGCAATGAAAGATCCGGGTCATCTTCTAAAATATTTGCAATTATGATAGTTGTAGAAACGCAATGGCTTGGAACCTGTTGCAGCAAATTTTTTTCAGATTTGTATAATATTGCATCATGTTCAAAACTCTAGTCAATATCTAGGCCTAACGAAATACCATATCATAATATTCCACAGAAACGTTCAAAATAATGCTGATAATAATAACTTCCCATAGATTTATCATTTACAGTAAGCTATTCCCAACTCTAATAGCAGGACCTATAGTTCTACTACAATATGATGATGTACTCATTTAGACTGCAGGACCATTCTATAAACTTATACCTCATCACTGTCCCAATTTCTTCGTCCTCAAATAGACGGTATAATTCCTTATCCCTGATGTTGGTCTCCAAACCAAATTGATTAAATATGGAGACGGTAACAAATAAACACATCCACCAGCCAATAATTAAACAACCCTCTCGTGAAGAAGCATCAAAATTCCCTGCAGGCGAGGCTCTAGAAAATTTCCATCTCAAAATCACACAACACAAAAGTAAAATAAAAACAGAATTAATTCACTCAAAACCGATCTCAATTAGTAATGAGAATCGTACAAACCCTAAAGAAGCTTGAGATAGAGTACGTACCTTTGGGAGCACATGCGATTTGATTTTCTGAAGGGGTTTTCCACCATGGCAAAGACAGAACCTGAGCATAGAAGGATAGGCAGAGGCAGAAGTAGTGTGTTGGTGACATCGGAGGTGTTCGTCGAGCTTTGGTTGCCAATTATAGATCTGAATACAATAATATACAAATTCCACTTAAAAAATTATACATGTACATTTGGAGTCTGACTAACTTTTGGATTCCCAATTTCTTTGCCCCCACCTGGATTCAAACTCCCCAAAAGCAGATCATAGATCTCCTCATTATAAATCCCCAAAACAACAACCTGAACAAAAATCCCATTCCCCTAAAATTAAATCTCCAATAGAAGAATTCAACAATATACAAATTCCACTTAAAAATTATACCTGTATATTTGGAGTCTGACTACCTTTTGGAATCCCAATTGCTTCACCCCCACCCAGATCAGATCATATATATCCTCACTATAATCTCCAAAACAACCTGAACAAAAATCTCAATCCCCTTGAATTAATTTGTGTATAATTAATCAAAAAATGAGAACATTAATGCATAATTAATTAATTCTAATTATCAGTTCAAGAATAAATTGAAGAATTACATAACAAAAAGTCCATTTTCTTAGACAATTTAGAAATTTGTTGCAAGATCATGCATCAATCAAAGAAAAGGGCAAAACCACAAAAAATTATTCCAGAAATAATCCTTCCAAAATTATTCCAAAAACACAAATACCCATTAGTCATAATGAAATACCCAAAAATACGCACACAGATCCAAGATTTTCTTCCTTAATAGAATGACAGACTTTTCATTTTCTTTAAGGATTACCTTGAGAATTTTCAAAAACCAGTAACTTGAGCACAATTTAATTTTAACAAAATAGGCACACTAAAGTCTTCAGTAATCCATAAAGAGTTATATTTGATTTCCAACCCATTGATTTGTTTTGCAGAATTTGGAGACCTTTTTTGATAATGTAGCAAACATCACTCAAATTCATTCGCCAATTTGACTCTTTACATTAATGAACAACATCCTATTTCTCTTTAAGAAAATGGAAACTTTAGACTAACATAGCAAATGCACACACAAATTATAGAAAGCAGGTCCTCGAATTTTGAACCAAATTTGATAAAAAATATTCAAAAACTTACTTCATCAAGCATAGACTTGACACCCTCACATCCATAACTCTATCCAGAATGTACTAAACCAAGCTTTCGGTAGTTCCAAGCTGCTTACAACCCAGTTCATCAAAATAACCCAATTCCAAGCAAGTGCAAACTATTAATAAATGCATGTCCATTTTTTATGCAAGTGCAATCAAAGCTCAATTACAAAATAAATTTCAACTTGATCTAAACAAAGAAACCCTAGTAGAAATTTCAAGTGTTTGCCCCCAAAATATTAGAGGTAATTTATGTTTACATAAAAATGTTCTACATTTCACACTTGATGCATTAGGTAGATGATGCACAATGCACTTTTATTAGAAGGATAGAAAATTCAAAGATTATAAAATGATATATACATCATGCCCAAGCTATCACCTGAACTATTGGAGACTCGCAGAGTGAAGACAGCACCCGAGACTCAAATGGCCCTTTGGGATGCAAGCTGAAGGACTGTTCGCTAACTATCCCACGATTAAACCCATTAACAATTAAAAAACCGATCTCTTTTCACATCCCCGGCTTCTCCTTCTTCCTTTGGTTCTGCATTCTTCTTCTTATCTGCAACAACCAAAAGGGTCTTATTCGGGATTTGCGAGTCAGTTTCGTCGAAAGAGGGGGAACAAACAAAAATAGTGCCCATATTCCTTTACAAAGTAACAATTTAACAGTAACAATTATTATCAACAAAATTAACAAACCAAATTACTATTAACAAAATTAACAGATCTTTGAAGAACTATTAATGAAACAAAAATTATTATCAACAAAAAGGGACTTTTATTTATTGTCAATTAACAGTAAAACAAAGAGAGGGGGGACCTTGTCCATGTGACGCTTGTAGAAAAGATCCCAGTATTTCTTGGCATCCATCTCATACTTCTCTGCATGTCGGGAAAAAATTAACTGAAAGAAATCACAAATTGAGAGAAAAATCTGTGAAAATGGTGGAGAAAATAAATAAAAGAGGCACCTTTCCAAAGATTGGTTACTTGTTCGTTCTTCTTCTTTTTATGCAACATCCAGAAGGGCTTTGTTCAGGATTTGACATGAGCCGTGTATACAATTATATACATGAGACATGTAATGCAATTAAATCAATTACATGATTATATACATGAGTAGTGTATACATGATTATACGTGTGAGCCGTGAGCCGTGAGTTTACACGTAAGCCGTGAGACATGAGTATACAATCCAGTCCAATCCAATTAAATCATAAGCCATGTAATCAAAAGTTGTGTACACATGAATATATACAAAGAGCCAAGCATTTTCCGTTCGAAACTGATACATTTTGCTAGTAAAACAGGTCATGCACTGAGGGAAACTAATACATTCTGGAATCATTTTCATTTGAGGGAAACTGAATTACATGGTTATATACAAAGAGCCATGCAATCAAATTCTTTCCATTTATTTAAGTCTTCATTTTCTTTCCTTTTGAATTTATTTGGTAGTGAAAGGAAAATGCATGGCTCTTTGTATATATTCATGTTGTTGTGAAGGGAATTTAGGGAGAAATAGGTGTAAGGGGTTAAGAGCCCCCTACCCGTGTATTTATATCTTTCAATAGTGGGTTGGATACCCAATTGGCCCAATGGGCCTATTCATAACACTTCCCCTTATCCAATCAACATTGAAATAAGAGGTGGATTCTTCAGGATCCGAGTTAGGGTAACTGTCTTGTTAAAGAAAGAACAGTTAACTCATAACTTCCCCTGTTTTGGGGATGTGTCTAGGGGTGGATACTTCAGGATCCAGAGTCAACGAGGTTGCCTCGTCAAAACCTTGACTACGGAAAACCCAGTGGGAAAAAACCTGTAGCCAAGGGAAAAGAGTACAACTCTGCAGTTGACTCCCCCTTATCTGACCAAGCTTCAGGCTTGCAGATTTCCTATGAATCTATACATCAGTCTCCTATGTATCTATGAGTTCATAGTTCTCTCATCCTGACCCAGTTTACATTTACTCACTCTCCTCATCACAATCCCATATACAAGTTTCTCAAAGATACTAGTAGGCAGGGATTTGGTAAGCAAATCCGCCAAGTTATTACATGATTGGATCTTCTGTACCTCAATCTGCTTTTGCTTCTGAAGGTCGTGCGTCCAGAAGAACTTGGGGGAGATATGCTTCGTCTTGTCACCTTTGATGTAGCCGTCCTGTAGCTGGGCTATACATGCTGCATTGTCTTCATAGAGTGTAGTGGGTGCAAGAACGCCGGTCGTCAGGCCGGTGGAGGTGAGTATGTGCTGGATCACCGAGCGTAGCCAAAAGCATTCCTTGCTTGCTTCGAAGATCGCAAGTAGCTCTGAGTGGGTGGATGAGACGGTCGTCATGGTCTGATTCACAGATCTCCAGGATATGGCAGTGCCGCCATATGTGAACATGTATCCGGTCTGAGACTTCTCTGTATGAGGATCGGACCTGTAACCTGCGTCAGCATAACCAACTAAACCAGTTGATGCCCCTTTCCTGTAGAATAGACCTAAGTCTATGGACCCTTGGAGGTAGCACAGAAGATGCTTAACTCCGGCCCAGTGCCGCTGTGTAGGTGCAGCACTATATCTGGCTAGTAAGTTTACTGCAAACGCTATGTCAGGGCGAGTGCAGTTAGCCAGGTAAAGGAGTGCACCGATAGCACTTAAATAAGGCACTTCGGGGCCTAGTACTTCCTCCCCCTCTTCCAGCGGCCGGAAGGGGTCTTTGTGTACATCCAATGATCTGACGACCATCGGAGTGCTGAGGGGGTGGCACTTATCCATCTGAAACTTTTTCAATAAGTTCGATGTGTAAGTTGACTGGTGTAACAGGATCCCATCTTTAAGATGCTCTATCTGAAGGCCTAAACAGAATTTTGATTTTCCGAGGTCTTTCATCTCGAAAGTTTCTGTCAGGCTTCTAGAAATCTTTGCGATCTCTTCAGGAGATCTGATGAGGTTTAAGTCGTCTACGTAGACGGCTATAATTACAAATCATGTTTCCTTTGCTCTTATAAAGATGCAAGGACAGACTGGGTCGTTTTTAAATCCTTGCTGTGCAAGGAAGTCGCTCAGTCTGCTGTACCACATCCTTCCAGATTGTTTTAGACCATATAATGATCTTTGCAGTTTCACTGAGTAGATGTCACGTTCTCTCTCTTTTAGTGCTGCAGGCAAAGAATGACCGTCAGGCAATCTCATATAGATGTCTCGGTCTAGGTTACCATATAGGTATGCAGTAACCACGTCCATGAGTTGCATATCTAAACCCTCTTGTACTGTTATGCCAATGAGGAATCAGAAGGTGATCGCGTCCATGACCGGGGAGTATTTGGCTTCAAAATCCACCCCAGGACGTTGGGTAAAACCCTGCGCTACAAGCCTTGCTTTGTAGCGTACGATCTCATTCTGTTCATTTCGTTTTCTAACAAATACCCATTTATAACCCACAGGTTTTACACCTTTTGGTGTCTGGACTATTGGTCCGAAGACCTTGCGTTTGGTGAGTGAATCCAACTCCACTCCTATTGCCGCTTTCCACTTTGGCCAATCATCTCTGCTTTGACATTCTGTCAGAGAGCGTGGTTCAATATCATCGTCGCTGTACGCGACGTTGATGGCAATATTACACGCAAATGTGTCATCTATTGTTGTGCTTTTTCTGTCCCAATACTCCCCAGTTCGTACATAGTGTATCGATACTTCATTTTCTCCCGGTTTTTCCTCTTCATGAGAGTTTGGGAGAGATGGGGTAGCAGGGCTTAAATTAGCATCCTGTGGTGGTATTTGTTTACCATTGCCAAGGGTCCTACTCTTTCGAGGGACTTGGTCCTTGGATCCCGGTGGTCGTCCTCTCTTTTTGAGAGGTCCAACCATTTCTGCTGCAGGCGGATTGCATCCATTTTGCGGTATGTCAATCCTAGCTGGAGTGTTAGCAGCAGGGACGTGTGATTTGACAATCTTCTGGTTGTCAGTAAATTTGTCCGGCAAGAGATGGACAGTGTTTTGGATGTGGAGAATCTTCAGGACCTCCTCCTCACACTGGCTTGTTGGCGGATCAAAGTGACATAAAGTTTTTGTATCCCAAGTGATACTTTCTGAAGCTTCGGGCTTCTTTGTCTGAGAGCCTAGTCTTGGGAACGATGTTTCATCGAATTCACAGTCTTCTAGACGTGCCTTAAAGACGTCCCCCGTAAGGGGTTCTAGGAATCTAATTATGGAGGGGGTGTCAAACCCAACATAAATGCCTAGGCGACGTTGTGGACCCATCTTTGTCCTTTGTGGTGGTGCTATGGGGACGTATACTGCACAACCAAATATTCTCAAATGTGAGACAATTGGTGGGGCTCCAAGTGCTAGTTGCATTGGAGAAGATGACTGACCTCCAGAGGGTCTTAATTTTATTAAAGATGCAGCATGCAAAATTGCATGACCCCACGCATTCACTGGCATCTGGGATTGAAGTAATAATGGACGAGCGATCCATTGCAGTCTCTTAATTAGAGATTCTGCTAACCCATTTTGGGTGTGAACATGCGCTACAGGATGTTCGACTTCAATTCCCTGAGCTTGGCAATAGTCTAGAAAGACTTGTGACGTAAACTCCCCCGCATTGTCCAGACGAAGTTTCTTTATCTGGTGGTCGGGGAAGTGGGCCCGTAACTTTATTATCTGAGCTAAAAGCTTAGATAGTGCTAGGTTACGGGTGGACAGTAGGCACACATGTGACCACTTAGTTGATGCGTCTATCAGGACCATAAAGTACCTGAACGGACCACTTGATGGGTGAATCGGCCATAAATGTCTCCGTGGATTCTTTCCAGAAAGATGGGAGACTCCACATCCACTTTCAGTGGAGAGGGTCTCGTGATCAGTTTACCCTTGTAACAGGGTGGACATGGGAATTTGCCTTTTTGAAGAATCTTCAGGTTCTTCAGGTCAATGCCCCTGGAGTTCTTTATGATGCGGTACATCATAACCGAACCAGGGTGTCCCAGTCGACTGTGCCAGAGTTGGAATTCTGGTGTTTGGGGGCACTGCAGGTGCTCCACCATGGATGTTTCTGGAGTTTGTATACTTGTTTGGTAGAGTCCCGAGGGGAGTCCCTTGAAACGTTCCACAATGGTTTTTGAACCATTTGTAAGAGCCGTTACAAGCAAGTATTCCCTTTTATCTTCCTCGACCGTCTCTAAGTGATATCCGTTTAAACGGATGTCTTTAAAACTTAGGAGGTTTCGGATGGATTTTGGGGAGTATAACGCATTTTTAAGTGTTATTTGTGTGTTGCCGGGGAGCAATATAATTGCTTCCCCTGATCCTTCGATTATGTTTGCTGGTCCTGAGATTGTTCTCAGTGGGCCAGAATAACTACTTACGCTCGTGAAATAGTCTATGTTTTGAAGGATCGAGTGCGTCGATGCACTGTCCACTAGGCAGATAAGTTCCATATCTAAAAAATGGGGAAAGACATTCAAGCAATAAATATAGATAAAAGATTCACTTTCATAAATAAATGCTAGAAAGATATTGTTTGACATGGAAAATAGAACTAGATACGATGCATAAAAATTTAAGATACATTGCTAATTGCATAAAAGTGGTCCAGATCTAGAGAGTATCATCTCCCATGAAATCTTCGGGAGTCCATGAGGTCTCTGCCAACGCTGCGCTCTCCATCAGGTTTGTCTCAGCTCGAGGCTTGAGGCTTGCCTGGTAGAGGTCCTGGAGGTGTTTTGCTGTGCGGCAGATTCTGGACCAGTGGCCCGTCATCCCGCATTTTGAGCATTTGTCCTCCCAGTCTTTCTTGGGAGTGCCTCCTTTGTTGGGAATCCTCTTCTGCTTCTTGTCCACGAACTTCTGGTTCTGGGGAGGAGCTGGGTGAGTGGCCTTCTTCCGCTGCTTCTGTTCTTTCCATTTCTGGAATTTTGCCTTTTTGTCTGTCTTCTTCTTCTGGGAAGACTGGAAGTGGGCCTCTGCAGGAGGTGGCAATGGAGCGGAGCCAGGAGGGCGCAGGTTGTGGGTGGCAACCAACAGGTCTCTGTTCTGTTCAGCCATAAGCAGGCATGAAAGAAGGTCAGAGTACTTTGTGAACTTCCTCTCTCGATATTGTTGCATAAGGATCATGTCCTTTTCGTGGAAAGACGTAAACGTCTTTTCCAGCAACATTTTCTCCGTCACTGGTTCACCACACAACTTCAGGCGTGAGGTGATGCGGAAGAGAGCTGAGTTGTACTCCGCTACGGATTTGAAATCCTGTATGCGGAGGTGAGTCCACTCGTACTGTGCACGGGGAAGTATGACATCCCTCTGATGTCGGTACCTCTCCTCGAGTGCATCCCACAGCTCGTAAGGGTCCTCTACAGTGAGGTACTCGTCCTTTAAGGTCGAGTCTAAGTGTTTCCTGATATATATAATGGCTTTCGCCTTTAATATATCGGAAACTTCCTCTGTATGAGGTGCTTCCACTGAAGCCTCCTTGTTAGCTGGGGCAGTACTAGTTGTTGCCTTTTCAGTCTGTGTGAGACTGAAACCATGAGAACGCAGATGGAACTTCAGGTCCAACTGCCAACTCAGGTAGTTTGACCCATCAGCCTTCAGGACTGAGAAGTCTACATTTGCGAGTCTGGCCATTTTATGATCTAGCATGTACGGAAAAAATAGCATGTATCATTAAGACTGAAAATAAGACAGACATCCACGCATGTAATGTAGTCATGAATTTAAATTACTGTGGTTTTAACATACATGCTTTTTTTTCAGGTAATGTGTATAATTAATTACTAAAAATTAACAATCACGCATGCTGTTTAAGGGTTTTCATTGTGACATTAAAACATGGTATTAAAGCTAATTAATCAACCACGCAGTTTAATGCAAAAACAATGAAAAACAGAAATAATGACCTTAGGCTATGGGGATCAGCCAGCCGACACCGAAAAATAAATAAAAAGTCCAGTCCGAAGTTACATCAAAAAATAAAAAGCATGAAAATAAATTACAACTCGGGAACTTCAGAGAGAAGCCCCTATCTTCATTGAGCGAAACGCCTTCAGCTTCTTTTTGGTGTCCTTCGGTCTTCTTTTTACATTTTCATCCTCACATACAAAGTTTCTCTCAAAAGAAAAGAAAAATTGTGGGAATTTAAAACGGTGTCGGAAACCTGGCTGATCCCTAAAAACATAGCCTAATATTTGCACATCCACGCAGATAATATTTTTGCAACATACAACCACGCAGATAATCAAAGAGACACAGGCATTTAAAGTAATTAAAATTGTGTGTCGTGCAAAAAACATTTTTTTTTTGAAAAACTTTTTGCCTTTTTGATCCATAATATAATGTTTTATTTTACCGCTTTAAACCCTTTTAAAAATTTCTTTTAACTATTTTGGGCTTTTTAGGGCCAAAAATAAATAAAATAATTTCTGTGGATGGGCTAATTTTCTGGCCTTTTGGGCCATGAAAACAACCCATTAGGGTTAATATTGGGCCTCCCCCGAAAAATAGCCCGTTTAGGGTTAGGGTTTCTGGAAACCCTAGGGGGGCCCGCGGCATGTCGCCCCGGCGGCTGGCCGCGTAGGGCGCGGCCGCCGCGGGTGGCAGGCCGCGGCCTGCAGGCAACTGGCCGCGGCCTGAGGCCGCGGCACAGGGCCGCGGCTTCAGGCCGCGGCACTTGGCCGCGGCGACTGGTCGCGGCCTGAGGCCGCGGCACAGTGTCGCGGCTTCAGGCCGCGGCTGCCGCGGCTTCAGGCCGCAGCGGCAGTCCGCGGCCTGAGGCCGCGGCTGCTGGCCGCGGCTTCAGGCCGCGGCCGCCGTGGCCTGGGGCCGCGGCGATTGTTCTCCGACGGCGGCGCAAAGAGCGCGCCGCCGTTCCGCCCTACGGGCGTGCGGATTTTTATTTTTGGATCAAAGACGGGGGAGGTAAAAAATTGGATTTTTCAACAAGTTTGATCGTTAAAAAACAAGTTTTTATTGTTTTAAACATGTAGATCTTATTAAAAATGTTGAATTTAACCGAGTTTGTGAACTTTTTGATCCTAAAACATGCAGATCTAATGAGAAAAGCAAGTTTAGATCTAAAAAGTTTGGATTTTTACCTCTAGATTCGACGAGGAATCTAGGCGACGGTTGGTGAAGGATGCCCTTTTCGCTCCCCGTTGAGAAGATTACGATCTTCTTTTTCTGAGCGATTTGTGGATCTCCTTTCCCGCGAGCCGCCGTCTCCTCCAACGAGCGTGATCGTGCTGATAACGTGTTGTGAAGGGAATTTAGGGAGAAATAGGTGTAAGGGGTTAAGAGCCCCCTACCCGTGTATTTATATCTTTCAATAGTGGGTTGGATACCCAATTGGCCCAATGGGCCTATTCATAACACATGTAATTTAATTATTTCTCATTATTTGTATATATTCATGTAATCAAATTCTTGGCAAATTCAGGAAAAAGCATTAAGGGAAAGAATTTGATTGCCATTTGGATGAATTTGATTGCATGCATTGTCCCAAGAAGGAATATAAACTTAAATGTATTGCCGGGAAAGAATTGGATATGTCAGTTTTGGATAGATGGAAAGAAATTGATTACATGCTTAATTCAAACAGCAGTATAAATGGAAAGAATTTGATTGCCAGATTAATTGCCATATTTGCTAATTTAATTTCCATTTAATTGCCAATTAAATCAAACAACATATAGAGATTTCACCATTCAATTACCAGATTTGCTAATTTCCGTCAATTTGCTTACATGCTTAATTCAAATGGCATTATAAATGGAAATAATTTGATAGCCAGATTAATTTCCAGATTTGCTAATTTAATTGTCATTTACTTGCCAATTAAATCAAAGAGCATATAGATATTTCACCATTTAATTGCCAGATTTGCTAATTTCCGTCAATTTGATTGCATGCTTAATTCAAACGACATTATAAAAGGAAAGAATTTGATTGCCAGATTAATTGCCAGATTTGCTAATTTAATTACCATTTAATTTCCAATTAAATTAAACAACATATAAAGATTTCACCATTTAATTGCCAGATTTTCTAACTTCCATCAACTTAATTGCCAGATAACTGCCTTTTTAGGTGAGAGAGAGAGAGAGAGTGTGTGTGTGTGTGTGTGTGTGTTTGTTGGGGGGGGGGGGTCATGACAGATGGTGGGTGATGAAGGTGCCATGAAGTAAATTGCAGGAAACATGCTATATGTAAGATTTCATAATGTTTATAAATGCCATTTTTAAATAAAAAAGAAAAATATTAAATTATGAAGGCATTAACGGTCATGTGTATCAGATGAATATGCCCAACAGATCCACATGTAATGTATCAAAAATTGTAAATTTATGTTAAGTATAAGTAATCAACTACTTATATAAGTAGCAATATTCCATGGCAGTATGTTAGGCCAAATCTTGGAAATGTTTCTGATCTCTGAGCCTGCATGCATATTGCTTATGTATGCGTATACATGTGTCATGGTATAATTCAGAATTGTTTACTGACTTCAAACTACCAAGTAGTATCACTATCTCTATGATATATGAAAGCTTTAATTGCTCTGAAATCATTTTCTATTTTTTTGCTAGCTGAACTCTATATGTTCATGACTTGGATGCTCTTTTTATAAATAAAATAAGATTTAAAAATAGTCTAAAAGCTCGAAAAGAAGTTCAGAATGTTATGCCTCGTTAATCTGTAAACAACGAAGGATTTGCATAAAAATTCAGACCTAGGTACCATGTTATCCTTTTCTTAACAATATAAAAAATAAAGGGAAACGGAACTTAGGAACCCTTAAATTCAAACTTATAAAGGAAAACCGAACTTAACAAACAAAAATCAGTAAATTCAAACTTACAATAATTTTGTCATAAACAAAATGAGCATGTTAGATATCTAAACCATTAAATTTTGGAGCATGAAAGCGAACATATCAAATTATCAGACATCATAGATCTCATTCAGATAAACTTCCATCAAAAAACAACAAATCAAAAACAGAACTTACATTTCAACAAATCAAAAATAGATCAATTAACTACATGATGTTTTTTAAAGCACCTAGGGGTAGATCATACATGATATTTTTTAATTAACTCACATACTCCCAATTGAGGGCCAATAATGTATCTTATCAATCTTAACACTTAACAGGATGTTAAAAATAAAATTCATGCTTAAGAGCCTTAATCTTTATATTCTCGATTGATCACTTTTTCCCCAGAAATCAAAAGCCTACCATGTGTGAACAACAATTCCTACCCAAAGAGTTGGCTGCAACATCAAGCTACCTTGTTACATCGATTTATGATAAGGGCTTAATTTTTCAGTATATAAATAGGAGTGAAGGTGATATTTAAAGTGGACAATGCGTCCAATACTATTAAGAGTCACATGTTATTAAAACAGTACCTCATTGGACACATAAGGAAAAAAAATGATCCCACATGGAAACATAAGAAAATAATGAAGGACAAATATCAAAAATTGTGCATCTGCCTGTCAACTTAAACCAAGATTATGTGAGGATCAGTTTAACTTCCCATAGGACCCAATCATATTCTAACAAATATAACATGTGCATATGAGAGCATCCAACTGACTGTTTTATGCATGAAAGCCCATCTTAGCAAGTGGTTGCAACAGTTTGCTACCTTGCCAAAGAGTAGTCATATGACCGCTATCTGCCATTAAAGCAAATTTACAGTAAAGATTGAATATTTTCATCAGTAAAATAAAATTCAATGTTTCATACTGATTTCAACTTGTTAAAAGCTTTATTCAAGATTATAAACAGGGCATTTCAGAATAAAGTACGCTCAACTATACATCCAACCCAGAGAGAGAAGGAACAATAAGTGCATGTAAGGTAACAAAACAGATGAACATGTAGAAACCCAACGCAAAAGTCGTGGATGAAAGGATCCAAATTTATCATTTTAGCATCTAAATCCCATCTTTATGAGTAGCTGCACCAGCATGCTACCATTGTGACATAGTTCATCAAATATCTATACCAGAATCTCCACCAACGACTATTACGGGCCATGTAGAAGCTAGTTGCCGGATCTCCATGGCCAACTGATGCACGTACAACATCATCACAATGACATTTTCAGCCCAGAAAAGTAGAAAATCAACAGAAATTGCTGATTTGTGGTCATTGTATCGACCTTCTCTATGGGGCAATACATCAAACAGTTTGTGTTCACACCAACTGTTTCACAAAATAGGCCATATACACTGGAAACTGAGAAGACCCAGACCCAGACTGAAGAGAAAAGAAAAGGGGGACACCAACTAGGGACACCAACTGAGAACACCAACCGTTGCACAAATTGAGAAAACCTCTTGCAGTGAACTTGCTTTGAACTTGCAAAAGGGGGGACTTTTGACATAGACTGAAGAGAAAAGAAAAAAAATTGGGGGAGATCCGCACCTTTGTTGGAACTGAGTAGAGATTGAAGAAGACCCAGACCCAGATCTTCGGCAAAGGTAAGAGCTCGGATCATCGTCATAATCCGGTGCGAGCAACAGTGATGGCGACTCTCTTCCATAGAAAACCTCCAAGCTCCTCGTAGAGAAATGGAATCACCTCTTGCGTAGCTCGAAGGAAGCGAGGGCAACTTCTTGTGCTGGTGCGGGAGATCCATTGAAGTGATCGATGGATTCAGCCAGGATCAGGATGAGAGCGGCGAGGGTTTACTTCTTTTCCAGTGAGTGACCCAAAGCAAATGTAGGCTGCGCTGGGGTGTAATCATTTGGTTCGCCCCAATTTAATTTCCCTCCAAAAATTTTGTTTCAACCTTAAAATTTCAAACTCAATTTCTCTTCACTTATCCAATTTCTCTTATCTTATCCAATTTCTCTTAACAACATCCCTCATATATACCCAATTTCTCATCTCTTATCAAAAACTCTTATCCAAAAACCCATGATAACATCCCTGTTTTATAATATCTATATTACAATTGAGAGCTGTTTTTGAACTTTGTCCTATGTGGCAATGTCACATCAAGTTTTGGGGGGAAAATTTTTTGGGTTGGGAGAAAATTTGTTGGGAGAATACAAAAGCTTTTCTTATTGAAATTGGCATCATCATCACTTAATACTCTTCATTCAAAAATGATCCAAAAAATTGAGACCCAAAAAAAATACAGCGAATGTGCATTCAAAGAGGCGGGTTGAGTTTTTTGGGCGTCAAGCAGAGGTCTAACCAACCTATCCGCGCCGAAGGTGCCCGCTAAATTTTTTTACGCTAATTTGTTATTCTTTTAAATTTTGGCTGTAGAAATATTTTTTAGGGGACAAAGATTTCGCGGAAAAAAATCTTAAATGCACCGTGCCCGCGGGCACGGGTTATAACTAGTAGATATATATATATGATATATATATATATATGACAATTCTTCGTATGTTTCACACATTGTATAATTGATTATCGTATCTGTGTGAATTTTTGAGATTTTGTCTCCATATGCAATATTCTTCTTGTGATGTGATGTGAGACAATATGTTTTCGTCGTGTATCTCAAATGTTGATATTGGACTTCCATTCCTCTCACATACGTTTATGATGTGGTTTTATGAGTTTAAGTTTTATATATCTTTAAACTCTCTGACTCTTGATAGTTTTTATTTAGCACGATTGTTGTTGTTATTTTACCCCACCTTTTGGATAATGCCATAGGGGGAGAGAAATAAACATATAGATTTATTATGAATGTGATAAGTACATACTAATAACACTTGAATCTAAGATTGAAGTTACCTTAGATTCAGGGGAGTAAGATACAATGAATAGGGATTTCAAATCCTAGATTTCATGATTTCAATTCATTCATGCATATCTTACTCATTTGCTTCAATTAATATATAGATGCCCTAATATTTATTGACTAACTTGATTGACATCTATGTAGGGGAGTAAGTTTTCGTTAAGCACAATTATTTATCTTTTTGTTTATGTCTGTTTGTCATCATCAAAAACGGGGAGAATGTTGAGTATTGGACTTCTCCTTACTTGGTGTTAATGATGAGCAAACATAAATACTTGTGACTAATCCCCTATTTTGTAGTTAATCCATTGTCTAAGCTTATTATGAAGATCTACTTGCAATGGATGACACTCAAAGATCATTGAAGGAAAATGAAATGGATTGGATGATCGTAGATGGTGATTGAAGCTCCTAGAAGACTTTAAGCTCGTGTGTTGGATAGAAGAGAGAATTCGTCAATGTAACTTTCTTATTTCTCTTGTAGTATGTAGCTTAGAAGTAGAACATTGTTGGAGCGCACACACATCTTCATTTCAGTCTTAGGACATCATTAGATCTATCGTCCTTAGACTCCAATTCATTTCTATATTGATTGTGCATGTTTTGTTTATAACAGTTGACTGGTGAACGATTTACAGTCGCCTGTCTCAAAAACAGTCGACTGTGTTTTGTTCTACAGTCGCCTATTATGCACAAACTTTTACAGTCTAGTTTTGGGCTTCTTTCCTTTAATTCCCGCAGGCGACTCATGAACGATTCACAGGCGCATGTCCAAGTGACTGTCGACTGTGTTTCGTTAATCAGTCGACTGTCTGTCTTTTACCCAAATCCTAGTCTCTCTGTTTATTTCAGCCAGTCGACTTATGTTGGATTTACAGTCGACTGTCCATTGGATTAGTCTATTGTCAATACTGCGACAGTCGTCTGCCTGTGAGACAATTTGTTGACTCAACTCTCTGGAAAATCGCAGTATTTTGATAGTCGTCTGTAGAAGGAATTACATTCCCCTGTTCTGAGTAACAGTCGACTGTCTTTTCTTTATCAGTTGTCTGTCCTGTTCTCCCAGATGTTTTCCAGATTTCAACTACTTGCCATTCTTTGGCCAGTCGCCTGCTGTAGGATTTACAATCGCCTGTTGGTTCAACAGTCGACTGTCTATGCCTCATAAGTCGACTGTCCACGTGGTAAGTTACCGTTATGAATTCTCACCTACCCTCTTTGACTGTGCAGCAGTCGACTGTGAATTCTTCAGCAGTCGACTGTTGCGAGCCCAGATTCTATCCGTTGAGTTTTTCCTCACGGATTTCAAAGCGGTTTTTGCTGAATTCGTTTGTAAGGTTTGAAAAACATACATAAGTAGCATCTATTGTTCTATTGAGAGGTTACTTAGTCACTCAATCATTCTTTCAAGCTTTCACTCTAAAGATCAAAGCTCTCACATCCTAAAGCCCTAAGAATTCCAATCTTCAATCTCTTGCTCTCCAACCTAGAACCAAAGAGATATCTTCTAGGCATTTGGTGTAGTCAAGAGAAAGGGCTTTCCTCTCTTCCAAGATTGTCTTTCAACACACAATACACTTCTCCTTTAAGTTCTACGTCAAGGCATAGGTGATTGTAAGTGTTGCTTTCATATTTCATAACTTTTGTTATTTGAATTTACTCTTGGGTTGTGAGAGTGGTTTGCTTTCTTCCAAGTTATGGGAGTCAAGGTCAATCGATTGTATTTCGATTTCACTTGTAGGGTTGCTATAAATGGGTTTTTAAGGAAACCTCAAGTTAGGGTTCTAACTTGAGTATCCGGAGGTATCCGGGTGGAAGGGACGTTGGATTACCGGGAACAAGTCGGAAAGTGACTTGGGTAATCCGAACCCTTGAAACATCCTTGCGTTTGCACTTGTTTCATTTGGGGTTCATTTCTATTCCGCACTATTTTGTTGGTTAGGAATTTAAATTGGTAAATATATTTTTAAATTGCTTAAACACTATTCAACCCCCCTTCTAGTGTTTTCTCCATAGCCATGGTCCTTACACATGCAAGATCTTGCGTATGGTTTTATTCACAGACGCTTATTGGGTTTGAGCTTCACCGCTTCAGCCCATACGGACCCGCTCGCATCCTCGCTCCCAAGTATAATGGGAAGCGGGGCGTGACATAAGTGGTAGTGTACCCTAGCAAACGTCGCATAAGGGGAGAGGGCAAGGGTGCACGGCTCCCATGGGGAGCAGCCAGGGGTACATCAGCACACAAAAAGTGGTTGATTCTCAAGAGGATAATTGCTTTGGGGAAGTGGAAAATTCAATGAGAAGCGATGTAGGTGCACACCCCCACGTAGTGAGCGATACCCTCAGTTCCCGTACAAGTGGGTAGAGGTACCTTGGGTCCCCTAGTGAGGGGGTGGGGTAATCTGCATAACAACTCATAACAAAAGTTAATGCAAGAAAGACCTTTGCTAAAGAGATATCACATGAGGAGGCACAAAGAAAAGCGCAATGAGGCAAGGAGGGGCACCCCCACCCTCCAAGGATAGGGTATCCTAGCTCCCCTACTAAGGAGGAGGGGATATACACACTCTCATAGAGAGGGGGTGGGTGTATGCCAATACTCAAGTGAAAGGGGGCGAGGGATTAATGCACATCAACATGTAACATATGGATAAGCAAGCACTTTCGAGTATCGAGTTGGCAATGAAGCATCCACATGAGACTAAACTTGATAAGAGAGTGTGTCATCCACATGCCACCATAGAGGGTGGGAGGTAATTCATGCGAGAGACTGATGCAGATGCAATAAGAATATGACAACATCAAGCAATGAAGGAAGACATCACCAAGGATGTTAGGTCAATGCAGGAAGACATCAACAAGGATGTTAGGTTGATGTAGGACTAAGGTCAAAAGCCATCAAGCATCATTCAACTTAGAGCAAGGCATAATATCGAGCAACAAGGATCAAAGCATGCCAAATGCTAGTGAGCATAGGGTAGTTGGGCGACTATCTGTAGAAAGAACATCCTTTCACTAATTAAAATTTCAAACATTTCATTACCCTCCATGTGCATCAAACATGCACGCAGAGCTAATTTTCAATAATATATGTAACGCCCCGCTTCCCAAAATACGACGGGAGCGAGAGCGTTACTGGGGTCTGCATGAACTGGAGCGATGAAGCTTGAGTTCAATAAGCGTTAGTGGTAAAACACAAGGGAGGTCCTTTGCATGCATTTTCGAATAACAGGAATTATTCATACATTACAAGACACATCCAAAAAATAAACGCCCGTACACGAAATAAAAACAACAAGCCTCAGCTGGGCCGAAATACAACAATAATGACGTACATACAAGCACAATGGAAAGTAACTAAGGCACGCAGCATCGGTAAAGGTCCTATAGTCCTCTATAGGGAGAGACTCGGCGTCTACAGCGAACTCCTGACTCTCCATGTCATGCCCCGCTTCCCAAAAATATGGAGGCGAGACGTGAGTAGGTCCGCTCAGACTTGAAGCCGTGAAGCTGCAAGTCTGATAAGCGTCAATAAACTTCAATTGGCAGGTCCTTGCAATGCGATACGAAACAAAGATAATAATAATGGAAATGAGACAAAACAGCAATCTCAGAATATCCATAAAATAAGTTTCAACATCACAGAAAAAAGCCACCAGGCTAAAAGAAAAGAATCTAAGGCCCACGCATGGCCAACAAATGTACAACGTACAAAGTACAGGTGCCACGCACCGGCAACTAACAGAAATCCTAAAACAAAAGGAGAACTCAGCGTGGTCACTAAGAATGGTCACAGGTGTCTGCAAAACTCCTCCTGGACAGACTTGGGCTCAGGCTCAGCGTCAGCAATTACCACGTACTCAGCAATGGTCTCTGGCTCAGGGTCTAACATGTGACACCCAAAAGAGCAAGGGACACATGTCAGCAAGTCTACAAGAGACTTGTGCAAGGAAACAGAAAGTGGAAGTAAAGCAACCCAGCAGTTCTAGCATGATGCAATGACATGGCAGTTAAAGTATGAGTGCAACAGGTAAAGTAGAGTACGAGCATGGCATGTTAACTGGCATTTAAATTATGACATGGATATCAAGTTTGCAAGAAACAATCACAAGGACAAGGACAAGTATAGTATGCACGTCGTGCATAGAGATTACGCCTTTTGGCTAGAGTGGCTGATCGGGCCAACTCCTAAGCTCAAGTGATCGCTTATCCCTACCCCTCCACGTGTGTATGGACTGGCGCCCATCTTCTGGATCACGAGCTAGGAAGTGTTTTTCATGATGGCATAGGGGTGCACCGAGCTGGGACACGGAAGTTCAAGTATTGTAGCGTGTGCTACGAATGCAACAATCAACTTGGATGACATGTAAGATGTAATGCATGGCAGTTAAAAGTGCGTACAGATAAAGAATTTAAACGTGACAGATAACAATGCATGAATGACATGGCAGGGTGTCAGATCTAGCTTCGTTGTCAAGCTAGATCTTAAAGTTGCGTCTAGACAGCTATCATTTCACTGTCTAGTCTCTTTTATGCTAAAAACAAGGAAGTGGCCTAAAAACATGGCCCTAAGTAAAAGTTGGCAAGTTTCACTTGCCTGCAAGTCAAACGTCTGAGAAACACCGTCCAACGAGCCCAAAGTCACAAATATCCTACGTGCACAAGTCCACCGGCCTACATTCCCATTTTGTTAATCTTGATTAGTGAATTTAAAACACATTAAAACATCGATTTTAGTCTTGATTAACAGGCAATAGGTTGGGGGTCCTAGGGGTGCAGATCGTTACCTCAACACGACGCGAAAGCTACACTAGCGTCGGGTAGCGACGCCAGGGGTTGGAATAAAAGAATGCGTTCCTAGTCCAGATTCCAAAATAGATTCCTCGCTCGCCAAGTCTGGGCAGCAACCAGATCAACGAACTAAGATTCCAAAGCTAGAACGTGTGACAACGGGCTACGACGTATCGCAACATCGTAAACGGCAAATCCACGAAGAGAAGGCACCTAGGTGGGTCCCACAGTAGTGTTAGGGGCCAATGGGGGACCCACAATACCTCAGGAGAACTTGGGGGGCCCACGGTGGTAAGCGGTGTGGAAGTTGCGACGTTGCGACGAACGTCGCTCGGTCAGACCGAGCCGGTGCGAGGGTTCCTCTCGGTCAGACACTGCAGGCGGGGGCTGTGCAGCGCTGCGGAGAAGCTGGGTCGGTCACAGCGGGCCGCTGCGGGGGAAGTCTTCGGTCGGTGCGGGCGGGAGCGTCTGTCGGGCGCTTGGGCGGGGTTGCAACGTTGCAACGTTGCAACGAAGCAGGCGATGCGGGCGAGAGCGGGGGAATCCTTCGGTCGGTGCGGGCGGATGCGGGGTTGCAACGAAGCGGGGTTGCAGTGATGCAGAGCGGGCGGCGGTGCGAGGGAATCTCTCGGTCAGACCGAGAGATGTTCTCGGTCGTAGCGAGGCGGTGCGAAGCGGGCGGCTGGGTGCGGAGCAGAGCAGCGGTGCGGGGCGGGCGCTCGGTCAGACCGAGGGAAAGCGGGTGATTCTCTCGGTTGGTGCGGGACGGCTGTGAGCTGTGGTTGCGACGAACGTCGTAAGTTGCGATGCGAAGGTTTGGGGGTTTTTGTGACGGCTAGGGTTGATTTCTTTTAGGGAAATGGTTTTCCTAAGCCTCCTATATATAGTGTAGATGGGTTTGCCCAAGTCTAGGGTTTAATTTGAATTAAAATTGCTTTTTAATCAATTTTAAACCCAAAATATCACCCACACTATATCTTTAGCTATAAGGGTGCGGCCAAGGGGCTAGGATTTGGGTCAAAAATATTTTGAAGAGTTATAATCTAATTGAAATTTTATTGGGTCGAAAATAATTTAAAACTTGGTATTTAAAAATATTTAAAGCTTTGCTAAAAATATAAAATAGATCAAATGAACTCCAAAAATTGTGAAATAAATATTGAGGTGATCGGGATGACGAGAGAAAGGAAACTAAGAAGACGGATCTCAATTTCGATATCGAGTGACGAAACTAAAAATAGAAACGCCTCACGTCAAAAGTGAAAATCATGACGTCTCTTCGAATAAGATCAAATCGTGGGAGAACGACCCGGGAAATGTCGTTCCAAATTAGTGCCACAATTTAATACTCTCATATACGTTCACAACGACATATCAGACCAAAGTGTTCACAAACAAACAAGGTCTAAAATAAAATATGTGCACGGTATACAGCACGTGCACAAAGAAGATACGATCGGAAAGCGACCGTTACATCCTCCCCACCGTAGAATAAAGTCCGTCGTCGGACTTTCTAACTATAACTATAACTCTAGCTAGACTAGTAGCTATCCCGATCACATCACATTATAATTCAACCAGGTATAGTCATTACAATGCTTATACATGCACTAGGTAGTCAAACAATATCACCACTAACATGCGTATATTCATGCACGTATTTCAATTATGCGCATACATCCCTTATATAACTACTACTTACCTAGCACAAAACAATAGTTTAGATATTCACATAAGATTAATCTCACACTAGCAAACTCAATCATTGCTCTACGTATAGATAGCTACCTATGCACAAGACAAACATGGGTATACTAATCCCTAATATTCATCCGATACCAACATCTCAACACATGTAGTCACACCATACCATTTTTAAATCAAGTTTCACTATATCTAATACACATTCACCACTACTATAATTTCACAATTATATAGTGATTCAAATGCATGCAATTATTTCACCATACGTTCACATTACATACAGTCCTATAACTATATTCATGACACGCCACCCATACCATAGTCACCAAAACTTATAACTAGGCACATACTTACCCGTGCATGGTGCACACCCACGCACGCTCACATTTCATTCATATATACCAATCGTACCATGATATAACCATCACATCTACACACCTAGTTTAGCTAGCACACATACGTTCACACAGGCAAGTCCTTAGTAAATAACTATACCACAAGACCAACACCTATAACTACATACTGGTATAGCGACCCACAATCATGTGCGTAACACAACCAGGCACAAACACTCCTATCACTATACATACATCAACCATCGCTATATGCAAACTACAGACATACATAACAATATACTTAGAGTATACCCACTCAGCTTGAGTGAGACTCAAAACACATATCAGAATACTCATACCACGGTATTTATACCTATACCAATACCACTCCAATATATATACGTCTACCAATACAACCATATACATACCATATGTCAATCACACCTAATATTTAGTCAGTTAATAATCACATAGCTCATTCACTTTATATACTATAATAATAATACAGACATCAGCACACGTATAATTATAATACCCTCCCTAATACATGCATTCACCGTATAGTCACACACATGTAGAACATATATTCACACCATACCCTACTACCTATAATTAGTATACCATCATATCTACTTCATACATAGTTAAGATATGCAATAGTCGTGTATACCTCATGGTATACACGCATACAACTTCCCGCAAAGTAAGCAATACCAATCAAAATTATAATCCTACTACCATATGTATAACACCGATATACTCATGCAGCAAATACATAACTACTTACGTCCAAACACAATACGTATCTACGTATGAGCACACACTCACACGTACTAACATACAGGTCATTTAATAGGTCTACTCACTTAACTATACGTACACCTATTATTATCACACCTAACTTACACATAGCTTTACCAACATATTATTTCAACCATTATAAGTATCTCTAACTACATACACTCCATTAGATATTCCAGCACTGTTTCTTATATACACAGACACCCCTAGAGTGGTATAACTATCCACGCACATATCTATAAATACTAACACACATACAACTTCATAACATCATGAATAACTCAGAGTATGTATATATCACACAATAGGCAAACATTAATATACTACAGGGAGTACACTCATTCAAGCCCACATACTCAACTTAGGTACATGCACCACGACAACGTCACAAGAGTCCAAGGGCCTACTAACAAATTAGAGTTGACACAGTCATTGACGAGCACTAAAGCCTAAGCAATAGGGGAGGTCGAGGTCGAAAGAGTGACTAGGGAAAGATCGATAAGTACGAGTTCAGATAGGACGACTAAAAGAAGACAGCTTGGTTAGGTGAAACAGTGACTCAATTGTGAATGTTTAGGTAGAGGAAAGGGAGATGTAGTGATACTCTTATAGAATACAGAAAGAAAATAGTGTAAATAACATAAGCTAAAATACGTGAAATTTGAAAACTGTTGTACTTCAAAAGTTGAAATCCTCATTTGCATAAAATATTTGGAGATCGATAAAACAAGTTGTTCGAAATAAGTTTGAGTCGAATAGTCATAATAAGGGAAAATGATTTATTGGCTTATCGAAAATCATTATGAAAAGGAAGTAAATCATTCATACGAACATTAAGGACGTAGTTTAGAAAATATTATACGACAGTAATTTAAGATAATGTTTGGCAAAAGTTTTGAAATTCGAAGAATGAAATTAAATTAACTGAAGAATTTAAGCTCATGTTAAAAGCTTTCAAAGTCTTTAAGCTAGAGAAAAAATTTTAAAATAATCAATATTGAAACTACTTTTAGAGGAACCAGGATTTGCCAAAAAGAAACTGATTTACACAAAGTTCTTAACATACGAGCACAACGAGCCTGGTACGGATATATAAAAATAATTGAAATTCTATTTAGTTTAGAAATTATTCTAAAGGTATGTATGGTGAATGGAAAGATAATAATAACTTAGTAGTAGAATTATCAAAATTGGCAATAAGCTTTAAAACTAAAGTATGGAGGTTCTAGATCAGGAAATGGTTATGAAATAGAAATTTTACAAAAATCTGAAATAGAGAAAACGATGAGCAAAAAGTTGACTTGCTGAAGGCTGAAGTCCCAGGTGACTTGAAAAGTATATTGAAGTAAGCGCGACGTGTCATTCGATTGGTATAAATAAGAAAAAGGAAATTATAAATCGAATTGGGCAAAATAAAAGTATGGTTCAAAATAAAACTAGTATATGAAGGGACAATGTATTTTCATAGGTACGAAAAGTATAGGCTAGAAAAATACCATAAGCTAGTATTCAAAATTTCGACAAAAGTTTTAAAAATTTAAGTCAGCGAAGGAGTATGAAGTATAAGTATATATATTAAAATTTCGAACAAATTTAAACTTAGGGAAAGAGGAAATCGAAAAAAATACTTTTAGAAGATTCAAGATTTGTAACGGAGAGATTCGAAAATTGATGATGATTGTCATGAGGCGATCTCGTGAATCGAGGCAAGGAAAATGGTCGGATGATCAAAACATACATACGCCTAGGATGTGGCCCAGGAAACCTACGGGGAAACCCCTACGGTCGACCAACTAAAGATTAAGAACTTGGCGCTACGACTCCCTAAGGAACAAGACTGTAATGAAATGCGTTCAGCTTGGCCCGAAATCGATGAACCCAAGCGAACGACTAACGAAATTCTAGAAGTCTAATATATTCAGAGTTAGGCAAGAACCACTAGGGTAACTCCTAAGACGATTAAATCAATTCCTAGTGGGGAGTCTAACTAACAATCAGGGGCCTCTAACTAGCAAGCTCTGACGTCTAACTAAGTCTTCCGACCACCTAGTGACATAGGAAAACGACTAGGCTAGGCTCAAGGCTTATGACTCGGATGTTGCAATTTATTTAATGGACATCTCATAGTTATTATCGTTGTTCCGATAATTCGCAGTTGCAAGACGGACCTGCATGGGCCACCAACAAAACTATGGAGGCGAGACGTGAGTAGGTCCGCTCAGACTTGAAGCCGTGAAGCTGCAAGTCTGATAAGTGTCAATAAACTTCAATTGGCATGTCCTTGCAATGCGATACGAAACAAAGATAATAATAATGGAAATGAGACAAAACAACAATCTCAGAATATCTATAAAATAAGTTTCAACATCACAGAAAAAAGCCACCAGGCTAAAAGAAAAGAATCTAAGGCCCACACATGGCTAACAAATGTACAACGTACAAAGTACAGGTCCCACGCAGCGACAACTAATAGAAATCCTAAAACAAAAGGAGAACTCAGCGTGGTCACTAAGAATGGTCACCGGTGTCCGCAAAACTCCTCCTGGACAGACTTGGGCTCAGGCTCAGCATCAGCAATTACCACGTACTCAACAACGGTCACTGGCTCAGGGTCTAACATGTGACACCCAAAAGAGAAAGGGGCACATGTCAGCAAGTCTACAAGAGACTTGTGCAAGGAAACAGAAAGTGGAAGTAAAGAAACCTAGCAGTTCTAGCATGATGCAATGACATTGCAGTTAAAGTATGAGTGCAACAGGTAAAGTAGAGTACGAGCATGGCATGTTTACTGGCATTTAAATTATGACATGGATATCAATTTTGCAAGAAACAATCACAAGGACAAGGACAAGTATAGTATGCACGTCGTGCACAGAGATTACGCCTTTTGGCTAGAGTGGCTGATCGGGCCAACTCCTAAGCTCAAGTGATCGCTTATCCCTACCCCTCCACGTGTATATGGACTGGCGCCCATCTTCTGGATCACGAGCCAGGCAGTGTTTTTCATGATGGCATAGGGGTGCACCGAGCTGGGACAAGGAAGTTCAAGTATTGTAGCGTGTGCTACGAATGAAACAATCAACTTGGATGACATGTAAGATGCAATGTAAGGCAGTTAAAAGTGCGTACAGATAAGGAATTTAAACGTGACAGATAACAATGCATGAATGACATGGCAGGGTGTCAGATCTAGCTTCGTTGTCAAGCTAGATCTTAAAGTTGCGTCTAGACAGCTATCATTTCACTGTCTAGTCTCTTTTACGCTAAAAACAAGGAAGTGGCCTAAAAACATGGCCCTAAGTAAAAGTTGGCAAGTTTCACTTGCCTGCAAGTCAAACGTCTGAGAAACACCGTCCAACGAGCCCAAAGTCACAAATATCCTACGTGCACAAGTCCACCGGCCTACATTCCCATTTTGTTAATCTTGATCAGTGAATTTAAAACACATTAAAACATCGATTTTAGTCTTGATTAACATGCAATAGGTTGGGGGTCCTAGGGATGCAGATCGTTACCTCAACACGACGCGAAAGCTACACTAGCGTCGGGTAGCGACGCCAGGGGTTGGAATAAAAGAATGCGCTCCTAGTCTAGATTCCAAAATAGATTCCTCGCTTGCCAAGTCTGGGCAGCAACCAGATCAATGAACCAAGATTCCAAAGCTAGAACGTGCGATGACGGGCTACGACGTATCGCAACGTCGTAAACGGCAAATCCACGAAGAGAAGGCACCTAGGTGGGTCCCACAGTAGTGCTAGGGGCCAATGGGGGACCCACAATACCTCAGGATAACTTGGGGGGCCCACGGTGGTAAACGGTGTGGAAGTTGCGACGTTGCGACGAACGTCGCTCGGTCAGACCGAGCCGGTGCGAGGGTTCCTCTCGGTCAGACACTGCGGGCGGGGGCTGTGCAGCGCTGCGGAGAAGCGGGGTAGGTCACAGCAGGCCGCTGCGGGGGAAGCCTTCGGTCGGTGCGGGCGGGAGCGTCGGTCGGGCGCTTGGGCGGGGTTGCAACGTTGCAACGTTGCAACGAAGCGGGCGATGCGGGCGAGAGCGGGGGAATCCTTCGGTCGGTGCGGGTGGATGCGGGGTTGCAACGAAGCGGGGTTGCAGTGATGCGGAGCGGGCGGCGGTACGAGGGAATCTCTCGGTCAGACCGAGAGATGTTCTCGGTCGTAGCGAGGCGGTGCGAAGCGGGCGGCTGGGTACGGAGCAGAGCAGTGGTGCGGGGCGGGCGCTCGGTCAGACCGAGGGAAAGCGGGTGATTCTCTCGGTCGGTGCGGGGCGACTGTGAGCTGTGGTTGCGACGAACGTCGCAAGTTGCGATGCGAAGGTTTGGGGGTTTTTGTGACGGCTAGGGTTGATTTCTTTTAGGGAAATGGGTTTCCTAAGACTCCTATATATAGTATAGATGGGTTTGCCCAAGTCTTGGGTTTAATTTGAATTAAAATTGCTTTTTAATCAATTTTAAACCCAAAATATCACCCACACTATATCTCTAGCTATAAGGGTGCGGCCAAGGGGCTAGGATTTGGGTCAAAAATATTTTGAAGAGTTATAATCTAATAGAAATTTTATTGGGTCGAAAATAATTTAAAACTTGGTATTTAAAAATATTTAAAGCTTTGCTAAAAATATAAAATAGGTCAAATGAACTCCAAAAATTGTGAAATAAATATTGGGTTGATCGGGATGACGAGAGAAAGGAAACTAAGAAGACGGATCTAAATTTCGACGTCGATTGACGAAACTAAAATTAGAAACACCTCACGTCAAAAGTGAAAATCACGACGTCTCTTCAAATAAGATCAAATCGTGGGAGAACGACCTGGGAAATGTCGTTCCAAATTAGCGCCACAATTTAATACTCTGAGAGACATTCACAACGACATATGACATCAAAGTGTTCACAAACAAACAAGGTCTAAAATAAAATACGTGCACGGTCTACAACACGTGCACGAAGAAGATACGATCGGAAAGCGACCGTTACACTCCAAGTCAGGTGTCTCGTAAGGAACCTTCTGGTACTCAGGCTCGGGATCTGACATACATCCAAAACATGAATGTATGTCAGCAAGGGTCTGCAAGAAGATGTTAGAACCCAAGGCAAGATATACAAATTTATACTGGATTTAAGAGACAATTATAAATTAAACGAGATAACAATAAAAGTTTAAGCAAGCTGATTTTAAAGTAAATACATCCTATCATGTAGTTCTAAGAAATTTGAAAAGTAAATTAAATCATGTCAATTTCACTAAGATAACAATTTCACTTTGCAAGTTCCTTGTTAGTGTCACATGTCTATCATAGGGTTCTCACCTTTTGGTCGTGATGAGTAAGTCATTCTTCTCACGGGAGCTTACCATGATTGGCGCTAACCCACCGCATACGGGTGGTTTCCTTGAAGAGAGTACTCCGTCATATGCCTAGTGGCCGCTAAACCCTAACCCCACCCCAAGATTTGTGCTGGAACACGAGCCAACCTAGTCAACTCACATGACATCACGAAATTCACAATTTCGCCTTCGAGGCGCACGATTTCACGATGTCACACTCTTGTTAGTCTTTTTGAGACATGCAGTAATTAAATAACCTGATCATTTATCTTTATACAACAATTTCCATGGTTACAAGAGTGTTGAGCAATATTTACAACAATTTAACAAAAATACCGAGTATGTGAATTTAACGAATACAACATGAAAACTGATTTTTTCACTAATGTTATAAAATAAGATATATCAAATTATATGCCGTTGGATCACATTTTTAGCCACGGATGTCATGGAAGTGATTTCACATGTCATTTCACGTGCAGGTTTTGAGTTATACAGCTTTACATGCAAAGGCTAAATAAGCATCTACCTTCAAAAATTCATTATAAATTGCATACTTGCTTGTTTTCGACGATTTTGGTGCTGTTGGATTCATCTCGATGGATACTTCGTTATGGTGATAGTGGTTCTCTGTTTTAGTTAAACAAATCAGGCAATTAGATATTTCATGAAACAAACACATTATTAAATTAATCTCTAAAGTGGGTTCGTCTAACTTTATCGGGTTCTCCTGCTAGTGTAACGTTCATATAGTGTTATAATAACGGGGTGTGACTTATTTTATCCTAGTTTCATTACCCTAACAACATTTACAATATTAACATGCTGGAATTCAATATTACAAACAAATTAATATTTGAATTTTAACACTAACATCATACTAAAACTAACTTATCATAAGCTAATTGCGTGGTTAACTTAAGGGTAAGTTTACATTTAATAGCCCCCACTAACTTTACACCTAACTCTAACATTATTTAATATATATATAACACTAATTATCTCTCTCTTACTCTCTCTTCATACATTAATCCAAGGGCCATCTCCCTGTCACTCATTTCCTCTTTTATTCATCATGTCATCGTTTTCCCTTTTTTCTGTTTTGAAACTTCAAGCAACCAGGAACGAAGGCATCTCACGCAAAGCAAAGGAGGGAGCTCACTCATGCACGCAAGCACGCAGGGGAAACAGCGGCTCCGGCGGCCCAGGGCGGTGCTCCGGCGGTTTACTGGGCGGCGTGCATGGATCTGTAACAGACGTTGCAGCTAGGCGGCTGCACAAGGCTGGTGGCGCACACTGAGAGATGGTGGAGGAGGAAGAAGAAGAAGGGAAGAAGATGAAGGTTTGGAGTTTGTTCTTGGGGTTTGAATCTGAAATTCTCCTTGGTTTGAATCTGATTGGGTTTCAGATTTCTATTTGTGTTTGATTTCTTGATTTTGTTTAGTTTGGTTTTGAATTTTGTAGGAATCTGAAATTGATTCAGGTTTGTTTTTGTTTGGTTTTTGGAACAAAAATTGTATGAATCTGAAGTCTGGTTTGATTTTTGGCTTGGATAATTTATTTGCAGAGGGAATTGATTTGGGGGGGCTGATTTGATTTGAGAAGAACTTGGTTTGATTTCTGGATTTGGGAATGGTGAACAGATTTGGAAACTGATGTTTGGGATTTGGGTTGATGTATTGCAGGGAAGAGGAATTGTTTGTTGGTTGGTTTGTTTGCAGGAGAAGAGGAAAACGATGGTGATGCTGCCATGTTGTTGCTGTTAAAAACAACGGAGTTGGGGAGCAGCTTGATGGAAGGGAGCTGGCAGTGGGGGAGGAGAATTAAAGTGGTGGTTGGATCTCACCGATACATTCGGTGGGATTCAATCTGGTAGGTTAGGTTTAATTAAAAATTTAATTAGTATTATGGTAATTTAATTAGTGTTAAAAATATTAATTACTCATGCCATGGTAAAAGTTAAAAGTCATAGACACGCTCGCATTGACGCACAAAATAGAACTCGCACACGAAAACATCTGGATGGTCCAAACGAAAATACGGGCACACACAATAAAACGCCTAGAAAATACCGACTGTTACATCATGCCCACTTTAAGAAAAATTCCATACTCGAAATTCTTATCGACTAAGGAGTAGGAAACAAATATGGATAACGCTCTAGTATCTCATCTTCACGCTCCCAGGTAGACTCTCCTGTCGAGTCGCGATGCCACATCACTCTGACGAGATCAACAGTCCTGTTCTTGAAGACTTTCTGGCATAAATCTAGGATATCCACAGGTTGCTATTCGTACATCAGATCTGGTCGAACTGTGATCTCAGAGTAGTCCACATCATGAGAAGGGTCGCTTATATAACGACGGAGCTGGGACACATGAAAGACGTCATGAACTCCCTCTAAGGACGGTGGCAAAGCTAAGCGATATGCTACTTCTCCAACTCGCTCTAGCACATCGAAAGGTCCAATAAATCACGGACTGAGCTTGCCTCGCTTTCCAAAACGAATCACTCCTCTATTCAGAGAGATCTTCAGGAACACCTGATCTCCCGACCGAAACTCTAGAGGACGCCGTTTAGCATCTGTCCAATGCTTATAACGGTCCTAGGTGATCCAAAGCTTGTCTCTGATAGTACGCACAACATCAACTACTTCCACTATCATCTCTGGCCCCAAGAGCTCTCTATCACCGCATCATCCCAACTCAGCGGCGATTGACATTTCCTCCTGTAGAGAGCAGCAAATGGAGCCATGCCAATGCTCGCCTGATAGCTGTTGTTGTAAGAGAACTCCACCAGATGCAGATGATCCTCCCACAAACCCTTAAGATCCAACATGCAAGCTCTCAACATGTCCTCCAATATCTGGATAGTGCGCTCCGACTGTCCATCAGTCTGCGGGTGATACGCAGTACTGAATTTCAGACTAGTACCTAGACTCGTCTGCAAACTCTTCCAGAATTGAGACGTGAATCTCGTGTCCCGGTCGAAGATGATACTCACGGGAACTCCATGTAATCAAACAATCTCCTGCACGATTATCGATCACATCACGACATATACTAAGATGAAGTTATAAAGGTATAAGAAAGATATTTACCTCCATATACTTCTTCGCAAGTATCTCCGTAGCTTGTCCTACTCGAAAAGGTATGAAATGCGCCGACTTGGTTAATCGGTCAATGATAACCCAAATCGCGTCATTTTGCTTGGTGCTCCGAGGTAGTCCAGTCACGAAGTCCATGGTGATGTGCTGCCTTTTCAACTCTGGAATCGACAGAGGTTGAAGTAATCCGGCAATGCGATGGTGTTCAGCCTTCACTTGCTGACATACGAGGCACTTGGCAACGCTACATGCCACACTTCTCTTCATCCCATGCCACTAGAAATTCTGAAGAAGATCCTTGTACATCTTCGTACCTCCAGGATGAATAGAATAAGGCGAACTGTGAGCCTCACTCATCAATTCCTCTCTGATATCTCCTGCAGGCACACAGATCTTACTGCCATCAGAAAATCTGTCCGAAGTCCTGCTTCAACTTGTTCACTGATCTTCTTCAACTTAGCATCTTCATCTTGAGCAGTCTTGATCCGATCCACAATCGTCGATTGAATCTGCATGTTCATCAACGACGATGTGACTCCTGTTAGGACAGCTTCAACATCCATCTCTCGCAGATCCTGTTACAATCTCCACCGAGCTGTGAGAATCATCACTTCGGGTAGTCGACTCAAAGCATTCGGTACGACATTCACCTTCCCTGGATGATACTAAAGGTCGATGTCGTAGTCTGCCATTAATTCCAACCATCAGCGTTGTCTCATATTCAGCTCCTTCTGAGTGAATATATATTTCAAAATTTTGTGATCAGTGAAAATTTTCACTTTCTCACTCAGTAAGAAATGTCTCCAAATCGTCAAAGCAAAGATGATGACAGCCAAGTCCAAGTCGTGAGTCGGATAATTCTTCTCCTGTATCTTCAACTACCAAGATGCATAAGAGACTACATGACCGTGCTGGTGTAGAACGCATCCAAGTCCATTGCCTGATGCGTCGCAGAAAATCTCGAAGCCTCCGCTTCTGTCTGGAATAGCTAAGACTGGTGCAATAGTCAGTCCCTCCTTCAAGGTAGAAAAGGTTTGCTCACAAGATTCTGATCAACTGAACTAACATCCTTCCCTATCAATCTCGTCATCGGCTCAGCTATCCTCGAGAAATCCTTGATAAATCTGCGGTAGTATCCAGCCAATCCAAGGAAACACCTGATGTCCGATGCCGATCGAGGTGTAGGCCATTCACTGACTGCTCTGACCTTCTCCAGATCCACTGAGATGCCACCTCCTGATACTACATGCCCAAGAAATGCAACTCTGTCTAGCCAGAATTCGCATTTGCTATACTTGGCATACAGTCTATAATGACGGAGCGTCTCTAATACCATCTTCAAGTGCTCTGCATGCTCCTCCTCGATCCTCGATTACACCAGGATATCATCTATGAAGATCACCACGAATTTGTCAAGGAAGTCGTAAAAGATAAGGTTCATGAGGTTCATGAACACAGTAGGAGTATTTGTCACACCGAATGGCATGACAACGAACTCATAATACCCATACTTAGTACGAAAAACGGTCTTGGCATATCTTCCTTCTTTACTCTGACTTGATGGTATCCGCTCAGGAGGTCCAACATCGAAAATACTCTCGATCCACCAAGCTGATCGAAAATATCATCAATACGGGGCAGTGGGTACTTGTTCTTCACAGTGACATGATTCAACTCCCGATAATCAATGCACATCCTTCTCGAGCCATCCTTCTTCTTCACCAGTAAAGCGGATGCACCCCAGGGAGATACGCTAGGATGAATAAAACCCTTATGCATTAGCTCATCCAACTGCTTCCTCATCTCTTCTAACTCTACAGGGGCCATACGGTAAGGTGCCTTCGAAATTGGTTCAGCTCCTGGCATAAGATCGATGCTGAACTCCAATGCTCGGTCGGGTGGCAATCTAGAAATGTCTTCAGGGAAGATGTCTTCAAAATCTCTCACTACTGCAGGCTTCTTTGGCTCAGCTATCATGGATGCAATAGCTAATCTATATGGCTGGGCTCGGAACTTGACAGGTCCAAGCGAATGTCCTCCGCTGACAAACTCGAACACTGGGTGGCCAGGAATTTCGAATACCACTTTCTTCCGGTGACAGTCGATCGTGGCATAAAAAGTTCCTAACCACTCAATGCTGAGAATAGCATCGAAATTGGGCAGATCGTGGACAATGAAATTAGCATATAATTCGTGTCCACTAACAACCAATGGGCATGGCCTACATCCCAGTGCAACCTTCACTACACCATTCACAGTTACTTGGGAAGTGTATAGGTGGGTATCGAGTGTTTGACTACGATTTCCGAGATAGAATGCACATGGAATCTCCAGAATCGAACAGGGTCAAGGCCAGGTGAGATGAAACTAAGATGACACCTAAGGGTAACATGCAACTAGATTAAACAAGGAATTAACTAATAAACATAATGCATAAATAAGGAAGACTAGTCTAGAGGTTACCTGGAATCACGTCGTCCTTAGCTTCGGCCTCAACGGCTGTCATAGTGAAAGCTCGGCGTTTCGGCAGATTGGCCTGCTGAAAGGCTCGATCCTGTGGAACTAGAGGTGGTCCATGCTGTCCAAGTGCCTATACGGTCCTCTGGGCAGGTCAAGGTGCTCCAGCAGGTACGGGTTGGGAACCGTGGGTGCAATCCTTTGCAGCATGTGCAGGCGATCCACAGATCAAACACTGATTCAGCATCCTCCTACAGTCTTTCTTCACATTACTAAGTTTACCACAGAAATGGCAAATCAGCTCCGCTAGGTTGGAGACAGGTGCAGTTGGCCTTTAGAACTGTGTGGTCTAAACAGGACGAAAACCGGGCCTAGGTGCACTCCTCTGTAGCTCCATCGGGTGCTTGCCCGACTGGCATGCCCTCTTCTGATAAGCTACCTGCTCGTGCTTCTTTGCAGCTACCAGGACTTGCTCATGAGTGGTAAAGGTGCTCCCGAACAACACACTCTGTATGTATAGATCCAAGCCCTGTAGAAAGCGGTGTGCACAGTACTCCTCGTCTGCTACCAGTGTAGGGGAGAATCGACTCAGCATGGTAAATTCAGCCTCATACTCGTCGACTGTCATGGTGCCTTGCTCTAGGTTGATGAAGTGCTACTGCATCTCCCTCTTTGCAGCCTTCGGGAAGTACTGGGCGTCAAACCTCTGATGGAAAGTAGCCCAAGGAATCGTCTTGATCACCATATCCTCTTCAGCATCCCACCAATGACGAGCATTATCTGTCAACTGTTTCTTGGCGAGTTCCACCCATTCGTTCGGATTGACTCGGGCAAGACCCAAGTTATCCGCAGTGTTGCGAAGCCATTCCTCGGCCACTAGTGGGCCCTCTCGTCCAGAGAAGCTCGTCGGATGCATCTCTCGAAACTGCTTGGCTCCAGGCTCATAGCGAGGTGGTGGAGTAGCTGGTGTAGCCTGACGTCCTTCTTGGACCAAATGGTGTTGAACCTCCAGCATTTCCCTCATAACACCAAGCATCTGGCGGATGTCATCCTCTCCGCCTCCAGCAGCTCTGGGTCCATTTCAGGTGTTTCGTCTCCCAGCCATTCTGAGATAAGAAAAGCCCGAGCTAATCTCATGTACATGATTCTCTAGATGTTTGGCTAATGAGAAATATTCTCATTGTTCTGAATTTTGCAAATGCAAAGAGATCGACCTGCTTGGGCCACCACTGAAACCTGTAATGCATCGCTTCCCAAAATACGACGGGAGCGAGAGCGTTACTGGGGTCCGCATGAACTGGAGCGGTGAAGCTCGAGTTCAATAAGCATCAGTGGTAAAACGCAAGGGAGGTCCTTTGCATGCATTTCAAAACAACATGAATTATTCATATATTACAAGCCATATCCATAACATAAATGTCCGTACACGAAATAAAAACAAGCCTCAGCTGGGCCGAAATACAACAATAATAACGTACACACAACCACAATGGAAAGTAACTAAGGCAAGCAGCAACGGTAAAGGTCCTCTAGTCCTCCGCAGGGAGAAACTCGGCGTCTACAGCGAACTCCTGACTCTCCAAGTCAGGTGTCTCGTAAGGAACCTCATGGTACTCAGGCTCGGTATCTGACATACATCCAAAACATAAATGTATGTCAGCAAGGGTCTGCAAGAAGATGTTAGAATCCAGGCAAGATATACAAATTTATACTGGATTTAAGAGACAATTATAAATTAAACGAGATAACAATAAAAGTTTAAGCATGATGATTTTAAAGTAAATACATCCTATGATGCAGTTCTAAGCAATTTGACAAGTAAAGTAAAGCATGTCAATTTCACTGAGATAACAATTTCACTTTGCAAGTTCCATGTTAGTGTCGCACGTCTATCATAGGGTTCTCGCCTTTAGGTCGTGATGAGTGTGTCGTTCTTCTCACGGGGGCTTACCGTGATTGGCGCTAACCCACCGTATACAGGTGGTGCCCTTGAAGAGAGTACTCCGTCATACGCCTAGTGGCTGCTCAACCCTAACCCCAACCCAAGATTTGTGCTAGAACACGAGCCAGCCTAGTCAACTCCCATGACATCACGAAATTCACGATTTTGCCTTCGAGGCGCACGATTTTACGATGTCACACTCTTGTTAGTCTTTTTGAGACATGCAGCAATTAAATAACCTGATCATTTATCTTTATACAACAATTTCCATGGTTACAAGAGTGTTAAGCAATTTTTACAACAATTTAACAAAAATGCCGAGTATGTGAATTTAACGAATACAACATGAAAAATGATTTTCTTCGCTAATGTTCTAAAATAAGATATATCGAATTATATGCCGTTGGATCACATTTTTAGCCACTGATGTCTTGGAAGTGATTTCACGCGTCATTTCACGTGTAGGTTTTGAGTTATACAGCTTTGCATGCAAAGGCTAAATAAGCATCTACCTTCAAAAATTCATTATAAATTGCATACTTGCTTGTTTTCGACGATTTTGGTGCTGTTGGATTCATCTCGACGGGTACTTCGTTATGGTGATAGTGGTTCTCTGTTTTAGTTAAACAAATCGCTGAATTAGATATTTCAGGAAACAAACACATTATTAAATTAATCTCTAAAGTGGGTTCATCTAACTTTATCGGGTTCTCCGGCTAGTGTAACGTTTATATAGTGTTATACTAACGGGGTGCGCCTTATTTTATCCTAGTTTCATTACCCTAACATCATTTACAATATTAACATGCTGGAATTCAATATTACAAACAAATTAATATTTGAATTTTAACACTAACATCATACTAAAACTAACTTATCATAAGCTAATTGCGTGGTTAACTTAAGGGTAAGTTTACATTTAATAGCCCCCACTAACTTTACACCTAACTCTAACATTATTTAATATATATAAAACACTAATTATCTCTCTCTTACTCTCTCTTCATACATTAATCCAAGGGCCATCTCCCTGTCACTCATTTCCTCTTTTATTCATCTTGTCATCGTTTCCCTTTTTTTTCTGTTTTGAAACTTGCAGCAACCAGGAAAGAAGGCATCTCACGCAAAGCAAAGAGGGGGGAGCTCACTCACTCACGCAAGCACGCAGGGGGAAACGGCAGCTCCGGAGGCCCAGGGCAGCGCTCCGGCGGTTTACTGGGCGACACGCACGGATCTGCGGCCGACACAGCAGCTAGGCGGCGGCGCAAGGCTGGTGGCGTGCGCAAAGAGAGGGTGGAGGAGAAAGAAGAAGGGAAGAAGATGAAGGTTCGGAGTTTGTTCTTGAGGTTTGAATCTGAAATTCTCCTTGGTTTGAATCTGATTGGGTTTCAGATTTCTATTTGCGTTTGATTTCTGGATTTTGTTTTGTTTGGGTTTGAGTTTTGTAGGAATCTGAAATTGATTCATGTTTGTTTTTGTTTGGTTTTTGGATCAGAAATTTTATGAATATGAAGTGGTTCTGGTTTGATTTTTGGCTTGGAGAATTTGTTTGCATGTGGAATTGATTTGGGGGGGCTGATTTGATTTGAGAAGAACTTGGTTTGATTTCTGGATTTGGGAATGGTGAACAGATTTGAAAATTGATGTTTGGGATTTGGGTTGATGGATTGCATGGAAGAGGAATTGTTTGTTGGTTGGTTTGTTTACAGGAGAAGAGGAAAACGATGGTGATGTTGACATGTTGTTGTTGTTGAAAACAACGGAGTTGGGGAGCAGCTTGATGGAAGGGAGCTGACAGTGGGGGAGGAGAATGAAGGTGGTGGTTGGATCTCACAGATACCTTCGGTGGGATTCAATCTGGTATGTTAGGTTTAATTAACAATTTAATTAGGGGTAAATAATTAGGGTGATTTAATTAGTGTTAAAAAGATTAATTACTCATGCCATGGTAAAAGTTAAAAGTCATAGACACGCTGGCATTGACGCACAAAATAGAACTCGCGCACGAAAACATCTGGATGGTCCAAACGAAAATACGGGCACACACAATAATACGCCTAGAAAATACCGGATGTTACAATATACTAAAGTTACACAATAGCATAAGGAATTTTATGTTCTGGTTCCCAACCCTAGATGAGTATCCCGATGATGCGATAGATGGAGAGATATGTCTTCATGACAACTTCTTCGCCAATAGGTACCACAAGAGGCCAAGGAATTACTAAGGAATTACTAAGGCATTGCTGATGCATCTTGAATGAGTAACACCTAAACTCGCTGAAGCTAATTCTTAGTTTCGTGAACATATAATGAGTCGATGAGATTGCACATTCAGCCAAGCTTTTCGATGCCTTTTAAACATTATGAGTACCTCCAGAGTGCTTTTTAGCTTCTTTATAGTAAAGTAAGCGAGTGTGAACCTTCTCACGTGCCCTTAGGAGTTAAACAGAGATAAAGGATGGAAGAATATATTCTGGTCAGCCTCGCAGAGATGTGTGCGGAGCTTGGTTAGGCCGACCTCCCTAGCTGTTCTTGGGCCAACCTTACGGACATGTGTAGCCTTATGTTCGCGGATGCCAGGACGAGCATAATGTGAGTATGCCTCCTACTCAAGGTCATTATAGTACTACTACTGAGTAGCATGCTGGGAATTGTGCTATACTAATGGTGAAATACTTGGGCAGGTAGTACTTGTAGCTGTGAACTATCTTACTAAAGAGCATTGAATGCTTCCAGCATCATGTTTCCATGGGGGCAGTGTTGGAGGTAGGGAGCCTTAATTACTCGCCACCATTCCCCTGCCTCTCAAGGTCATGGGTGCGGTGATCATCTCCATTGGCATGTGGTCTTCCTCATGTGTTCTATATGTTATAGATGGTGTCACTTGTGATTCCTATAGATGGGGTTAATGATGTTGTATTGTGCAAGTGAATCTGAACGACTCCCATCAATTGTTCACATGCGTAAGTGGATCTAGATGATTTCATTTCAATTATCTTGAGTTGTCACGTTGATATATATGCACCATAATCGCTACACGCATTAGCGAGTTGAACCAGATGAGAGCGCCGGCTTCAACTTCCACTACAAAAAAATAGTATTTTGGCAACGACTTTTAGCAAACACCTATATTTTAGTCTTTGCTGAAAATAGCAAACGTAACAAGGTAAAAAGTAGTCATTGTCATAGGTCGTTACTAATACTCCGAGGCTATGGTAACGCTTAAATGTCGTTGCCATAGCCTTAAGAAACTAATGGCAACAACAATAGTCATTGCCATTACCTTTTAAATCAATGGTAACGACATTTTGTTTTTGCCAATGCCTTTTGTAACAATGACAACAACATTTGCAGTTGCCACAACATCTGGAAACAATGGTAACAACATTTGTCATTGCCATATCCGTTTAAATCATTAGCAATGATATTTTATCGTTGCCAATGCTCTTTGTAAAAATATAAATGAATAATTGTCATTGTCATAACGTTCCGAAAGAATAATTTGGTTTTCGAAAATTTTTAGTGACGATAAATTTTTAATAACAAACTTGTAAACAAGTGATATATATAGTTAACAATAAGGTCTTTGCGAAATGTTTTATCCCGTTTTGTTTTCATTCCCAAAATCCCCCCTCCCCCCTCCTCCCCGCCCAGAAAGCCCCCCTCCCCGCTCAGATATTTCATGCCTAAATATCTTCCCCCATAAATTCCAATTATCCCCCCAGCTGGTCTTCCTCATGTGTTCTATATGTTATAGATGGTGTCACTTGTGATTCCTATAGATGGGTTTAATGATGTTGTAGTGTGCAAGTGGAGCTGAACGACTCCCTTCAATTGTTCATATGCGTAAGTGGATCTAGATGATTTCATTTCAATTATCTTGAGTTGTCACGTTGATATCAATGCACCATAATCGCTACACGCATTAGCGAGTTGAACCAGATGAGAGCGCCGGCTTCAACTTCCACTACAAAAAATAGAATTTTGGCAACGACTTTTAGCAAACACCTATATTTTAGTCTTTGCTGAAAATAGCAATCGTAACAAGGTAAAAAGTAGTCATTGTCATAGGTCGTTACTAATACTCCGAGGCTATGGTAACGCTTAAATGTCGTTGCCATAGCCTTAAGAAACTAATGGCAATAACAATAGTCATTGCCATTGCCTTTTAAATCAATGGTAACGACCTTTTGTTGTTGCCAATGCCTTTTGTAATAATGACAACGACATTTGCAGTTGCCATAGCATCTGGAAACAATGGCAACAACATTTGTCATTGCCATATCCGTTTAAATCATTAGCAATGATATTTTATCGTTGCCAATGCTCTTTGTAATAATGTAAATGAATAATTGTCATTGTCATAACGTTCTGAAAGAATAATTTGGTTTTCGAAAATTTTTATTGGCGATAAATTTTTAATAACAAACTTGTAAACAATTGATCTATATAGTTAACAATAAGGTCTCTGCAAAATGTTTTATCCCGTTTTGTTTTCATTCCCAAAATCACCCCTCCCCCTCCTCCCCGCCCAGAAAGCCCCCCTCCCCGCTCAGATATTGCATGCCTAAATCTCTTCCCCCATAAATTCCAATTATAGTTGTTGAATCCCTACCATCATCAACCATTTTGGTGAAGAAATAAGACGCCATCCTCATCGGCTGCTACGAGATCGGCATGCTCCTTGGCCATTGGACCTTCGCCTAGGTCTACCATCCTTAGACATTGGTGCATCTCGTGCCGATTTATGACCTCTGCGTCTTTTTAATTTCGAGTTGAATCCACTTTTGGTACAGACATCAGCTTTCTCTCTTCTCTTTGATCTTTCCTCTTTTGAAAGAGATCATTTTCATCTCCTTGTTCACAATCCAGAGATGGCATTCTCAGCCCTAGGTTCCAATTAGCAGTCGCCATGGCCGGATGGGATGAAGAAGCCCCTCTTCTTGCTAGCCTTGTCGTCGAGGACACACCCATCAGAGAATCGCAACACAAGAAATGCCTAAACCACCACCGCGTCAAGTCTCCAGCAACATCTAACTCCAGCAGGTCGATAGCCATAAAAAAGGTCATCACCTTTTTTCTGGTCTCGTTCCTTTTTATTAAGATTCTCAACTTGTGTCCTCTCGGTTTTGCGCAGGAAACGGAGGGGGAGCGGCAGCAACCCGATTCGACGCCGGCCGTAGTTCTTTGCCTTGATGATGAGGAACAGACTGTCAGCAAAGGTATTTGAACTTTGGATTCTTTTTGCTTCTAATTCCGCAATTTATGTTCTTTTCTTTTTTAACTGGAGACATTGATGTAAATTAACAAGTAGTAGTTGAGGATGTGAGTGTTGAACATGGATAGAAGAAGATAAAGCGAGAAGGGGATTCAACTGAAATTGTTTCTTCTACAAATAAATGGCCTCCGTGTATTGGCTTAGCTTCTCCAATGCTAGAATCCAATTGAGCATAAGTGCCTTCTAGAGTTCATTCACTTTTAAACTATGTTAAGTGATTATGGTCTTAGTTTATGAAGCATAGATTCTCCAGCTTGATGGGGCGTAGTAGTGCTTGATGCATATGACATCATGTAACCCTCTAATGTTTATGGAATATGTTCTAAATTCAGAGATATATATCCTAAGAACAATATATAGATTACAAAAGAGTGTATGCTGTGAGTAGTGAATTGTTTTACTTGTGAACTGTAGAAATTAAAACACCAATTTCTGTGTGCTATTTATCTTTATATCACAAACAATCTGTTTCATGTTGCTTCAGAAATTTATGGTCCATCTTAGGATAAACTTTGGTATTGCTTCTTTGTATGTGTTCACAAAGATAGCAAATTGAAAAGGTTATTCATGGATTCTACATGAGGTAAAACAAAGATATGCATCATAGCCACCACATCGCATTTAGTTCACTGCTCGGAAGAGACCCTGAGCACTTTAGATTATGGACATTGGGCAAAGAATATCAAGAATAAGCTAGAGATAAATCATGTGTTTTGTGATGGTTTAAGGTTAATAAAATCTAAGTTTCTAGCAATATGAAATCTGAACTTATGTTGTTTTTTTGTGTTTTCCAGGTTTCCCAAAAAATGTTGAATTCTACATTGATTAAGGATTTATACTCTGAAATTGACCGGCTTAAACAAGGTTCGTAGCTTCCCCCAAGTTTTGGCTTTTTTTGCATTTTAGGCTGAAACTAGGAGCCCTCAAACAAGGTTCTTACCTCAATGCTAGTTGTGACACATTATAGTGAAAAGTGTACATCAAAACTTTTGTTTAGTAAAGAGAACTGATTGCCCAACAAAATTTTAAGTTCATTCTTTTTCGTTAACATTTCGTTTGTGTTTAGCAAAGTAGAACTACGAATATAGACAGAAATAACAAATTTGAATCACCAACTCTTGAAGAAGTTGAAATTCATATCAGTCTTTAAGCAAAGTTAACAATATGTGAATCAGATAGATTTTTTATCTGGTCACATTTTTGCCTCAAAATATTAGTGTCAGCGCACAAAGAAATGTATCTTCATGTTTCATTTAATTCTATCTTATATAAATTTCAATTGAGTTTGAATAACCAAGATCAGGATAATGCTAATTGAACTTTGGGTTTGTAGATGTATTGCTTCACCCAGTAGAAAATTAAGGAGAAGTGAAATGCTTTGCATATATTTATCAACTTCCATGATAATTTTCTTTTAATTTTTATAATTTATTTATTGTCATTGGAATGTCTCTAAACTTTTGATCTTTTAGGTTACTAAAACAATTGGCAACTATAAATTAAATTGTGAAATGAGAATGGAGCTGGTCAAATTTCAAAAACATGGAGCCCAATAAGATAAACAGAGTTTGTATCTGACAGAATTCACGAAACACATTGGTGCATGTGCATATGATTAATTTTCTTATTGTTTTGGTTGTTTGTGAAGATATATTGAGCATATTTGTTTGCGACTGTTGATAGTATATATTCATGATTTCCTCAAAAGATGATTTTCATGGGCTAGATTATCTTATGGTCTGTCAAATCTAGTTTGTTCAGGCTCGACTCGGGTCAAGTTTATTTGTTAAGATATATAGGCTTGACCCGTTTGTGAAAAGAATAGCTAGCGGGTCATTGTCTCTTGAATAGCCTCAGCTGTCTAATAGATTAGTAACCCATCAACCATCTAAAATTTTGTTTCATTAGATGACCAAACTAAAGCTCAACATATTATTATAGTACTGTATCATTCTGTTGGCAAGTTCTTGGAGTAGTTTAGCCATCTATATAATTCAAGGAATACACATGAAGTCCTTTCATATTCTCTCATTTCATAGTCTCTCAGTAACATTACATGATTCTTAGTTTTTTAGTTCTATAGAGTAAACTGTTTGCAGTTACCTGGAAAATATTAACCTTTTTTCCTTTCTTTATGTCTTGTCTTACCATTATTTGGTTAATGAGGGAGAAATAGGAGTCATAATGATCGATGTACTTCCAATCTGATGCAACATAGACTACCCTTTAAGTTGTGCAATTTAGGTCTCAATTATCATTTAGACAATTTATGCTAATGTTTGCTTTAAAGAGATACATGCAACTATTGAAACCATGATTCCACCAAATTAGGGAAAAGAAAAGAGAGTACATATAAGGGGTACTGGAGGTCTACACTTTGTATCCGTGGTTTTGGTCTTGGCCACCTTGACATTTGTGTAATTTTTCATTATGTACTAGAATGCGATATCAAGTATAGGTGGAATGCTTTACCAGTTGAGCATCGAGATGAGATGAAAAAAGGATGTTATTGTGCAGGTATACATTTGTCTCATGTGATCATATATGCACTTGACAGCTGCTTGCCAATTGTTATGTTTGTCTCACTATTTGTCATTCAGGACAGACTTCAAGGGTTGAAGCCTCTTTCCGCCGTGAAAGGTTGTATGTCAATAAATTGAATGTTATATTAGTTCATGTAATCCTTGAGCCTCATGTTTTGCAATTTGGGATGTTCTTTTACGTTTAACATAAACCATTTGTTTTGCAATATGTGGACTTCCTTTATTTCGTTTTCAAACTTATCAAGTAGGAGGATGAACATCTGTTGGAGAACTGAACTTCAAACTTAGGAAGGCTCTAGCTTTATTTTCTACTTTATGCAACATAAAAAGAAGGATCTCATGTTTTAATTTGGGAGTAAGATGGTGTCTGTATAGTCAACCATGAGTGGATTTATTACTATGCTTATTTTTGCAATCAACATTGAGTGGGTTTTGTTATCCAGATTTCGCTAGATATGTAATTAGATATCCCTATGTGGCAAAATTACAAAAATGGATTCACATTTATCCATGTTATATGAGTTTTTATCCATGTTTATCAATGTGCAAATATGGATTCATATTTCTTTAGTTATTCTTTTAATGCTTTTGGCTTCCTGTTGTTATATCAACGAGCAACACTGTTATGCCCCGCTTTCCAGGATACCCCGAGAGGCGAGGGTGAAGAAAGAGTAACAATGAGAGTGAAAATGAGAGTCAAAAAATTTTCCGCAGGCAACTGCACACATGTTGGGGTAGTACCTGCAATGCTCCTACCACTAAACAACAACTCAAGAGACAAAACAAAGTGACTAAGCAGAACAACTCAAATTTATATCCATTAATGTCCAAGTTAAAAGTACAAACTCAAACACAGCTCTCACTAAACCAATGGTACAATCTCTCAAGAATTAACCCCAAACCCACAACTCAAAACCCAAAAATTACTATCACTCTCCAGACTACCCACTACCCAACCCCAAAGGTACCAAGACTACCATGACATCGAAAACCACGGGAGGGAACATGTCACATTGTGACCCAGTAAGAAACCCAACTTGAAAAGAATATTCTTTGGGTTATTGCACCACACTAAAAGAGTAAACATAAATGAGGTAAACATTGGTACAAGGAAGAAGAGGTGCATGTTATACATGATGTTATCACATAAACAATGTTATGAATGATGTTGTAACATAAACAAACAATGTTATGAATGATGTTATAACAAAGTAAACCTTGGTACGAGAAGGAATAAGGGGCATAAGTGTAAATACTACCACAAGGCAAAAGAGGCATTCTCACTAATTCACAAAGTGTTATGGCATACAAGATATAATCGTATATCCACACACAACCACACGCCAATAGCCAACGTGATGCAGATGATGACATGCCACACATGATGCAAACAATGCAAACATGAGTGCAATGCTATGCCTAGGGATCCCATAACCTAAAGATAGCATGACATCAAGAGGTGGCTCCAATTGGGAGCAAGAGGTGGCCCCCGACAAATTCCCCCAACTCCTACCATGGCACTTCGGCCCAATGTAGCACTTTGGGCCATGTAGCCCTCCTTTCCATATTCCACATTATACTTGGGGCATGCTTCTTCTTGTGCATTCCCATTCCCATATAACACATCAAAAGACCATGTCATGCCTCCATGCCTTCCACACCTAACCCATTCAAGATACTACAATTCCCACATCTTACCGTGTGAAACACAATTATAAGAGACATACAACATTTTGGATGTCATGAATGATCTTATAACATACCACATTAAGCCAACATTCAACATTTAAAGGATGTTTTGACTGATGTTATGGCAGATATTATAACATAGAACCTTAAGCCAATCATACACATTTAAAGGATGTTATGAAGGACATTAACGGATGTTATGACATACAACAAAATGGGAAAAGAGACCTATAAAGTCCCTTTATCACAAGTCTTTCTCTCTTTTAATCATTAATTTACAACACCATAAATTAGACCATGGCCGAATTACAACATGGTAACAAGGAGACAATTACTCACACATTGGGATGCACAATGTTCATGAATATGGAAGCATAAGAAAGGACTTCAAAGAGGGCATCCATTTGAATATTACTACAATAACCATTTACATCAAGTGCCACTATTTACAACAAGGTAAAATAGCATGGAAACAACTAAAATGATGACTTTATGGCATGGTATTCACAACATGGCATGAAAAAAGCCTAATCATTAAGAAAGCTAGGAACTTTAACATGTAGAAATGACAAATGACTAACATATTATAGGGAATTGGAATCCTTCATTATTAGCATGCACGTCATCACCAAATTCCCCTCCACAATAAACGCAAAAATATGCTAGACAAATTAGGATCCTACCTCCATCCAAAATCCAAAGGTGGTGAGAGCCTTCCCCTTTGAAAGAACTTCTCCTCCTCTTCTTCTCTTTCTCCTTCTCTTTTCCTTTGATTTTCTTTTCTTTTCCTCTTTTTGTTCTTTCCTTGTGAATTTCGGCCCCCATCAAACGAGCCAAAAGAGGAAAAATGAAAAAAAAATTAAAATAAAAAGGAAAAGTGGAAGAAAGGAGAAGAATGTGGAAGCTTTTGGAAGGGGCTAAAAGTATCTCCTCCCATTATCGCTAAAGGTTCCCCTTATTTACAAGTGATGAGTTTTATTGTATATAGTTTTTTCATCTTTTTCATGCACATTTCACATTGTTTTCTTCACCATTCCTCCCCGTTTTTATTTTCTCTTTTGCTTTTATGGTCCCTCCTATTCTTTGCAGGTTATATGTGTTGATTAGATACCATACGACTAGAATTTAGCGCAAATAAGAGAAAGAAGCGAAGCCAGTGGATCAAAGTGTTCAAGGGATAGAAGTTTGTGAAGAATTGAGACCCATGTGGCCACGTGATTCTGATACAAACGGCCGAGTCAAAGAGCCCCAGAACCCAGTTCCACGCAGTCGTGTCAAGTTTACCCAAACGACTGCGTCGTTGATGAGAAAGATTGAAGACGTGCATTCGACGCGGCCCGCACAATACAAGATGACGCTTTGCATTACTGAAGACTGAACGACTGTTTGACGCAGCCATTTTGAAGCCCACGCGGCCGCCAAAGCCCCATTCAACTTGGCCGCGTCACTAGCGACGCGACCACGTTGCTGAAGCTTCCGTGCCCCAACTTTTCGCAAGGAAATGACGCGACCGCGTCGTTTTCGACGTGGCCGCGTCGAGTGGATTTCTACTGCCAGCTGGATGCGATCTAAGAGCAGTTGGGGGGACTGTTTTGGTCATTTTGGCGGATGTATAAAAGCCCTTCTTCCTCCTTCTGTGAACTCAACTCCACGTATCTGCTGTTTTAGCTACTTTTAGGTTTTTGGAAGGGTTTGTAAGAGATTTTAAATTCTGTTATTCTGCATTCATATTAGGTTTTAATTAGATTCTCTTGTAATAGATTAGTTTTATCTAATAGAGATCTTCCACTTTGCTATTGTTGTTGTGTTTTTCCATCTATTGCTTATTGAATCATCATCAATGGCTTTCATTGCTTACCCAATGCTTGAAATATCTTCTAGCTTAATGGGTAGTGAGTAGTTTTCATCTAGGGCAATGGGTTGAACCCCATTGGATTAAAGCTATGGGTTGGATGACTTGATTAACTTAATTGCTGGGCTAATTGAGATTAGAGATACATTAGGATGATTATTATCGTCGGAGATTCGACCCCCTCCCTTCGGGACGATCGAGTTGGCCACCGACGAGAGTCGGTACCAATCCGGGGATCTGATCCCTACGACGATCCATGCTATCGGTGTGGCTGACGAGAGTCGGGCGCTGATTAGTGCCCTCCTAATGTTGGTCCAATCCCCGAACGCCACTGTGGTCAAGAGGAAGATTAGGGATGTTCGTCGAGCGTAATGCGCCCGACGTACACTGATGCATCGAAGAGATTTGACATCGGTGTAGTTTGGGTAGGCCTATCATTGCATCACGAGAGCGGGGGGTAGGAGATGACGTAAGCAAATACCTTATCATGCACCATGAGAGTGGGGGTAGGGGAATGCCCTTAGGTCACACGACCTCTCCCGAGTCCCGATGAGTCCAACAACCAGTTAATTATTAATCTAACCCTAACCTTAGTCTAATGGTGGGGATCCACCACGGCCTAAAGTCTTTATCTCTTGATTCACTCTCTTTTCTATTTCATCAACCACTCACTGATACGATTGTGTAGCTTTGAAACAAAGAATTATAAATCGATACTCATTGACCGCCTCCTTGTGTTCGACCCGTAGCACACACAACCCGTGCGCTGCGGTAAATTTATATTAGCTTCGCATGAGCAAACAAGCTTTTTGGCACCGTTACCAGGGAGGCGCAATTTGATGTTGGTTTTAGACTTTGTCGAGAGACTATGTCTTAATTTTCTTCATACCTCTCTTTCTGTCGTCGATTCTTGGTGATTTTGACGTTTTTCCTTATGACTTTTTTGCATGTGCAGGAGATCTCAAAGCATTGCGGATTTGCGTCTGCTAAACCCAGAGATTGAAGCCACCGCAAGAAAACTTAACGTCGCCAGGAGAAGGAGACTAGCCCTTGAATCAATGACGGAGATACACAAACCTCGAGAATGGTCCTAAACCACCACCTCTACCCACTACAAGAAGGGCAAATGGTAGAAGCGGATCCCAAATCTGTTACTAGCTGGTCTTAACCGCTACTATTACCGTTTCAAGCGGTTCTGGGAACTGCTACTAATAGGGCCGTGAGTAACATAATTAGTGACGGTTACAACCCGCCACTACCAAACCGCCTGAAACATGTATTGTGGCGGTTTCGAACTACCACAATCTACATTTCTGGCGGATTATTCATTACAAAAAATTAATTTAATACCGTTAGTATTTGATGGTTAAGAACCACCAAAAAGCATATTTATAACGGTTCCAACCCGCCAAAAAGATATCGTTTTGCATCGGTTTCGAACCGTCACAATATATGTTTCGGGCGGTTTTTATTGTGAAAAATTGTTGCATTTATGGCGGTTACTACCCGCTACAAACGAAATTAAAATTTAAAAAAATGAACTATTCAAATGCGATTCTAAACCGTCGATAACGAAAATAATTAACAAAAAAAATAATAATTGGCATAAAAACACAAAACATAACCACATGATAATATTTAATACAAAAAAGTGAGTCAACACAACAAACACCACATGCTAATATTTAATAAGTCTTCAACACAACATACCACATCCACAGCACAACATACACCACGTCCACATGATAATATTTAATAAAAAAGTAAGTCTTCAACATAACATACACCACATCCACATGATAATATTTAATAAAAACGTAAGTCTGATGATATTTAATAAAAACACTAGTCTTTAACAAAAAAGAAACTAAGGCTGGGAAGACGAGAAGAGATTTCGAACTTGAGGGTCTTCTTGTAATTTCTGCTATTGTTCTGGAGTATAGTGATGTGTCACGAAGAAATTCAAGAGAGACCTACACTGATCAAGCTATTGTTGCTGCCTCTTTAACTCCTCTAGCATCACTATATTTGAATCGGGACGTGATGCACCGTCAGAATCGAAAGCAGGAGAAGGGACAAATCTTCTATGTTTACCGAAGATCCGAGATTGAGACCCACTTGAACCAAGACCGAACACCCGACCTGGGTGGTCTTCTCCTAAAACACGAGCCACAACATCATCTCTTCCTTGCCTCTCAACTCCTTCATGTTGTGAGTGTAATCGAATGCTCTCCTATATAATGAAAAAGTGATTAGTTACTGTCATTCTAGTTCCAGACATTTCAGTCTAACAAAAGCAAACATATTCGAATAACTTAAACAATAAAAAGTGAAGTTGATAAAACAAAAAAACTGTGGGTATGAATATTGCCTTCAGCTTTTGTTTTTCTGTTCAGTAACATCCAAGAGGCAACTTAAGAATAATAAATAAAATATTAAACCAAGGTGGACAGCGATTCGAATATTATATAATTAAAGAGCACGAAGGGACACAGTTATTTAAGACAAACAGTAACATAATTATAAAATAGACAAACATACAAAAACATGCATATGACATTGTATGTCATTTACTCTTCCTGCATGAACATATCATTTCTAGTTTTCAAAGAGCGTTTATGAAAACTCTCAATATATACCACTGAGAAGTAATTTTGGACATGAGTACAAAAGGGTCAATTAATTTGGTTAGTAGAAAAGTAAGTTATCCATGCAGGTTATCCATGTTGGATGCATTACATACCGTAAGTAGAAAAGTATTGGAGTCTTCTTTTTGCATGTTCATCTTGCACTAACATTGAAAATAGTTCCTGCAAACTTGAACATGCTAAATATTATGTTTATACAAGCAATACATGTGACTTGGCTATTTCAACATAGGATGGTCATAAACCATACAAACATGAACCTGCTAAATATTACATCACTAGGTAGTGAAAAAAGTGAAAACAAACAACATGAAAAAAACAAACATGACTTGGCTATTTCAACCTACTAAATATTGCATATGCATATGAACACTTGCATATAAATTTGATATATGCAGATCCCACAGTTTTTTATCATTATTTTCGGCTTAAAACTGAAGCACCTACTTAAGAAGATCCCAGGCATTAAGTCTACCTTTAATAGCTAATTAGTTTATGATCTTAACTTTTAAAGAAACTGGGTTATTCCAAATATGAGCATTTCCTCATTCATATTTAAAATTTTCCTGAAATCTTTTATTTAAGAGTCCTTGCTTGAGATGCTAAGAATTAACCATTCAAGTAACTAGTAAGAATCTGAACTAATATGCAAACAGATTGGGAAAAAAGACATTAAGAAGATCCCAGGCATATAAATTTGAACATGCTAAAAACATATGATTTATCAACATATGACTAATAAGAAGATATTACTAATAAGAAGATCCCAGGCATATGACTAATAAGAAGAAATATTGACTAATAAGAAGATATTACTAAGAACCTGCTAAAAACATATGAACCTGCTAAAAAACATTTGACTAATAAGAAGATCCTAGGCATATAAAAAAGACAGATGATTTATCAACATATGATTTATCAACATATGAACCTGCTAAATATTGCATATGATTTATCATCATATGAATCTGCTAAATATTTCAACCTACTAAATAAGAAGATCCCGGGCATATAAAAAAGACAGATGATTTATCAACATATGAACCTGCTAAATATTGCAAATGATTTATCATCATATGAACCTGTTAAATATTTCAACCTGCTACATAAGAAGATCTCAGGCAATAAAAAACAGATGATTTATCAACAGATGATTTATCTACATATCAACCTGCTAAATATTGCATATGATTTATCATCATATGAACCTGCTAAACATTTCAACCTACTAAATAAGAAGATCCCAGGCATATAAAAAGACATATGATTTATCAACATATGATTTATCAACATATCAACCTGCTAAATATTGCATATGATTTATCATCATATGAACCTGCTAAATATTTCAACCTGTTAAAAACATTTGATTTATCAACATGCATATACTTGCACTTACTCATGGTATAATATGAGCAGAATTTCTGGGTATATCTTCCTCTTGCTTTTCTTGCTTTTCTGTTTTTTGTGTATGATGAATATTTCTCTAAAATTAACTATGGTAATCACTTCTTGGTCATTAAACGTTTGTTCTTGTGGCAGAAAATTTGATATGAAGTACAGCCTTGATAGCTCAGATAAATTACTTCTTACTGAATTCCTTTAATTGCATCAAGCAGTCTTCTAGTGTCGTATTTGAAGGTGGCCCTACCTTAAATGAGCATTATTTTGTTGGAGGGGCAAAAAATGAAACAATAAAATATACAGATATTTTTCAGCATACTACTAACAAAAGAAAATCTGACGGCCCAAACTTCACTTGATTTTCTTCTGCATGAAGGAGAAGAAATGCAGCATCCAACCTTTGGATGATAGTAGACAATTTAGCTAATGCATAGGAAATCTTAACAATTCCCAGATGACAAAGGAATGCTGAAGTACATGGAGATTCCTATCCAAAGCTTTACTTGTTATATCCTGAAAGTGTCTACTAAGTACTTATGACACCTTGGTTATACATATTAATTTGTTGGCAGTTAACTGGGTAGTGAATCTATTTAGACTTGTATTATGTTTGTGCGGTGTGGAACTCCATGAAATTTCTGGCTGAAAGTCTCCTCAGAGTGTAGTTATTTTAGGCAAGGGAGAATATAACCTGAGATGATATGTAAAGGAATATTCTTACCCTGAATGACAAACAACATGAATGCATATATCTAAAAATCAGATATACTCTTACCATGACGAAAAACATGAGCTGAATTTCTGGGAAACCTTTATTACCCTTCCTCATAACACCATAGTCACAAGATTAGCTGAACTAATATGCAAACAGATGAAAAAAAGACATTAAGCATATAATCATTTTTGAATTATATACAGATCAGCCACCTGTAGGTAGAACTCACTTCAGTTCCAACAAAAATCCCAGGCATATGAAAAAATGTGACTATGGTGTTGCGAGGAACTCACTTCATATAAATGTGACTCTGTGACTATGGTGTTATGAGTACCAAAAATCCCAGGCATGATTACATTTTTGAATTATCCCAAGCATGTAAAAAATAACCCCTGTAGGTAGAACTCACTTTAGTTCCAACAAAATCATAACAAGGGCATTTTGGCAGTGGAAGGAAACCCATGTAGCTATGAGGAAGAAAATGAGGGAAGTAAAAAAGAGATAAAGGAGAGGTGTTATACTTGCAGGTTTACATTTCAACATGTGGTTCAAACTTTTCAACAACACTTGTACTTGCAGGTTTACATTTATTCAGCCAATTCTCCTGTCAATTCTCCTGAAATCTAAAAACAAATCATAGAGCAGGATGCCCTGGGAATATCATGGGCAAATGCTTCTCCTTACAACAACTTACATGTGAATGAGAATGTTGTTGTAAACCCATGACAGCTCCTTAGTTCCTTAATTCAAGATTCTAGCCACCAGGACACACAGAAGAATCTCTGAGATGTAACCTACATGTGCACATGCTTAAAAATGAATAAACAAATGCCATATGCAGTGCACAACTTGGAGAATCATATGCAGTGCACAGCTGGTGTGCGTTCATACTCCTGAAAGGTTGAATCACGATCATCATCATCATCCTAGCCATCTTCCTCTGTCCATCTTGGTGGTGTTAGGGTTTCGTGATCATCTTTTCTCATCATCTCTCATTGCCCTAATTCCGTAAGTATTTCTCAAGGCATATGATTTTTTGGTGAGTGTTTCTTATTTCAATTAACTTGTTATTTAAGTTTATCTCTTGGTTTGTGAGAGGTACGTGATCCCGGTTTGTGGGAGTCACGAGTTAATCACGGTATTGATTTATCTTGTAGAATTTTCTACAAGAAGTTTTTAGTGAAAGCTTGAGTTAGTGGATTCTAACACAAGTAGCCGGAAGGGATCCGGGTGTCTAGGACGTAGGATCACTGGGAACAAGTCGGGGAGACTTGGGTGGATCCGAACCCATTATATCTCTTGTTTGCGTTGTGTTATTCTTGTTGTTCTTATTTATTCCGTATAGTTGTTTGTGATTGCAAAATAATTTGGAATTATACTCTTGATTATTTTAAAGTACTATTCACCCCCCTCTAGTACTTGTGCTGTAGCTTCCAGGGTATTTCAAAGCCGACTTCGTGGAGTACTGATGTAAGAAGCCAACATCATGGATGTCGTTCTTGTAGAGTTGTCGCCGTCTGAAGGAGCAAACCTTATGGAGGTCGTCGCTGCTGGTGAGAGGGAGCCAACCTCGTGGAGGTCGTCCCTACTGGTGAGAGGGAGCCGACCTCGTTGAGGTTGTCCCAATAGGATGCCTAGCGACCTGAGTCGGGGAGAACAGATTGCTTGGTAGTGTCGCGCTAGCACCTTGGTCGTTCTGACCTCCCCTAGTTGCTCTCTTGCGGTCATTGGGAACATCTGTAGCTTTCGAAATCGGATGTGGTGGGCCCTAGTCATATGGTCTGGCTGGGCCCTAGCCAAAGCATCACAAACAGTAATCTAAAACGAGTTACGAGATGTTTTGAATACCTTCTATTACGAAATCTGTATAGATATTTTAAGGTTTTAGGGTGGCAAGCATCTGTTTTTTCTAAAGTTTTTTCTACCATGTGTTGAGAGATCTGTCAATATATACCTATGTAATATGTAATCTCTGACCTAATACAGTGAAAATTATCTGTTTCTGGATATGAAACTTGCTCCGACCCATGTAAATAAAATATATATGTTTGTCGTTGGGGTGGTTCTCTTCTTTTTATTTTTTTTCTTGGTTTCATTTTCCATTGTGCTATATACTTTCATATAATTACAACTCAATTATTATTATGCGCTAAACTCTTATCATATAATTACAACTCAATTATTAATATGAAAATTTCACTCTTATTAATGCCCTTATATCTAAAGTAATGGGGGAAAAAGGAAAAAAAAGAAAATACGTTACAATTACGCTTTAATCCTTTTCCATGGACTACTTGCACCAAAGTGTTATGAGCTTATTGGCTACAGAACCAGTAGCCCTGTATTTATAGAATAAGTTTACATAGTGGGTGGATACCCAATACACTAATGGCACCATGCGGGCCTACAAAAGCCCACTCATAACACTTCCCTTTATCCATCCATTGTTTTAAGATTGGTATATGAACACTTCGGGGTTCATAGGGCTTATCTGACCATGTGGATATGGATGCTTCTGGATCCTAAGTTAAAGAGTCTTGCCTCGTTAAAACCTTTGGCTATGGAAAACCCAGTGGGAAAAACCAATAGCTAAGAGAAAAGAGTGGAAGTCTCATTGACTTCCCCTGATCGATGGATATCATCAGGGGTGGATACTTTTGGATCCAGAGTTGATGTGGTTGCCTCGTTAAAACCTTTGGCTATGGAAAACCCAATGGGAAAAACCAATAGCTAGGGAAAAAGAGTACAACACAACATTAACTCCCCTTGTTGCATACAAGCTTCAGGCTTGTATATCTTTCAACTGTCTCATGCCAATCCCTATTACAAGTTTTCTAAAGGTACATCGAGGTAATGCTTTAGTAAATAGATCTGTCAGGTTGTTGCAAGACTGGATCTGCTGGATGTCGATCTGTTTGTCTTCTTGTTGTTCATGCGTCAAGAAGAGCTTGGGGGAAATGAGCTTCGTCCTGTCACTTTTGATGTATCCACCTCGTAGTTGAGCTATACAGGCTGCATTGTCTTCGTACATGGTGGTTGGTTCAAGATCTCACGTCTTCAGGCCGGTTGTCACTAGGATGTGGTGAATGACAGAACGAAGCCAGAAGCATTCTCTGCTAGCTTTATGGATCGCAATGAGTTCGGAGTGATTGGATGAGGTTGCTGCTGAGGTCTGGTTCACTGATCTCCATAAGATGGCTGTTCCACCGTAGTTGAATACGAAGTCGGTCTGGGACTTTTCGGTGTGAGGGTCAGACCTTATCCAACATCTGCAAAGCCAACAAAGTTAGAGGATACGCCTTTCTTGTAGTATAGTCCACAGGTCAACTTGGAAGTAGCGCAGAAGGTGCTTTACTCCGTTCTAGTGGTGCTTTGTAGGCGCTGAACTGTATCTGGCTAGTAGGTTAACTGCGAACGCTATATCGGGACGCGTGCAGTTTGCCAGATAAAGGAGAACTCCAATTGCACTTAGGTAGGGTACTTAGGGACCCAGTACTTCTTCCTCCTCTTTCAACGGCCGGAAGGGGTTCTTATCCACATCCAATGATTTGACGACCATTAGTGTACTAAGCGGGTGGCATTTGTCCATAAGAAAGTTTTTCAGCACTTTCCTTGTATAGGTGGATTGATGTAACAGGATTCCTCCGCTGAGGTGTTCGATTTGTAAGGCAAGGCGGAATTTGGTTTTGCCAAGGTCTTTCATCTCAAAAGTCTGTGTAAGTCTCTTAGATATCTCGGTTATCTCTTCAGGTGATCCGATGAGGACGGCAATTATTACGAATCCTGTTCCTTTTGCTTTTATAAAGATGCAAGGTTAGACGTCAATGGTTGTGATTCCTTGTTGCACGAGGAATTCACTGAGTCTGTTATACCATATTCTTTCCGATTGTTTCAGACCGTACAGTGATCTTTGGAGTTTGACAGAATAAACGTCCAGAGATCTTTCTGACATTTTTGTTAGATGTTTATATCCATCCGAAAGTCTCATATAGATGTCCTTATCTATATTGCCATATAGGTATGCAGTCACAACATCCATGAGCTGCTTATCCATGCCTTCCGTAGCTGTTAGGATAATTATGAACCAGAAAGTGATCGCATCCATGACAGAAGAATATGTATCATCATAGTCTATTCCGGGTCGTTGGAAAAAGCCTTGTGCAACAAGGCGCGCTTTGTAACGTACGATCTTATTATTTTCGTTTCCCTTTCTTACGAATACCCATTTATATCCCACAGGTTTAACACCCTTTTGGTGTTAGGACTACAAGTCCAAAAACTTTATGTTTCGAGAATGAGTCCAGCTCTACTCCTATTGCCTCGTTCCACTTTGGCCAATCCTATATGCGTTTTCATTCTGCTAGAGAGTGGATCGATATCATCTCATATTCAGTGACGTGATTAGCAGTAACGAACACGAAGTTATCATCGATGATTTTGCTTTTTCTGTCCAATACCTCCGCAATGCGTACATAGTTTAATGATATTTCTCCTATATTTTCCTCTTCAGGGGTTTTAGGAGGGGAGAGGTATCTGGGCTGAGCTCAGCATCCTGTGGTGGCATCGTTATAGTTTCTCCAGGAGTTCACCTCTTTCGAGGGAATTTATCCGTGGCGCCTGGGGGTCGTCCTCTCTTTTGTTGAGGTACGACTGCTTCTGCTGCAGGTGGATTGCATCCATTTTTGGGTATGTCAATCCTAGCTGGCGTGTTTGCTGCAGGGACGTGTGATCTGACAATCTTCTGGTTGTCAGTGAATTTGTCCGGTAAAATGTGAACTGTATTCTGTATTTGGAGAATCATCAGGATCTCCTCTTCACATTAGTTTGTACGCGGATCAAAGTGGGCTAAAGTTTTGGTATCCCATGAAATGGTCTTTGAAGCTTCTGGCTTCTCTGTGTTTATGCCTAGTTTAGGAAAAGTATTTTCATCAAACTCACAGTCTTCTAGACGTGCCTTAAAGGCGTCCCCCGTTAGGGGTTCCAGGTATCTAATGATCGATGGTGAGTCAAATCCTATGTAGATACTTAGACGACGTTGAGGACCCATCTTGGTCCTCTGCGGTGGTGTGATGGGGACATAAACTGCGCATCCAAATATCCTCTAGTGAGAGGTATTCGGTGGAGTTCCATATGCGAGTTGCATCAGAGAATAAGATTGACTACCAGACGGTCGTAATCTTATTATCGATGCAGCAAGCAAGATTGCATGTCCCCATGCAGTCACAGGCAACTGGGATTGCATTAACAATGGATGAGCAATCCATTGTAGTCTCTTTATAAGAGATTCAGCTAACCCGTTCTGGGTATGAACATGTGCTACATGATGTTCAACTTCAATTCCAGTTGCTTGGCAGTAGTTTAGAAGGACTTGTGATGTGAATTATCCAGCATTGTCTAGACGTAATTTCTTAATCTGGTTGTCTGGGAAATGTGTCTGTAACTTAATGATTTGTGCCAGTAGCTTTGCAAATGCTACGTTGTGGGTGGATAGGAGGCACACATATGACCATTTGGAAGATGTGTCTATCAGTACCATGTAGTACCGAAATGGACCACTTGAGGGGTGAATAGGCCCGCAAATGTCTCCAAGTATTCTCTATAGGAAGGTTGGAGACTCTAAGTCCAATTTAAGTGGAGATGTTCTCGTACTCAATTTCTCTTTGTAACAAGGGGGATAGGGAAACTCACCCTTTCGAAGTAGCTTCAGGCTCTTCGAGTTAATATCACGGGATTGGGATGTGATGCGGTGCATCTTTGCCGATCCGGGGTGTCCGAGTCTATTATGCCAGAGTTGGAATTCTGGTTGATTCTTGCACTTCTGGTGCTCAATTGTATTAGCTTTCATTGCTCGAATCTTTGTATTGTAGAGACCCGACGGAAGTCCCTCGAAACGCTCAACGATGGTTTTAGCACCGTTTTAAGAGTCGTTACATACAAGTATTCTTTGTCTTGTTTGTTCACCGTTTTTAGGTGGTATCCGTTTAAACGGATGTCTTTGAAACTTAGGAAGTTTCTGTTCGAGCTTGGAGAGAAAAGAGCATCTTTTATTAATAATTATATTTTATTGGGGAGCAGAAAGTGTGCTTCTCCCGATCCTTCTTTTATTCCTGATGGACCGTAAATAGTATTCACTGGTCCATCGTATTTGTGTATGCTTTGAAAAAAGCAAATATCTTGAAGGATCGTGTGCATAGAAGCACTATCCACTATGCATTTATTATCCATCTATAGCAAGAGAGAGAAAGCATAGCAGTATAAGGCACAAACATAACTAAATTTCATTCAACGTCTGAAAATTAACTAACATGCTGAAAAACAAACAACTAGAAAGTAAATTGTTTCAACTACAATAGATTGCAGAAATAAAATAGATAAGGCATCAGTCGAGCAAGTCATCATTCGAGAAGTCCTCTGCGATGAACCTGATTGGTGCCAGGCCTTCATATTCCACCATGTTTGTTTCGACTGGCTTCTGACTAGCTTTATACAAGTCCTGGAGGTGGCGTGAAGTGCGACAGTTTCTGGACCAGTGTCCAGTCATACCACATCTGTAGCATTTGTCTTCCCAGTCTTTCCTGGGGGCAGATGTTTGGCCGTTGTCTTTCTTCTTCCACACATTTTTCCTCTTCCCCTCATTGTAGGTCTTTAGAGAGGGTCCTCTAGCATGCTTCTTCATTGCTTTTCCCTTCTGGGGTTTGCCTCTGAAGTTGATCTTCTTCTTCTGGGAGGAGATGTTATGCGCTTCAGGCGCAGGTGCAGTGCCGGTATGACGCAAGTTATGGGTGGCCAGTAAGAGGTCTCTATTCTGTTCTGCCATCAGAAGGCATGAGAGAAGCTCTTAGTATTTCGTGAACTTTCGTTCGCGGTACTATTGCATTAGAATGACATCCTTCTCGTGGAAGGATGTATAAGTTTTCTCCAACATGCGTTCCTCCGTCACTTTTCATCACATAACTTCAGGCGTGATGTGATACTGAAAAGTTCCGAGTTGTACTCGGCAATGGACTTAAAGTCCTGTAGACGGATGTTCTCCCATTCATATCGCGCTCGAGGAAGGATAACATCTTTTTGATGTTTGTATCGATCCTCAAGAGCGGTCCATAACTCGTAAGAGTCTTCCACATTGAGGTACTCGGCCTTCAGGGTCCGATGGCATCTGATATAGATAATTGCTTTCGCTTTATCTATGTCAGAAAATGTATCGCCTACAGCAATGTCATGACTCAATCCCTGTGAGCACAGGTGGAATTTGATATCCAACTGCCAGCTCAGATAGTTTTTGCTTGTAGCATCCAATACATCGAAGTCGACGCTCGCTATTTTTGCCATTTATCTAAGCATGTTAAAATGAGCAATAATTAAATATTAAAAAACAAGTAATTATGCATTTCAAACACAGATATTTGTTTTGTGGATCGGCTAGTCACCATTTTAAAAGAAATAAAGTCCATATACAGTCCCATAAAATAGAAAATACAACTCGGGAACCCTCATGGGGCCCCTATTCTTCTGGAAATATATCTTCATCTTCATGGGGGACGTGCGCCAGTTTTGGAATTTATACAATTAAATTCTCACTACAATTTCTTTCAAAATGAAAAAAAATGCGAGAAAATTAAATAGTGACAGATAGCCGATCCAAAACCACAACAGAATATCAACATACGTTGCATAAAATGCAGCATGCATTTATTCATCACATGCATTTATTCATCGCAGACATTTAATCATCACAGGCATGTAATATTTTTAAATGCTAATTCATGCTACAGGCAATAAAATATGCAACATCACACACATTTATAATGGAATGAAATATTTTTGTTTAATAATTATTGGATCACTGGACAACGTCATACACCGTTAGGTTAGCTGACTAACAACAGAGCGGTCGCATGATCTTCCTAATTATTAAACGTAGAAAATAATCGAATAATCCAAGAAAAGATGCGATGATAATTTGTGCATATAATTAATCAGGTTTAAAGAAGAGGAAATCTTAATTAATATTTGAAAAATAAAATTTGTTAAAAAAAGATTTTTGGGGAAAACCCCTAGGCAGGGTTTTTGGAGGCGATCTGCAGTGCGATCCCGTGCAAACGGTTAGGGTTTGCGTCGCATGGGCCGCCGCTTCAGGCGGTTAGGCGGCAGCTGCTCCTGCGGCCGGGGCGGCAGCTGCACGCCGCCGCTTCTGGCGGCGGGTAGATCGGGGGGGGGGGGGGGGGGGGGGGGGGAGATTTCGCACGCGCGTGGCTGTCGGCCGCGTGGCGACGAAGAAACCCCTTTAGGGTTTGAAAAATTGGATAAGAAAATCATTAAAACAGGATTTTTATAAAAAAACTATTTTTAGTCTTCAAATCAGCATTTTTGATCGTAAAAATTTGAGTTTTATTGGTAAAAACGTCAAGTTATAATTCAAAAGTAGATTTAGCAAATAGATCTGAGATAAAAAGTCGATCTAATCTAAGCAAACATTGATCGAATCATATAGATCTAAGATAAAAATCTAGATCTAATTAAACAGATATAGATCTAATCATATGCGCATAAAATTTTAGATCTAGGGGGTTTAGATGATTACATCTAGATCCTACCCTCCGAATTTAGCGAAGTTTGATGAAGCAAGCCCGTTCGCGTAGCGATCCGTCGGTCTGCAGGGGTTCGGCTCAGCTGACGAGCGTGCTGATAACGTGTTATGAGCTTATTGGCTACGGAACCCGTATCCCTGTATTTATAAAATAAGGTTACATAATGAGTGGATAAACAATACACTAATAGCTACCATGCGGGCCTACAAAAACGCGCTCATAATACAAAGAAAATTTTTGAGCAATTTTTAATTGAAAAATCAACTCCCAATAATATTTATCAAAACCACTCCATATAGTTCTTTAACTCACTTCATGACCAGTTGACCACATAATAATTTCAATCCATAACACGTACCTAGTACACCCCCGGACACATAACAATCACCTTCAGATCACAGTCGTACAATAAGCATTGAACGCAAACAAATCAAAAGTAGACGCATCAATCAACCAGGCTGGGCCTCTTTTCAGTGCTTAACTCCTCCCTCATTGGCGTTCTTGAAGATCTCAGCCTGGGCCGACGCGGCCTTGTCCGAGACAATCGCAGCAGCAAACGCGTCCTTCACCTGCTGAGTCGTGAACGAGTACTTCTTGCAGGCCATGGAGTTGAGGAGAGCGGCCGTCCCCTCGCGGTACAGAGCCCCGACCCCATCGCTACGGGTGTTCTTCAATGCATCCTCCAGGCTCATGCTCTTGCCGAAGGCCGAGCTGCACGCCTCTCCGAACGATTGCCCTATCGTGCCCCAGTAGCCAAGGATGGCCCAGATAGCCCCCGGGTTTGAGATCCAGTAGCTACAAAGGCAACGCACGCAACACGTACGCATGTTACATTGCAATTTGCATGTCATTTGCACTAATCTTAATGCCAATCAAAAGGTCAAAAAATGATGTACCTGCATGATCCGGGGGAATACGGTGGGCCCGTGGGCTCGGGGGTCGAGGGGGTGGGGGTCACGGGGATGGTGGGGGTTGGTGTCACCGGCGTGGATGGAGGGTCGACGATGACCGGCGGGGGATGGCTGGAAGGCGAGGGGTAGTATCCTCCTCCGTGCGGTGGGGTGCTTGGCGTCGACGGCGTCGGCGTGACATGGCCTCCGTGGTGGTGCGACGGAGTCGGGCAGTCACAGTCCGGCTTAAGAGTAGTCTCTGCAAGCATATGGAAATTACGGCATATATTGTTAAAACTTATACTACACGTACGAAATAAAAGCAAAGCGAATTGTTTGCACTATTAATTAAATACAGTAATTTTATAAGAATTAGTGTTGGGTCATTTTCAATTCGATTAATAAAACACAAATTTGTTTGAGCTTAGAGTAGTGCAGTTCTGTTTCCAGCTATCACTCAAATCTGACTCAAAAGTTAAAGAAATACAACAAAACTGAGAGAGAGAGAGAGAGAGAGAGAGAGAGAGGGTACCCCCAAGACTCCGACAAAAGGCAGGAGTCACGATGCCATGAGAAACGAATCCTAAAAGCAGAAAGCACACAAGCAAACTCCCCATATCTTACTGGCTTAAAATCACACAACAAACCGAGCAACAATTAGCAAGAATGCAAATAGTAGAGAAGAATGCAAGAAATAGATGAACTCCATGGGGGAGTGTCACTGTATAAATACACTCAGCAGAGCTAGCTGCTAACGTGATCCGTCATCATGCAATATCTTATCGGTCTCGTGACAGGTTCCAGCTCAGATTTCCCATTGTACTGAACCTAAATGCATTCTGTATTCAAGAACATAAACATTGATAGTGGATGGGCGAGTGCGAGTTGGTTGAAGCGCTGCAGGGTGCATTTATGCGAATTAAATACATCTAAATGCAAAGTGATAAGATCCCCGGCCCATACTTAAGGTCTAGTTAAATAATAGCACCTAGTAATTCTAGGAATGATGTTTATATGCATGTTATTTTGAAGGTGCTCTTAATTTTTAACTTGTAAGTGGATGATCCGAAATTCATTGAAACGGCATAATTGACAATAATTAAAGACACATATACTAAACATGTGTTCAGCTACCATTCCAATGTCAATTGAATGGCTTTCCGATATTAGCAATCAGAATCGACAATTCAAACATTACAGGCGAGACAAGAAATTAATTTCTGTTCTTTTTCTTCTCTTTTTCGCCAGTCGTGTGCTCACTGGCAGAGGACTTAATTAGTGAGTGTTGCTGCTTACAAGTAGAGACCCTCTTGTGGAATGATTGCCTTCAAGGAGAACTGAGAAGCCGATGATCTTGCAGCCACCTGTCCTCGGGTGCAGTTTGATGAGGTAACCCCGCTGTGGTCAGGCTGGTTGTATGTATGTATGTGTGTCTGTATATGCAAAAAATATTTATGGTTTGTCAGCATGGGAAAATTTCTCGTGCTAACAACTATATAATTTTAATATTTTTTAAATTGTTTTGATTTTTATACATATCAACGATCACCATACCAAAAAATGAAGTGCTAACGCTAATTGACCATTGATCTATCCGTTGCAAATTCAACAGTTTCGAAACAACAGAACTTTTTACATGGATCGATGATCAAATACCTTAGGTTTCACCCATATGTAGAGTTTTGATATTTTAGAATGTGTACACTAGCCTTAAAAAGTTTCAAAATGTTTTTTATTTTCCCGAGCCGAGAGCTTATGAAATTTCATGTGATGTCAGCTCATATCCATAAACATGTGTGGTGGGGGAAGAGCGGGGTGGTGGGCGCGCAAATTTTCATTTGAGAAATGTAATCGGTGCAAAAAAAAATTTAGAAAAAAGTTGTGAGATTTTTTCAACGATCCAAATCGTTTTATATATTCAACACATGTTAGTACACTTACATAACAAAAATAAAAAAAATCTCTTCTATTTCGCTCTTGATCAGATCGGTACAAAATATTATATTGTTTTAAAACATTAAATTTGTAATTGCTTAATTGATGGTCAAATATCTAATAATACAAAGTTCCACCATTTTTTCTATAGGATATACTTATATTGGAAAAACATTCTGATGTTGGAAATAGATATAAGATTGTATCTTATCTAGATAAATAAGATTGTATCTATTGTATCTCATCCATGTATGACTCTCCCATCCACTATAAATAAAGGGAATGTGGTATTCCTCCTGACTACGCATTCATAACACGTTATCAGCACGATTCTCTAAATTTTTCAAAGATCCGTTCGTTGCGAAAGCAATGTGCAGGCGTTAGTTCCATCACGCACGGGCTTCATCTTCCACGCGTAAGCTTCGTCAACCGTCGCAAGATATGGAGGACAGATCTAGAGGTATTATTTCAAATCTTATTTTAAATCATGATCATGATACATACAACGTCGATCTCTCAAGTTTGGACTTCAAAAATCAATTTTTATTCTTCTTAGATCTAATACGACGGATTTTTTTACTGTCGATCCTAGGAAAAACATCACAAACCCCTATTTTTAGGGTTCCTTCATACAGTGAAAAAAAGAAGAGGAGGTTGTAAACGGATAATATGGGATTTGTATTGGGGATTATATCTTATCTATAGGAAACGATCATATCATTGTTTCTCATCCATGTACGGCTCATCCCTCTACATAAACAAAGGACTGGGGTCTTCCTCCAGAGCTGATGCTGCATAACACGTTATCAGCACGTACAAGCCTCTAAAAAATTCCATAAACCTGTTTGTTGCAAAAGCGAGGAGAAACCGGTAGATCCATAATGCGCGGCTTTGTCTTGCACGCGCAGGCTTCGTCTTCCACACACGTATTTTGTTTTCCACATGCGGGCTTTGTTTTCCACGTGTATGCTTCGTCAACCTTCGCAAGATCTGGAGGACGGATCTAGAGGTATTATTTTTAAAAATTCTATTTTTATCATGATCATGATACCATCATTTATCGATCTCGCAAGATCGGATCAGAAATCATTTCAATAGAATAAATACGACGATTTTTAATCGTCGATAATTGATTTCACATTATAAACCCCCTATTTTCGGGTTCGTCTATTTATTTGCAATAAGAAAATGAATTGAATTTTTCGAAAAAAATACATACAAAGACCACCCCACGGCACCACCGGCGGCTTCGCCGCAGGCCGACGTGGGCCACCCACTCGGCCCGAGTGCCCGCCCCGAAGGCGGCACTGAGCACCCACGCATGCCCCGAAGATGGTGCCAGTCCCCCACGACCGCCCCAAAGGCGGTGCAGGTACCCCACACCCGAAGGCGGTGCCGTCCCCTTCACCTGCCCCGTCGGCGGTGCCTAGCCCCTTACACTCGCCTCGAATGCGGTTTCGTACCCCCCATGACCGCTGTGGGCAGATCCGCCCCCCATGTATCTTCCCTTCCATCGCCCCATAGGCGATGACGAAGGGGGTGGCAGTGGCAAACCGTAGCCGTCGCCCCCTCCCTCTCATATCTCTTGGGCCGAAGGCCCAAACCCAATAACTACATAAAAAATCTTTTTTGCTGTGGGGAAGCCCACAGCGACTTATGGGCTTTGGCCCACAAGGGACAAAAAGAAAAATCAAAGAAAAGAAACGGAGCTGCGGGCCTGAAGCCCCAGCCCACACTGCAGGCTTCAGGACTCCAGGCTTTGTCTTTAAAATAAGAGGGAGGACAAGGGGAAATGTGAAGTAAATATTAGTAAATAAAAGGGTTTTGGGGCCCTAAAAATTGAAGAAAAATTTCAAAAATAGGGGATAAAATGGGGACCTTAATGTGTAAATTTGGGGATTTTTGGGGATCATTTGTTGTTTAAAAAGGAAAACTATTTCCTTTTACAATGAATAAATAAATTGGGCATCATTCAAATTTATTTTAATTAGCCTGCACAACGAATTGCATATTTTCAATATATGATACCTGACGTGCGTTTATATTTTATATATTCATGCACGTCTTCTCCGTGATTTCCCGTTGTTTTTGGTTATTTTGAGCCCGTCTTTTTGTGATTTTTAGTTTCTTTTCACTTTCTTTGTGTTTGTGTGTACTTGCAGGAGATTGCCAGCATAAGGGACATATAAAGCAAATATCGTGAGTCCCCAGAGCAACGGGAGATGCCACACGAGATCCTGAGGGCCAAACGTCAACTCATATCATGAATCAGCCCTCAACCGATCGGGTGGACAGACCCACCCGATCGGTTCATGCACACATATCTGACTCGAGGAGAAGCAGCAATGAAGCAGACCCCCCAATCGGTTCAGTGATCGGGTGGTCGCAACAGTCTTCTCTATTTTTTGAAGCTGAATTCCAACCGATCCGTTGACTTGTCAACCGATCGGTTCACCTGTAGCTGATCTTTCCAAGCTCAAGAGCCGAACGACTTCACCCGATCGGTTCAGTAATCGGGTGAAGTATTTCAGAAGCTGAAGACCCGGTTCGCGATCGTCTCGACTGATGGATCCTGTCAAAACAAGGACGTTAGGATCGAATAATAAAGTAAAGACTTACGCTTGCGTACGCGGCACCGTAATCTCTGAACTTTGCCCTCGGATTCGTCACAATGGTCGGTACTTCGTCACGGAGGATCGAAGCAGCGTTTCACCGCCTAAATCTCTATTTAGAAGAGGATTTTAATGGAAGGGAGAAGAAGAACACAAGTTGCCTTATGCAAACTTATGGCATGGTTAGATTAGTGTAAATGCCTTACCCTTGGGTCCTATTTATAGGCTTTAGGGGTAGTTATTGTAGGAAATAACTAAATATAAGCTTATTAGCCTATATTAGCACATTTACTTATACTCTTCTTCATTCACTTATCAAGTGCCTTTATGCACTTATAAAGTGGCTTTTTTCACTTATCGAGTGGTCCTTTTCACACGAGAAAAGGTTCCCTTCGTGCACGCTTTCGTGCACGCGACATCTGAGGTCCATATACCCTCATACATCCCCTCATGTGTGTATTCATGTCGTCCATATCCAACATCTCCCACTCACACTTGAGGGGATTGTAAGAAAACATCTTTTTCTTTAACTCTTCTGTTTATCATACCGAGAAATAGGCCGTGTGACCGTCATGCGCATAGAGTCCGCTGTTTGTGCACTTGTTAGAGATACACAACACTCCTCGAGGTGCAAAGTTGAGTAGATCAACGCATGCTTTACCCTAGATTATTTCTTCACATTTCTTATACTTTATATTCAACAATTGAATCCCATCTGGATTACAATTGACTGGCCAGCTTTGAATCTCTAAAGTCCAAATGTGAATATGAAATTAATCTTCATCTTCTTGCGATCCTTTCGATCTTGACTTGACTTGCTTTTCTAACATGCCCCGCCGGACCGAATTGACCATAGTCCATACGCAACATGCTAAGATAGCAATCACCCAGTCAAATCTAAAGGAACCAATTAGAGTCAATAAGGGTAATGAGTTAAGACCCATGTGGTCTTTGGGTCTCACATAATATTAAACACAATTACTATTCTAACCCAATGGTCAAATGCATACGTAGTATGAATACGTATTACAACATCACTCCTTTCCCAGGGAGCGTATGTCTTAATGATGTTGTAAGGATGATGATCAGACACCACAATGTCTGATTTTGAGTCCCTTTTACTACTCAAATAATCTTCTGGACCCACATCCCGCATAAGATAGATAGGATTTAAGAATCCTCTTAGATCTTTCGTAAGCATCCATATGATGCAGATCTTTCATACGACCATTTTATTTAAATCATGACTCTAAATCATCCGTCTGACGATTTTGACTTTAAACAGGTCTCATCTTTAGTTTATCCGTCTGATATAATAAAGGCAGTTGCTCATGTGAGAGAGCCAACCTTAATCTGTCCGACATACTAGAGAATATAGCTGAGATTTTAAAATGTACACAAACATTTTCTAGAAACTCATATGCAAATGTTGAAAAAGAACTTATTCTTTTATTAAATTTGATCTTTAACAGACATGGGAATTTACATTTGTACAACTTAGCTCTTACGCAATCCTTGAGATGATAAGTGTTTGTAAAACACATCTCTGGGGATAGCCTTCGTAAGCGGATCCGCTATCATCTCATGCGTAGATATGTACCTTATGTCTACCTTCTTGGTCTTATCATAATCTTTTGCAAATTTGTAGCGGATATCTATGTGTTTGGTTTTACAATGGAATTTTGGATCTTTTACATAGGCTATAGATGCTTGACTGTCACTGTGTATTGGTACAGCACCTGAGTCACTTGCATCAATTAGCCTGTCTAAGAACTTCCTAAGCCAAACAGCCTCTTGGACTGCCATGCTAAATGCTACAAACTCGGCTTCCATAGTTGAAAGTGCGATGCAGGATTGTTTCTTTCTACTCCAGGATATTGCACTAGATCCGAGTAGAAAAACGTATCCTGAGGTCGATCGTCGCTCATCGAGATCACCCGCCCAATCAGCATCAGTGTAGCCTTCGAGCCTCAAGGCATCTCCTTGATAGCATAAAGCATAGTCTGCAGTTCCTTTAAGATACCGCATTATCCTCTTAACCGCTTTCCAGTGTACTTGCCCTGGATTGGATTGGTAACGACTTACCATTCCAACGGTAAAACAGATGTCCGGTCTCGTACACATCATACCGTACATAAGACTACCAACTGCAATGGAATATGGAACTTTTTCCATAATTTCCTTTTCCTTTTGGTTCTTTGGACACGATTTCAGACATAAATTATCGCATTTGCTTATAGGAGTATCAATTGACTTGCAGTCCTGCATATTAAAATGTTCTAGAACCTTCTTTATATAAGTCTCTTGTGAAAGAGAAAGAAGTTTCTTCGAACGATTCCTTGAAATTTTAACTCCAAGGATATATGCGGCTTCTCCCAAGTCTTTCATCTCAAAAACTGATGAAAGCCAAGCCTTGATATCCATCACAAAGCCCTTGTCATTTCCGGCTATTAAAATGTCATCTACATATAGAGACATAATAATGTACTTGCTCTTAATCCTCTTGATATATACACAGTTATCTTCATCAAGCATGGAAAAACCATTTGATAAGACAACTTCTTGAAATCGTTTATACCATTGCCTCGAGGATTGTTTAAGACCATATATGGACTTACAAAGTTTACAAACCTTATGTTCGTTTCCTTCTTTTACGAACCCTGTTGGTTGTTCCATATAGATCTCCTCATCCAATTCTCCATTGAGAAAGGCAGTCTTTACATCCATTTGATGTAATTCGAGGTCTAAGCAAGCTACCATAGCCAGAATCAGGCGAATCGAGGTAAAACGAACAACAGGTGAGAAGGTCTCTTCGTAGTCTATCCATTCCTGTTGTGTAAAACCTTTCGCGACAAGGCGAGCTTTATATCTGTCTATAGAGCCATCAGCCTTATGCTTGATCTTGAGAACCCATTTGTTCCCAATAGCTCTACGTCCTCTGGGTAAGTCAACTAAGTCCCAGACTTGGTTAACTTTCATGGATTCCAACTCCTCCTTCATCGCTTCCATCCATTTGTCTTTTGCAGGGCATGATACGGCCTGTTTTAAAGTAGCAGGCTCGTCATCATCTTGTAGTAAAGTCATAAAGGTTTGCGAAAATTCATCCTCAAATCTTAGAGGATCCAACCTTGTACGATTACTACGTCGTATTTGAGATTCTTCAAGTCCTTGTTGACTCGAATTTAGATCAATTCTAACATCACTCCCACTTGGAATGTCGTTAGAAATGCTCCCACTTGGATCATTATTCCCGTATGGAATAGGATTATCGTCATTCGTATCATCCATTGGTGAAGTTTGAAACGTATTTTCGTCTTCACCAAGAATTCTCCCACTCGAATGAGGTAATCCTTCTTGATCATTAATCTCAAATAGAGATAAGTCCTGACTTATCTCGCCCTGTCTTGGAAATTCGTTTTCCAAGAAAGTGACATCCCTCGACTCAAATTCAATTAGACCTCCATTGTCTTCCTGACCAATGAAAACATAACCTTTGGAGTTTTCTGCGTATCGTATAAAGATACATTTCCTTCCCCGTGGCCCAAGTTTGTCATACTTATGGGAGAAAATATGTGCGTAGGATGCACATCCCCAAGGTTTTAAAATGTTTAAGTCAGGAGACCTTTGGTTCCACAACTCATAAGGAGTGGAGCTAACTGATTTCGAGGGTACGCGGTTTAAAATGAAAGTCGCCGTCAATAATGCATCACCCCAAAAGGTGATTGGCAAGTTAGCTTGCGCCATCATTGCACGGACCATTTCCATTAAAGTCCTATTTCTCCTTTTTGCAACACCATTTTGTTGCGGAGTATAAGGCATAGTTACCTGATGAACTATGCCTTTTTCATCACAAAGTTCCTTAAAACTTGCCGATTGATATTCACCGCCTCTATCGGTTCGCAAGACCTTAATCTTGCGATCTAATTGATTTTCCACCAAACTCATATAGTTTTTAAATCAGGTTAATGCTTCACTTTTATGGGATATCAAATAGATATGACCGAATCGGGTGAAGTCATCAATACAAGTGATGAAATAGGACTTCCCGCGTCTTGTCTTGACATTCATCGGACCACATATGTCTGAATGGATGAGCTATAATGGAACCTCGGCAGTTGTGCCGGTTCCAAACGGCTTGCGACAAGATTTCCCTACAAGGCAATGTTCGCAAGTCAACATTTCGACCTTTGAAACATTGGATAGAAGACCACGTTTGGCAAGTCTATCCATACGCGTTGGTCCAATGTGACCAAGCCTTGCGTGCCAACAAATTATATCTGACTCATAAGTCGAAGAATTTGCAACAAGAAAATTTTCATTACAAAATGAAGAGTCATACATTGTATTTAATACAATAAATCCTTTAAATACATACCCAAAACCAATAAGAGTATTATTACAAAACAAGTCCACTTTACAATTTTGAAAGAACCAGCTATAACCAAGACCCATTAACACGACCATAGATATAATATTCCTTCGAATATCTGGAGCGAAGAGGACATCATGTAGTAAGATAGTGCGGCCGTTGTCCAAGACTAGCTTGCAAGTCCCAACGCCTTTCACTTCAACACGTGTGTTGTTTCCTACATAAATCCACTTTGTTCCTTGGGGTATCCGGTGATACTCCACGAAGGACCGTCTATCCCTTGCTATGTGGTCGGTGGCACCTGAATCAATTATCCAAAATGGATTAGATTCCACAAGAAATATTGAACTAGAAACACATATGTAACTATCATTACAAGTTACCTTGTCACCTTCATCCGTACAAGAACGGGCATAGTGACCTAACTTGTTGCACTTGAAGCACTTGATCCTCTTCAAGTCTTTCTTCTTGTGCCATTTCTTGTGCCCACCCTTATGTTTGGGTTTCTTGGTAGACTCAGGTTGCTTATTACGTTCATTAGTAAACTTTGAACGATCTTTCCGTTTCTTTCCCCCGTGTGAGGAACTAGCAACCATGTGCACTTCTGCACTAGGCTTGGCGGCCGCAAGCCGCTCTTCCTTTAACTCGAGGTGCTTTGAAACATCGCTAAAGTTATTGATGCTCTCATTATGAGTGAGATGCATCTTCATTTGGTCCCACCCATTTGGTAGGGAACGTATGACTGCTTGGATTTGTTGCTCGTCAGTGAGCACATGACCTGCATCTTTTAACTCTGAGATGAGATTCGCGATATGTCGCAGATGTTTCCCCATGGAATGATCTGGATGTTTCTTGTATGAATCAAATCTTATAGTTAAAGAACGAAGTTTGGACACCGAGGTGCCACCAAACTTCTCCTCAAGCTTGGACCATATGTCCATGGCTAGGTCATGCTCTCGGAAGATGCGCATTATGTCATCGGCCATACTGGACAATAACGTAATGCGAGCTATCTTGTTCTTCCGAGACCAAGCATCAAAAGCTTCCTTGTCTCGTCTGTGTTGGGCCGTAGTGCCCAACTCGGGTTCAATCATTATGTTCTTTAGAGTTTCGAGCACTTCTTCCTCCTCTAGAACGTATTGTATCTTGATGGACCATAGTTTGTAATTATCGCCGTTGAGTTTTTCACCTCTGTTTAACTCAGCGACGATGTTCTTTGAAGCGGAAGACATTTTAACTTTAAAATGCTGCAAAAGACACAAAAACCGAAGGTTCGATCAAAAAAATCATTGCATAAAATTCTTATACATAGATATCACTCCCACTTGGAATATCCCACTTAGAATGATATTATTACATTTGATAAGTTACTTTCGAAAAATATTGAAGATGTTGCTCTAGAATCGGAAAGGTCTCTATGATTCCAATCACCATCTAGAACAACTTTCAATATTTCCCCCTCACTTATCAAACGATAGTACTCTTATAGTACTTCGCAGCGGAAAAGCGTTTTTGAAAACGTATTTTTTTAAAAAATATATATTTCAACCTAGTACCCTTATGATACTATCGAAATATTCGGTAATCCCTGGCCATTGCCGGGATGAGCCGTAGCCGTGCCAAGGCCGGATCCCCCCAAGTAATGGGTTTTGCCGTATGCAATTCCCGTCGGTCCCGTATGGACCGGCCATGCAGGTGGCCGGGGCCGAAACTGCCGAAACCGTAGGGCTTCTCGGCATGGCCATGTTCCCTCGGCTGGCCGAGGCCAGCCAATACCGGCCAAAAATTCCTCACTGGTCGGCCAGGGCCTCTGTCCTTGCCTGCCAGGGGCCCTGGCCCCCCCGGACAGAGCCTCTGCCCTGGCCGAGACCGGCCAAGGGGGCCCTGGCCCTTCGGCCAGGGCCTCTGCCCTGGCCTCTGCCAGGGCCGGCCAGGCCCTGGCCGAGGCCAGGGCGCCGGCCCTGGCCCCTACCAGGGCCGGCCAGGCTGGCCCCTGGCCCTGGCCAAGGCCGGCTAGGACCTCCTGGCCCTGGCCTGGCCTCGGCCACGGCCAGGGCCCCCTGGTCCTGGCTGAGGCCGGCCGAGGCCAGGCCAGGGCCCCCTGGTCCTGGCTGAGGCCGGCCAGAGCCGGCCTGGCCATGGCCGGCCATGGCCCCTTGGCCATGGCCGGCTTTGGCCCATATGGCCATGGCCGGCCTTCCCCTTGCATGGGGTTGGCCGCACACCCCCCACCGGAGGGGTGGCCGTGGTAGTTATTGGCCGTAGCCAACCCCCTCCGCATGGGGTGGGGGGATGCATTGCCTCCATAGCCCATATGGCCATGGTGATCATGCACCAAAAATTTCATCTTCTCCGTTGAGAATAACCACCATCGACTTCTCCGATGAAGCACCCATTCGTCGAGAAAACGGTTTTGCTTCAATGGCCGTGTGCCAAAAAATGAAGAGAACGCGTTTTCAAGGCCGCAAACTTCACGCTCTACATGAAGAGAGTTCACATTCTCAATTGAATGGAGACTCAGCATCCATGAGGAGCACGAGTTTGGCGAGATGAATGGTAAGTTCTTCCCGTCACGGAGAGTTCCTGCCATATCCGTAATGACAGAAGACCCTAACGTGAAAAGAACAACTATTGCGTTCTCTCTGTCACGATGCGTTCCTACCATATCCGTAATGGAAGGAGACTCATTCGTGAAAGAGACAACGCCGCGTTCATCGGTGAGACCGGGGCGACGGTTAGACCGGGGCGACGGTTAGACCGGGGCGAACCCGTATGGCTTTGATACCAATGATGGATCCTGTCAAAACAAGGACGTTAGGATCGAATAATAAAGTAAAGACTTACGCTTACGTACGTGGCACCGTAATCTCTGAACTTTGCCCTCGGATTTGCCACAACGGTCGGTACTTCATCACGGAGGATCGAAGCAGCGTTTCACCGCCTAAATCTCTATTTAGAAGAGGATTTTAATAGAAGGGAGAAGAAGAACACAAGTTGCCTTATGCAAACTTATGGCATGGTTAGATTAGTGTAAATACCTTACCCTTGGGTCCTATTTATAGGCTTTAGGGGTAGTTATTGTAGAAAATAACTAAATATAAGCTTATTAGCCTATATTAGCACATTTACTTATCCTCTTCTTCATTCACTTATCAAGTGCCTTTATGCACTTATAAAGTGGCTTTTTTCACTTATCGAGTGGTCCTTTTCACACGAGAAAAGGTTCCCTTCGTGCACGCTTTCATGCACGCGACATCTGAGGTCCGTATACCCTCATACATCCCCTCATGGGTGTATTCATATCGCCCATATCCAACATCAACCGGTCGGTTGATGTTTCAACCGGTCGGTTGATGTTTCAACCGGTCGGTTGATGTTTCAACCGGTCGGTTGATGTTTCAACCGATCGGTTGGGTGCTTATTTTTGTCTTTTTCTGTGAATATTCCCTGGCATCTTGCCAGAATGTATAATTAGCCCTAGGTTTCCCAGAAAATGAGAATCCCCTTTTATTAATCATTGTTTAGGGACTTTGGCTGCTGCTAATTAAACTTGTTTTGTAAGTTCTCCGGTCGCTTTGATACTTTAATATCGCGTTAATACTATTGTTTGCTTCTCTAATATATTGCTTGATTATAATTTTGATGGCTGAAATTTGTGTTATTGAATCTCTTGCAATGTTTAGTGAGTAGTTTCCTAATCTGGGACATTGGTGGAAGCCCCTTCGTGGGTTCCCCCTAGAACGACCATAGGATTAGGGTTTCGATATGATATATGGATTTAGATGGTTACGCGGGGCATTTTATTGTCATTGGCGGGATAAATACCACCTCTGACCGTGGGGCCTAGGGGAAATAAAACGGGAGTTTGATCCTCTAGCCACAGGTCACACCCCTAGCGTAGACATCGATTCCTAGCACGTGGGAACGGCAGCATGAAATGTCGGGAGCATTCGTTGCTACCTTAGTGCTCTCAGAGTCGGTCGATGTTGGACATGGGAATGCCCACCGTCCGAACCCGGGTAGACCTAGCGTATTATACTGGGCATCGACCGGAATATCGGGCCCATGGGACGCTAGGTACCGCTATTAGAGGCAACGTCTCAACACTAAACCCTAGAATCCGATCGTATTCATAACCGTCGGTCGTAATAGAGAGAACTCATGATGGGGTGAAAACCAAGGTCCTAGGTTACTTTTTATATCTTACATCTTTCCGTAGTTTTATATCGTGACAACCACCAAGCGATAGGGCTAGCTCACCCACCGGGTGATCCGGTTCCTGTTTGATAACAAGCACATCACACGCCTCCCCGTGTTCGACCCCCAAGCTACACTACAACACCGTGCGCTTGCAGTTACAAATATTTAAATCGGGTATACCCGTTCCGACTATACGCATTTCCAAAACTAGGGGACGTCAAGCTTTATGGCGTCGTTGCCGGGGAGGCAACGTGCTTGTTTCAGTTAGGACCCAGTAACCCTCGAGACTAGTTCATATCCCTACCTCGTAATAATTTTCACATTCTACACTTTTATATTTATTCTTTATTCTTTATTTTCTATTTTTATTTGGCGTTATACCATACGCACTTCATAGGTATATCTGATTTTTGATGCACATGAACTCAAGAAGTCTTGACGACTTAGTTCCTCTAGATCCAGAGATCAATGCCACTCTGAGGCGTATCAACGTTGAGAGAAGAAGAAGAGAAGAATTTGCCATGGGAGAAAATATCACTCCCTAGAAGTCCTTGCTTGAGTACTCAATGCCGTCCATCGAGTCCACGTCCAGCATTAGACCTCCGGCCATCACGACCAGAAATTTCGATCTGAAGCCATCACTGGTGGCTTGGATCCAGCAGGACCAGTTTTCTAGAGCTCCTAGGGAGAACCCGATCGAGCATCTGGACTCATTTATGGAGAAGTGCAAGACTTTCAGAATCAATGACGTGTCAACCGAAGCTATCCGGTTGAGATTGTTCCACTTCTCTCTGCGGGACAAGGCAAAGCAATGGCTGAAGGGGAAGGACCCCAATACATTTACAACATGGGAGAAGCTTTCAAATGCATTCCTGAACAAGTTCTTTTCTCCGAGAAAGACAATGAAGCTAAGGAGCGAGATCTCCTCCTTCTCACAGGCCAGCTATGACTCATTGCATGAAGCATGGATGAGGTTTAAGGAAATGCAAAGAAAATTCCCTCACCATGAGCTCCCCCGCTGGCAGATAATCAATTTGTTTTACAATGGACTGAGGGACGACTTGAAGTCGTCTATGGATGCCGCATCGAGAGGGTCCTTCATGTCAATGAATGAAGAAGATGCCGAAAATATTATGGAAAATATGGCATCGAACAATGAAAGGTGGAGCGATGAATGTGCCACACCAAAATCTGGAGAAATGCACCGGGTAGAGGAAGTTGACAAACTGTCTAGCAAATTTGATTTGCTCTCGACCCAGATTTCTGCATTCATGGTTGGAGCCGGCGACGCCAACACTCAGCTTGTGGCAGCGGTAGAGACTGAAGTAATGGGAGAATTTGATGGTGGAGATATCTCAGCACCGATGGATCAAGCGAGTGCCCTTTTTATAACCCCACGGGTAATGCACCCTATCCACCGAGGACAAGCTCAAATCCTGCATATTCTCTAAACAACCAGAACCATCCCAACTTCAGCTACAGGGCACCGTATCAGCAACCTCCACCTCAGCAGCAGCTATATCAGCCCCCTCCACCTCAGCAGTAGATATATCAGCAATACCCACCTAGAAATCAGCAGCCCCCACCGCAGCAGCAACAATACAATCAACAACGGGTGGTCTCCCCTATCGAGAACATACTAACTCGGTATATATCAAACCAGGAGAAGATCAACCTACAACAGCAGATTAGGCAGAAGTCTTTGGCTGATCAAATGACCCAGCTGGGGTTATAAAGGGCTAATCTTCAGAAGGCACAAGGGTAGCTGTCGGGGCAGCCAGAGGTGAACCCAAGCGGACCCAACCAAACACTAGCCTTGACGCACGGTCAAGCAAATGTCTCCATGATAGTCTTGAGGAGTGGTACATAGATTTCGGCGCGGGAGGCCGTGAAAGAACCTGAAGCTCCATTGGTCGATGAGAGACCAAATCTGAAAGTAAATGACAGTGGAGCTTCGACGTCAAACCCCGTGACTCCGGATGGAGTTTTTGAAGAGAAGAAGAAAAGTGAGGGCGACAACTCAAGGGTCTTCAAGCCTACAGTGCCATTCCCACAAAGGCTTGCCAAAGCAAAAATCAATGAAAAGTACGGAAAATTCTTCGAAATGGTGAATGACTTGAGTCGCAATCGAAACCATCCCCTCGTATGCAAAATTTCTGAAGGACCTAGTTACGAAGGGGACGAAGAAAGAGAAAGTTGTCCTCACGGCGGAATGCAGCGCTCTAATTCAACGAGCCAATCTGCCAAAGCTCAAAGACCCCGGGAGTTTTTCTATCCCATGCTCAATAGGGGAGGTATCAATCAATCGAGCGCTTGTCGACTTGGGTGCAAGCGTAAGTCTGATGCCTCTATTGCTTTACAAGAGGATAAACATGGGTGAGCTTGAACCCCCGAGAATGACTCTGCAGCTGGTAGACAGATCAGTAAAGTACCCGGTGGGGGTGGTCGACGACTTACCGGTCAATGTCAGCGGTGTGCATGTGCCAGTCGATTTCGTAGTTATAGACATGCCTAAGGATAATCACACTCTGATTATCCTCGGGAGACCTTTTATGGCAACCACAGGCGTACTCATAGACGTCAAGAAAGAGAAACTGTCCCTGAACGTCGGGGATCAGAAAGTAGAGTTTGACTTGGCATTGTCAATGAAGTCACCACCGGAGGAACATAGATGCAATCTGCTGGAGGTAGAGGTAGAGAGAATTATTGAAACAGGAGCTTGGGAGGTTCTTTCAAGGAACCCCTGATCACTCCTTATTTTACACTTTTTTCCCGCATGTTTGCATGCCATTTAGATCGCCCAAATCATGTTTTTCACGATATATCGACGATATTGCGATGCTTTTCACGATTTGTTGTTTTTGTCGCATTTCAGGTGATTTGGCGCGATTTGGAGTGATCTCAAGATGCGCTTACTCCAGAGGGTCACCGACGACCTCCCTAAGGGCTATTTTGCTGTTGGAGAAGAGCGGAAGAAGAACGGACGTCGCAGGAGTGACGAGGAGGCCAAAACAAGCTGTTTGGGCATGTTTTGTGTCCCACTCGGCCGAGTGGAGGAGCCACTCGGTCGACCAGCGAGACACCGCTCGGCCGACCAGATCAGACACGTTTTATACGTGCACTCGGCCGAGCGACAGATACCACATCGGCCGAGTGACGAGATCCCGTCCGCCCGAGTGGCGCCCAGACGAAGCCATTCAAAAATCGCCAAGTTACTGTTTTTCGGCTGCCTGAGCTTCAGAAGACCCACTCGGCCGAGTGGATAATCCCGACCGCCCGAGTACCATGAAGCCATCGGCCGAGTGACGACAACTCACTCGGCCGAGCCGCCCCCGAAGTGAAGACCCCTGAAGATCAAGACTTACTGGAAATTTACAGGGTTTCTCACTCGGCCGAGCGACTTTTGTCACTCGGCCGAGTGCGACGCGCTGCCTGTAGCGAAAATTGCGGAAAACAGGCTGCGCAGGGGTATTTTGGTCACAGTTTTTGGACGATTTTGGGGGGTATTTAACCCCTGTTTTTACCCTAGTTTTGGAGAGGTTTCTCTTAGATTTTTGCAGCTTTTTAGGTTTACTTTTTAGTTTTATTTTTTGGATTGGAGAGAGGACAAAAGTTGATTTTTGTTGGATTAATTGAAGAACTCCATTGGTTTGCCTCTCTCTTCTCTAAAAATTCTATTTTTATTGCTTATCTCAATATTGTGATGAATTCTATTGCTTATTTCATTGATTATTCTTGTGTTTGTGCTATGAATTGTGAGTAGTCTCCACGTCTTGGGGCGTGGGGATGAACCCTACAAGCCTAATTTCATATTTGTGATGATTTGGTAGAAATTTTGCTAGAATCGTTGGTAGGGATTAGTTTGGGATCGATTTACTACGGATAGCTAGGAGTTCATACAGATTGGGATTTGCAAGAGATTGGATCCCAATTCGATAGAAAACCCTAGAAATCCGAATTGGGTTGGAATCGAATTTCCGTAGTATCGGTTTGCAAGAGATTGGACCGATACTAGGGTTTCCGGTTGCAATTCCGTGCCGATACCCGTTTGCAAGAGATTGGACGGGTAGGAACTATCCCAACCTAGGTCGCGGGCCGAGTTTGCAAGAGATTGGGCTCGGTACGCGATTGAACGATGATGTTGATCCTAATGCTAGCTTCCCTACGCCAGGGTTTGCAAGAGATTGGACCCAAACCTAGGATAGCTATAGACCGGCAACAGCGCGAGAGCGTGAGCTTGGTTCTACATTCAGTTGCAACTAGTTCATCCAAAATCTTATTCTAGCAATTTTGATACCGATGAACCACATTTACGAAATACGGTGAGTAGCGGGAATTCCCCATTCCCTAGACGTTCTTTATTTGATTTGATATTTCCACATTTTGTCTGACGATTGTGACAGGATCGCCAAAGGCAAATTTCTCTCTTCTTAAATAGCCAGGTTGATTGGAACAAGCACGGTCATTCGTCCTCCCTGTGTTCGATATCCCGCTCGTCGCTATACCGTGCGCTTGCGGTAAACTACAACCGTTCTTTGGGTTACATCCCGGAGCGATCAAGTTTTTGGCGCCGTTGCCGGGGATGCTCACGTTGTACGAAAAAAATCTCTCTCAATGTTTTTTTTTTGATTTTTTTTTGTTTTTTTAATGTAATCTAATCAACCTAATTGTGACAAATTGGCACCCAACGGGAAACACCTCACCGGCAGCGGCGCCAAAAACTACAATCATTCTCCGGGTGTATATCCGGGGCCGATCAAGTTTTTGGCGCCGCTGCCGGGGAGGTGTTTCCCATTGGGTGCCAATTTGTCACAATTAGGTTGATTAGATTACATTAAAAAAACAAAAAAAATCAAAAAAAAAAAACATTGAGAGAGATTTTTTCACACCACCTGCTACTATTATTATCTTTATCTCTCTGTGTACCACTGACGTCTTTTCCAGGTTGTTTACTTTGCTTGATCAGGTACACTTGTTGCAGCGATGGTGCTTCCAAAGAAAATGCGAGCGGGCTCTATACAATCCTACATATATCTCGCTGCATTCTATCAGGCTGATGGAGAATCCTTCGGGGAAGCCTTGTCTAGGTTTGAAGGAATGTTAGAAATGTTCCACACGGAGTCAGACCATGAGTGGAATGACTCCACGCTATTTGATATCTTCACTAGAAGGCTAAAGGGACCCTCACGTGAGTTTTTGAAGAGGATGCAAGTGGGAAAGTTCAGTGATTTGCAGTTGGCAGCAGCCTTGGAGCAAATGATAGATGATGCTCGATCTACTGGTTCACTAACCGTTACGGTAAGTAAACCATACGACCAAGTATTCATTGATTTTGTTATGGCTAATGTCTCTAGTGCAGGTACTATCATAGATGGAGTGTAATCTTCACTTGAAGGTGATCATATCCACCTTTATACCATCAACACTCCACAAATAGAGACATCCGAGTTGCCAAAGGAGGACACGTACACAGACCTATTGAGAAACATTGTTGACATAGTTCGAAATTCCGGTCCATTGACAATAACGGCAGGTGATCCTTTTGAGCTTGAATTTCAAAACTTTATTACTCATTGTATCTCTTCTACAGGCAAAATTGATGATGGAGTCTACGCTCTAATTGAGGGGCACAAAACCCATTTTTACACCATGGTCGAGATACATGAGCCTATAGAGCCACCTTATGCCGTCGTCGCCTCCCCCTGCCACCCACCTGAGTCAGAGCAGCCTATACCATCAGAGGATATTATTGTGGAGGTCATGCATACAGTAGTGGAGCAGACCATCGAGGAGGACGTGACTTTGGATGATGACATCTGCACACAGATGGAGCCCGAATTGTGCCCCCCTCCTTTCGAGCTACCGCAGCCATCCCCACCTTCTACAGAGGCTGAGCATCCCTCAAAGGACCACCCTTCCACTGACGCCGAGGACAATCCCACAGAGCTTATGTCTCCCCTTCAGGGAGATCTCTTTACTCCCTCACCCTTTATATTTGATTCCCCTCCCGTGTATGATGTTTTTTATAATTCAGATTTTGACGACTCATCGTGCCTTTTGCAGGATTCATGTACATACGATCAAGAGGTACGATGGGACGTATACGAGGAGGAGAGCGAGGAGTTAGCACCCATGGATGCTATTGAATATGATCAGGAGGTGCGATGGGATAAGTCTGACGATGAGGAGGAGCTGCCTGATGAGACCTACGCTTGTATGCCCAAGCTACCTGAACAACCTGAGGTGAACAATGAGGAGTTGATCGACGTGGTATACGAGAGTGGAGATTTATTTCCAGGGAAGTGTTGTCACCCGTCTTTAATTTTAAATACTTATGTTGATGGCCCTCTTTGGAATACATTTATTTTGGGGAAGAATTATCCACATCAGATTGATGTGGCTTATCTCTTGCAGGGTACAGGTGGAGTCCTTGGAGCGATGCTGGGAGCCGCATTGCTGGAATCTGATGGAGTCCGTGGACATACGCGTCTAGCGGAGCCACAGAAGGAGCAGTTGGAGCAATTGCCTGCACCAGCAAAGATACTGGATCCGCCTTTTGCTATAGGTGATATCAATCCAGTAGTGTAGAAATTTTTATGCTTTAAATAAACACGAATTCTCTCGACAGCGAGAGGACCGTATAGATTTGTTTGAATAAATATCACCTCATATGACGGCAACAATAATCATTTACACCCCAATCCCATTATATATATTTATTGCCCTCTTCATATTTTTATGTGTCACATCCTTTTGCTCACCACCATCGAGCATTTCTTTCAAGTGAAACCTTACTTTCTTATTCGTTTGACTTGATCACGCTTTGCAAAGCCATGACATTTTTGGTCAAGTCATTTGAATAGGTTTGTTTGGTATAAGCTTGGGGGAAAGCGCTCTCATGCATCATTGTATGTGCATGTAGTTGCATTAGGATTTCATGTCATTCATTTCATCATTTTTCATTCACCTCCCTCATATTTATCGTTGTTCCTCATATTTTTCCTTTTATGATCACATTGAGGACAATGTGAAGTTTAAGCTTGGGGGATTGCATTTCCATGCCATTTAGATGCATTAGTTGCATTTTTACTTTATTTTAGGGTTTTTAAAATTTTTCAAATTTTTGCATCATCTTTTTGATTTTTCCATCTTATTTTCCTTTTATGTGTGTTCATGCATCATATTGTGTGCTTGATTTTCTTTTCTTTCCCCTCTTTTATTTTTATTTCTTTATTTTCTTTTTCTCCTTTTGCTAGATTTGCTCCTTATGATGATATCTCTTATTGCTTTAGCAACCATCACGATGCTTATTATTCATTGCCATGCTACTTCGAGTATTTCAGTATCCTGCTATCCATGTGCTTGCTTATATATTCTTTTGATGATTTCTCTATATGAATGCATGATATTAGTTGAAACTGAATGTATGGATTAGTGTTTAGTATGCTTTTGTTGGAAGTGCACCAAGATTCATGCATCAATTGTATAACGGGAGCATCTGCCTTATCATCTTATTCACATTCTGTTGCATGCTTGATATGAAAGTACTCTTTACCGCTTGACTTCACTTTTTATTGAGATGATTGAGAATATCCATGCTTACATATGAGTTTTAGTTGAAGTATTATTTTATTGAACCGTTCGTGCACATCTTATAGTGAACCGAGTGTTACATTATTTCTTTCTCCACATATAACTTTTTATTCTCTACATGTCACTTGAGCTCACCTCCTAAAGCTACTTATATCGCATCTATTTCCCAAAAATCCCTACAAAAGAAAAGGTTGCTCCAAAAAGTCCAAAAAGCCAAAAAGGAGCCAAAAACCAAAAATACAAATCAAATAGCTCCTACAAAAATCCAAAAAGAAAAGTGAGAAACAAAAAAGTTCAACAAGAAAAAAAAAGAAGAAAAAAAAATGTTTCTCTATCTCATTATTGGAGCCACAAAATACTTGGGAAAACCAAGGCAAAAATCCCATTTTCCACTATCATATTCCTTTAGATGCGATGCCTCAAGCTAAGCTTGGGGGGGTGAACTCATTTGACCATATGAGTGAGTGCGACATTAGAGTGGAGAGGTGCACGAATGGGGAAGTTTGATAATGCTGAAACTTAGCACAATACCTTAGTTATGGAGATTTCTTATGAATCGATATAAATATGTGAATGCCATGATTTATTCTATTCTCCATTGCATGTTTGGTGTGATTCTTATATGCTTCTGTTATAACTCTTGATTGAAAAGACCCGACCGGAAATCGCGGGAATCAACTCCAGTACATCGCCAACAATTGTATATTAAATTCTATGAAATGCATGATGTGGATATGAATTGATTGTATGAATTTAGAGAATCCCTTTTGTTGATCTGAAAAGCTTGCAAGTACCATGTTTAAGTAAGATATGAAATCTTTATAGCATGTGATTCGTATTTTCCAAGTTGTCGTGATGTGTAGCTTATGGCTTGAGATCTAAGAGTATAATCTAGCGACCCCTTCCACTTCGTATTCTTTTATTTCATTTCCCTTATTTTTCATCTCCCGAGTTCGTCTTTTTACTTATCTTCCTCGAGGACGAGTAAGAGGTAAGCTTGTGGGATTTTGATCGGTCCATATTTTACACCTTTTTTCTACATATTTGCATGCCATTTCGGTTGCTCATATTGCGATTTTCACGATTATTCGATGATATCGTGTTACTTTTCACTATTTCTTGTTTTTGTCGGATTTCAGGAAATATGGAGCGATCGGGAGCAAAAATGAGCTTAAGGGACTTGCACCCACTCCGGAGCGTCACCCAAGGCTCTTTTGAGGGCTATTCGGCGATGGGAGACAGGTGAAAGAAGAAGGAACTCCGTAGGAGCGACGAGGATGAGAAATGGAGAAGATTGGGCATTTTAGCATGCCACTCGGCCGAGTGAAGGAGTCACTCGGCCGAGCAAAGAAGCCCGCTCGGCCGGCCAGATCGGACACGCAGCAGATTGAGTATCAGCGTACACTCGACCGAGCATCGCCAGCCCACTCGGCCGAGCACGGATACACCACTCGCCCGAGTGGCATCACGACGACGGCAAGCAAAAATCTCAGACTTACTGGAATCCGTCAGGCGATTGAGGGTTCCGACTCGGCCGAGTACCGAATGCCCCGCGGCCGAGTGAGTAAAGCCACTCGGCCGAGTCACCTCCGAAGACAGACCCCCCAAGACCACTGACTTACTGGAATTTTACATGGTCTATCACTCGACCGAGTAGAGATGCCCACTCGACCGAGTAGAGAAGTCAACTCGGCCGAGTGATGCCGAGGACACGCAGCGCCCAGATTTTCAGACAGCCTCCCACTCTTTTGAAATCTTCTATCATTCCAGCAACCAAAGTATTTTTCTCATATTTTTTATGGATAGTAGACTTCATGACGGTTCCAACGCCGCTAAGAACGTGCCAATCGGAGGTCGGATGAAATCTGGGGAATTTCTGCAAGTTAACGATGCAGTGCTGGAATTTCCACTCGGCCGGGTCACATGTTCCACTCGGCCGAGTGCGGCCTGGCTGGGCCCAGATTTTAAGTTGCGGTTTGGGCTGTTTTTGGGCACGAATTTGAGGGGTTTTCTAGGGCTATTTGCTAGGGTTTTGGGGGAGTATTTAAGGGGTTTGTAGCCACCATTAGAGGGGGACCCCATTATGTTTTCTTAGCCCCCATATGTTTTTCTTAGGATTATTTTAGAGGTTAGGCCATGCCCTAGGCCCCCTCTTGGATCTAAAAGCTTGTATTTTGGATTGAAGATCTTCATCAAGCTAAGTATTTTCTTCTTTTTATTTGAATCTTTGTTTTTCTATCTTTTTGTATGCAAGCAATGATTTCTATTGATTCTCATATCCTTATTGCTATGCTAGAGTAGATTTGTTGTTCTAGGGTTTGGGGATGAACCCTATGGATCTAATTTCATATTTGTGATGAATGAATTTCTAAATTGCTAGAATTGCTAGGAGGTTAGGTTGTGATTGATTTACTACGGATAGCTAGGGATTTCCATCGATTTGGGATTTGCAAGAGATTGGATTCTAATCGATGGGAAGGCCTAAATATTCGATTTAGATTTACAATTGGATTTCTCTAGACTTGGTTTGCAAGAGATTGGACCAAAGCTAGGATTTTTAATTGTAAATCTATACCCATATTAGTTTGCAAGAGATTGGACGAATACGAACTATCACAACCTAGATCGTAACTCGAGTTTGCACGAGAGTGGGCTCGAGGAGCGATTGGACGATGATGTCAATCTTCATGCTAGCGACTTACGTTAGGGTTTGCAAGAGATTGGGCCCTAATCTAGGTTGCTATAGACCGGCAATAGCGCGAGAGCGTGAGCTTGGTTCTCTATTCAGTTACGACTAGTTCACCTCAACACAAGTCTAGTAATATTGAGATTCACTATTTACGATGATGTATGACGATCCGTAGTGGGAATTCCCTAGCCCTAGACGTCTTTATTTGATTTTATATCCACATACTTTGCCCGACGATTGTGACAGGATCGCCGCAAGGCAAATTCCCACTTTTATTGTATTGTATCTGAATCGATATTTTATCCGACTTCTTTATCTCCGACACCGACATCCACCACCATTTCCATTATATCACACCATCGCCATCTCCACCAATAAAACATTCGTAATCAAACCAACCTAGGATAGATTGGAGCTCAACACCACCTCCTCGTGTTCGATACCCGCTCGCCACTTGACCGTGCACTTGCGGTAAAACTACAACCGTTCTTTGGGTTACATCCCGGAGCGATCAAGTTTTTGCAAAAACTTGATCGCTCCGGGATGTAACCCAAAGAACGGTTGTAGTTTTACCGCAAGCGCACGGTATAGCGGCGAGCGGGATATCGAACACAGGGAGGACGAATGACCGTGCTTGTTCCAATCAACCTGGCTATTTAAGAAGAGAGAAATTTACCTTTGGCGATCCTGTCACAATCGTCAGACAAAATATGGAAATATCAAATCAAATAAAGAACGTCTAGGGAATGGGGAATTCCCGCTACTCACCGTATTTCGTAAATGTGGTTCATCGGTATCAAAATTGCTAGAATAAGATTTTGGATGAACTAGTTGCAACTGAATGTAGAACCAAGCTCACGCTCTCGCGCTGTTGCCGGTCTATAGCTATCCTAGGTTTGGGTCCAATCTCTTGCAAACCCTAGCCTTGGGAAGCTAGCATTAGGATCAACATCATCGTTCAATCACGTACCGAGCCCAATCTCTTGCAAACTCGGCCCGCGACCTAGGTTGGGATAGTTCCTACCCGTCCAATCTCTTGCAAACGGGTATCGGCACGGAATTGCAACCGGAAACCCTAGTATCGGTCCAATCTCTTGCAAACCGATACTACGGAAATTCGATTCCAACCCAATTCGGATTTCTCGGGTTTCCTATCGAATTGGGATCCAATCTCTTGCAAATCCCAATCGGTATGAACTCCTAGCTATCCGTTGTAAATCGATCCCAAACTAATCCCTAACAACGATTCTAGCAAAATTTCTACCAAATCATCACAAATATGAAATTGGGCTTGTAGGGTTCATCCCCACGCCCCAAGACGCGGAGACTACTCACAATTCATAGCACAAACACAAGAATAATCAATGAAATAAGCAATAGAATTCATCACAATATTGAGATAAGCAATAAAAATAGAATTTTTAGAGAAGAGAGAGGCAAACCAATGGAGTTCTTCAATTAATCCAACAAAAATCAACTTTTGTCCTCTCTCCAATCCAAAAAATAAAGCTAAAAAGTAAACCTAAAAAGCTGCAAAAATCTAAGAGAAAGCTCTCCAAAACTAGGGTAAAAACAGGGGTTAAATACCCCCCAAAATCGTCCAAAAACTGTGACCAAAATACCCCTGCGCATCCTGTTTTCCGCAATTTTCGCTACAGGCAGCGCGTCGCACTCGGCCGAGTGACAAAAGTCGCTCGGCCGAGTGAGAAACCCTGTAAATTTCCAGTAAGTCTTGATCTTCAGGGGTCTTCACTTCGGGGGCGGCTCGGCCGAGTGAGTTGTCGTCACTCGGCCGATGGCTTCATGGTACTCGGGCGGTCGGGATTATCCACTCGGCCGAGTGGGTCTTCTGAAGTTCAGGCAGCCGAAAAATAGTAACTTGGCGATTTTTGAATGGCTTCGTCTGGGCGCCACTCGGGCGGACGGGATCTCGTCACTCGGCCGATGTGGTATCCGTCGCTCGGCCGAGTGCACGTATAAAACGTGTCTGATCTGGTCGGCCGAGCAGTGTCTCGCTGGTCGGCCGAGTGGCTCCTCCACTCGGCCGAGTGGGACACAAAACATGCCCAAACAGCTTGTTTTGGCCTCCTCGTCGCTCCTGCGACGTCCGTTCTTCTTCCGCTCCTCTCCAACAGCAAAATACCCATTGGGGAGGTCGTCGGTGACCCTCTGGAGTAAGCGCATCTCGAGATCACTCCAAATCGCGCCAAATCACCTGAAATGCGACAAAAACAACAAATCGTGAAAAGCATCGCAATATCGTCGATATATCGTGAAAAACATGATTTGGGCGATCTAAATGGCATTCAAACATGCGGGAAAAAAGTGTAAAATAAGGAGTGATCGAAATCCCCCAAGCTTACCTCTTACTCGTCCTCGAGGAAGATAAGTAAAAGGCGAACCCGGTGGATTCGGAAAACGAAAACGGCGAAAAAAATGAAAAATGAAAAACGGAGAAGAATGAAAAACGAAATAAAAATAAAGAAGAAAGAAAGAAGCGAAGAGGTAAGCTGCTAGATCATTTTCTCAGGACGTGGGTTCCGCTTACTCATATAGCATGCACTGAATGAAAAATACATGTCAAAGAGTTTTATTTTGATATCATAGTATAGTAGTGCAAATAGAAATAGAAAACCCACGAACAACGATATAATCATGAAAAACGGAATAATTTTAGAATTAACATCGTCTGAATCATTTAAAGCGGTATACAAATCGCAGATCACACACTTTTCAATTGAATGCTTTCTATGAGGAGTATAAGAGTATCACACAATGGAATAGAGAGAATAGAAAAGTATGGATTTCATGATATGAATGCTAGGCTTAGATTTCTAGACTTAATAAAGCTAAAAATAATCTTGCCGAGTATAGAATATTACTTAGCCTAGGTTGTCGTGCAACGTCAAGTAGTCACTCTCTCACACATCAATGGATTCTCTCCCCCAAGCTTATCTATAAGCATGGTGGCATAAAAAATATTCACATCCCCATTTTTATAAAGCTCCAAAAGCAATGAAAATGAACACGAAAAGAGAGAAGAAAGAAAGAAAGTGAGATGTGATCTTTTATTGAGGATTTTTCCCCTTTTTTTCTTTTCTCTTTTTTTTTCTTTTTTTTTCTTTGATATAGCATATACACATAACGATCCCAACTCAAAGAGAGATAATGCTATACAAGAATATTTTCTCTTCTCTTTTTTTTGAATAAGAAATTTGGAGCTAGGAATTAATAGCGGGGGAAATGCCATATAATAGAATCGCTAAGGGGGAGATTCACCAATGATTTTAAAAGTAGAGAAATGATGTTCAAGATTTGTGGAGAAAGAAATCGATATATCTCTCGGTTCACTCTATAAGACATGCACGACAAGTTCAGCAGGGTAATCTAATCTACTCAGTTTCGATCACAAAAAAGCTAACTAATCCAGATTTATCATAGCTAACATCATTCAATCATCCTGAAGTGAAATGTACAATTCATGCATACAGAAGTGATATAGGAAAAGAAATCGGTACTCCAGATATAGGCATTCAATGCGTGAATCTTGGTGTGTTTTCTGTGATAGCATACATATGAATATTCAGACTCAGCTAATAATAAAATTTCATCCATTTTCATTGTGGAAAAAGTGTGGGTTACTATCTCTAGATGCAAGACAAGTCATAGCATATGATATCAGAAATAAAGTCTAAGACATGACAAATAAAGCATGCAAATAGAGTAAGCTAACTCCATGTCATCATCATCATAGAAAAGTCATCTCTAGCATGAGATGAAAAAGAAAGAAATAAAGATAAAGGGAAAATAGAACTATTTACAATGCGGCACACAGAAAAAATAAGAAAAACGTGATGCATGGCAAAATAAAGGAAAATTGATGAAAATAAGTGCAAAAGCGGAAAATGGTGTGAAAAACTAAAAATAAAGGTGGCAAATCGAAAAAGAACGTGAGAACTCACTCCCCCAAGCTAAATGGCACAGTGTCCTCAATGTGCAAAGTGTGGCACAACGAGAGACAAGTAATGTGAGGGGTAAGTGAGGATGCATGCATGATGAAAAAAAGAAAATAAAAATAAAGGAATGAAAAATATGATGCGGACAGGATGCATGCAAATATAGGAGTGATACAGATATATAGATGTGGCACCAAAAACTCTCACTCTCTCCCAAAAAAGATATATAAAGATACGATCAGAATGAGAATCCCAAAATAAGTGAGGGGAGGGGGGTGGACAAAAATGCAACAGGACCCAGCAGAAACGGGCAGCACAACGGCAAAAATAATCTATGGCATCAAGGGTTCCTAAGAAGGTGGTGCTGCTGCGTCTCCGTCCTGAGGCGGAGGTGGTGGTGGTGGTGGTGGCTGCTGAGCGGGGGTGCGTGTGGGGGTGGAAGCAGGCTGAGTGTGTGTGGGAGTGGGGGTGGGAACCTGCTGTGTGGGTGCGGGGACGCGGGGGAGACGCTCCAGGACCTGGGTAAGACAGTAGTGAATCTGCAGGAGCAGGTCAAAGCGGCCAGCCATCGCATGGACGGTGGCGGACAGGGTCCGAAGGTCGCCTCTGAGGCCACTCACCGCCCCCTCTAGAGCACGAATGCTCAGAAGTACAGTGTCAGGGGGAGGTGGTGCAGAGGGACGCACCGGTCGGGGCTGTGCAGGTCGGGGCTGGCGTACTCTGGTGGCGTAGGTGACGGGCTCAGCAGGCAAGGGAACAAAAGGTGCTGCACTCGCAAGTGGGGGCCTGGCCTCAGTGCGAGGCTGGGCAGGACGGTGAGAAGTGGAGGCAGCAGCAACGAAAGAAGAATACAAAGGTGGCAGCGAGGCGGCCAGAGAGGTCAGTGGCACAGAAGTGTGGACAGACGCCATGACACTCTCGGAAAATACAGCAGCAGTGGAGACAGAGGCGGAGACGGAGGTCTCAACGGCGGTGGCAAAAGAGGGCTCTCCGCACTCAACTATGGTCGGCGGGCGCTCGGGTGGGGCAGAGGAAACGGGCTCAGCAGACAGAGGGCTGGTGGTGGTGGTGACAGCCTCGGAAGCAGTGGAAGTGGGCTCAGCTAAGGTACTCCCGACACCGACAGAGGTGTGGACAGAGGTGTCAGGAGCAGCGGAAACATCGGGTATAGGCTGAGGGGCCACGGGGTCAACAGGGGCAGCAGGCTCGGCAGGTGCAACAGGGTCTGCGGGGGCAGCGTGGGCAGCGTGGGCCTGCTCGGCCTCCTCGGCCTCAAGCACGTAAGCAGCGGGGATGAGAACATCCATCGCAGGGAGCCAGTCCACATGGGCTGGTGCAATCTGAGTCCGAGCGGGGCTAGGGAGAATCATGTAATCGGCACCGTAAGGGCCGTGCAACCAGACCCAGTGTCGCTCACCGTGCGGACGAAGCATCTTCATCCGGGCCATAACATCAATCGACAGAGAAGTGGGGCCCGGTGCTCGACGCAGGTCGTCAGGGAAGTCCTCGCCGGTCATAAGGGCAAGCAAGGTGATCAGGCCGCCGCAGCATATCGGTGAGCGAGCGCCCACCGATACAATGATGCGGTCCAAAAACCAAGCCACGACATCAATCACGACGGCGGGGACAAGCTCATCGCCATCCCTAGATAGAGCTCTGGACCGTGTCATCGCGTAGAGCATATAGAGCTCTGGCGTAGACATCGTGCCCGGCTCATATCTGGCCAAAAAGGTCGTCGCCATAAGGCGCTGAGCTATACGGAGGCAGGGATGGACAATGGCCGAGGCCTTGGCCCTACTAGGGTCAAAGGTAGCGTGGAGACCCGTAATCCGGGCCCAGAAGGCACCGACGTCGAAGGAAGGTGGGGGGATATGGGTGGGGGCGTAACCTCGATCGGCCCCGGGGACATCGGGCCACGAGAAAAATGCTCTCATCATACCGAGAGTGACCTGGCACTCCCGGTCCATTAACCGAAACGAGCATCCCTCGTCGGTCCGGGCGATCGAACTAAGTACCTCAAGTGTCGGACGGATAAACGTGTCCGCCGACACCTGAAGGAAATCTCGCCAGCCCACGTTGTTGTACAACGTGAGCATCCCCTCTAGTATCCCCGGCAACGGCGCCAAAAACTTGATCGCTCCGGGATGTAACCCAAAGAACGGTTGTAGTTTTACCGCAAGCGCACGGTCAAGTGGCGAGCGGGTATCGAACACGAGGAGGTGGTGTTGAGCTCCAATCTATCCTAGGTTGGTTTGACTACGAATGTTTTATTGGTGGAGATGGCGATGGTGTGATATAATGAAAATGGTGGTGGATGTCGGTGTCGGAGATAAAGAAGTCGGATAAAATATCGATTCAGATACAATACAATAAAAGTGGGAATTTGCCTTGCGGCGATCCTGTCACAATCATCGGGCAAAGTATGTGGATATAAAATCAAATAAAGACGTCTAGGGCTAGGGAATTCCCACTACGGATCGTCATACATCATCGTAAATAGTGAATCTCAATATTACTAGACTTGTGTTGAGGTGAACTAGTCGTAACTGAATAAAGAACCAACCTCACGCTCTCGCGCTATTGCCGGTCTATAGCAACCTAGATTAGGGCCCAATCTCTTGCAAATCCTAACGTAAGTCGCTAGCATGAAGATTGACATCATCGTCCAATCGCTCATCGAGCCCACTCTCGTGCAAACTCGAGTTACGATCTAGGTTGTGATAGTTCGTATTCGTCCAATCTCTTGCAAACGAATATGGGTATAGATTTACAATTAAAAATCCTAGCTTTGGTCCAATCTCTTGCAAACCAAGTCTAGAGAAATCCAATTGTAAATCTAAATCGAATATCTAGGCCTTCCCATCGATTAGAATCCAATCTCTTGCAAATCCCAAATCGATGGAAATCCCTAGCTATCCGTAGTAAATCAATCACAACCTAACCTCCTAGCAATTCTAGCAATTTAGAAATTCATTCATCACAAATATGAAATTAGATCCATAGGGTTCATCCCCAAACCCTAGAACAACAAATCTACTCTAGCATAGCAATAAGGATATGAGAATCAATAGAAATCATTGCTTGCATACAAAAAGATAGAAAAACAAAGATTCAAATAAAAAGAAGAAAATACTTAGCTTGATGAAGATCTTCAATCCAAAATACAAGCTTTTAGATCCAAGAGGGGGCCTAGGGCATGGCCTAACCTCTAAAATAATCCTAAGAAAAACATATGGGGGCTAAGAAAACATAATGGGGTCACCCTCTAATGGTGGCTACAAACCCCTTAAATACTCCCCCAAAACCCTAGCAAATAACCCTAGAAAACCCCTCAAATTCGTGCCCAAAAACAGCCCAAACCGCAACTTAAAATCTGGGCCCAGGCCGCACTCGGCCCAGTGGAACATGTGACCCGGCCGAGTGGAAATTCCAGCACTGCAGCGTCAACTTGCAGAAATTCCTCAGATTTCATCCGACCTCCGATTGGCGCGTTCTTTATGGCGTTGGAACCGTCATGAAGTATACTATCCATAAAAAATATGAGAAAAATACTTTGGTTGCTGGAATGATAGAAGATTTCAAAAGAGTGGGAGGCTGTCTGAAAATCTGGGCGCTGCGTGTCCTCGGCATCACTCGGCCGAGTTGACTTCTCTACTCGGTCGAGTGGGCATCTCTACTCGGTCGAGTGATAGACCTTGTAAAATTCCAGTAAGTCAGGGGTCTTGGGGGGTCTGTCTTCGGAGGTGACTCGGCCGAGTGGCTTTACTCACTCGGCCGCGGGGCATTCGGTACTCGGCCGAGTCGGAACCCTCAATCGCCTGACGGATTCCAGTAAGTCTGAGATTTTTGCTTGCCGTCGTCGTGATGCCACTCGGGCGAGTGGTGTATCCGTGCTCGGCCGAGTGGGCTGGCGATGCTCGGCCGAGTGCACGCTGATACTCAATCTGCTGCGTGTCCGATCTGGCCGGCCGAGCGGGCTTCTTTGCTCGGCCGAGTGACTCCTTCACTCGGTCGAGTGGCATGCTAAAATGCCCAATCTTCTAGTTTCTCATCCTCGTCGCTCCTACGGAGTTCCTTCTTCTTTCACCTGTCTCCCATCGTCGAATAGCCCTCAAAAGAGCCTTGGGTGACGCTCCGGAGTGGGTGCAAGTCCCTTAAGCTCATTTTTGCTCCCGATCGCTCCATATTTCCTGAAATCCGACAAAAACAAGAAATAGTGAAAAGTAACACGATATCATCGAATAATCGTGAAAATCGCAATATGAGCAACCGAAATGGCATGCAAATATGTAGAAAAAAGGTGTAAAATATGGACCGATCAACCCCCCCTAAAGGCTTGGATAGACTTGAGGAGTACAATGGACTGGGAAGAAAAGAAGTCACTGAAGAAGTATGTGTCTCCCGGTCGACCCCCCGGATTTGTGAAGGTTGCTCGGATAAAGAGCAAAGGAAAAGAGCCTTTGGAGCTCACAGCTGATTAAGTCCAAGTTCTGAGAAGAGTGGCGATTGACGCCAATATGATGGAAAAGCCCCAGGACATCACCAGCGGGACAGTCGTTGAGACCATTCACCTGTCGTCGCCGCCAACAACAAGAGCCCCTCCACCAGCAGCTAAGAAGATGCCGATCATTGGGCATCACCAGTACAAACCCCCATGAATACCATATATCAGAAGTCGAGCAAACGACTATAAACAATAGTGCTTCATGGGAGGCAACCCATGTTCTGAACTTTTGTCGATTTTTATAGGATTAGTTTTCTAATTTTTGTGAATAAATACTGCTGTGGGAAATTTCATTGGGATACTTAGATGAATTTTTTTGTTCTTGTGCAGGAATTGCCCCACCCGATCGGTTTATGCATCAACCGATCGGGTGGCCAGTATCAGTAAAGTGCCCAACTTCAACACACGATAGAACCGATCGGTTGACAGAAGCGGTGATCGAGTCGCAGATCGGGTGATGATGACAGACGCCTCGGGAATTTTTGGTGAAAGTTCAACCGATCGGTTGGCAAAAGCGGCGATCGGGTCGCTGACCGGGTGACGATGACAGAAGTCTCGGGATTTTTGGGGAGCGATCAACCGATCGTGTGAAATCTAACCCGATCGGTTCACCTGCAGCTGCTATCCAACAGTCAATTTTCGAAAAATGACCCAACCGATCGGGTGAACTCTCACCCGATCGATTTGCCTAACCCTATATATATCCTACCCCTCACCCGATTTCATTCACCCAACTTCCAAAATTTCGATTCGAACGGTCGTTTCACCTGTTGAGTATTGATTCCCCGGATTTGGTTTTGATGATGAACAAACATAAATATCGTGAACTAACTCCTTGTGAGCGCAGTTATGGAGATCGTCGCCAAATTTCTATGAACATCAAAAGCGACGTCTCAAGACTTCTCAAAGCGCGTGATCGTGTGCTTGAAGCTTCGTTGAAGCTCAAGAACCATTATTAAAGTCAAGAGATTCGGATTGAAGCTTTGAAGACGGTTCGTCATGTTTAATTTATTGTCTTCTTGCTTCATCGTATAGAATGTTAAGCCTTGAGTAGGTCTTACATTATTAGAGCTAGGATTATCGTAGAAGCCCATAGAATCTTTCCCAAAGCTTCGTGCTTCTCTTCGCGGCTTCTAGTGCATCTTAGTTGGTTCAAGAAGAAGAACCAACCGACTAGATGGCAATCTAGTCGGTCGGCAATCCTTCATGAACCGACTAGATATCCTACTCAATTTCAGCTCATTCACTGTTTACATTTAGTCGGTCCAAGAAGGTTCACCGACCGACTAGTTGTCAAACTAGTCGGTTAGGAATCCTTCTTTGACCGACTAGTTATGTCTTTCATTTCACAGCCTGAGCTACTGTTTATTGTTAGTCAGTCAAAGAACAATCATCGACCGACTAGTTGAGAAACTAATCGGTTGGAATTTGTTCTTAGACCGACTAGATCTCTTTGTCGACAGCCTATTGATTTCCACTCTTAGTCGGTCAAAGAACACTCACCGACCGACTAGTTGTCAAACTAGTCGGTTGGCAAGTCTTCTTAGACCGACTAGTTCTATCGACCTGAATTCTATATTCTTGGCTGTCATCCTCTTAGTCGGTCCAAGAAGAATCACCGACCGACTAGTTGAGAAACTAATTGGTCAGTGATCCTTCTTTGACCGATTAAGCTGCTTCAGAATAGAGCCGTTGGAGCATTAATTGCTACGAATTTTGCACTCTCTTTCCTCTAACCTATATATACTTGGAGAGGTTCTTTCCTAGTATTCAAGGCTGATATTCTAGAGGTTTAGAGAAATTAAAGAGGAGCCATTCAACTCTATTTCAAAGCTCTCTCTTCTCACAAGAATCTCTCCCTTAACTTCTTGAGCCCAAATTCCTCAAGAGAGATTCTCTCCATTGTGAGCCTCTCAAGCTAAGAGCTTGACTCAAGGTCACCAACTCCTCCCTAGGCTTCTATTGCTGGTCAACTTCTTGGAGCTAGGGTTTGGTGCCATCTTCTTCCTCAAAATCCTTCTTGCCCTAATATTGGTAAGTTTACTCAAGGCATATGATTTTGTTGATAAGTATTTCATTGTTTCATTTACTTTGCTTTTGCAAGTTGTTCTCTCGGTTTGTGAGAGAAGTGTGTGATCCTGGGTTGTGGGAGTCACATGTTCATTTGTGTATGATTTGGTCTTGTAGAGGTTTTTCTACAAGAATTTCATAGTGTAAAACTTGGGTTAGTGGTTTCTAACTCAAGTATCCGGAGGGGATTCGGGTGGTTGGGACGTAGGATCATCGGGAACAAGTCGGGGAGACTTGGGTGGATCCGAACCCGTTATATCGTATTGTTTGCGTTGTTTAATTCTTGTTGTTTGTAGTTATTCCGCATTGTTGTTTGTGTTTTGCACAATAATTAGGAATAACACTCTTGACTATTTTAAAGTACTATTCACCCCCCTCTAGTACTTGTGCAGTAGCTACGCATGGCATTACATCACCTCCCTCCCACACGATCTCCTCTACTACTTCTAAAATCCCTCCCTCACTTCCTCCCATACTCTCCCACCATCAAGCACCCTACCATCGCCCACACTTCATACCCAAATCGCCCAAAAACCCTAGACCTAGCCCCCATTTCGAAAATTCTGTTCTTGTTGGATTAGTGTCCGGCGGTTCCCTAAATCCCTCCATCATACAGCGTGGGATCTTTAGGGAGCTTGGACTCGCTTCATTACAGGGTACACTCGCTCCTTAGCTTGATTTTTACATTGCCCAAGTATTATTAATTTGCTCCTTTGTCATCAGTTGTGTGCACACTCATATAATCTTGCATATCACATTCAATCGCCACACAATCATGGCAAAAGATAAGGACAAGGGTAAGCGCATCATGGAGGAATAGGAGGCGTCTCGCAAGAGACACAAATCCACACGTTCCACACGTGGACGTGCTCCTCCTCCGTCGCCTACCCAACCACCACCCCAACATATCATACCTGTGGTGGACCCACTGATGGGACCGCAGGGAGTTCTCTTCATGAGTCATGACCACAAAGACTTCTATCTTCGACTCAGCCAAAGATCTCACTTAGCCACCAAATTTGCACATAATCAAACCCTACTCGATCTCGGGGTTTTCTCCAGAGTCGAATCCCTATTTGCAAACCTAGGTTGGCTAGGTTTCTTACACTCCCATGCACGATCCTACCCCCTCTAACCCTAGAATTTCTATCTGCCATCAAAACCGAGAGGGGGTTTAATATTGATTTTCGCCTCCAAAACCGAAATTTCCGTGTCCCTGTGACCACAATCAATGATATTTTCAATTTTCCTAATCTAGAAGGCAGCCTCCCCCTATGAATTGCATGACGACTTTGATGTTGACCACTTTTGGGGATCCCTCACTCTCCTCGATCATTTTCCTATAGGCAAGGCCGGCCTCCTCCATCATCCACCCAGTCTTTCGTCTCGCCCACCGTATAATCTCTAGCGCTTTCTTTTCGCGGGATGAGTTTGCTACCGTGACCATCCCTGATCTTTTCATCCTTTGGGTGATGACTTTCCCCTTCATTCCCGGTGTTGACGGGATTACCTTCGAGGCCCCGTGCGTACGCATAGACGCCGGTGCGTGGCTAATTCAAAAGCTTATTGATATTAGCCGCGTAAACAAGGGTAAATATTGATGCTGCGGCCTCATTACTCTCATAGCCTTACACCCTCCCATCAACATCGTGATCCCCCCACTTTGCTGCGTGCCCTAGGATCTACATATCTCGATATTGATGTCCTGAGGCACATCCATATGATCCGGCCGCGAGGCAACGGTCGGTTTGCTTTTTTACTATGGCCACCCCATGCACCATATACCATTCTACCAAATCCTGGCCGCATGTCTATTCATCTTGAGGCAGATTGGTCGTTTCTTCTTGATCCTGAGTTTGTAGGGGGGTTACATCTACAGTTTCCTCTCTTTGACGCACCGAGACCATCGTCCCCTGCCGTCCACTTAGGCGAGTAGGACATCCCTGCGTTCAGAGATGACCACGGGTCTGGACCTAGTGTCACCACCCCAGGTGATATCCATGTTTCTTCTGAGGTACTTACTATGGCCCTCTTTGGCCTAGCCTCTTGTGCCGGCATGACCACTACCGCTAGCACCACTTCTGCTGTCTGACGGGCCACCTCTGCTCGCCTCGTTCTCGAGGCCAAGATGGCTGCTCTGCGCACTGGCGCATCCTCCTCTACCTCCTCGGACCCATCCACTTCTTTTCTTTCACATCCACATTTCCTCGCACTCGAGCGAAACGTCGCCGCCATTCTTCGCCTTCTTACCCATGACCACGGTCCCCCACCACCTACTCCACCCCCATCACCTCCTAGGTGATCATCGCCTCCTCCCACCACTTCTTCCCCTCCCACCATCACTACCATTGATCCTACACTACCACCACCCTTCACCTCTATCACCACCGCCTACTCGCGTCGCAAAAAGCCCGCTTTGCGTGCGAGATCATTACCCCCACCCACCTTATTGGTCGCAGTATCCCATCCATCCCCCATCACCACCGACACCCCACCCATCGTCCATATCCCTACCGAGCCCATTCATCCACCATCTCCACCTCCTTCCCCACTTATCCGCACACCTGTCACCTCTCCTTCCCACACCCCCACTCTCTCCCAAGGAGGACGAGGACCCCACCGCTCCTGCACTTTGATTTTCCTTTTTTTATTTTCCCCTAGCCATTTGTTCTGCATCATCTTGATCATATCTTCTTTCTAGCATTGTCATGATCAGCTTGGGGGAAATCAAATTTTTTCTGTGATTGTTGTCGTGTCATGTCGTTTATTATGTGCTTGTTTATATGTGTTCGTGTGTATGTGTTTTGTATAGTTGGTTTTGAGTGTTTATTTTCTTTATGTCTCTATGTTTCGTTTCGTGTGTTTTTCATGTTTTTCCCTTTTCTTTGTTAGTGCGTACTTCCCTCCCATCTATCGTTGCCCTCCCACTTTTACTTCTATTGCAATGAGGGCGATGCAATGTTCAGCTTGATGGAGTCGCACTTTGTGCGTCAGTCTTGTCATTGTCCCGTTTTTGAGTCGTTTTCGTCGTATTTTTCTTTTTCTTTCCTTCTTTTTTATTCTCCCTCTCCTAGAGATGACCCCACATGATGAACTGCCATGGAACCACACACAATTAGCTTAGCTACGATAATCACCTTCACTACGCTAGGAAGCCGAGTCCTATTGCATTTCATGCCCCGTGGGTTCACTTTTCTTTTGTGTGAGTTGTATGTCGTGACTAGCTAGTTGGTGTGCTTCAACGTTGTGATTTTGTTTTATATGCCTATCCTTGGATGACCCCCAGACTATCATGCTTCAATTTTGAATATGCAGTATATACCCCCACTGTCTGCTTCTTTATGCATGAATTATCTATATATATTACGCTTCAAATCGCATGTGTCGGGACTCTACCAATAGGACTAGGATAACCCATTTGCTTATGTTCTAATCTGTGAAATTTTTTTCGTTTGCCAAGTGTTTAGAATTCGTATTCTTTTTTGTTTTACTTGGTGCAAATCCTCTCGTCGTGCATCGTTCTCCCATTTGGGGGAGTGCACACTTTCCATTATCCCACTTCCAAAAAAGAGAAGAAAAATTCGAAAAGAAAAACAAAAGAGAAAAGAAAAATATGTATAGCCCAAAAATCCAAAAAATATACGAATACCCAAAACCCAAAAAATTCATGATGTGAATATTACTCCTACCTCCATGAATAAAAGGAAGGCGAGAATTTGCACCAAGTGATATCCTCCACACCTACTCAACCCCCTTCGATTTCGAACACGCTTGGCATAGGGATTTTCGATCATCTAGGCAGTCGTGTGGTGATTCCCTAGTTCATAGCAGTAGAGTCCCTGACATATGATATGTTTTCTATTCTCGTTCTACTCTCATGCATGCTTGAGCTATTATTCATCGCTAATTCGAATTGAATGGACATTTGGGTCATTACTTGGGTATGTGTATATGGAGCTTTATTGCACAATTTAGATAGTTACACTGTCTGCTAACTCACAACCTCACACACTCGTGCTTCACCGCATGTACCCACGACACTTATATGGACTCATATTCCTGGGTTTAGTGATGTGTTTATCACATGCTTGCTTAGTGTGGTGAGTTAGTTTTCGTTGGCTCTGACGGGTGATCTAGGATTTTCTCTTCTTTTTCTTCTTCTTTCTTTTTATTTTCCCCTCCGAGCTCCTACTCTCACTCGTCTTCCTCGAGAACGAGGAAGGTTTCAGCTTGGGGGATTTTGACGTGTGTTTATATTTTATATATTAACACATGTCTTCTCCGTGATTTCCCATCGTTTTTCGTTATTTTGAGCCCGTCTTTTTGTGATTTTTAGTTTCTTTTCATTTTCTTTGTGTTTGTGTGTACTTGCAGGAGATTACCAGCATAGGGGACATATAAAGCAAATATCATGAGTCCCTGGAGCAATGGGAGGTGCCACAAGAGATCCTGAGGGCCATACGTCAACTCATATCATGAATCAGCCCTCAACCGATCGGGTGGACAGACCCACCCGATCGGTTCGTGCACACGTATCTGACCCGAGGAGAAGCAGCAATGAAGCAGACCCCACACGATCGGTTCAGTGATCGGGTGGTCGCGACAGTCTTCTCTGTTTTTTGAAGCTGAATTCCAACCGATCGGTTGACTTGTCAACCAATCGTTCACCTGTAGCTGATCTTCCCAAGCTCAAGAGCCGAATGACTTCACCCGATCGGTTCAGTGATTGGGTGAAGTATTTCAGAAGCTGAAGACCCGGTTCGCGTTCGTCTCAACCGATCGGTTGATGTTTCAACCGATCGGTTGGGCGCTTATTTTTGTCTTCTTCTGGGAATATTTCCTGGCATCTTGCCAGAATATATATATAGCCCTAGGTTTCCCAGAAAATGAGAATCCCCTTTTCTTAAGCATTTTTTAGGGATTTTGGCTGCTGCTAATTAAACTTATTTTGTAAGTTCTCTGATCGCTTTGATACTTTAATATTGCGTTAATACTATTGTTTGCTTCTCTAATCTATTGCTTGATTATAATTTTGATGGCTGAAATTTGTGTTATTGAATCTCTTGCAATGTTTAGTGAGTAGTTTCCTAATCTGGGACATTGGTGGAAGCTCCTTCGTGGGTTCCCCCTAGAACAACCATAGGATTAGGATTTCGATAGGATATAGTGATTTAGATGGTTACGTGGGGCGTTTTATTTCCATTGGCGGGATAAAGACCGCCTCTGACTGTCGGGCCAAGGGAAAATAAAACGGGAGTTTGATCCTTGGTCGCGCCCGGATATACACCCGGAAAACGACTGTAGTCTTACCGCAAGTGCATGGCGTAGTGGCGAGCGGGTATCGAACTCAGGGAGGACAATTGACAGCACTCTATTTTGATCACCTAGCTATCGATGGAATAATGGAATGCTTTTGATAATAGTGTCACAATCGTTCAAATAGCAAATAGAATTCAATATAATAAAGCGTTTAGGGATTGGAAATCCCCACTACGGATCGTCACTTATCCTCGTGGATCATGAATCTCAATGTTGCAAAGCTTGAATTGAGGTGAACTAGTCGCAACTTAATGTAGAACCAAGCTCACGCTCTCGCGCTATTGCAAGTCTACAGTAACCTAGATTAGGGCCCACTCTCGTGAAAACCCCAACCTAAGCCACTAGCATGAAGATCGACATCATCGTCCAATCGCATCTCGAGCCCACTCTCATGCAAACTCGAGCTACGATCAAGGTTATAATAATTCGTATTCATCCAATCTCTTGCAAACGAATATTAGTATAGATTTATAATAATAATCCTAGCATTGGTCCAATCTCTAGCAAACCAAATCTAGAAAATCTCAATTATGAATCTAAATCGAATATCTAGGCCTTCCCATCAATTGGGATCCAATCTCTTGCAAACCCAAATCGATGAAAATTCCTAGCTACCCGTAGTAGATCAATCACAACATAACCTTACTTCAATCCTAGCAACAATTCAATTCATTCATCACAATTCAAAGATCGGATCCATAGGGTTCATCCACATGCCCTAGAACGACGAAACTACTCACAATTCATCATAGAAATCTCAGAAATAAAGCAATAGATCAAAGCACAATTCATTATAGAGAGAAAGCAATTCATAAAAACTAGAATTTTAGCAAGAAAGAACAAAACCAAATTGCGCGCCTATGATCTCCAGCTGAGATTTACAAAAGGAATAGCCGTCAAAAATTAATTCAAGTCTCTCCTAAAACTAGGAACAAAACTAGGTTTAAATACAAGTCAAATTCGTCCAGAAATTCCTGACAAAATTGCCCCTGGCGCATCCCATAAACCTAATTCGCATAGCAGTAGGACTGCGTCACTCGGCCGAGTAGACCATGTCACTCGGTCGAGTGACAGACCCAATAAAAATAGAGAAACTGGGAAAACTGGGGGTCTGTCGCTCTGTCTGACTCGGGTGAGTGGTCTTCTTCACTCGGCCGAATGAGCAGTCCTGCTCGGCCGAGTGGGTCTTCTCCAAATTTCCAGTAAGTTGGCCGCTTCTCGGAAGAAAAATCCACGTACCACTCGGGCGAGTGGTATTCTCCATTCGGCCGAGTGAACTTTCTTGCTCGGCCGAGTGAACTATGAAAATCAATGGTCTGTATCCGTTTCACTCGACCGAACGCACTCCTTTACTCGGCCGAGTGAACTGTCTGTTCGGCCAAGTGAGCTGCTTCTGTGCTGTTTTCTTCTTCTCCTTGCCTCCTCGTCGACTCTATCAGATTTCTTCCTCTTCCGCTCATCCTCTAGCGCAGCTAACTTCTCAAATAAGTTGTGGGTGACGCTTCGGTGTGCGTGAAAGTCCCTTGATCTCATTTTCGCTCCAGATCGCTCCATATCTCTTGAAATAAGACAAAAACAAGAAATAGTGAAAAGCAACGCGATATCGTCGAATAATCGTGGAAAATGCAATATGGACAATCGAAATGACATGAAAACATGCGTGTAAAATAAGGAGCGATCAAACTCCCCCAAGCTTACCTCTTACTCGTCCTCGAGGAAGATGAGTAAAAGGCGAACCCTGTGAAAAAAAGGAAAACGGAAAAAGGAAGGTAGAAAAGAAAACGAAGAGGGAGGTGCTAGATCATTTTCTCAGGACGTGGAGCTGCTTACTCAAATAGCATACAATGAATAAAAACATGCCAAAGATTTTTATTTCGATATCACGATCATCTAAAAATGCGTACGATATAGAAACCCAAGAATATCAAAACGATATGAAACATGAAATCCTTCTAGAATTAGCATCGTCTGAAGCATCTAAAGTACTATACATAATCATAGACCACACACTTTTCAATTGATAGCTTTCTATTTGGAGTATAAGATGTATCACACAATATGAAGCAATAAGAATAGAAAGGAGTGGTTTTCATGAAATGCACTCCAAATCTCAATTCCTGGGTTTCGTTATACTTCTAGTAGTCTCCCTGAGTATAGAAAATTACCTAGCTTATGTTGTCATGCACAGACAAGTAGTCACTCTCTCACACATAATTGGCCCCCAAGCTTATCCATAAGCGTGGTGGCATCAGATAAAACAATAAGACTTTTCCCCATTTTTGAAGCTCCATAAAAATAAAAATAAAAGAGGGAAGAAAGAGAGCAAGAACTGAAATGGGATCGTGTATGAACTTCTTCTCTCTTTTTTCTTTTGCTCTTTTTTTTTTCAATCGATATATGCAATAAGGATTCCAAATCAAAAGATAGAGAGATATACATGTATAATAATTTTTATCTTTTTGATTTTGGGGTAATGGAGCATGAACTTTATAGCGGGGGAGATGCTAATATAAGATTCGCTAAAGAGAGATTCACCAATGATTTTAAGTATAGAATGATGTTCAAGATATGTGTAGAAAGAAAAGTATGTAATGCTCAGTTCACTCTTTAGAATGTGCATGACAACTTTTAGCAGAGTAATGTAATCTACTCAGTTTGATTTCAGAAAGTAAACTAATCCAGTTATATCAACACAGCATACATTCAGTCAACCCGAAAGTGAAGTGTACAATTTTCATGCAAAACCCAGTGATATCAGACAACAAAGCAGTACTCCAAATATAGGCAATCAATGCGTGAAGCTTGGTGTGTTTTTTATGAAAAGTATACAATATAAATCATCAGACTCAGCTAATAGTAGAATTTCATTCACATTCATATATGAAGGTGCAGGTTACTATTTCGAATGCATAGCAAGCATGGCATATAATATCTGAAATGAAAACGATGGCATGGCAAGATAATATGCATATAGAGATAAGCTAATTCCATGTCATCATGATCACAGAAAATTCATCTCTAGCCAAAAGGGTAAAGGAAACAAGGATAAAAAAATAAGAACTACTATACATATGCAGCACACACACAAAGTAAGAAAATGTGATGCATGAGAAAAAAGATGAAAAAGTGGGTGAAAACAAGTGTAAAACAAAGAAAGGTGGAAAAAATGTGAATAGAAACGAGGAAAATGAAAAGTGCGTGAGGCACTCACTCCCCCAAGCTAAACGACACAGTGTCCTCAATGTGCTAGGTGTGGCACACAGAGAAATATGATATGTGTGGAGTGGATGAGGATGCATGCATGATAAAGTATGAAAAAAATGAGATGGATATGCAAATGATGCATGCAGAGATCAAGAACGTGCAATATAAGTGTCCCCAAAAAATACCTCCTCTCTCCCAAAATGATAAAGACAAATATGAGCAAAAAGAGACCAAAATGTGTGTGGAGGAGGGGTGCAAAATCAGCAGGCAGAAAGATATCAAGCATAGCAACAGCAAAAGTATGAGAGGCATCCAGTGTGTGCATAAATGGGTGGTGGAGCACCAGCACCGTCCTGTGGAGGAGGAGGTTGTGGCGGTGGCTGCTGGGTAGAGGGACGGGTAGCGGCAGGTGGCGGCTGTGACAGTCGTGCAAGAATCTGGTTCAGGCTAGCCTGAATACCAGGGAGTATAGCGACGCGAGACTGTACATCACTAACGACAGCGGAGAGAGCCTGGAAATCTCATCTTAGCCCACTAATGGCCCCCTCTAGAGCACGCAGGTGCTGAACTAGGGTGTCAGGGGGCGGTGGGGCAGAGGGTTGAACAAGTGAGGAACGGGGCTGTCTCGCACGGCTACCGTAAACAACTGGTGCAACTACAAGGTGGGGCTATGGTGCTGTGCTCACTAGGACTTGCTCAGCCTCTGTGGGAGGCTGAGACGTAGGAATGGTCGAGGAAGAGGGAGCAGCATTAGAAGCTAAAACGGTGACAGAGGGCGAGGATGACAGAGAGGTCGCTGACACAGAAATGGGGACAGACATCACGACACTCTCGACGAAGACATCTGCAGTGGAGACGGAAGGGTTGACGACTAGGGATGCCGTGAAGTGTGCAGAAAATGACTCCCCAGGGGTCGAGAATAAGAAAGTGGACAGGGTCTCCACTGCGGAAGTGAAAGAGGGCTTGTCGCTCTCAAGAATGGTGGTGGGGCGCTCAGGACTCGTAGCAGAAATGGGATCGATGGTCATCGGCACAGAGGTGGTGGTAGTGGTGGTGGACTCAGTAAGGGTACTCCCGACACTGACAGAGGTGTGGACAGAGGTGTCGAGAGGTGTACACAAATCAGGTGCAGGCTGAGGGATCTCCGGGTCCAGAGGTGGAAGAAGGGGCTCCTACTGAGAGACCTAAGGCTCTAGCATGTACGCAGCAGGGATGAGGACGTCCATCGCTGGAATCCACTCCCCTCCTGTCGGTCCAATATGTGTCTGAGTGGGGCTCGGAAGAACCATGTAATCTGCGCCAAAATGATCATGCAGCCCTACCCAGTGGTGCTGACCATGAGGACGTAGCATCCTCATGCGGGCCATAACGTCAATGGAAAGGGAAGTGGGGCCCGGGGGTCGTAACAAACCAGCTGAAAGGTCCACTCCGCACATGGGAGCTAGAAAAGTAATCAAACCGCCGCAACAGATAGGCGTCCTAGCGTCGACAGAAATAACGATACGGTCCAAGTACCAACTAGCTATGTCAATTTGAACTACAGTGAGTAAGACGTCTCCACCTATCTCGAAGGCCCTCGCTCGAGTCATCGCGTAGAGCATGTAAAGCTCCGACGTAGACATCGTCACCGGCTCATACCTCGCTAGGAAAGTGGTCGCCATAAGGCGTTGTGCTATGCAAAGGCATGGGTGGAGGATAGCGGAGGCCTTGGCCCGGCTAGGGTCAAAGGCGAGGGGTGATCCAGTGATACGTGTCCAGAAGGCGTGAGTGTCAAATGACGGCGGGGGATGTGCGTAGGACTATAGGCTCGGTCTGGGTCCGGGACTGGGGGCCACTGGAAGTAAGCTCGGAGCATATCAAGAGTGACCTCGCACTCACGATCCATCAAGCGAAAGGAGCATCCCCCAGGAGTCCGACGGATCGAACTAAGGACCTCGAGTGTCGACCGGATATAGGTGTCCGCCGACACCGACAAAAAATCACGCCACCCCACGTTGTCATACAACTGGATCAGGCCCTCGAGTACCCCTAGGCGCTCAAAATCAGCAAGGTGCACGAACCTAGAGGGTACGATCGAACGGTGGGAGATACACTCAAATCTGACACGGTGCACATCATCTCTAAACGTAATCCACATCGCGTCGAAAGCGGGGGCGGGCTGTGCCGATGGAGGTGGAATAGGTGTGCTAGGAGGCGGAAGTGTGGGTGGTGGCGGGCTAGGTGGCGGGGAGTTCGCTCTAGCAGAAGAGGAGCCAGGCTCGCTGGTCCTCTTCTGTTTCGAGGCGGGCGCCCGTGAACGTGCTCTAGTGCGTGGTGGCATGTGAGCCGTGAAACGCGCCTACCCAAATGTGAAGTGATATATATAAGGAACGAGTTGTTGAATATTGGACTTCTCCCTACTTGGTGTTAATGATGAGCAAACATAAATACTTGTGACTAATCTCCTATTTTGCAGTTAATCCATTACCTAATCTTATTATGAAGATCAACTAGCAATGGATGACTCTCTAACGTTATTGAAGGCAAATGATATGAATTGGATGATCGTAGATTGATGATTGAAGCTCAGTAACGACTTCAAGCTCATACGATGGAAAGAAGAGATTATACGTCAATGTAATTTTTCTTTTATCTCTTCTAGTATGTAGCTTAGAAGCAGAACTTTGATGGAGCACTCACACACATCTACATTCTGTCATAGGACATATTTTGACTTTTGTCCTTTGATCCCGATTCAATTCTATTTTGTTTGTGCTAGGATTGTTTATAACAACCAACTGCTTAACATTTTACAGTCGCCTGTCTCAACAACAGTCGACTGTGTTTTGTTCTACAGTCGCCTGTTATGCACAGACTATTACAATGTAGTTTTGGGCCTTCTCTGATTCTTTCGCACAGGCTACTGTTGAATGATTCACAGGCGCCTGTCCTAGTGACAGTCGACGGTGAATTGTACATCAGTCACATGTCTCCCCTTGCCCAAACTCTGTTTTGATTTGTTTTCTATGGCCAGTCGACTTATGTTGTATATACAGTTGAGTGTCTATTAGATCAGTCGACTGTCTATGCTGCAACAGTCGCCTGTCTGTAAGTCAATTCTTTGACTCAGCTCTCTAGAAATTTCTCCTGACTTTGACAGTCGTCTGTTTAAGGATATACAGTCGCCTGATCTAATTAACAGTCGAATGTGTTCCTTGCATTAGTCGTCTGTCCTGTATCTTGTGAGATTTCCAGTATTTGTCTAACTTACACTTCTTTCGGCCAGTCGCCTGTCGAAGAAATTACATTGGCCTGTTGGTTTAACAGATGACTGTCTTTGATTCATCAGTCGACTGTCCACGTGGGAAGTTACCGTTATGAATTCTCACCTACCCTTGCTGACTGTGCAATAGTCGATTGTGGATTGTTCAACAGTCGACTGTCGCGAGTTCAGATTATATCCGTTGAGATTTTTCTTACGGATTTCGATTGGGTTTTTGCCAAAACTGTTTTGTGGATTTGAGAAAGCTATAAATAGAGCTTCTATTGTTTCATTAGAAGGTTACTCATTCATTGCAAAATCCTTCAAGCTTTCATTTCCAAAGATCAAAGCTCTCAAATCCAAAGCCCTAAGTAATTCCAAATCTTGTTCTCTTGCTCTCCAACCTAGAACCAAAGATTGATCTTCTAGGCAATTGGTGCAGTCAAGAGAAAGGGCTTTCTCCTCTCTTCCAAGAGAGTTCTTCAACACACATCACACTTCTCCTTCAAGTTCTACTTCAAGGCATATGTGTTTGTAAGTGTTGCTTTCATATTTCATAACTTTCGTTATTTGAATTGTGCTCTCGGTTGTGAGAGTGGTTTTGCTTGCTCCCTGGTTGTGGGAGTCAAGGACATCGATTGTATTCGATTGCACTTGTAGGGTTGCTACAAGTGGGCTATAAGGAAACCTCAAGTTAGGGTTCTAACTTGAGTATCCGGTGGTATCCGGGTGGTAGGGACGTAGGATTACCGGGAACAAGTCGGGAGTTGACTTGGGTAATCCGAACCCTTGAAACATATCTACGTTTACGTGTGTTTCTCTTTGGGTCGTTTTTCTATTCCGCACTATTTGTTGGATTGCATTTTATTTAGAGTAAATTCCTTTTAAATTTGCATAAACACTATTCAACCACCCTTCTAGTGTTTTCCCCATAGACAAGGTCCTTACAATTGGTATCAGAGCGCAAGGTTTCATCTATAGCATTCAATAACAACAACGTTCCTCCGCCGCCTTCGTACAACAATCACGACCGTGATGGAGCGTCCACTCTTTTCAAAGGTCAATCTACGGTACATCCTCCACGTTTCAATGGTACTAATTTTGGCTATTGGAAGTGTAGGATGGAGACATTCCTTAGGAGCGCTTCTCTTTGGAGAACTCTTCACAAGGAGTACGTCGAGCCTGCCGAAGATGACTTCAAGAAATGGACGACTTCCGAGAAGTCCACCGAAGTCAACAACGCTAAAGCAATGAACGCTCTTCATTGTGCGTTGGACCCGAATGAGTTCAACAAGATATGCACATGTAAGAGTGCATATCAAATTTAGAGCCATCTCATCGTTACCCACGAGGGAACGAACAAGGTAAAGCTTTCAAAGTTATATGTTGTCGTGCAAAACTTCGACTTGTTTCACATGCAGGAAAATGAGAGCATTGCGTCGATGTACGGACGCTTTACCGACATCACAAATGAATTGGAAGCCCTTGGCCAAATCTACACCGAACCTGAAAAGGTAAGGAAGATCATCATGGGGATGACCTCTAAGTGGGAAAGAAGAGCAATCGCCATTGAGGAGGTCAATGACTTGAAGAATTACACCGTGGTGAATCTCATCGGGACTCTTATGTCTTCCAAAGTAAGACGGGATAACCGATTGAAGATTCGAGCCATGATGAATCCCACGGAGGCCAAGAAGAAAGCTTTGGCATTCAACGCCAATTCATCATCCTCCGAAAGTGATGAATCCGAGAACGAGATGGATTTGGGTGATATGGCCCAAATGGCGAAGAAGCTCCAACGCTTCTTCCACAAAGGTAAATTTTCCTCTAACAAACGTTTTGAGTCTACTAATGCTACTTCATCTCTTTGTTATAAGTGTAATAAGCCAGGGCACATCAAGAGGGATTGCCCAATACTAAACAACAAAGAAAAATGGAAGGCACCAAAGTACCACAAGTCCGACAAGAACAAGAGAGACAAGAAGAAAGGACTCGTAGGTACCTTTGATGACTCAAGTGATGACTCATCAAGCGATTCCGATGATGAGAAGGGTGAGAGCGCCCACATGTGTTTCATGGCACTTGAAGACCCACTCTCGGATGAGAGTGACTCCGACACGGATGACACCGAGGTAACAATGGATGAACTTCGTATAGCTAATGAAGAACTATTTGCTAAATACCAATCTTTAATGCTTAGATACACTAGCTTAAAGAAATCAAATGTTAGCAAGTCATCCATTCCATGCATTATCAACAATGACACCATTGTTGATACTTTAACACTTGAGAAAGCAAACTTAGCTTCTCAAAATGTCACATTGAGAGATGAGGTGAATTCCCTCAAATCTCAACTAGATCAAACACATCCCAAGGATAATAGTGATCTAGCTACATGTCACACACAATTGGGTGTAGAGAAGGATTCTCTTAAAACCCAAGTGCACGAGCTCAAAGCATGGGTGTCCACCGTAGATACCAACATTTCTTCTTTAAAGGAGAAATATGAGCTCATGTCCTCCCGTATTGTGAGATTCTGTAACGACCGGTTCTCATCGGTGATATTATCTGTATTTCTCTTCTGATAATTTTTCGCCCGTATCCGTATTAGGCGTATCCGTCCCTGTGCACGTGCCAACTTCTTCATGATTAATTGTTCCTATTATTTTTGTGACACTTATTAGTTTATTATTATTGTCATTATTAATAATAATATTATTATTCCTATCTTTTTTGTGACACTTAGTTATACATTATTGTTCTTATTATTATTTGTATTACTATTATTATTATTTTTGTATCTCCTATGTAATATCTCCAACTTACAAAAATTTGAATTCAAATTTCAAATCTCTTTTTAAACTCAAATGAAATATTTTCCTTTTTAAAAACCCATTAAACCAAATTGATTGCTATTAATCCCCTTTTTTTAAATTTAAAAATCATTATTAGTGATTTAAATCCTATAGTTAATAATTCAACCCTTCCAAATTGGACCCTAGATGCTTGGCCGAACCCTAGCACCACTCATGCACACAACTTTAACACACACACACACACACACACACACACACACACACACACACACACACACACACACAAACTAAAAAGAAATAAACCTAAACTAGGACACTCACGTGAGCATAAGAAAACAAGTGAATTATATACTTGCAACCAAACCTAAGCCTAGTATTATTAACCCCATACTCTTGCAACTTGAGGAAGCCTCACGTGTGCAGGCCTAAGTTTTTAATTAAACCCTAGAGTACCCAACACAGCCGCCCTACTCACAATACAACTGTTCACGAGCACATCAGCTCTTATATAGGAACCTAGGGCCTTGTATTTTTAACCTACCCTTATAAAATTGAACCATAGGGTTTGTTACCCCTTCACAGCCGCCACCCCCCATCTTCCTCTCTCCACACAAGGCAACCCGAGCCTCCCCTCGGTCGCACATAGCCGGCCTCCAACACTCCCTCAGGTCCTCCTCCTCCCGTTCTCCTCCTTCCTCCCCTCCGGCCTCATCATCCCCAACCCCGAGCTCCTTCCTACTCTTCACGCCATCAAGCCACCACCCGTAGTCCTCTTCTTCTTCTCCCCTCCTTTTCTTCTTCTTCTATCAACCCGCCATAGGCCGAGCTCCCCTTCATCTCCTCCCCACGGCCACACAAGCCCACCTTCATCCGCAGCCAGGCCGAGACCAACCCCTCACGACCTGCACCACACCCGAGCTCCCCTCCACTTCATCCACAACCCCTCACGGCTGCTCCATCTCCACGCATCCGCAGCATGCTGTATCAAAGCTCCAACAGCCACGCAACCATGCAACAGGCCGCAACGAGTCTCCACAGCCACAGAGCACTCACGCACAGGTCGTGTGCGCGTTGACAGCACTGGATCTGATGAGAACGCCCCACCCGACGCCCGACGCTCACTGTTTTGGAGTTTCACGCGTCGCCACGGCCCGTTGACGTCATCCAACCCCTCGCTACACTTCAGGTCAGTAGATCTACCCCTATAACTCATAACCCCCACCGTAGAGTAGAGAAACCTAATAAAACCGGTTGATTAGACGTCGTAGGGGCTTTTTAAAATCTGACCTGAACTGAAAAACACAATTTCTGATTTTATACTCTGCCAAAACAGTGAACTAAACCCTCCACGGCATAGTACATGTCGAGAAGATTCCAACGACACCAAGAACGTCGAAAACATGCGAGTATTTGATTTTATATGAATTTTTGAAGTTTCGGAACTTTTGCGTCACTTTTAATTATGGATGTGTAACTTGAAAACTAGACGTGAAATGACGCATGAAAACGATGCCATGATAATCTGGACGAAATTTGGGATCCAACGGTATATCATACGATATTCCCCATTTTAATCAATAAGAGAAAAAAATCATTTCTGTAGCAAGTTGAACAAAAAGGATGTATTTGTCATTATTTGAAATTTCAGAAACGGTCGTTCGACCCGTTTCCGCTTTGTAGAACTGCCACCATAATACTTTAATATTGTTAACAGTAAAATTCAGTGAGTACGGACATGTTTAACTAATTTTGACATCATGACTATCGTGCGCCTCGAAGGCGGCATCGTGATATCATGATGTCGTGTGAGTCGACTAGGCCGGCTCGTGTTCCGGCAAACTTTTGGGTGGGGTTAGGGTTTAGCGGCCACTAGGCATATGAAAGGTACTCTCCTCAAGAGCACCACCCGCACGCGGTGGGTTAGCGTCAATCACGGTAAGCCCCCGTGAGAGGAACGACCTTCTCGTCACGACCTACAGGCGTGAACCCTAGATTAGAATGCTAACACTTGACTTGAAAACTTGCAACACTAACTTGGTCATCTTGATAATTGAAATGCTAATGAATTCAGAGAAGTCCCAACTTTAAACTTGTAAACGTCTAGAACTGCATGTTAGAAGTGCTTCTTATGCTTAAATTAAATTGTTCAATATTAAATTGCTGCAGTCGTTTTCTTAAATTAGTAATGCATTCAAAATTCATATATCTGTCATATACTTTGCCTTGGGATGCTACTTCTTCTTGCAGACCCATAGCTGACATACATTCATGTTTGTGGATGTATGTCAGGTTCAGAGCTTGAGTACCAGGAGGACCAGTACGAGTCGCCAGATTTGGAGAGTCAGGAGTTTGCACCTGATGCAGTGCCTCTTCCAGCAGAGGACTAGTGGACCCTCGACACTTTACTGCTTTCCTAGTTTCCTTTTCAATCGTCGTAGTTACTTTCGTGTACGTTCTTTTCTTGTTGCTACTTTTAGCCCAGCTGTGGCTTGTTAAACTCTGTGTACGAACATTATTTCTGGATGTGGCTTTACTTTTCTGGTTGTGTTCTGATTGTTCTGAATGGCAGTTGTAAGGACCTCATCTGTGTTTTTATCACCGACACTTATTGAACTCGAGCTTCACCGCTCCAGTTCAAGCGGACCGCGTAACGCTCTCGCTTCTGGTGTCTTTTGGGAAGCGGGGCGTTACATGTTTTGTTGGTGGCCCATGCAGGTCCGTTGCAACTGCGAAGTTCAGAACAATGAGAACATTTTCTTAAGCCGAACATCCGGAGTAATTGTATACACGGGATTAACTCGGGCTTTCTTTCTCTTTTGCAGGATGTCCGGAAGACGCATCACCCGACACAGGACCGGAGCCGGAACCGGAACCGGAGCTCCTGGAGGTGGAGACGACGACATCCACCAGATGCTGGGAGTTATGAGAGATATGCTGGAGGTTCAGCATCATCTAGTCCAGCAGGGACGCCAGGCTGTGCCAGCTGTGCCAGCTGCACCAGCCGCACCAGTTGCACCAGCTCCGGGAGCCAAGCAGTTCAGAGAGATGCGTCCGAAGAGTTTCTCCGGACGAGAGGGCCCACTAGCGGCCGAAGAGTGGTGTCAGAGCACTGATGACGATTTGGGCCTTGCCCGAATCCATAAAGATGAATGGGTGGAGCTTGCCAGGAAGCAATTGACAGATAATGCCCGCAGCTGGTGGACTGCGGAAGAGGCCAGGCTGACCAAGCCGATTTCTTGGGATACTTTCTGCAAGAGATTTGACGCCCAGTATTTTCCTAAGTCTACGAACCGAATGATGGAGAGTCGCTTCATCAACCTGGAGCATGGTACTATGACCGTTGATGAGTACGAGGCGGAGTTCACTATGCTGAGCCAATATGCCCCTGCTATGGTAAAGGAACCTGAGGACTGTGCACACCGTTTCCTGCAGGGCTTGGACATGGACATCCAGAGTGTGCTGTCCGGGAATACTTTTTCTACTCATGAGGATGTCCTGGTGGCTGCGAAGAATCAGGAGCACGTCGCCAATCTGAAGAAGGCACGTCAGGCGGGCAAGCGCCCGATGGAGATGCTGACGAGTGCACCTAGGCCCGGTGTACATCCAGTCTAGACCACCCAGTTCAAGAGGCCAGCTGCACCTGTTTTCATCCGAGCTGAGCTGACTTGCCACTTCTGCGGCAAGCTTGGCCACGTGAAGAAGGACTGCATGAGGATGCTGAATTAGTGTTTGGTTTGTGGATCTTCTGCCCATGTTGCAAGGGACTGCCCCAAAGGCACTCGACCTATGCTTGCTGGAGCATCTGGACCTGTTCAGCGGACAGCGCCTACACCTGGACCTGCTCAGAGACCAGTGCCTACACCTGGACAGCGTGGACCACCTCTGGTACCACAGAAGCAAGCCTTTCAGCAAGCTAACCCCCCGGTGCGTCGAGCTTACACTATGACAGCCGTTGAGGCTGAGGCCGTTGACGACGTGATTGCAGGTAGCCCCTAAACTAGTCTTTTCTTTTATATATTTATGTTTGCTTAGTTCGTTCTTTGTTTGATATAGTTGCATGTTTCCCTTAGGTGTTATCCTAGTTTCTTCCCACTCAGCCTTGACTCTGTTCGACTCTGGAGCTTCCATGTGCATCCTGTCACGGAAGTTCGTAGTCGAACACTCGATACCCACATACACTCTTCCCAAGTGTTGGAACATCACGACTGGGAATGGTGTAGTGAAGGTTGCCCTTGGTTGTCGACCTTGCCCATTGGTGGTTAGTGGACACGAATTGTATGCAGATTTCATCGTCCACGACCTACCAAATTTCGACGTGATTCTCGGCATTGACTGGTTGGGAGCCTGCTATGCCACGATCGAATGTCACCGGAAGAAAGTGGTGTTTGAAATTCCTGGCCACCCAGTGTTTGAGTTCGTCCGCGGAGGACGTTCACTTGGACCTATCAAGTTCCGGGCCCAGCCGTACAGATTGACTGTTGCATCGATGATAGCAGAGCCGGAGAAGCCAGCAGTAGTGCGAGACTTCGAGGATGTTTTCCCTGAGGACATTTCTGGTTTGCCGCCTGATCGAGCGTTGGAGTTCGTCATTGATCTGATGCCAGGAGCTCAACCGATTTCTAAGGTGTCGTACCGTATGGCTCCAGCTGAGCTAGAGGAGTTGAGGAAGCAGTTGGACGAGCTGCTACAGAAAGGTTTTATTCATCCCAGCGTGTCTCCCTGGGGTGCGCCCGTCTTGCTGGTGAAGAAGAAAGATAGATCGAGGAGGATGTGTATCGACTATCGAGAGCTGAATCAGATCACGGTGAAGAACAAGTACCCGCTGCCCCGTATTGATGATATCTTCGATCAGCTTGGTGGATCGAAGGTGTTCTCGAAGTTGGATCTTCGGAGCGGATACCATCAAGTCAGAGTCAAGAAGGATGACGTGCCCAAGACAGCTTTCCGGACCAAGTATGAGCACAATGAGTTCGTTGTCATGCCGTTCGGTGTGACCAACGCTCCTGCTGTGTTCATGAATCTCTTGAACCTCATCTTTTACGACTTCCTCGACAAGTTCGTGGTGATCTTTATAGATGACATTTTGGTGTACTCGAGGAGCGAAGAAGAGCATGCAGAGCACTTAAGATTGGTATTGGAGACGCTCTGCCATCCTCGACTATATGCCAAGTATAGCAAATGCGAATTCTGGCTGGACAGAGTTGCATTTCTTGGACATGTAGTATCAGGAGCCGGCATCTCAGTGGATCCGGAGAAGGTCAGGGCAGTCAGTGAATGGCCTACACCGCGATCGGCTTCGGATATCAGAAGTTTCCTCGAATTGGCTGGCTACTATCGCAGATTTATCAAGGATTTCTCGAGGATAGCTGAGCCGATGACGAGATTGACGCGGAAGGATGTCAAGTTCAGTTGGTCGGATTCTTGTGAGCAGGCTTTTTCCACCTTGAAGGAGAGACTGACGACTGCACCAGTCTTGGCTATTCCGGACAGAAGCGGAGGCTTTGAGATTTTCTACGATGCATCTGGCAAGGGACTTGGTTGTGTTTTGCACCAGCACAACCATGTAGTCGCATATGCTTCGCGACAGCTGAAAGTCCATGAGAAGAACTATCCAACCCACGATTTGGAGCTCGCCACTGTCATATTTGCACTGTAGATTTGGCGTCATTTCTTACTGAGTGAGAAAGTGAAGATATTCACTGATCACAAAAGTTTGAAATACATATTTACTAAGAAGGAGCTGAATATGAGACATCGCAGATGGTTGGAGTTGATGGCAGATTACGACATCGACCTTCAGTATCACCCAGGGAAGGTGAATGTCGTACCGGACGCTTTGAGCCGACTGCCAGAGGTGATGATTCTCACAGCTCAGTGGAGATTACAGCAGGATCTGCGAGAGATAGAGGTTGAAGCTGTTCTTCTGGGTGTCACTCCGTCATTGATGAACATGCAGATTCAGTTGACGATTGTTGATCAGATCAAGAGTGCTCAAGCTGGTGATGGTAAGTTGATGAAGATCAGAGAGCAAGTCGAAGCCGGACTCCGGACAGATTTTCTGATTCACGATGATGGATCTTTGATGTATGGCAGTAGGATCTGCGTGACTGCAGGCGATATCAGAGAAGAATTGATGAATGAGGCTCACAGTTCGCCTTACTCCATTCATCCCGGAGGTACGAAGATGTACAAGGATCTTCGTCAGAATTTTTGGTGGCATGGTATGAAGAGAAGTGTGGCACGGAGTGTTGCCAAATGCCTGGTGTGTCAGCAAGTGAAGGCTGAACATCATCGTACCGCCGGACTACTACAGCCCCTACCTATCCCGGAGTGGAAATGGCAGCACATCACGATGGACTTCGTGACTGGCCTACCTCGGAGCACCAAACAGAATGACGCAATTTGGGTCATCGTCGATCGACTGACCAAGTCTGCACACTTCATACCGTTTCGAGTCGGATAATCCACGGAGATACTGGCTAGGAAATATATGGAGGTAATGATCCAACTCATCCTTTCGTAATTTCCTTCTAGTGCCAATAGTGATGTGAAAAATGTTGTGTAGGAGATCGTGTGCTTGCATGGAGTCCCTGTGAGCATCGTGTCCGATCGTGATATGAGGTTCACATCTCAGTTCTGAAAGAGTCTACAGACCAATCTTGGTACCAGTCTGAAGTTCAGCACTACGTATCACCCGCAGACGGATGGCCAGTCAGAGCGGACCATTCAGATCTTGGAAGATATGCTGAGAGCTTGCATGCTAGATTTCAAGGGTTCGTGGAAGGATCATCTACACCTGGTGGAGTTCTCCTACAACAACAGTTACGAGGCAAGCATTAGCATGTCGCCATTCGCTGCTCTCTACGGGAGGAAGTGTCATTCACCCCTGAGCTGGGACGACGTTGGAGATAGAGAGCTGTTGGGACCGGAGTTGATTGTCGAAGCTGTGGACGTTGTTCGAGATATCAGAGACAAGCTTCGGATTGCTCAGGACCGTTATAAGCATTGGGCTGATGCTAAACGACGAACTCTGGAGTTTCAGCCGGGAGACCATGTTTTCCTGAAGATTTCTCTGAATTGCGGAGTGATTCGCTTTGGGAAACATGGCAAGCTCAGCCCGAGATACATCGGACCCTTTGATGTTCTTGAGAGAGTTGGCGATGTAGCATACCGCTTAGACTTGCCGCCATATTTGGAGGGTGTTCACGATGTTTTCCATGTGTCTCAGCTTCGTCGGTACATCAGCGATCCATCTCACGCTGTTGACTACTCTGAGATCACCGTCCGCCCAGATCTGACGTATGATCAGCAGCCAGAGCAGATTCTTGACAGACGCCAGAAGACACTCAGGAACAAGACTGTCGATCTTGTTAGGGTGTTGTGGCGACAGGGCTCGCCAGGAGAGTCCACTTGGGAGAGGGAAGATGAGATGAGAGAGCGTTACCCCCACCTGTTCCCTGACATGTGATTGTTAGGAATTCCGAGGGTGGAATTTTCTTTAAGGTGGGTAGGATGTAAGGACCGGTTCTCATCGGTGATATTATCTGTATTTCTCTTCTGATAATTTTTCGCCCGTATCCGTATTAGGCGTATCCGTCCCTGTGCACGTGCCAACTTCTTCATGATTAATTGTTCCTATTATTTTTGTGACACTTAGTAGTTTATTATTATTGTCATTATTAATAATATTATTATTATTCCTATCTTTTTTGTGACACTTAGTTATACATTATTGTTATTATTATTATTTTTATTACTATTATTATTTTTGTATCTCATATGTAATATCTCCAACTTACAAAAATTTGAATTCGAATTACAAATCTCTTTTTAAACTCAAATGAAATATTTTCCTTTTAAAACCCCATTAAACCAAATTGATTGCTATTAATCCCCTTGTTTTTAATTTAAAAATCATTATTAGTGATTTAAATCCTATAGTTAATAATTCAACCCTTCCTAATTGGACCCTAGATGCTTGGCCGAACCCCAGCACCACTCACGCACACAACTTTAACACACACACACACAAAACTAAACAGAAATAAACCTAAACTAGGACACTCACGTGAGCATAAGAAAACAAGTGAATTATATACTTGCAACCAAACCAAATCCTAGTATTATCAACCCCATACTCTTGCAACCTGAGGAAGCCTCACGTGTGCAGGCCTAAGTTTTTAATTAAACCCTAGAGTACCCAACACAGCCGTCCTACTCACAATACAACTGTTCACGAGCACATCAGCTCTTATATAGGAACCTAGGGCCTTGTATTTTTAACCTACCCTTATAAAATTGAACCATAGGGTTTGTTACCCCTTCACAGCCGCCACCCCCCCCATCTTCCTCTCTCCACACAAGGCAACCCGAGCCTCCCCTCGGCCGCACATAGCCGGCCTCCAACACTCCCTCAGGTCCTCCTCCTCCCGTTCTCCTCCTTCCTCCCCTCCGGCCTCATCATCCCCAACCCCGAGCTCCTTCCTACTCTTCACGCCATCAAGCCACAACCCGCAGGCCTCTTCTTCTTCTCCCCTCCTTTTCTTCTTCTTCTATCAACTCGCCATAGGCCGAGCTCCCCTTCATCTCCTCCCCACGGCCACACAAGCCCACCTTCATCCGCAGCCAGGCCGAGACCAACCCCTCATGGCCTGCACCACACCCGAGCTCCCCTCCACTTCATCCACAACCCCTCACGGCTGCTCCATCTCCACGCATCCGCAGCATGCCGTATCAAAGCTCCAACAGCCACGCAACCATGCAACATGCCGCAACGAGTCTCCACAGCCACAGAGCACTCACGCACAGGTCGTGTGTGCGTTGACAGCCCCGGATCTGACGAGAACGCCCCACCCGACGCCCGACGCTCGCTGTTTTGAAGTTTCACGCGTCGCCACGGCCCGTTGACGTCATCCGACCCCTCGCTACACTTCAGGTCAGTAGATCTACCCCTATAACTCATAACCCCCACCGTAGAGTAGAGAAACCTAATAAAACCGGTTGATTAGACGTCGTAGGGGCTTTTTGAAATCTGACCTGAACTGAAAAACACAATTTCTGATTTGATAATCTGCCAAAACAGCAAACCAAACCCTCCATGACGTAGTACAGGACGAGACGATTCCAATGACACCAAGAACGTCGAAAACAGGCGAGTATTTGATTTTATATGAATTTTTGAATTTTCGGAACTTTTGCGTCACTTTTAATTATGGATGTGTAACTTGAAAACTAGACGTGAAATGACGCATGAAAACGATGCCATGATAATCTGGACGAAATTTGGAATCCAACGGTATATCATACGATATATCCCCATTTTAATCAATAAGAGAAAAAAATCATTTCTGTAGCAAGTTGAACAAAAAGGACGTATTCGTCATTATTTGAAATTTCGGAAACGGTCGTTCGACCCGTTTCCGCTTTGTAGAACTGCCATCATAATACTTTAATATTGTTAACAGTAAAATTCAGTGAGTCCGGACATGTTTAACTAATTTTGACATCATGACTATCGTGCGCCTCGAAGGCGGCATCGTGATATCGTGATGTCGTGTGAGTCGACTAGGCCGGCTCGTGTTCCGGCAAACTTTTAGGTGGGGTTAGGGTTTAGCGGCCACTAGGCATATGAAAGGTACTCTCCTCAAGAGCACCACCCGCACGCGGTGGGTTAGCGTCAATCACGGTAAGCCCCCGTGAGAGGAACTACCTTCTCGTCACGACCTACAGGTGTGAACCCTAGATTAGAATGCTAACACTTGACTTGAAAACTTGCAACGCTAACTTGGTCATCTTGATAATTGAAATGCTAATGAATTCAGAGAAGTCCCAACTTTAAACTTGTAAACGTCTAGAACTGCATGTTAGAAGTGCTTCTTATGCTTAAATTAAATTGTTCAATATTAAATTGCTGCAGTCGTTTTCTTAAATTATTAATGCATTCAAAATTCATATATCTGTCATATACTTTGCCTTGGGATGCTAATTCTTCTTGCAGACCCATAGCTGACATACATTCATGTTTGTGGATGTATGTCAGGTTCAGAGCTTGAGTACCAGGAGGACCAGTACGAGTCGCCAGAATTGGAGAGTCAGGAGTTCGCACCTGACGCAGTGCCTCTTCCAGCAGAGGACTAGTGGACCCTCGACACTTTACTGCTTTCCTAGTTTCCTTTTCAGTCGTCGTAGTTACTTTCGTGTACGTTCTTTTCTTGTTGCTACTTTTAGCCCATCTGTGGCTTGTTAAACTCTGTGTACGAACATTATTTTTGGATGTGGATTTACTTTTCTGGTTGTGTTCTGATTGTTCTGAATGGCAGTTGTAAGGAACTCATCTGTGTTTTTATCACAGACGCTTATTGAACTCGAGCTTCACCGCTCCAGTTCAAGCGGACCGCGTAACGCTCTCGCTTCCGGTGTCTTTTGGGAAGCGGGGCGTTACAGATTCAATAAGGGAAAAGGACAATTGGATGATTTTCTTGCAAATCAATTTCCGGCCACACATCGTGTTGGCCTTGGATTTGTAAAAGCAAATGCATCGAATGCTCGCACCTCCTATAGTGGTGTCACTATTGATTTTGTGAGGCCTTCCTCCGGTGCATCCACAAGTGGTGTCAAAGACACTATAGGTAGCAATACTACCAAGAATGTCACCACATCACCTTCTCTTCCTTTTGGCAAGAAACCCACTAAGGGTGGAAACCAAAAGAAAGGCCATGCTTTTATGTACACTAACACTCATCCACGTAGGAAACATCCTACTTCACAAGTGGATAATCATGACAAATTTTATGCTCCGCACCCACGGACACGTACACAACCACACATGAGAAATACTCATGTACGTGCTCCTACACACCCGTATGCTCATACGCATCATTCCTTCATGTATGCTCATCCTCCACATGTCATGCATGATCCTTATGTTTCATATAATATGCATGTTCCCAAGCATACATATTCTTCTAGATTGTACAATGCATATCCTCCACCACATATCTATGCTAGAAATCATGTTCCTAAGAAGCATGCACCACATAGAAATCCAACTCATATGCATGCAACTAGGAATAGGACTCCCAAGATGTACACTATTTGGGGTCCTAAGAACACTAGTCTATATGTTAGGAATGCGTATGCCGATTCCTACTTTCATGATGTAATTATAAATAGTAACTATGTTGGGAAGCGGAAGTCCACTTGGACTTGGCTTCCAAAGGGCTAATCCCCTTGGACCCAACAAACATTGGGTACCATAAGCTTATGGTATATTATATAGGTACCCAAGAGAAAGAAGAAGAGCAATAAATGCCTTATTAGCTCTAACGGGAAAGGATGGATTCTTGATAGCAGTTGCTCCAAACACATGACGGGAGATCCCTCATTGCTCTCCGAAGTGATTAGCATCAAAGATGGTGCAACTGTCACTTTTGGAGGTAATCAAAAGGGAACCATCATTGGAGTAGGTATCGTTGGTAATCCTTCCAAACCTCTTATTACTAATGTTTATCTTGTTAGTGGTTTATGTCACAATCTCATTTTCATTAGTCAACTTTGTGACAAAGGTTACAAGGTTAACTTTGGAGAAGGATTGTGTACTATTGTTGATTGTGATTCAAATGTTTTATTTTCCGGTATTATGCGTAAAAATATTTATTATTTGAGCTTGCCTAAAACTGTAGAACATTGCTTAGTTGTTAACACAAGTGAACAACTATTATGGCATCGCCGTTTTGGTCATGTTCACTTCAAGCACTTATATAAGTTAGCTAAGCATGATCTAGTCAAAGGTTTTCCTAAGATTGTTTTTAATAAGAAAAACTTTTGTGATTCATGTCAAAGAGGTAAACTAAGTAAATCTTCATTTAAGCTTAAAGAAGGGATTACTTCTAAAAGGCCCCTAGAACTTCTACATCTAGATTTATTTGGGCCAACTAGAACCGCTTCTTTAGGTAATGCTCATTATGGACTAGTTGTCGTTGACGACTTTTCTAGATTTACTTGGGTTTCATTCTTAACTAATAAGAATGAAGCTCATGAAGAGTTTACCAAATTTGCAAGGAAGATTCAGAATCTTTTAGGATCCACCATTATCACTATTCGTAGTGATCATGGAGGAGAATTTGAGAATGAGTCTTTTACTAAGTTTTGTGATGACTCCGGGATAACTCACAACTTTTCCTTTCCTCGTGCTCTACCACAAAATGGTGTTGTAGAAAGAAAGAATAGGACTCTTATTGAGTGTGCTCGCACTATGCTCCATGATAGTCATTTAGGACTACAATTTTGGGCAGAAACGGTGCACACGACATGTTATGTGCTCAATAGGATCCTAGTGAGACCCCGAACAAACAAAACTTGTTTTGAGTTGTTTTATGATAAAAAGCCTCAAGTGAAATATTTTCGTGTTTTTGGTTCAAAATGTTTTATAAAGAACACCTTTGGTAATTTAGATAAATTCGAGCCAAGATCTGATGAAGGAATTTTTGTTGGATATTCCACACGTAGCAAAGCCTACCGGATATACAACAAAACTTCTTCAACGATTGAGGAATCACTTCTCGTATCGTTTTATGAAGATTTTGATTTTCCTCATATTGATGATGATAATGTAGAGATTCTTTGTGACTCTATTAATAATGTCAAGATTAATGATAATATTGTTGAGACTAACACTTCTAATGAAGTTGTTGAAGTTGTTCCTAGTGATCCAGGTTTACCCAAAGCGTACCCGACCGTTCGCAACCATCCCCATAACCAAATTATTGGAGATATTGGTGCGGGTGTTCGAACGAGATCAAGAATTGAAGAATTCTCTCATTGCGCATTTGTCTATACCATTAAGCCAAAGAACATTCAAGAAGCATGTGAGGATAGCTCTTGGATAGTGGCAATGGAAGAAGAACTAATGCAATTTGAGAGAAACGAAGTTTGGGAACTTGTACCTCTTCCAAGTGGTCACCAAGTTATTGGGACCAAATGGATCTTCAAGAACAAGACGGATGAAAATGAGGTAATCACACGGAACAAAGCAAGGTTAGTAGCTTAAGGCTACCGGTAAGAGGAAGGTATTGATTTCGAAGAATCTTTTGCCCCCGTAGCTAGATTAGAAGCTATTAGGTTGCTTTTATCTTTTGCATCCCATAAGAATTTTAAATTATTTCAAATGGATGTTAAAAGTGCATTTTTAAATGGGTTTGTCAATGAAGAAGTCTATGTTTCTCAACCTCCCGGTTTATTCATGAAAAATTTCCAAACCATGTTTTCAAACTTAAGAACGCGTTGTATGGATTGAGACAAGCTCCTAGAGCTTGGTATGATCGTCTGAAGACCTTTCTTTTGAATTTAGGTTTTAAAATGGGAGAATTTGATTCTACGCTCTTCATTAAAGATTATGAGAATGACATTCTTTTGATTCAAGGTTATGTAGACGATATTATTTTCGGTTCTACTAACTTTAATCTTTCTCAAGAATTTTCCAAGTCTATGAAGGATGAGTTTGAGATGAGCCACATGGGAGAGCTCACTTACTTCCTTGGATTGCAAATTTGACAAATGGAGAATGTCATGTTCATACATCAGACAAAGTACACATGGGAGCTTATTAAGCGATTCGGGATGGAATCGTCTTCGTGCAAAAGGACTCCCATGAGTTCTACTACTCATCTACACAAGGATGAAAGCGAAAAAGATGTAGACGTTCGTCTATATCGAGGTATGATCGGTAGCTTACTTTAATTAACTGCTAGTAAGCCCGATATCATGTTTTCCGTATGTCTTTGTGCTAGATATCAAGCAAGACCTAAGGAGTCACACCTGATTGCGGTTAAACGAATATTTCGTTATCTCAATCAATCCTTAGATTATTGGTTACTCTACCCTAAGTCTAGCACATATGAGTTAATCTCATATAGTGATGCCGAATTTACCGGATGCAAGTCCGACAGGAAAAGTACTAGTGGCACATGCCATTTCTTAGGAAATTCCTTAGTTTCTTGGTTCTCTAAGAAACAAAATTCAGTGTCATTGTCCACGACTGAAGCAGAATATATTACCGCGGGTCTTGCATGTGCATAAGTTCTTTGGATGAGACACACTCTTGGTGACTATGGTGTCAATTGTGATACTTGCCCTATCATGGTTGATAATCAAAGTGCTATTTGTCTTTCCAAGAATCCGGTACACCACTCCCGTACCAAACACATAGACGTGAGACACCATTTTATAAATGATCATGTAGCTAAGAAGGACATCATCTTAGAGTACATTGAAACCCAAAAACAAATTGCCGATATCTTCACTAAACCTCTTAAAGAAGATTCATTTGTGAGGTTACGTGGAGAATTGGGAATTATGGGTGAATCTGAAATCTAGAAGCTCAATCTTTCATGTTAAACTCCTTATTGAGCTCATATCTTTTATGATTGTCTTTCTTCATGTGCTTTATTGATTTATGAGCTTAAGAAAGGCAATTGTGACGTATTTGATTTCATGAGTCTTTGAGTTTGATTGGAGTAATTTGTGTTTCAATGGATTTATTGTTTACATAATGACTTTACGATGTATTTATGATTAGAGTATAGGTCCTAGGGTGAGTGTTCTTATTCTCTGGAATTCTATCTCACTGTGCAATTTTGGACCAGGACAGACGACTGTCTTTCTTTCGACAGTCGACTGCCCTACTCTATCTCTTCTGTATGAAAATTGGTATCTTTCGCACAGCCGACTGATGACTGTTTTACAGTCGACTGTTTATTTAACAGGTGACTACATTTTATTCATCAGGCGAATGTACTCTTTGTCGAATTTTTACAGTGTTCTCTGTTCTTTTTGTGAACTGTATTAATTCTTGGCCAGCCGACAGTTGAGTATTTGTCAGTCGACTGTCCAGTGGACAGGCGACTGTATGTTACTTTCCAGTCGACTGCCCATCTATCTGAGCTTTATTTTACCATTTCATCCAGCCGACTGTCTTTTGTGTAACAGTCGACTGTCTATTGTTGTGTCGGTTCATGTGATTTGATCCGAGCCGTCGATTCCTTGATCCAACGGCTCAGATTGATTTCCCCAATTTTATATTCAGTCTACGCGACCACTTCCCCACGTCAATTCTCTCTCCTCCGTTTCGACCGTTCGTCTTCCCACTCGATTGATGTACCAAATCCATCGATCTCCCTCCCTTCGTGCATCAATTTCGAGCTGTCGTTGCTTTCGTTCTATCACTCAACTAGGTTTGGTCTCTTCCACCTATCTCGTGATACTTCTAGTTAGGGTTCGTTCGTTTTGTTTCTTGCCCTAGCTCAGTGCTCGGCTATGGCTCTTTTCGATCATTTCTTCCCTAATGTCTCTCTCGATTTCCTCAATGAGCCTGTTCCTTCACCGAAGCCTGATCCGTCTCCCTCTTCGCCTCAATCTTCAGGAGAGCCTCTTCCTGTCTCTGTCGGTGACCCTATTCCTTCTGTGCATGCTGCTGAACACTCTTCTCAGCCTGTTGAGCATCCTTCTCGGTCCACGGAGTTTCTTCTTCGTCAGTTGGACGCTCGTGTCTCTGCTCTTGAAATTCTGTCTGTTTCCCTTGATGAGAAGCTCTCACTTTTGCTTAAGCTTCAGCTAATCTCGTTTAAGCATCTTGCTTGTCGTGTACCACCCGAGCTTCTTGGCTTGTTTGCTATCTCTGAGAACACTTCCCCTGCTTGTGTTTCTCCTCCTCCTGGTTTCACGCCAAAATCCCATGTGTTTCAGACCTCTGATGCCCAGACTCCACTTCATGTTCCTGCTGAATCTTCTGTTGTTCGTTCTTCGTCTTCTAAGAGGAAGACTCCAGCTTTTCCTACTCGTCGCTCTGCTCGTCTTTTGTTACGATCTTCCGGTCGTCCGTCGGACCCCTCAGTCATTCATATTGACTGAGGCTACTGCTGATGCTGATCTGTTCACTCACCTGAAGACCTTGTTTTATTTTGTGTGGTCTGCTTTTGTTTAGGTTGAGTGATTCATATGATATTTTTTGGTGGTGTATGATGGATGATGTTGTATGCGACTCTTTTATATATGTTTGGTGATACATTTTGATGACGTCATGATGCTGTATTTTTTTGTGATCATGATGTATTTTGTTTGGATGGCCATGTTGATGACCATCCGGTGATGTACTCAGTCTATATATATATATATATATATATATTGAAAGGTAAGCGTGGTAATTTATTGATAATACAGTATGTACATCAAAAACACTATAGATAGTGTTTGTGCTAGGGAGAGGAGAGGGCACAAGCGCTGTCACTCCCCACTAGCAAAAACACCTCCATACATACTCAAATTTACAGAGAATCATACAAATCAAAATATAAAATAAAGAATCATCCGTTGTCCCTGAATTCCCAGTTGGAATAAGCTTCAATCTCTTCCTCCGTTGTTGGGTCTTGGCCATGCAAACCCACTCTAATGTCGGCAGCAATCTCCTCAAATAGCACGGTTTTGCATCTCCTCTCATTTTCAAAAATCCGTCTATTTCTTTCCCGCCAGATGTGCAAGACCATTGTAGCCAAGCAGGTCTTAGATAAGAAACTCAAACAATCCTTCTTCCCTTAATTAGCAAGTAAATATTCCCCCACCTCAGATAAAGAATGATGAATGTGTGCTGGGACATTTAATTTTAACATAGCTCTGTGGAAGATGTACCTCGAGTAAGAGCAATCAAAAAACAAGTGATCAATATTTTCCGCATCATTATCATCACAAAGACTACAGTTGGCAGGGGCGGAGGGGGACCATCTGCAAATCTTATCTCTGGTTAGCAGTTTACCTCTGAAGGCTCTGAGGAGGTTAAGCGACATTTTCGGGATATGATTGGGGTACCCGACTAATTTGTGAAGAGGGAAAGCATCGCTTCTTCTACGCACTCCATCCCAAGCTTGTTTGAAAGTGAACGACTCGCCCCGCAACCATTTCCAACCATCAACCCCAGGTCTCAATTTGATGTTACTCAGAAGATGTCGAACACTGTCCAGAGCAGGATCATTAACCCAACCGTTGCTACCCCAATAATCGGCTACCATGATATTTCCGGCTCCCTGTGGAATTGTAAAGTGCTGATTGAGGGGCCCTCCATCAAGCCAGTGATCAACCCAGAATCGCGTTGCCTTCCCGTCACGCACATTTCTCTTAATCAGCAGCTGCGAAATTAAACGGCTCCGGAGTATTCGTTTCCGGGTGCCGGAAGCAGTCACATCCATCTTTGCCGCATATAGGCCTGTAGCCGCACCATATAGCCCCTGTAAATGAGTTGCCCAGAGGGATTTGCTAGTCAGAAGTCTCCATGTTAGCCGCAGACCTGCTGCTGCATTGAGGTCCTCAAGAAGCCGGATTCCAACGCCCCCCTCCATTTTCGGCTTGCACAAATCTTCCCAGGCCCAGGATTTTGTGTTGCCCAGGATAAATTTCCTACACGCCGATGAGATAGTTCTAAGGACACTTACGGGGAGATGAAATACCTGCATCCAAAAGGAGACCATTCCGTAGATTACGGACCTTACTAGCTCAATACGCCCGCGATAGAAAGCATCGAAGAGGACCAACCCCCCATCATCTTCCTACATTTGTCAACTAGCTTCTTGTAATTAGTAGCCACTGGATACTTTCGAGAAAGTGGTAATCCCAGGTATGTAGTCATAGTTGTAGCAATTTTGATCCCCAACGTAGCCGCTAGGGACTCCTTGCTCTTCACCCCCTTGCTAAACAGACCGGAACTCTTATCCCAATTTACCTGGAGCCCAGAATATTCAGAAAACTCTTCTAGTAAGTTTTTAATGCCCAAAAATGAGGTTTTATTTGCCCTGCAAAATACCAACAAGTCATCGGCGAAAAGGAGATGAGAAATCGACCCTCTCCTCTTCATAGGATGAATCTTGTGGGAAATGATAGCTTTCTTGACAAGTATCGAAAATGTCTCCATGATAATAACAAAGAGATAGGGGGAGAGTGGGTCACCTTGTCGAAGACCTCTATTACTACCAAAGAATCCATAAGGAGAACCATTTACCATTACCGAGAAGGTGGGAGTAGTGATGCATTCTCTAATCCAGGATATGAAGGTTTCGGGGAACCGGAGTTGCTTCATAAAGTAGAAGATAAAGTCACGATTCACACTATCAAACGCCTTCCGTAGATCCAACTTAAGACAGGCTCTTCCCCCATAGGAATATTAAAATCCCTTATTTGTTCGTGAGCAATTAGTGTACAATCCGAGAGTAGTCTGCCTTTGAGAAAAGCCGATTGATTAGGGGAGATTAGGTCATGAACCACCACCTTCAGTCTATTGCAAATAATCTTGCTGATAAATTTATAAAGGACATTACAGCAGGCGATCGGCCTATAGTCTCCCAGCCCACTAGCATTTGAATTTTTAGGAACCAGAGTTAGGAAAGTGTGGTTGACTTGCCTTAGGAGCGAACCAGAGTTGAAGAAAGATTTAATAGCTGTAATAACATCTGCCCCTAGGAGATCCCAATTATGCTGGAAAAAGAAACCATTATAGCCATCGGGCCCCGGCGCCTTGTCCGCCCCAATTTGGAAGACTGCATCCTTAATCTCCTCGCTAGACACCCTTCTGCTAAGCCATATGGAGGATTCCTCAGTTAAGATACGCTTTGGAACCAATTTTTTGAAAGAGGTTGGGTAATTGTCCTGGTTGTAGAGCGTCTTATAAAACAAAGGCGCTTCCTGAATAAGGTCTCCAGCCAAAGTATTTTGCTTACCTCTATCATCCACCAGATGACTCAAATTATTATGGCTGCACCTGGCTTTCATATGAGTAAAGAAGAACTTGGTATTTTTGTCACCGAGTGTAAGCCACTCCTGGCGACTTTTCTGCTTAAACATATCCACTTCCATCTTCAGTGCTTGTGTCAACTCTCTAATCAGTTGGGATTCTCTTTTTTGTAGGCCAATGTCTACATGGATAGGGGGGTACTCCGAAGGTCATCTAATTTTTTCCTGCATTTCTCCACCATATTGTCAGCTTTAAAGTCACTAGCCCATCCCCTCAGGACAGGCTTCAGCATACTGAGCTTTTTAACAAGACGGAACATAGGAGTTCCTTCAACAACAGTATCCCAATTATCAGAAATAACATTCTTGTAACCTGGGCAAGAGGACCAAAAATTAAATGATTTGAAAGGCCTAGGCTTAGAAGGGACCTGCTTATGCAGATGAACAGCCATAGGAGAATGGTCACTAGTGCCAGCCTCCAAATAATGAACATAAGCTTTTGGTAATAAGGTGATCAATTCAGCATTTCCAAAGACACGATCAAGCTGTGCGGCAATCCGATCGGGGCCAAGTCGGTTGTTACACCAACTTAGTCTATTTCCAGTACACTTTAGCTCCTGTAGCCTACAACTGCTAATACAATCTTCGAAGTCACGAACCATGATAGCATCGAGAGCTCGTCCCCCAATCTTATCTTTTGAGTAAAGAACGCAGTTAAAATCACCACCCACCAGCCATGGAACATTGTTTTGCGAATCAGCAACAAGGCTTTTCCACAAATTAATCCTTCCCTCCATGGAATTGCGTCCGTACACACCTGTAATAACCCAGGACAAGCCACCCTCATTTTTGCAAGAGACAGAGATATGTTGGTCAGAGGAAGACAACCTGACCACACGCCAAATATTAGGATCAAATCCCAGTAGAATTCGACCACCAGCAGATAAATCAAAGTTATTAAAAGAGATCCACCCCCTCGGGATGACCCTCCTACCACCTTCCGGAAGGGACTTGAGCTTTGTCTCAACCAGTATCAAGGCAGTAGCTTTCGTTTTCCTTAAATTATCCCGTAAATCCCTCCTTCTGACAGAATTATTCAGCCCCCTGGCGTTCCAGAAAAGTACAGTCATTTATCAATGGTTGATTTCCGTCCTTAACATGACTCCTGAAGCCTAGAGCTTTTCCTGGAGGGGGCCACATGATTAGATTCCAGCTTCTTCTTGGCAGTTTTATTAGCCTCAGCTTGTGAAAGTTGTCCTTCAATTTCTTGATCCCAATCTGGATTGTCCACTGCAATGCCCTCAGGAATTTGGTCCAGTTCATGGTTAGGAGCTTCATTGACTAATGAAAAATGAAGCTCAGCTGCCAGAATATTTGCACTCTGTTCAAGACAACCTCCCTTAGGGGAAACTGCAGCAGCCACCTGGGAAGAGGCCTTATCACCAGTACTGAGAGATGCGATTTGAGATCCCATGCCCAAGGCCGAAGAAGCATGTAACACTGTATTTCCAGCGCCACTCATAGCATAAGCGACAACAACCTCACCCTCTTCGCTGCTCACCTGAGATATCGGGTTGCCTTTACTAGGCTCAACAACGCTCACACTAGAATTCATAGTAGGACATAGAGTAGTACCTGAGATGCCGGCCTCCACAGTAGTCCCCGATCCTACCATTTGTGCAAGCAAAGAAACCCCACCGCCATGCTTAGAAGCAACTCCCGGCATTTCACACCGATCCCCTCCAACTTCTTTGTCACCCACAGCCGTGGCATGCTCATTTTCCCCATTCTCAGTATTACCTCCAGACATTTCAGAAGTGTTTGCTTGGAATGAAGGGGGCTCCACAACATCTGGGCAATGGTTAGACAAGTGGCCAAAGCAGACGCACTTCGTACATCTCTGGGGCTCTCCCTCGATCTTGACATCAATGCTTATAGACGGCCCATCCTCCGTACCCACCAACACAGTCTTTGGAATGGCTTGTTTAGCATGAATTTCAACAAGGCAGCGGGCGTAGGAAAGACGCTCTTTCTTAGCCGTAAGCTTGTCCAAGCAAATCGGGTTACCTACCAAAGAAGCAATGCAATTGAGAATTTCAAGTGTCCACATCTCTAATGGGACACCATGCAACTGGACCCAGACTGGAATAGAGGAGAGGATATCCCGCTCAAGTTTGAGACCAGCACACCAGCGTTGTAGCACCACCAGTCTGCCGTCAAACATCCATGGGCCCCCATGAAGGATCCTCTCGCATTCACCTTCATCTTCAAATTTGAAGCAGAAAAAACCATTGTCCCTACTATAGATTTTCAAACCCTCCTTGAGGTTCCAAAGTCTCTCCACCTATGAACGAATTTGGCCGTAGAAAGGGGCCTCCCCCAGTACGTATCCAACAAGAGTCGACGTCCACTGCTCTGCACCGCGTGCTAGGGCGCTTTTCGGGACCATCGCCATTAACGTGCCATCCTCTTGGGCATGAGGGGGCACAAAAGCCATACCAACATCACTATCATACCTTCTGATATTTTAGCAAACTTCAGACCAAGATTGCTTCAGGCAAGTAGTAGAAATTTTGAAATCCACTGATTTTCTTGGAAGCTTTCTATCAAACACCATGCGGGCTTCACGAGGAAATGTTGGCTTCGTATTGTTGTAGTTGCCCCTCGGTAGTATTTTAACACCCCGATTCACAGTGGATCTCTGCCCGAATTTGTTCTTTCCCAAATCTCAATTGAACTTCCCGACGCCTCCCAATCTATCTCCCTTATGCTTATGGAAATCTACTACCTCCCAGCTGCCGCCCAATTGTTCCCCTGTGGTATTTGGTGGCCTGAGATGCACCGGATCTGAATCATATGTAGACCCCTGATAATTGTTGACGGTAGCCGCTGTCCGAGATCCCTCAACAAGCTTTGATGAAGGAGCGCCGCCTGGGTCAATCGCCTCTACCATTTTTTTATTTTTCCACCATGCGTTTGTATCCCAATTATATATATATATATATGATGTTGCACCCTCTCTTGTGTCACACTATGCTATATTGTTTATCTTATCTGTGTGATGTATGATCTATTGTCTACATGTATGCTTCACTCTCCTTGATGTGCTTTTGAAACAATATATGACTTTGATATTGGTTAATTCATGCTATCTTTGTTGTGATGAATTTGTGAAAATTATTTTCGCTTCGTATATCTAAAATGTTGATATTAGATTTCCATTCCATTACTCACATGTGTATATGATGAGATTTTATAAGTTTTGATTCGATATATCTTTATACTCCTTGATTGTTGTTAGTTCATATTTAGCACTATTATTGTTGTTGTTATTTGCTCCCACCTTTTGGATAATGCCATAGGGGGAGAGAAATAAACAATACAAGATTCATAATGGATGTGCTAAGTATTTTCTAACGCTTGAATCTAAGATTTTCGTTGCCTTAGATTCAGGGGGAGTAAGATTATAATGAATATGAATTTTATTTCCCAGATTTCCTGATTTGAATTCATTCATATCTCACTCATTTGCTTCAATTGCTATGTAGATGCTCTAATATTTGTTGACTAACTTGATTGGCATCTATGTATGGGGAGTAAGTTTTCATTGTGCACAATTATTTATCTTTTTGTTTTTGTTTGTTTGTCATCATCAAAAAGGGGGAGAATGTTGAATATTGGACTTCTCCCTACTTGGTGTTAATGATGAGCAAACATAACTACTTATGACTAATCCCCTATTTTGCAGTTAATCCATTACCTAAGCTTATTATGAAGATCAACTAGCAATGGATGACTCTCTAACGTCATTGAAGTCAAATGATATGAATTGGATGATCGTAGATTGATGATTGAAGCTCCGTAACGACTTCAAGCTCATACGATGGAAAGAAGAGATTATACGCAATGTAATTTTTCTAGTATGTAGCTTAGAAGTATAACTTTGATGGAGCACTCACACACATCTACATTCTGTAATAGGACATATTTTGACTTTTGTCCTTTGATCCCAATTCAATTCTATTTTGTTTGTGCTAGGATTGTTTATAACAGCTGACTGCTTAACAGTTTACAGTCGCCTGTCTCAACAACAGTCGACTGTGTTTTGTTCTACAGTCGCCTGTTATGCACAGACTATTACAATATAGTTTTGGGCCTTCTCTGATTCTTTCGCACAGGCTACTGTTGAATGATTCACAGGCGCCTGTCCTAGTGACAGTCGACTGTGAATTATACATCAGTCGCATGTCTCCCCTTGCCCAAACTCTATTTTGATTTGTTTTCTACGGCCAGTCGACTTATGCTGTATATACAGTTGACTGTCTATTAGATCAGTCGACTGTCTATGCTGCAACAGTCTCCTGTCTGTAAATCAATTCTTTGACTCAGCTCTCTGGAAATTTCTCCTGACTTTGACAGTCGTCTGTTTAAGGATATACAGTCGCCTGTTCTGATTAACAGTCGAATGTGTTCCTTGCATCAGTCGTCTGTCCTGTATCTTGTGAGATTTCCAGTATTTGTCTAACTTACACTTCTTTCGGCCAGTCGCCTGTCGAAGAAATTACAGTCGCCTGTTGGTTTAACAGACGACTGTCTTTGATTCATCAGTCGACTGTCCACGTGGTAAGTTACCGTTATGAATTCTCACCTACCCTTGCTGACTGTGCAACAGTCGACTGTGGATTGTTCAACAGTCAAATGTCGCGAGTTCAGATTATATCCGTTGAGATTTTTCTCACGGATTTCGATTGGGTTTTTGCCAAAACTGTTTTGTGGATTTGAGAAAGCTATAAATAGAGCTTCTACTGTTTCATTGGAAGGTTACTCATTCATTGCAAAATCCTTCAAGCTTTCATTTCCAAAGATCAAAGCTCTCAAATCCAAAGCCCTAAGTAATTCCAAATCTTGTTGTCTTGCTCTCCAACCGAGAACCAAAGATTGATCTTCTAGGCAATTAGTGCAGTCAAGAGAAAGGGTTTTCTCCTCTCTTCCAAGAGAGTTCTTCAACACACATCACACTTCTCCTTCAAGTTCTACTTCAAGGCATAGGTGTTTGTAAGTGTTGCTTTCATATTTCATAACTTTCGTTATTTGAATTGTGCTCTCGGTTGTGAGAGTGGTTTTGCTTGCTCCCTGGTTGTAGGAGTCAAGGACATTGATTGTATTCGATTGCACTTGTAGGGTTGCTACAAGTGGGCTATAAGGAAACCTCAAGTTAGGGTTCTAACTTGAGTATCCGGTGGTATCCGGGTGGTAGGGACGTAGGATTACCGGGAACAAGTCGGGAGTTGACTTGGGTAATCCGAACCCTTTAAACATATCTACGTTTGCGTGTGTTTCTCTTTGGGTCATTTTTCTATTCCGCACTATTTGTTGGATTGCATTTTATTTGGCGTAAATTCCTTTTAAATTTGCATAAACACTATTCAACCCCCCCTTCTAGTGTTTTCCCCATAGACAGGGTCCTTACACGAGTGTACCGGAACAGGATGCGAGTGCAAGCGGTGGATGTGTGTGAAGGATCGCATCCTCCGAGAAGCTCCAAATCAGTCCTGTATCTCCCCCAAGCTAGCCTGAAACACAAATTCACAAATCAGTATTGAAAATCAATAAGTATGGGGTAAGATAAGGAGTAATAGATATAAATAGAGATTAATTAGGATTTGGGGTTGAGTTGGGCGTATGAAATGGAGAAATGGAGAAAAGGGGGAGTTTGGAGCGAAATGGGGGATGCGCGGCAGAGGGGGGACCGGCGCCGGCGGCGGTCGGAGGGTGAGGTCGGTGGCTCGGGGTCGCCAACTCGGACACTATGACCGTGCGGCTCGGGCGAAGTGCGAGGCGATTCAGGCGATAGGGGAGTAGCTCGGGTGGCAGCGTAAGATTTGGGAATTTTTCGGGGATTTTGGGATTCGGGCCGCGAAATTTCAAATATATAGGATTAGTCACTCGGCCGAGTGGCTCGGTTTGAATTTTTTCGAAAATTTTTCCTGAGAGTAGCGACTCGGGCGAGTAGACAAAGGTCATTCGGCCGAGTGGCAAGGCCACTCAGAGCTTTTTAAGTGCTAAAAGTGTCTGATTCACTCGGGCGAGTGACAAAGTCACTCGGCCGAGTGGCATATGAATTACATAGAGGGGTTTTCAGAATCTTCCCTGATCAGTACCCTACACGGCCGAGTAGGGTCTTCACTCGGTCGAATGACTAAGTCACTCGGCCGAGTGGGCTGCTAATTTCGGCTCTGACTCTCTATTTTTGCTCCTCTTTCTGTTTTTCTTCACCCCGTCAGTTTCTTCCTTCTCCTGAAGCCTGAGCGCATTCCTGGAGCGCTCTCCCTTTCCATAGTCGTCCTCCATTCAAATGGTTCCTTGTTCTCCATCTCCTGTCATGAAAAAGAGAGCCCATTGTCAGGATTTTCATCGACGCTTGATTCTAAACACTAACAAAGATCTAAAACAAAAAAATAAAAGGAAAAATTCATCCTAGAAATAAGATAAAACCGTCGGGTTGCCTCCCGACAAGCGCTCGTTTATGGTCTTGAGCTCGACCCCTTAAGATACGCATGTGAGATGCACGCGTCAAATTTTCCGGGAAGCCCATTTGGATTTGGTTGTTGATGTTCATAGGTGTTCCTCGGCTCCCCTTCATCATGGGTGGTAGTGGGGGATGAGTCCCCGAAGCTTGAGCTTTTACCGTCCTTTTTCTTTGCCGGTGGCAATAATTTCTTGTCCGATGGGGATTTCTTCATGTTCTTTGCCGTAGAGAGCTTGCATAGCTCTCTAATCTTTACGACATCAGCGTCGTCTTTGTCATCGTCTATAGAAGGATCCAGTGGGTCTCCCATCATCTCGCCATCTTTAGAAGATTGGCCCTCTTCGAAGCCGTCATGGTGTGAGGTGCCAATGGCGAATAGCATGGCATCATCAATGACCTCGTCGATGAGGTCCACGTAATCGACGTCCTCCAGCCAAGGCATGTGCTTCATCGCCTTAGGAATGTGAAGCTTAACTTCAATATTTACTACGTTTAAGGACAAGGTCCCCTCCCTCACATCAACAATTACGCCGGCGGTGGCCAAGAAGGGGCGTCCAAGAATTAGCGACGTATCGCCCTCCTCCTTAACATCCATCACCACAAAGTCACAAGGTAAGCAAATTCTGTCCAGTACTTGAAGTGGTATGTCTTCCGCAATTCCAACCGGCCTAGTGATCCGACCGTCCACGAGTTGTATCTTCATGTCTGTCGATTTTAGGTCGGTCAACGTACTTAATTTCTTAAACATTGTGAGGGGCATGAGGCTCACGCTTGCTCCCAAATCTACGAAATACTTTTGAAGTGGGACTCCTCCAAGCGTGCAAGGAATTCGGAAACTTCCGGGATCTTTAAACTTTGTAGGCGCTTTCTCCTTCCGGGTAAACCATGTACCTTGCTCGGCGAGCGTTATCCTCTCCTTTCGCTTCTTTCCCGTAATCAAGTCTTTTAGGAACTTAGCATAAGACGGGATTTCTACAATAGTAACCAAGAAAGGAATATTCAAGCTCACTCCTCGCAAGTACTCCAGAAATTTGGCGAGCCGCTTCTCAATCTTTGCCCTTACCAACCGTTGTGGGAAGGGTACCGGTGGCAAGTAAGTGCGCTCCTTTTGTGGCTTATCAATTTCAAATTTTTCAACGTCTTTTGGCTCTTTTGGGCCCTCCTCTTCATTGACCGGCTCATTGCCATCCAAAATTTCTTCCCTCGGCTTCTCAGATTGAATCATGGCGGGGGTAGTGTCTTTTCTGCCCCTTGTAGTTACCGCCACAACCGCATTTATGTAATGCCCTGATAGCTACTGCACAAGTACTAGAGGGGGGTGAATAGTACTTTAAAATAATCAAGATAATTATTCCTAATTATTGTGCAAACTCAACCAACAATGCGGAATGAAAATATGACAACAAAGAAAGACAAGCGCAAACAAGCGATGTAACGGGTTCGGATCCACCCAAGTCTCCCCGACTTGTTCCCGGTGATCCTACGTCCCAAACACCCGGATCCCCTCCGGCTACTTGAGTTAGAATCCTCTAACCCAAGTTTGCACTATGAAATTCTTGTAGAAAACCTCTACAAGATCAAATCATACACAAATGAAAACGTGACTCCCACAACCCGGGATCACGAACTTCTCTCACAACCGAGAGATAAACTTAATAGCAAAGTAAATGAAACAATAAAACACTTACCAACAAAATTCTATGCCTTGAGTAAACTTACTGATTTTAGGGCAAGGAAGATTTTGAAGGAGAGAATGTCACCAAACCCTAGCTCCACCAAGATGAACAGCGATCGAAGGATAGGATGGAGTTGGTGACTTTGAATCAAGCTCTTGGCTTGAGTGGCTCACAATGAAGAGAATCTCTCTTGAGGAAATTAGGGCTCAAGGAGTTTGGAGAGATTCTTGTGAGAAAGAGATAGCTTGGAAATGAGAATTGAATGCTTTCTCTTTGATTCTCTAAAACTCAATAATGGTAGCCTTGAATGCTAGGTTATAAGCACTTCAAGTATATATAGGATAGAGAGAAGAGAGAAGCAAAATCGTGGCATTAAATGCCCAACGGATCTATTTCTGAAGTAGTCTAATCGGTCTAAGAAGGATCACTGACCGATTAGTTTTGCAACTAGTCGGTCGGTGATTCTTCTTGGACCGACTAGATGGCAGACAGCCAAGATAGAGAATTCATGAGAATAGAACTAGTCGGTCTAAGAAGACTTGCCAACCGACTAGTTTGACAACTAGTCGGTCGGTGAGTGTTCTTTGACCGAATAAGTAGTGATAATCAATAGGCTGATTACTAGGAGAACTGGTCGGTCTAAGAACAAATTCCAACCGACTAGTTTCACAACTAGTCGGTCGATGGATGTTCTTGGACCGACTAACTAGTCAACAGAAGCTAGGCTGAAGAAATGAAAGTATAACTAGTCGGTCTAAGAAGGATTCCCAACCGACTAGTTTGACAACTAGTCGGTCGGTGAACCTTCTTGGACCGACTAATTGGTTAACAGTGCCTAGGGTGAATTGAGCAAGAAAATCTAGTCTGTTCAAGAAGGATTCTTAACCGACTAGATGATAATCTAGTCGGTTGGTTCTTCTTCTTGAACCAACTAAGATGCACAAGAAGCCGCGAAATGAAGCGTAAAGCTTCTGGGAAGTTTCTATGGGCTTCTAAGATAATCCTAGCTCTAAGATATGAGCGTTATGAAGATTATAATGTAAGTCCTAATCAAGGCTTAATATTCTACGAAAAGAAGCTAGAAGACTATAAAATAAACTAGACGAACCGTCTTCAAAGCGTCAATCTGAATCTCTTGACTTCAATAGTGCTCCTAGAGCTTCAACGAAGCTTCAGGCACATGATCACGTGCTTTGAGAAGTCTTGAGACGTCGCTTTTGATGTACGTAGAATTTTGGCGACGATCTCCATAATTGTGCTCACAAAGAGTTAGTTCACGATATTTATGTTTGTTCATCATCAAAACCAAATCCGGGGAATCAATACTCAACAATTTATGTGGCCGGTATTGCTCTGTGGGTTTTGTTCTGGTTGAGCCGGCAATTGTTGAGTGTTCTTATTGAGCAATGCTAATTGCTCCGATAGTTATGCCACGACGATGTTGAGGGAGTCTTGTGGGGCCGTCAATCTAGCATTTATCTTCTTTTGTTCGGCCATGAATTCTTCAACCCTCGCTTCATGTTTCGACATTGGTGGTGCTTGTGGTGGATTGGGTGCCCTCCAACCTTAGTTGTACCCCGGTGGTCTATAGGGCCCCGCTTGTTGCCTCGGTGGGAAGTTTTGTTGTTGGGATCCTCTTGGTTGATATTGCGGTTGTTATGGAGGTCGGGCTTGTGGTTTTTGCGGTGGTAGATTCAAGGCGCCATCATTATTAGCATATGAAAATCCCAGGTGATTTCTCGTGGCCAGGTTTGCCCAATAACTGGTGCTTCCCGCAATATATTGAACTTGCTCTGTATCTCCTTCTCCTTGATCCCCTCCAACAAACATAACATGAGCTTGGTCTTGCCAATCGCTTATGCTTCCTCCCGATGTAGAAATGGTGGGGGCTCCATGCGGTTCACTAAGCAACTTCTCCAATCTCTCCACGACCTTGTGAAGAGAATCAAACTTTGTAGAGAGCTCCGCTACGGCCTTTGCCTCATATATACTTGCCAGCTTCAAGGATGACAAAGAATTGTTGAATATTGGACTCCCCGGATTTGGTTTTGGATGATGAGCAAACATAAATAATTCATGAACTAATAATTTGTGAGCGCAGTATTGGAGATCGTCGCCAATTTCACGAGAATATTCAAAGCGACATCTCAACACTTTCCAAAGCTCATATTCATGCCTAAAGCTTCGTTGAAGCTCCTGCAACGCTTTGGAAGTTATGAAGATTCAATCAAAGCTCTCAAAGACCGTTTATTAAGGTTTTATTTATAATCTTTTAGTTTCGATTGATAGAATGTTAAGCCTTGAGTATATCTTACGTTTCTATCTTCATTACGCTCATTTCGTAGCTCTAGGATCCTTGCACAAGTTCATTCTAACTTCATCGAAGCGTCGCGCTTCGATTCGGACTTTGTTGTGCATGTTAGTTGGTACAAGAACAAGTTTTGACCGACTAGATGGTGATCTAGTCGGTCGGCAACTGTTCTTGGACCGACTAGTTTGATTCCTTAATTTCTTGGACTTTACTGTTTACAGTTAGTCGGTCTACGTTGACTCACCGGCCGACTAGTTTGTGAACTAGTCGGTCAGTGATGCTTCTTTGACCGACTAGTTGAGACTTACTGTTCACTCTAAAATTCTCCTAAGCTACTGTTTACCGTTAGTCGGTCTAAGAATGTTTGATGACCGACTAGTTGACAATCTAGTCGGTCAACTTTTGTTCTTGGACCGACTAAGTCAACTTGCCTTCAGACTAAGTTGTTTTGCCTCTTAGTCGGTCTACGTTCATTGGATGACCGACTAGTTGTGAAACTAGTCGGTCAGAAAGTGTTCTTGGACCGACTAGATTTCTAGGTCTGAAATTCTCTTTCTTCTCAGATCTACTCTTAGTCGGTCCACGTTGTTTGGCTGACCGACTAGTTGATGAACTAGTCGGTCAGTGAGTGTTCTTTGACCGACTAATTCTCACAGATTTCTTTCCGTTGGAGAATGACCTAACTTGTTTTTATGGGTCCCTATAAATACGAACCTAGGTCATTTCTATCTTAGATAGAGCTTCCATTCAGAGATTCATTGTGTTCTAAAGAGATAGCTATTCTCCCTCAAATCTAAAGCTCTCTTCCTCACAAGAAACCCATTCTCTCTCATTTCTAGATCTAGAGAGAAGCTTGTTCTTGGTGAGCTCTTCAAGCTATTGCTTGATTCAAGTTTCCAAATCATCCCTAGGCACCCATTGCTGCTCATTTCCTTGGTGCTAGGGTTTGGTAACTTCATCTTCCTCAAATCCTTCATTCCACCTATTGGGTAAGAAAAACTCAAGGTATAGGATTTTGTGGTAAGCTTGTTTATTTCATATTAAACTCTTTAATATTGCTTTGTGATTCTCTCGGTTGTGAGAGAAGTTTGTGATCCCGGGTTGTGGGATTCACTTTGCCATTGCATGTATGATTTGATCTTGTGAAGGTTTTTCACAAGATATTCATAGTGGAAATCTTGAGTTAGGGTTTCTAACTCAAGTATCCAGAGGGGATCCGGGTGGTTGGGACGTAGGATCACCGGGAACAAGTCGGGGAGACTTGGGTGGATCCGAACCCATTAACATCGGTTGTTAGCATTGTTAATTTCATTGTTGTCATTCAATTTAAGCTTCCGCAAATTGATTTGGTAGTTGTGTGCAATTTAATTTGGAATTATACGCCTTATTATTTTAAAGTACTATTCACCCCCCTCTAGTACTTGTGCAGTAGCTGGTAGGGCATTACATTTGGTATCAAAGCCAGATACTCAGCTATGTCTGCCAACGACAACAAGACCGTGCCTCGACCTTCCAACTATGACACCTTCAGGAACCGTGAAGGAGCGTCATCGGTGATGGAAGGACATTCCTCTACAAGGCCTCCATTCTTCAACGGTACCAACTACGGGTAGTGAAAATGTCGGATGGAAACCTTTCTCCGAAGTGCATCTTTATGGAGGACTACAATGAAGGAGTACATCGAGCCCGAAGAAGAAGATTTTGAGAAATGGACTACCGCGGAGGTCGCCACGGAGGTAAGCAATGCCAAGGCAATGAACGCCTTGCAATGCGCATTGGAGCCCGAGGACTTCAATAAGATATGCACATGTAAGAGTGCATATCAAATTTGGAACTCTCTCCTCATACTACATGAAGGGACGAGTCGGGTAAGAGACTCTAAACTCGTAGTCGTAACCAAAGATTATGAAATGTTTCATATGCAACAGGGCGAGAAGATGAAAGAATATTACGCTCGCTTCGTTGACATAATAAACGAGTTAGAGGCCCTCGGCAAGATCTACACTCAAAAGGAGAAGTGCTTAAAGCTTATTGAAGGACTTCCCTCTTCTTGGGAAAAACGTACCTTCGCCATCGAGGAAGGTAATGACATGAACAAATATACCGTAGTTCAACTAATGGGTACTTTGATGTCATACGAGGTACGCAAAGATAACAAGGTGAAGCTACAAGAAAAGATGAAGTCATATTTGAACCTAGATGTGCCTAAGAAAAAGGCGATTGCATTCAAGGCGGCTTCATCCACATCTTCCGATGATGAAGACTCGGAAAACGAGTTGGACTTGGAGTCCATGGCACTCATGGCCAAGAAGTTCAACCGTTTCTTCCGAAAAGGTAACTTCAAGACCAAAGGTAAATTTGGTTCTTCTAACGCCTCTTCCTCTCCTTTGTGTTTTAAGTGCAATAAGCCAGGACACATAAAAGCGGAGTGTCCTCTCAACAAACAAAAGGAGAAGTGGAAGGCGCCAAAATTCGATAAGTCCAAGAAATACAAAAAGGGGTACAAGAAAGGACTTGTCGGAGCAACATTCACCGACTCCGAGGATTCCTCAAGCGGAGAGTCGGATGATGAGAAAGTGGAGCAAGCACATATGTGCTTCATGGCAAGAGAGGAGAACGATCAAGGATCCTCCTCTTCCGATGATAGTAATGACGAAAGCGATGAGGTAACGATGGATGATCTTAGAAATGCTAACTCTCAACTTTGGTCAAAATACACTAAGTTAGTAAATAGGTATACTAAGGTAAAAGATGACCTAGCTAGCATTCAAACATCGCCTAAGAATATCATCACCAACAACGACACCGTTGTTGAAGAGTTAAGAAATGAGATTGTGAATCTCAAATCTAAACTCGAACATGTTAGCATTGAGGATGCGGAAGAACATAAGATAGCTGATTTAACTTCTCAAAACTCAACCTTGAGTATTGAGAACGAGAATCTTAAATCTCGTGTTTATGTGCTCACATCGCAAGTATCCACTTTAGATACTTCAATGCGTTCTCTCAAAGAGAATTATGAGAACACATTAGGCCGAATCAATAGATTCAATAAAGGTACGGACCATTTGGATAAAATCCTAAGTGACTTACTTCCGGCCAATCGCCACATTGGTTTGGGGTATACGATGGGATGTCCATCCAAAGCGGTCACTACCTTTGTTAGGCCAACTTCCGGTGACTCTACGAGTGGTAGCAAACACTCTATTGGTAGTTCATCTACCAATGGTGCTTCCACCTCGTCCACACCCTCTTTCGGAAAGAAACCCACTATGGGTGGACCTCCAAAGAAGGGCCATGCTTATATGTACACAAATTCCATGCCACGTAGGAACACACGTCCTACTCCACCATCTCACACATATGATGATTTTTATGCAACACATTCTCGGGCACGTGCACACCAAGTGAGACACCCTCACGCACGTGTTCCCACACATGCATATGTTCACCCACCGCATCATATGAATAATTCTCGTCGTGCACCATTCCATCATGTCCCGTATGCCTATCCACAACATGTATCACGTAGAAATCAACGTCGCATGCATGCACCCAATAGGATGATGGCTCCCAAAATATTCACTATTTGGAGCCCAAAGGACACAAGCATGGACGAAAAACAAATGTACATGAATGCTTATTTTTCGGATGTTGTGCATAGTAAGAATTATGTGGGGAAGTCTAAGTCCACTTGGACTTGGCTTCCAAAGGTCTAATCCCTTGGACCCAATGACCTTGGGTACCATGATATGAAAGTGTCTATCTTTAGGTACTCAAGGAAAAGAAAAAGGGAAGGAGCAACAAATTTAAATTTAGCTCCAAAGGGAATTGGATACTCGATAGCGGGTGCTCCAAACACATGACGGGTGACGCTCGTTTGCTCTCCGGAGTGGTTCCCATTGCGAATGGAAACCGCGTCGTATTTGGAGGCAACGAGAGCGGAACCATCATAGGTGTTGGTAAAGTCGGCAACCCTTCTAAACCCCTAATTAGTGATGTTTATCTTGTTAGTGGTTTAAATCACAATCTTATTTCAATAAGTCAACTCTGTGACAAAGGTTACAAAGTTAGCTTTGCGAAAGGATTGTGTCATATTTTAAGAAAGGATAATGAAAAATTATTATTTTCCGGAACTCGTCGTAAAGACATTTATATTTTGGATCTTCCTAAGTCATATGAACAATGTCTCGTTGCCAACACAAGTGAACAACACTTATGGCATCGACGCTTTGGACATGTGAACTTTGGAACTCTATATAAGCTTTCAAAATTGAATTCCATTAAAGGTTTTCCGAAGCTTGTTTTTGAAAAGAAAAGTTTTTGTGATTGTTGTCAACGCGGCAAGCTTCCTAAATCTTCATTTAAACCTAAGAAAAGCATCTCTACTAAACGGCCACTAGAGCTATTACATCTAGATTTATTTGGGCCAACTAGAGTAGCTTCCTTAGGAAATGCAAGGTATGGACTTGTCATCGTAGATGACTATTCAAGATTTACTTGGGTATTTTCATTGTGTAATAAAAATGAAGCTTTTGAAAACTTCACAATTTTTGTTAAGAAAGTACAAAATCTCTTAGGAACCACCATTGTCACTATTCGTAGTGATCATGGAGGTGAATTTGAGAATGAGTCTTTTGAGACATTTTGTGATGAAGTTGGTATTACTCACACCTTCTCTTTCCCTCGTGCACCTCCTCAAAATGGTGTAGTTGAGAGAAAGAATAGGACGCTAGTGGAGTGTGATCGCACTATGCTTGATGATAGCCAACTTGGCCATCAATTTTGGGCGGAAGCGGTACACACCGCTTGCTATGTGTTTAATAGAATCCTTTTGAGGCCCGGCACTAAACAAACTTGTTATGAATTGTTGTTTGGTAGGTTGCCTCAAGTTAAACATTTTCGTGTTTTTGGTTCGAAATGTTTTATTAAGAACACATATGGTAGTTTGGACAAATTCGATCCGAGATCCGATGAGGGGATTTTTGTTGGATATTCTACGCGTAGCAAAGCCTACAGGATATTCAACAAACGAACCTCAACGATCGAGGAATCGCTTCATGTCTCATTTAATGAAGGATTTGTTCCAACTAGAATTTCAAATGATAATGATTCTATGGATGTTTTATGTGATTCGTTTGATAATTCTAAGTCTAATGATTCTAATGATTCTATTGAGACTAACCCAACTAATGAAGTTGTTGAGAATGTTCCTAGTGATCAAGGTATTCCCAAACGGCTTCATTCGGTTCGTGACCATCCCCATGAGCAAGTCATTGGCAATATCTATGATAGTGTCAAGACGAGATCGCAAGTTCACCACTTCGCAAATTGTGCCTTTGCCTCATCGATAGAGCCAAAGAATATTAATGAAGCATGCGAAGATAGCGCTTGGATCTTAGCCATGGAGGAGGAGCTCAATCAATTCGAGAGGAATGAAGTTTGGGAGCTTGTTCCATTGCCATCGAAGAACCACACCGTCATAGGGACAAAGTGGATCTTCAAGAACAAAACCGACAAAAACCAAGTCGTCGTCCGGAACAAAGCTCGGTTAGTAGCTCAAGGCTATCGTCAAGAGGAAGGTATCGATTTCGAAGAATCTTTCGCTCTGGTAGCTAGATTAGAATCAATTAGATTACTTTTGTCTTTTGCATGCCATAAGAATTTTAAATTATTTCAAATGGATGTTAAAAGTGCATTTTTAAACGGAGATGTCGTTGAGGAAGTTTACGTTTCTCAACCTCCGGGCTTCATAAATGAAAAATTTCCGAATCACGTTTTTAAACTAAAGAAAGCTCTTTATGGTTTGAGACAAGCTCCTCGAGCTTGGTATGATCGCCTAAAGAATTTTCTTTTGGATTTGAATTTTAAAATGGGCGAAGCCGATTCAACACTTTTTATTAAGCATGCAAATAATGATATTTTATTAGTTCAAATTTATGTTGATGATATCATTTTCGGTGCTACTAACTTCGCTCTTTGCGAAGAGTTTTCTAATGTGATGAAGGAACAATTTGAGATGAGCCACATGGGTGAACTCAAATATTTCTTAGGTCTCCAAATTCGCCAAATGAACGATGCAATCTTCATCCACCAAACGAAGTACACGGTGGAGTTGCTAAAGCGATTTGGAATGGAGAATGCCTCCGGGAAAAAGACTCCAATGAGCACGACTACGCATCTTGACAAGGATACGGGCGGTAAGGATGTAGACATTCGTCTATATCGAGGTATGATAGGTAGTTTGCTTTATCTTACCGCAAGTAGGCCCGATATTATGTTTGCCGTATGCATATGTGCTCGTTATCAGTCTCAACCTAAGGATTCTCACTTTGTAGCGGTAAAACGTATTTTTCGCTATCTAAGTTACACATTAGATTTTGGATTACTTTATCCGAGATCTAGCACATATGAGTTAGTCTCATATAGTGACGCTGATTATGCGGGATGCAAATCCGACAGGAAAAGTACTAGTGGCACTTGCCATTTTCTAGGAAATTCTCTTGTCTCTTGGTTTTCCAAGAAGCAAAATTCAGTATCACTTTCAACCACCGAGGCGGAATACATTGCCGCCGGTGCCGCTTGTGCCCAGGTTCTTTGGATGAGACACACATTGAAGGATTTTGGTATTCATTGTGATACTAGCCCTATCATGGTGGATAACCAAAGTGCTATTTGTCTTTCAAAGAATCCGGTGCACCATTCCCGATCGAAACACATAGATGTCCGACACCATTTCTTAGATGATCATGTTGCTAAAAAGGACATCATTTTAGTGTACGTTGAAACCCAAAAGCAAATCGCCGATATTTTCACGAAACCCCTAAAGGAGGACTCCTTTGTGCGGTTGCGTCGAGAATTGGGGATTATGGGTGAATCCGAGATATAGGATTCATATTTAAATTCAATCATCTTGCATGTTAATATATTTCGTGATATTTCATTCATGCTAGATTAATTGAATTTTTGGGAATTTTATGTGATTTATTCGAATTTATTGCTCGAATTCGTATTTCAATGTCGTACTTAAGATTTCGACGTTTTATGGGGTAATTTAGATGACTAATGAGTGAGTTAGGATGTTTCATCCAAGTGGTTTGTGAAGAGAAATCAAATTTCTATTTTTGGACTCTTCTAGTCGGTTTCAGTTCACTTGTCAACCGACTAGATGCTCATCTAGTCGGTCAGCAAATGAACTCAGACCGACTAGATCAAGCAAATATCCATCTCCTATCTTTTTCTTTCGTTAGTCGGTCATAGTACACTTTCCGACCGACTAGATTGAAAACTAGTCGGTCAGTAAGTATACTGCGACCGACTAAATCCAGCCCTAAAAATCACTCTGAGCTACTGTTTCGACTTAGTCGGTTCAAGCTCATTGACCGACCGACTAGATCGTAAACTAGTCGGTCAGTGCTTGAACTGTGACCGACTAAGTGTGTTAGGGCAGTTGAGTCTTTTCGCTTCCCGACCGGCTTATACTCGATCTCGTCCGACTAAATTCTCATTTAGTCGGTCTTCTCTTTTGCTCCAGCCCGAAAACCCCAAACCCCCTCTCGAGCCCTTTCAACTTCCGTCGTCTCCGGCCATTTCTCCGGCAATCGCCGCCGTCCGCCGCCGTCGACTCAGCCTCCTAGGTATCTCCCTCCCTCTCCTAGGTCGATTTCTTGCCCTAGGGTTCGATTTCTCCTCCTAGGTATTCTAGGGTTTGGTTTATTTTCGAATTTCTTGATCTCTAGGGTTGTTAGCTTGTGATCTCTAGGTTGCTTGTGATTTTTTTCGATTGATTGTGCTCGTAGTGCTATGGCTAAGACTCGCATTCCGATCGCCTCTTCCGGGGTCTCTCCTATGACCGTAGAACAACCTTCGGACCCTAGGAATCCCCCGAAGCCTAAGCGTCGTGCCAAGTCTACCCAAGCCTCTCCTTCGTCGCCTCCTCTTAAGAAGCCTAGGACTGCCATAGTTAAACCCCGCAAATCCAAGACCAAAAAGCCTATTCTTCACACTCCGGCTACTCCTCCCGATTCCGACACTGATTTTATTCCTGAGGATGAGCCTACTAGGGAACCCACTCCACCTCCGAAGACCCGTAAGGCCAAGGGTAAAGCTCCTATGCCAGTTGGCGGTGTAGACATATCGTTGTGCCGTGATGACCCTCAGTGTCTCGCCGCGTACAACCGTATAGAACACTGTCCACTGCTATTGGAGCATTACGTTCAGTTCTCTGATTTTCTCGGCCTTGCTGATCTTCTGTCTTATAGTGGCCTTCTAGATTATCTCCGATACGACCCCAAGGCCAATCCCAAACCGTACCCTCGCCTCGTGAAATTGTTCTATGCCAACCGTATTCGAGGCCAGTACGATGCCAGCCACTCCATTGAGACGACTGTCTTGGGAACTACTATAGTTCTCACGGCAGAAATCTTGGGGGAGATCCTTGGTTGTGCGTCGTGTGGTCTCCTCCCTTCGGACATTTCCGTAGACGACATTTCTTCCTCAGTCTATTCTTTCTGAGATTTTCCAGGTTATCCCCTCCGCATTCATTGGTGTTCCATCGAAATCTTTTAAGCCGAATGCGTGGGTTCTTAACCTGATTTTGAAGTCGTGTCTCCTCCCTAAGTATGGATCCTCTTCACTCCCATCCCAGCCGTTCTTGAAACTCATATACGCTCTTTTCTTGGGGTGCGAGATAAATTGGGCTCGCGTGATACTCGATAAGATGGATTCTTTCGAGTGTATACGCAAGACCAATAAGTCTGCGCACATTCCATACCCTTGCCTGTTGACTCTCGTATTCCGTCATTTCCGAGTCCTCCTCCCTCCTGACGATGAGCGTCCTTTGGGTACGCCTCTGAACGCGACGGCCGTGAAGAAATCTCTAGCGGCTCTTCGTCACGTGCAGAGGTCTACCGCATCTGCTTCTCAGTCTACTCCATCAGCTGCTGCAGCCTCGTCTTCCCCTGCTACATTGGACGATGTCGTATGCCTACTTCGTCAGCACGACTCCCGTTTGGCTCGTACTGAGGAGGTAGTCTGCCGTATGGCTCGTATGATGGGGATTGAGCTTCCTCCTTCGGTGTCTGAGGCCGAGGAGATGGACGATGAGGAGCTCGACGAGCTTGCTACTTCTTTTGCCCGTGGCGATGAGGCCACTGCTGCTGCTGCTGCTGGTACTTCCACTTCTGCTCCTGGAGTTGCCACCACTTCCGGTGTTCCAGAGCCATCTGCTGCAGCTCTTCAGCCTTCTGAGCCTGCTGCTGACCCAGTTTCTGAGCCTGCTCATGTATCTGCTTCTGCTGCTTCTGTCGAGACTCATGCTGCTGTTGAGCCTGTTGCTGAGATCTCCACTCCTGCCCCGACGATTCCATCTGTTGAGACACCTCTTCTCCCTGCAGAGCCTGAGTCCACTCCGTCGACTGGACCCACGGACACTGCAGATCCAGCCTCCTCCCCGTGATCGTTGTTCCGAGGACTCTCCATATACATTCTGGATGATATATTTTAGTGAGAGTGTTTTGGGTTAGGATAGGGTTGAGAGATTCTTTGATGTATTCTTTTTGTGCTTTCTGGTTGTCGGTGTTGGATTTTATGATATGACGATGTTGATGATGATGATGTACTTTTTGTTGTTTATATAGATGTTGTGTCTCACTTCATATGATGTACCTCATATATTCGATGTGATATCTTTTTGGATGTACTCATGTTGTCTATATATATATATGTTCATCATCGTTCACTTTGTCTTTTATTCGTCGTGCAAATTTTAATATTCGTTGAATATATTTGAAATGTGATTTCGTCGCTCGACGCATAAAAACTTGGTTAAATGGATTTAAATTCTGTAATTTTATAGAATTGTTTTCCATGCACAAAATTAACCACGAATATTGAATATTGGAGAGTATGTTTCTTTATTCAAGAAATGAATAATTCTTTGGTATTTTTTGATGATTTTGATTATCGTTGATTTTTATTGATAATGGACATTTTGGCACACCTTGATTTGATTTCCACAATATTTTTTTTCCCTTGGTGTCAAAATTAGTTCCATCGTCATTGTCTACGACTCCCGATGTTGGATTTTACATTTCCTAATTGTTGTCGTTGTATGCCCCCCGTTTTTGGGATAATGCCAAAGGGGGAGAGATAATGATAATAAATAGCGCAAATGAAAATTTAACTCAATTTCCAAGAATCTAGTTTGATATGTTAGATTCAGGGGGAGTTAAGATACATATAAGGATTTTCAAAATCCGATATTTCAAAAATCAATTCATTTTATTTATCTTACTCGTCTGCTTGATGCAATTCATTTATATTCATTTTGGAATTAACGTGTCATCAATGCAGGGGGAGTAAGTATTTTACATTTGAATTATTATCTTTGATTATTATTTATGTTGGTTTGTCATCACCAAAAAGGGGGAGAATGTTGAATATTGGACTCCCCGGATTTGGTTTTGGATGATGAGCAAACATAAATAATTCATGAACTAACAATTTGTGAGCGCAGTATTGGAGATCGTCGCCAATTTCACGAGAATATTCAAAGCGACATCTCAACACTTTCCAAAGCTCATACTCATGCCTAAAGCTTCGTTGAAGCTCCTGCAACGCTTTGGAAGTTATGAAGATTCAATCGAAGCTCTCAAAGACCGTTTATTAAGGTTTTATTTATAGTCTTTTAGTTTCGTTTGATAGAATGTTAAGCCTTGAGTATATCTTATGTTTCTATCTTCATTACGCTCATTTCGTAGCTCTAGGATCCTTGCACAAGTTCATTCTAACTTCCTCGAAGCGTCGCGCTTCGATTCGGACTTTGTTGTGCATGTTAGTTGGTACAAGAACAAGTACTGACCGACTAGATGGTGATCTAGTCGGTCGGCAACTGTTCTTGGACCGACTAGTTTGATTCCTTAATTTCTTGGACTTTACTGTTTACAGTTAGTCGGTCTACGTTGACTCACCGACCGACTAGTTTGTGAACTAGTCGGTCAGTGATGCTTCTTTGACCGACTAGTTGAGACTTACTGTTCACTCTAAAATTCTCCTAAGCTACTGTTTACCGTTAGTCGGTCTAAGAACGTTTGATGACCGACTAGTTGACAATCTAGTCGGTCAACTTTTGTTCTTGGACCGACTAAGTCAACTTGCCTTCAGACTAAGTTGTTTTGCCTCTTAGTCGGTCTACGTTCATTGGATGACCGACTAGTTGTGAAACTAGTCGGTCAGAAAGTGTTCTTGGACCGACTAGATTTCTAGGTCTGAAATTCTCTTTCTTCTCAGATCTACTCTTAGTCGGTCCACGTTGTTTGGCTGACCGACTAGTTGATGAACTAGTCGGTCAGTGAGTGTTCTTTGACCGACTAATTCTCACAGATTTCTTTCCGTTGGAGAATGACCTAACTTGTTTTTATGGGTCCCTATAAATATGAACCTAGGTCATTTCTATCTTAGATAGAGCTTCCATTCAGAGATTCATTGTGTTCTAAAGAGATAGCTATTCTCCCTCAAATCTAAAGCTCTCTTCCTCACAAGAAACCCATTCTCTCTCATTTCTAGATCTAGAGAGAAGCTTGTTCTTGGTGAGCTCTTCAAGCTATTGCTTGATTCAAGTTTCCAAATCATCCCTAGGCACCCATTGCTGCTCATTTCCTTGGTGCTAGGGTTTGGTAACTTCATCTTCCTCAAATCCTTCATTCCACCTATTGGGTAAGAAAAACTCAAGGTATAGGATTTTGTGGTAAGCTTGTTTATTTCATATTAAACTCTTTAATATTGCTTTGTGATTCTCTCGGTTGTGAGAGAAGTTTGTGATCCCGGGTTGTGGGATTCACTTTGCCATTGCATGTATGATTTGATCTTGTGAAGGTTTTTCACAAGATATTCATAGTGGAAATCTTGAGTTAGGGTTTCTAACTCAAGTATCCGGAGGGGATCCGGGTGGTTGGGACGTAGGATCACCGGGAATAAGTCGGGGAGACTTGGGTGGATCCGAACCCATTAACATCGTTTGTTAGCATTGTTAATTTCATTGTTGTCATTCAATTTAAGCTTCCGCAAATTGATTTGGTAGTTGTGTGCAATTTAATTTGGAATTATACGCCTTATTATTTTAAAGTACTATTCACCCCCCTCTAGTACTTGTGCAGTAGCTGGTAGGGCATTACAAGAATGTCCCCTCTCGTCGCCCCATTGTTGGTTATTTGAGGCTATCTCCTCGAGTAAGGCCGTAGTATCATCCGGCGTCTTTGACAAAATAGCGCCATTGGCGGTTGCATCAATTATTTGCTTTGTGCTTGGTTGCAATCCGTTATAAACGCTATGCACAAGCTCCAATGCCTCAATACTATGATGGGGACATTGGTGTTCGAGATCCTTGAAATGCTCACATGCCTCATATAAAGTTTCATGAGGTCCTTGCTTGAAGGACATGAGTGCGCTTCTAATCTTGATAGTCTTGGATGGTGGGTAGAATTTGTTAATAAATACGCTCACCAACTCATCTCAAGTAGTGAAGATCCCCTCGACTTGCGTCCTCAAACAATATAATGCCTTGTCTCAGAGAGTAAACGGGAAGAGGCGCAGTCGAATAGCGTCGGCCGACACGCCGGGCATTTGGAAAGTGGCGTACTTGGACAAGAACAATTGAAGATGGTAGTGCGGGTTTTCTTGAGAGTTCCCTTGAAATGGGTCTTGTTGCATCAACACTACTAGTCCGGTTTTAAGCTCGAAGTTCTTGTCAGTCGCCAATTCCGGCATAGATATGGAAGAGGTGATAGAGTTGGTCTTAGGCCGTAGCCTATCTCGGATGGAGACAAGCCTAGCCATACGTGCCGCTAACTCCTCTGGCATTTTCGATCGGTCCCTATGATCTTCCTCTATGGCGAATCTCCTCTCGGCTCTAAGTCTCTTTGTCGTACGCTCGATCTCGGGATCAAATAATATATCTTCTTGGTGTGCCTTCGATCTCGTGTACATGCACAGAAAAGAGAGTCTCGATAGAATTGTTAGCACAATAAAGGAACAAAAGAGAAAATAATAAAACTGAAAAGAAATAACTAAGTAAAGAAAATAAAAGTACCGTCGCCTCCCCGACAACGGCGTCAAAAACTTGGTCGCGCCCGGATATACACCCGGAAAACGATTGTAGTCTTACCGCAAGTGCACGGCCTAGTGGCGAGCGGGTATCGAACTCAGGGAGGACAATTGACAGTACTCTATTTTGATCACCTAGCAATCGATGGAATAATGGAATGGTTTTGATAATAGTGTCACAATCATTCAAATAGCAAATAGAATTCAATATAATAAAGCGTCTAGGGATAGGAAATCCCCACTACGGATCGTCACTTATCCTTGTTGATGATTAATCTCAATGTTGCAAAGCTTGAATTGAGGTGAACTAGTCGCAACTTAATGTAGAACCAAGCTCACGCTCACGTGCTATTTCCAGTCTATAGCAACCTAGATTAGGGCCCACTCTCGTGCAAACCCCAACCTAAGCCACTAGCGTGAAGATCGACATCATTGTCCAATCGCATCTCGAGCCCATTCTCGTGCAAACTCGAGCTACGATCTAGGTTATGATCGTTCGTATTCGTCCAATCTCTTGCAAATGAATGTTAGTATAGATTTATAATAAAAATCTTAGCTTTGGTCCAATCTCTTGCAAACCAAATCTAGATAATCTCAATTATGAACCTAAATCGAATATCTAGGCCTTTCCATCAATTGGGATCCAATCTCTTGCAAACCCCAATCGATGGAAATTCCTAACTACCCATAGTAAATCAATCACAACCTAACCTTACTTCAATCCTAGCAACAATTCAATTCATTCATCACAATTCAAAGATCGGATCCATAGGGTTCATCCCCATGCCCTAGAACGACGAAACTACTCACAATTCATCATAGAAATCTCAAAAATAAAGCAATAGATCAAAGCACAATTCATTGTAGAGAGAAAACAATTCATAAAAACTAGAATTTTAGCAAGAAAGAACAAACCAAATTGCGCGCCTGTGATCTCCAGCTGAGATTTACAAAAGGAATAGCCGTCAAAAATTAATTCAAGTCTCTCCTAAAACTAGGAACAAAACTAGGTTTAAATACAAGTCAAATTCGTCCAGAAATTCCTGACAGAATTGCTCCTGGCACAGCCCAAAAACCTAATTCGTGTAGCAGTAGGACTGCGTCACTCGACCGAGTAGAACATGTCACTCGGTCGAGTGACAGACCCAATAAAAAACAGAGAATCTGGGAAAACTGGGGGTCTGTCTCTATGTCTAACTCGGGTGAGTGGTCTTCTTCACTCAGCCGAATGAGCAATCTTGCTCGGTCGAGTGGGTCTTCTCCAAATTTCCAGTAAGTTGGCTGCTTCTCGGAACAAAAATCCATGTACCACTCAGGCAAGTGGTATTCTCCATTCGGCCGAGTGAACTTTCTTGCTCGGCCGATTGAACTATGAAATCATCGGTCTGTATTCGTTTCACTCGGCCGAACGCACTCCTTTACTCGGCTGAGTGAGCTGTCTGTTCGGCCAAGTGAGCTGCTTCTGGGCTGTTTTCTTCTTCTCCTTGCCTCATCGTCGACTCTATCGGATTACTTCCTCTTCCGCTCATCCTCTAGCGCTGCTAACTCCTCAAATAAGTTGTGGGTGACGCTCCGGTGTGCGTGAAAGTCTCTTGATCTCATTTTCGCTCCAGATCGCTCTATATCTCCTGAAATATGACAAAAACAAGAAATAGTGAAAAGCAACGCGATATCGTCGAATAATCGTGGAAAATGCAATATGGGCAATCGAAATGACATGAAAACATGCAGAAAAAAGGTGTAAAATAAGGAGCGATCAATCTTCTAGCCACAGCTCACACCCGTAGCGTAGACATTGATTCCTATCGCGTGGGAACGGCAGGATGAAATGTCGGGAGCAATCGTTGCGAGCTTAGTGCTCCCAGGGTTGGTCAGTGTTGGACATGAAAATGCCCACCATCTGAACCTGGGTAGACCTAGCGTATCATCCTGGGCATCGACCGGAATATCGGGCCCATGGGACGCTAGGTACCGCTATTAGAGGCAATGTCTCACCACTAAACCCTAGAATCCAATCGTATTCCTAACCGTCGGTCGTAATAGAGAGAACTCATGATAGGGTGGAAACCAAGGTCCTGGGTTACTTTTTATATCTTACATCTTTCTGTAGTTTTATATTGTGACAACCACCAAACGATAGCGCTAGCTCATCCACCGTGTGATCCGGTTCCTGTTTGATAACAAGTACATCACACGCCTCCCGTGTTCGACCCCCGAGCCACACTACAACACCGTGCGCCTGTGGTTACAAATATTTAAATCTGGTATCCTCGTTCCAACTATACACATTGCCAAAACTCGGGGGGACGTCAATACCCCTTTTAGGATCTTATTTATATGCATTTCATCCATTTTATGGCTCATTTTCTGGGATAAACTTATGCTAAATTGTGCAACATTAACTTAATAATTATAAAGATCTTGCGATCTCTCTGTCGTTAATCATCTAACCTAACAGTGTATGCCATCGTCCTGTAGTCTGAATTATTATTAAGTATTTTAAAGTATTATGTTTATCATATTCTGAATCTGTGATGCCTGTGATGTGTTATGAAAATGTTTAATGAGCACAAATTTTTGCATGGATGGCTAATTGTGGTTTTGGATCGGCTGTTTAGTCCCACAATTTACTTTTCCTGTATTTTTCTTTTCTTTTTGAGAGAAATTATGGTGATGAAATTATGTAATGTCTAAGATCGATGACTTCTATCCATGGAGTCGGAGACCACGCTTGAATCTGAAGAATTTAAACATGGGACCTAAGAGGTTTCCAAAGTTGTAATTTTTCGCTTTCATTTGTGTAATATGGACTGTAATATGGACTTAGGACATTTTTATTTTATGTGGGACTGGTCGATCCATGCAATTAGCTTATTCATTTAAAAATTACCTCCGCATGAAAATGTTTTACGTATTATTAATTCATGCAAATTTGTGCTCTGCTACATAAAATGGAAAAAATCGCAAGCGTTGATTTCGAAGTGCTGGATGCAACAAAGAGAAATTATTTGAGCTAGCAGCTCAACGTTAAATTTTGTTGAATATTGGACTCCCCGGATTTGGTTTTGGATGATGAGCAAACATAAATAATTCATGAACTAACAATTTGTGAGCGCAGTATTGGAGATCGTCGCCAAATTCACGAGAACAATCAAAGCGACATCTCAACACTTCTCAAAGCTCGTATTCATGCCTAAAGCTTCGTTGAAGCTCTTGCGCCGTTTTGGAAGTCATGAAGAATTAATCGAAGCTTTCGAAGACCGTTCATTAAGGTTTTATTTATAGTCTTTTAGCTTCGATATATAGAATGTTAAGCCTTGAGTATATCTTACGATTCTATCTTCATAACGCTCATATCGTAGCTCTAGGATCTTAGTACAAGTTCATTCTAACTTCCTCGAAGCGTCGCGCTTCGATTCGGACTTGTTTGTGCATGTTAGTTGGTACAAGAAGAAGTACTGACCGACTAGATGGTGATCTAGTCGGTCAGCAACTCTTCTTGGACCGACTAGTTTGCTTCCTTAATTTCTTGCCTCTTACTGTTTACAGTTAGTCGGTCTACGTTGACTCACCGATCGACTAGTTTATGAACTAGTCGGTCAGTGATGCTTCTTTGACCGACTAGTTGTGATTTACTGTACATGCTAAATCTCTCCTAAGCTACTGTTTATCGTTAGTCGGTCTAAGAACGTTTGGTGACCGACTAGTTGACAATCTAGCCGGTCAACTTTTGTTCTTGGACCGACTAAGTCAATTTGTATTCAGACTATTTCATTATGCCTCTTAGTCGGTCTACGTTCACTGACTGACCGACTAGTTGTGAAACTAGTCGGTCAGAAAGTCTTCTTGGACCGACTAGATTTCTAGGTCTGAATTTCTATCTTTTCTCAGTTCCTCACTTAGTCGGTCCATGTTGTTTGACTGACCGACTAGTTGATGAACTAGTCGGTCAGTGGTTGTTCTTTGACCGACTAGTTTTCTCAGATTTCTATCCGTTGGGAATTGACCTAACGTGTTTTTATGGGACCCTATAAATACGAACCTAGGTCATTTCTCTCTAGGTTAGAGCCGCCATTAAGAGATTCATTGAGATAGAAAGAGATAGCCATTCTCACTCATTTCTAAAGCTCTCTTCCTCACAAGAAACCCATTCTCTCACATTCTAGATCTAGAATCCATCTTGAGAGAAGTTTGTTCTTGGTGAGCTCTTCAAGCTCTAGCTTGAATCAAGTCTCCAAATCTCTCCTAGGCACCTATTGCTGGTCATTTCCTTGGTGCTAGGTCTTGGTGACTTCATCTTCCTCAAATCCTTCCTTTCACCTATTTGGTAAGAAAAACTCAAGGTATAGGATTTTGTGGTAAGTTTGTTTATTTCAATATAAACTCATTTATATTGCTTGTTGATTCTCTCGGTTGTGAGAGAAGGTTGTGATCCCGGGTTGTGGGATTCACTATTGCCATTGCTTGTATGATTTGATCTTGTGAAGGTTTTTCACAAGATATTCATAGTGGAAATCTTGGGTTAGGGTTTCTAACCTAAGTATCCGGAGGGGATCCGGGTGGTTGGGACGTAGGATCACCGGGAACAAGTCAGGGAGACTTGGGTGGATCCGAACCCATTAACATCTCTTATTAGCATTGTTAATTTTGTTGTTGTCATTCAATTTAAGCTTCCGCAAATTGTTTTGGTAGTTGTTTGCACTATAATTTGGAATTATACTCCTTGTTATTTTTAAAGTACTATTCACCCCCCCTCTAGTACTTGTGCAGTAGCTTGTAGGGCATTACATTTGGTATCAGAGCCAGATACTTAGCTATGTCTGCCAACGACAACAAAACCGTGCGTCCACCTTCCAACTATGACACCTTCAGGAACCGTGAAGGAGCATCTTCGGTGATGGAAGGACATTCCTCTACGAGGCCTCCATTCTTCAATGGTACCAACTACGGGTACTGGAAATGCCGGATGGAAACCTTCCTCCGGAGTGCATCCTTATGGAGGACTACAATGAAGGAATACATCGAGCCCGAAGAAGAAGACTTTGAGAAATGGACTACCGCGGAGATCGCCGCGGAGGTAAGCAATGCCAAGGCAATGAACGCCTTGCAATGCGCATTGGAGCCCGAGGACTTCAATAAGATATGCACATGTAAGAGTGCATATCAAATTTGGAACTCCCTCCTCATTCTTCATGAAGGGACGAGTAGGGTAAGAGACTCTAAACTCGTAGTCGTAAACAAAGATTACGAAATGTTTCATATGCAACAGGGCGAGAAGATGAAGGAATATTACCCTCGCTTCGTTGACATAATAAACGAGTTAGAAGCCCTCGGCAAGTCCTACACTCAAAAGGAGAAGTGGTCAAAGCTTATCGAAGGACTTCCTTCTTCTTGGGAGAAACGTACCTTCGCCATCGAGGAAGGTAATGACATGAATAAATATACCGTAGTTCAATTGATGGGTACTTTGATGTCATACGAGGTACGCAAAGATAGCAAGGTGAAGTTAAAAGAAAAGATGAAGTCCTATTTGAACCAAGACGCGCCTAAGAAAAAGGCGATTGCATTCAAGGCGGCTTCATCCACCTCTACCGATGATGAGGACTCGGAAGAAGAAATGGACATGGAATCCATTGCACTCATGGCAAAGAAGTTCAATCGCTTCATCCGAAAGGGTAACTTCAAACAAAAATCTAAATTTACTTCTACTAACGCATCTCCACCTTTGTGCTTTAAATGCAATAAGCCAGGACACATCAAAGCGGATTGTCCTCAAAACAAGCAAAAGGAGAAGTGGAAGGCACCGAAGTTCGACAAGTCGAAGAAGTACAAAAAGGGGTACAAAAAGGGACTTGTCGGAGCAACATTCACCGACTCCGAGGATTCCTCAAGCGGAGAGTCGGACGATGAGAAAGTGGAGCAAGCGCACATGTGCTTCATGGCAAGAGAGGAGCATGATCAAGAATCTTCCTCCTCCGATGATAGCGACGACGAAGGCAATGAGGTAACTATGGATGAACTTAGGGATGCTAACTCTCATTTATGGTCTAAATACACTAAATTAGTAAATAGATATACTAAAGTAAAAGATGACCTAGCTAGCATTCAAACCTCGCCTAAGACTATCATCACCAACAACGACACCGTTGTTGAAGAGTTAAGAAATGAGATTATTAATCTCAAATCTAAACTTGAACATGTTAGCATTGATGATCCGGAAGAACATAGGATAGCGGGTTTAACTTCTCAAAACTCGACTTTGAGTATTGAGAACGAGAATCTTAAATCTCGTGTTTATGTGCTCACATCGCAAGTATCCAACTTGGATACTTCTATGCGTTCTCTCAAAGAGAAATATGAGAACACATTAGGCCGAATTAATAAATTCAATAAGGGTAAGGACCATTTGGATAAAATCTTAAGTGACTTACTTCCGGCCAATCACCACATTGGTTTGGGGTATACGATGGGATGTCCATCCAAAGCGGCCACTACTTTTGTTAGGCCAACTTCCGGTGACTCTACGAGTGGTAGCAAACACTCTATTGGTAGTTCATCTACCAATGGTGCTTCCACCTCGTCCACACCCTCTTTCGGAAAGAAACCCACTTTGGGTGGACCTCCAAAGAAGGGGCATGCTTATATGTACACCAATACCATGCCACGTAGGAACACACGTCCTACTCCACCGTCTCACACATATGATGATTTTTATGCAACACATTCTCGGGCACGTGCACACAATGTGAGACACCCTCACGCACGTGTTCCCACACATGCATATGTTCACCCACCTCATCATATGAATAATTCTCGTCGTGCACCATTCCATCATGTTCCTTATGCCTATCCACGACATGCATCACGTAGAAACCAACAACGCATGCATGCACCCAATAGGATGATGGCTCCTAAAATTTTCACTATTTGGAGCCCAAAGGACACAAGCATGGATGAAAAACAAGTGTATATGAATGCTTATTTTTCGGATGTTGTTCATAGTAGAAATTATGTGGGGAAGTCTAAGCCCAATTGGACTTGGCTTCCAAAGGTCTAACTTTTGAGGACCCAATGACCTTGGGTACCATGATATGAATGTTTCTATCTTTAGGTACTCAAGGAAAAGAAAAAGAAAAGGAGCAACAAATTTAAATTTAGCTCCAAAGGGAATTGGATACTCGATAGCGGGTGTTCAAAACACATGACGGGTGACGCTCAATTGCTCTCCGGAGTGGTTCCCATTGCAAATGGAAATCGCGTCGTATTTGGAGGCAACGAGAGCGGAACAATCGTCGGTGTTGGTAAAGTGGGTAACCCATCTAAACCCTTAATTAGTGATGTTTATCTAGTTGATGGTTTAAATCATAATATTATTTCAATAAGCCAACTTTGTGACAAAGGTTACAAAGTTAGCTTTGCGAAAGGATTGTGTCATATTTCAAATGATGATAATAAATTATTATTTTCCGGCACACGCCATAAAGATATTTATATTTTGGATCTTCCTAAGTCATATGAACAATGTCTCGTTGCCAACACAAGTGAACAACACTTATGGCATCGACGCTTTGGACATGTGAACTTTGGAACACTTTATAAGCTTTCAAAATTAAATTCCATTAAAGGTTTTCCGAAGCTCGTTTTTGAAAAGAAAAGTTTTTGTGATTCTTGTCAACGTGGCAAGCTTCCTAAATCTTCATTTAAACCTAAGAAAAGCATTTCTACGAAACGGCCACTAGAGCTATTACATCTAGATTTATTTGGGCCAACTAGAGTTGCTTCCTTAGGAAATGCAAGATATGGACTAGTCATCGTTGATGATTATTCAAGATTTACATGGGTATTTTTCTTATGTAATAAAAATGAAGCTTTTGAAAACTTCACAATATTTGTGAAGAAAGTACAAAATCTCATCGGAACCACCATTGTCACTATTTGTAGTGATCATGGGGGTGAATTTGAGAATGAGTCTTTCTCAAATTTTTGTGATGATCTTGGAATTACTCACACGTTTTCTTTCCCTCGCGCACCTCCTCAAAATGGTGTTGTTAAGAGGAAGAATAGAATGCTAGTAGAGTGTGCTCGCACTATGCTCGAAGATTGTCAGCTTGGTTATCAATTTTGGGCGGAAGCGGTACACACCGCTTGTTATGTGTTTAATAGAATACTTTTGAGGCCCGGCACCAAACAAACTTGCTATGAATTGTTGTTTGGTAGATTGCCTCAAGTTAAACATTTTCGTGTTTTCGGCGCAAAATGTTTCATTAAAAACACATATGATAATTTGGACAAGTTTGATCCGAGATCGGATGAGGGGATATTTGTTGGGTATTCCTCACGTAGCAAAGCCTACCGGATATACAACAAAAGATCCTCTACGATCGAGGAATCACTTCATGTCTCTTTTAATGAGAATTTTACTAATTCTAGAATTTCAAATGATAATGATTCTATGGATGTTTTATGTGATTCGTTTGAAAATTCTAAGTCCATTGACTCAATTGATTCTATTGATACTAACCCGACTAATGAAGTTGTTGAGAACGTGCCTAGTGATCAAGGTATTCCCAAGCGGCTTCATACCGTTCGCGACCATCCCCATGAGCAAGTCATTGGCAATATTCATGATAGTGTCAAGACGAGATCGCAAGTCCACCACTTCGCCAATTGTGCCTTTGCCTCATCGATAGAGCCAAAGAATATAGTTGAAGCGTGCGAAGATAGTGCTTGGATCCTTGCCATGGAGGAGGAACTCATTCAATTCGAGAGGAATGAGGTATGGGAGCTTGTTCCTTTGCCATCGAAGAACCACACCGTCATAGGGACAAAGTGGATCTTCAAGAACAAAACCGACAAAAACCAAGTCGTCGTTCGGAACAAAGCTCGGTTAGTAGCTCAAGGCTATCGCCAAGAGGAAGGTATCGATTTCGAAGAATCCTTCGCTCCGGTAGCTAGATTAGAATCAATTAGACTATTATTGTCTTATGCATGTCATAAAAATTTTAAGTTATTTCAAATGGATGTTAAAAGTGCATTTTTAAACGGAGATGTTGTTGAGGAAGTTTATGTTTCTCAACCTCCGGGCTTCATAAATGAAAATTTTCCAAATCATGTTTTTAAACTAAAGAAAGCTCTTTATGGTTTGAGACAAGCTCCTCGAGCTTGGTATGATCGCCTAAAGAATTTTCTTTTGGATTTGAATTTTAAAATGGGAGAAGCCGATTCTACACTTTTTGTTAAGCATGCAAATAATGATATTTTATTAGTTCAAATTTATGTCGATGATATCATTTTCGGTGCTACTAACTTCACTCTTTGCGAAGAGGTTTCTAATGTTATGAAGGAACAATTTGAGATGAGCCACATGGGCGAACTCAAATATTTCTTAGGTCTCCAAATTCGCCAATTGAACGATGCAATCTTCATCCACCAAACGAAGTATATGGTGGAGTTGCTTAAGCGATTTGGAATGGAGAGTGCTTCCGGGAAAAAGACTCCAATGAGCACGACTACGCATCTTGACAAGGATACGGGCGGTAAGGATGTAGACATTCGTCTATATCGAGGTATGATAGGTAGTTTACTTTATCTTACCGCAAGTAGGCCCGATATTATGTTTGCCGTATGCATATGTGCTCGTTATCAGTCTCAACCTAAGGAGTCTCACTTAGTTGCGGTAAAACGTATTTTCCGTTATCTAAGTTATACACTTGATTTTGGATTACTTTATCCAAAATCTAGCACGTATGAGTTAGTCTCATATAGTGATGCTGATTATGCGGGATGCAAATCCGAAAGGAAAAGTACTAGTGGCACTTGCCATTTTCTAGGAAATTCTCTTGTCTCTTGGTTTTCCAAGAAGCAAAATTCCGTATCACTTTCAACCACTGAGGCGGAATATATTGCCGCCGGTGCCGCTTGTGCCCAGGTTCTTTGGATGAGACACACACTGAAGGATTTTGGTATTCACTGTGATACTAGCCCTATCATGGTGGATAACCAAAGTGCTATCTGTCTTTCAAAGAATCCGGTGCACCATTCCCAATCTAAACACATAGATGTCCGACACCACTTTTTGATCATGTTGCTAAAAAGGACATCATTTTAGTGTACGTTGAAACCCAAAAGCAAATCGCCGATATTTTCACGAAACCCCTAAAGGAGGACTCCTTTGTGCGGTTGCGTCGAGAATTGGGGATTATGGGTGAATCCGAGATATATGACTCATGTTTCATTCAATTGTCTTGCATGCTCTTCGATTTCGCGATATTTTGTTCATGCTAGATTTATTGAATTTTTGGGATTTTATGTGATATGTTTGAATTTGTGCTCGAATTCGTATTTGAATGTCGTATTTAAGATTTCGACGTTTTATGGGGTAATTTAGATGACTAATGAGAGTGTTAAGTTGTTTCATCCAAGTGGTTTATGAAGAGAACTCATTTTTCAACTTTTGGACTCTTCTAGTCGGTTTCAGTTCATTAGTCAACCGACTAGATGCTCATCTAGTCGGTCAGCTAGTGAACTCAGACAGACTAGATCAAGCTTTTAACTATCACCTGTCATTGACTTCTTTTAGTCGGTCATAGTACACTTACCGACCGACTAGATTGAAAACTAGTCGGTCAGTGAGTATACTGCGACCGACTAACTCTAGCCCTAGAAATTTCTGTTTGCCTCTGTTTTGACTTAGTCGGTTCAAGCTCATTGACCGACCGACTAGATCGTAATCTAGTCGGTCAGTGCTTGAACTATGACCGACTAAGTGTGATAGGGCAAACGTTTCTTTTAGCATTCCCGGCCGACTTAACTCTTTTTTATCCGACTAAAATTCTTTTTAGTCGGTCTTCTTCTCTTCTCCAGCCCGCAAAAACCTAAACCCCTCTCGAGCCCCTTCGACTTCCGACGTCTCTCCGTCCGATTTTCCGGCCACTCCGCCGTCCGCCGCCGTCGACTCCTCCTCCTAGGTATATCTCCCCCTCCTAGGTCTCGATTCCTATTCTAGGGTTTAATCTAGCTTGATTTCTCTACTAGGGTTTCGATTTTAATCCTAGGGCTTGTCGACTTTGCATCTAGGGCTTGAGTATTTCGATTTCTTTTCAGCTCTAGGGTTTGTGTAGCTTCGATTGCTTGTTCTCGTCGTGCCACGATCATGGCAAAGACGAGGATCCCTATCACTTCATCTAGGGCTTCCCCCATGTCTGTAGAGCCTTCTAACCCTAGGAATTCGTCTAAGCCCAAGCGCCGTGCTAAGTCTACCCAAGCTTCTCCGTCTTCGCCTCCTCTGAAGAAGCAGAGGACGGCGACCGTCAAACCCGGTAAACTATTTAAGTCTAGAAAGCCCATACTCCACACTCCCTCTACTCCTCCTGATTTCGATACTGAGTTTATACCTGAGGATGAGCCTGGCCATAGGGAACCCACTCCTCCACTTCGTCCTAGGACTCGCCAGCCTAAGGGAAAGGGCCCAATGCCAGCGGGTGGTGTTGACATATCGTTGTGTCGCGACGACCCTATGTGTCTAGCGGCCTACAACCGTATTGAACACTGCCCGATGCTATTGGAGCACTATGTTCAGTTTTCAGATTTCCTTGGCTTAGCTGACCTCCTCTCCTATAGTGGGCTCCTTGACTACCTTCGATTTGACGCTAAGGCGAATCCTAGACCATATCCTCGCCTGGTCAATTATTCTACGCCAATCGTGTCCGAGGCCACTACGATGAGAGTCACTCCATCGAGACTACTGTCTTGGGAACTCCTTTAGTTCTCACGGCAGAAATCTTGGGGGAGGTACTTGGTTGTTCATCGTCTGGTCTCCTTCCGTCGGATATTTCTGTTGATGATATCTCCTCCTTGGATCAGTCCGTTCTTTCTGATATCTTCCATGTGATCCCTCCTGCCTTCATTGGTGTTCCTTCAAAGTCGTTCAAGCCAAATGAATGGGTGCTAAATCTTATTCTGAAGTCGTGCTTGCTTCCCAAGTACGGCTCATCTTCTCTTCCATCCCAGCCGTTTTTGAAGCTGATTTACGCTCTTTTCTTGGGTTGCGAGATTAATTGGGCTCGTGTTATACTCAATAAGATGGACTCTTTCGAGTGCATTCGCAAGACCAATAAATCTGCGCATATCCCTTACCCGTGTCTGTTGACCCTGGTTTTCCGTCATTTCCGTGTCCCTCTCCCTCCTGACGATGAGCGTCCTTTGGGTCCTCCTCTGAACGCGACGTCCGTTAAGAAATCTCTTACGGCGCTTCGTCACGTGCAGAGGTCGACCACATCTGCTTCCCAGGCCACTCCCTCAGCTGCTGCAGCCCCCACTCCTCCTGCCACATTAGATGATGTCGTACGCCTTCTTCGTCGGCATGAGTCGCGTTTGGCTCGTACCGAGGAGGTCGTCTGCCGTATGGCTCGTATGATGGGCATTGAGCTTCCTCCTTCCGTTTCTAAGGCCGAGGAGATGGACGATGAGGATATTGATGATCTTGTCACTTCCTTGGCTCGTGGCGATGAGGCCACTGCTGCTGCTGCTACTACCACATCTGCTCCTGGAGTTGGCACCTCTTCCGGTGCTCCAGAGACTTCTGCATCAGTAGTTCAGACTTCTGAGGCTGCTGTTGTGCCTGCTGACGAGCCTGTCTTACCTGCTGATACTCCTGTTGAGACCCCAGCTGTTGAGCCCGTCGTCGTTTCCACACCTGCCCCGACGATCCCGTCTGTTGACACGCCTCTCCTCCCTGCAGAGCCTGAGTCCACTCCGTCGACTGGACCCACGGAGACTGCAGATCCAACCACTTCCTCGTGATCGTCTGTTTCGAGGATTCTCCACTGCTCATTGGATGATATACTGTTTTTAGAGTGTTTTTGGGTTAGGATGGGATGGAGTTTGGGTGTTGATTTGTTGTATTTTGATATGTTGGATGTCGGAGTATGTGTTGTATTTTTTGTTGTTGGATGTTGATGCTGGTGTTCTGATGATGATGTTGTATCTTTTGATATTTATAACCATGGTATGTTGTATTCGATGTCCTCGATGTGATATCTTTTTGGATGTACTCATGATGTTTCTATCTATATATACATCGATGTTCATGTTGTGATATTTTCTTCGTCGTGCACATTAATTCTCATTCAATGTCCATGCTATGTGAAATCGTCGCTCGACGATTGAAAAACTTGGTTAAATAGATTGAAATTCTATAATTGTATAGAATTGTTTTCCATGCACCAATTTAACCAAGAATTTTGAATATTGAAGAGTATGTTTCTTTATTCAAGAAATGAATAAAAATTTGGTATTTTTGATGATTTTAATTATCGCTCTTTGATAATGGACAATTTGGCACACCTTGATTTGATTTCACCACTTTTCCCTTGGTGTCAATTAGTTCCATCGTCATTGTCTACGACTCCCGATGTTGGATTTTCCATTTCCTAGTTGTTGTCGTTGTATGCCCCCCATTTTTGTGATAATGCCAAAGGGGGAGAGATAATGATAATAAATAGGTCAAATGAAAATTTAACTCAATTTCCAAGAATCTAATTTGATGTGTTAGATTCAGGGGGAGTTAAGATATATATAAGGATTTTCAAAATCCGATATTTCAAAAATCGATTCTCTTTATTTATATTACTCGTCTGATTGATGCAATTCATATATATTCATTTTGGAATTAACGTGTCATCAATGCAGGGGAGTAAGTATTTTTCATTTGAATCATTATTTTTTATTATTATTTATGTTGGTTTGTCATCACCAAAAAGGGGGAGAATGTTGAATATTGGACTCCCCGGATTTGGTTTTGGATGATGAGCAAACATAAATAATTCATGAACTAACAATTTGTGAGTGCAGTATTGGAGATAGTCGCCAAATTCACGAGAACAATCAAAGAGACATCTCAACACTTCTCAAAGCTCGTATTCATGCCTAAAGCTTCGTTGAAGCTCTTGCGCCGTTTTGGAAGTCATGAAGAATTAATCGAAGCTTTCGAAGACCGTTCATTAAGGTTTTATTTATAGTCTTTTAGCTTCGATATATAGAATGTTAAGCCTTGAGTATATCTTACGATTCTATCTTCATAACGCTCATATCGTAGCTCTAGGATCTTAGTACAAGTTCATTCTAACTTCCTCGAAGCGTCGCGCTTCGATTCGGACTTGTTTGTGCATGTTAGTTGGTATAAGAAGAAGTACTGACCGACTAGATGGTGATCTAGTCGGTCAGCAACTCTTCTTGGACCGACTAGTTTGCTTCCTTAATTTCTTGCATCTTACTGTTTATAGTTAGTCGGTCTACGTTGACTCACCGACCGACTAGTTTGTGAACTAGTCGGTCAGTGATGCTTCTTTGACCGACTAGTTGTGATTTACTGTACATGCTAAATCTCTCCTAAGCTACTGTTTATCGTTAGTCGGTCTAAGAACGTTTGGTGACCGACTAGTTGACAATCTAGTCGGTCAACTTTTGTTCTTGGACCGACTAAGTCAATTTGTATTCAGACTATTTCATTATGCCTCTTAGTCGGTCTACGTTCACTGACTGACCGACTAGTTGTGAAACTAGTCGGTCAGAAAGTCTTCTTGGACCGACTAGATTTCTAGGTCTGAATTTCTATCTTTTCTCAGTTCCTCACTTAGTCGGTCCATGTTTTTTGACTGACCGACTAGTTGATGAACTAGTCGGTTAGTGGTTGTTCTTTGACCGACTAGTTTTCTCAGATTTCTATCCGTTGGGAATTGACCTAACTTGTTTTTATGGGACCCTATAAATACGAACCTAGGTCATTTCTCTCTAGGTTAGAGCTGCCATTAAGAGATTCATTGAGATAGAAAGAGATAGTCATTCTCACTCATTTCTAAAGCTCTCTTCCTCACAAGAAACCCATTCTCTCACATTCTAGATCTAGAATCCATCTTGAGAGAAGTTTGTTCTTGGTGAGCTCTTCAAGCTCTAGCTTGAATCAAGTCTCCAAATCTCTCCTAGGCACCTATTGCTGGTCATTTCCTTGGTGCTAGGTCTTGGTGACTTCATCTTCCTCAAATCCTTCCTTTCACCTATTTGGTAAGAAAAACTCAAGGTATAGGATTTTGTGGTAAGTTTGTTTATTTCAATATAAACTCATTTATATTGCTTGTTGATTCTCTCGGTTGTGAGAGAAGGTTGTGATCCCGGGTTGTGGGATTCACTATTGCCATTGCTTGTATGATTTGATCTTGTGAAGGTTTTTCACAAGATATTCATAGTGGAAATCTTGGGTTAGGGTTTCTAACCTAAGTATCCGGAGGGGATCCGGGTGGTTGGGACGTAGGATCACCGGGAACAAGTCGGGGAGACGTGGGTGGATCCGAACACATTAACATCTCTTGTTAGCATTGTTAATTTTGTTGTTGTCATTCAATTTAAGCTTCCGCAAATTGTTTTGGTAGTTGTTTGCACTATAATTTGGAATTATACTCCTTGTTATTTTTAAAGTACTATTCACCCCCCCTCTAGTACTTGTGCAGTAGCTTGTAGGGCATTACAAATTTCACCTGCATGCAAAATCTCTTATTTCTGCGGTGACAAAAGATGGAAAGACGACTGATATCGAAATGACGCAAGCCATTATTTATATTCGTGGCCATGTGGATAAGACCCTAAAGGCTGAATACCTTACAGTCGAAGATCCACTTGAGCCATGGACTGCCCTTAAGGAAAGATATAAACATCAGAAAGGTGTTATACTTCCAAGGGCACGTTATGAGTGGGAGAACATGAGACTGTAGAATTTTAAGTACATAGCTGAGTACAACTCAGCTCTTTTTAGTATCACCTCATGCCTGAAGTTGTGTGGTGAAAAAGTCGCAGAAGATCGCATGCTGGAAAAGACGTACACGTCTTTCCATGAAAATGATGCGATATTGATGCCGCGATACCATGAATGAAAGTTCACAAAGTATTTCGAGCTGCTGCCATATTGACTCATGGCTGAAAAAATAGAGAACTTCTCATCTCTACTCATAACATGCGCTCCCTGGCACTGTGCCCTACCTGAAGCTCACAACGCATCTTCTTCCCGAAAGAAGAAAGATAATAAACGAAAGGAAAATCACAGAGGGACCTGACGTGCGTTTATATTTCATATATTCACGCACGTTTTCTTTTGTGTTTCCCCGTGTTTTCTGCCGTCTTTTATTTGTTTTCTTGTATTTTCTCGTTTTCTTTCACTTTTCTTTGTTTATCCATGTTTGCAGGATGTTGGCCACGTAGGGGACGTTTAACGATGATATCTCAAGTCCCCGGATCAACGGGAGAAGTCACGCGTGATCCAGGGGGTCAAACATCGAAGAATTCATCTTTCAACCCCTCACCCGATCGGTTGGTCGTCTCCAACCGATCGGGTGATGCACGCGTGCACCACCCGGTCTCAGCCAGAGCTCACATGGAAGTCACCCGACCGGTTCGCCGACCGGTTCAGCGGGGGTCTGTTCTCTGTTTTCTCGAGCAAAATGCCAACCGATCGGGTGACTCTCACCCGATCGATTCATCTGTAGCTGAAGATGAAGAGCTGAAGACACGTGCACCAAACCGATCGCTTCACCCGACGGCTCCAAGATCCAACCGGTCACTCAAGGACTCACCTGACCGGTTCATGTGATCGGGTGAAAGCTCGCCGTTTTCTGTTATTATTTTGTAATGGATCAACCGATCGGTTGATGCGAGAGTCTATAAATAGAACCCCTAGGGTTCCAGAAACGGGGAGCTGCGAGTTTTTTACTGTTTTCTCACTTTTTGACGGCTGTAATTGTTACTCTTTTGTAAGTTTTCAGATCTTTCTCAAATTTTAGTATTGTCTTATCTACTCTATTACTTCCGCATTACAATCGTCCGATTAAGATTCCAACGGTTAATTTTTGTTTAGATCGTTTCATGGATTTTTGTGAATAGTTCCCAAATCTGGGATTTTGGTGGAAACCCCTTCGGGGGCTCTTCCCGATGCGTCCATAGGGTTAGGAAATCGATAGGGATTAGGAATCTAACGGTTACGCGGGGTGTTTCATTGTCATCGACGGGAAAAAGACCGCCTTTGACCGTTGGGCCAAGGGGGAATAAACTTGGCGGTTGACTCCCTAGCCATAGCTCACACCCATAGCGTAGACGTCGAATCCTAGCACGCGGGAGCGGCAGGATGAGACGTTGGGAGTTATCGTTGCGGGCTTAGTGCTCCCGGGATCGATCAGTGTTAATGGACACGGGAGTGCCCACTGATCGAATCCGGGAAGTCCGGTGTATCATCCTGGGCACCGACCGGAATATCGGGCCCATGGGACGCCGGTACCACTTTCAGAGGCAACGTCTCACCATTAGACCCTAATCCCGATCGTTATCCATACCCGTAGGCCGTGTCGGCGAGAGCCACTCGTCGGAGCGGAAACCAAAGTCCCGGGTTTATTTCTTTATTGTTCATACCCTTTATTTCTTCCCGTGACAACCATTTACCGATTCGGGCTAGCTCGCCCCTCGGGGTGATTTAGGTCCTACCTGACCCAAGCACAACCTCGCCTCCCTGAGTTCGATATTCCTGCACCCTACACTAACCGTGCACTTGCGGTAAACCGACACCGTGCCCATACCACAGATTCAGATTGCGGGGGCGCCGGTCAAGTTTATGGCGCCGCTGCCGGGGAGGCAACGTGCTTGTTATTTTAGGATCTCTTGAACCCTCGTGTCTAGCTCTCATCCCTACCTCGCGATAATTTTCGCATTCTCCTTTTTCCTTTTTATTTTTCTTATTTTTATTTCTTATTCTATCTGTTTCTTTCCCACTTGTCGCTTCACGGGTGTTTGTTGTTTTTCATGCGCAGGAGTTCAAGAAGTCTCTACGACTTGATTCCCCTCGATCCAGAGATTAACGCCACCCTTAGGCGCTTGGCCGCTGAGAAGCGAAGAAGAGAGGATCCCGAATCCATGGAGGAGAACACCCCACCTCACAAGTCTCTGTTGGAGTACTCGATGCCATCCATTGAGTCGACTTCCGCCATCCGTTCTCCAGCTATTGCGGCCCAAAGCTTCGAGCTGAAGCCGTCTTTAGTGACATGGATCCAGCAGGAACAGTTTGCGGGTGCACCCATGGAGAGCCCGATCGAGCACCTAGACTCCTTCTTGGAGAAATGTGACACCTTCCGGATTAATGGTGTCACGACAGAGTCTATCCGTCTGAAGCTGTTCCCCTTCTCTTTGCGAGACAAAGCCAAGCAATGGCTTAGGGGGAAGGACCCCAACACTTTCAACACCTGGGAGAAGCTCTCCAATGCTTTTCTAACGAAGTTCTTTCCTCCGGGGAAGACCATGAAGTTGAGGAGTAAGATCTCCTCCTTCTCCCAGGCCAGCCACGAGTCCTTGCATGAAGCTTGGACGAGATACAAGGAGATGCAAAGAAGATGCCCTCACCATGAGCTTCCGAAGTGGCAGATTATTAATCTGTTCTACAATGGGCTGAGGGATGACTTAAAATCTTCTATGGACGCCGCGGCTGGGGGTTCCTTCATGTCTAGAAGCGAGGAAGATGTCGGACATATTCTAGAAAATATGGCATCCAACAATGAGCGGTGGTGTGACGAGAGAGCCACACCAAGGTCTGGGGGTATACACAGAGTCGAGGACGTCGACAAACTTTCAAGCAAGTTTGACTTGCTTTCGACCCAGATCTCCGCACTAATGGTAGGAGCCGGTGGGGCCGGTACACAGCAAATTTCTGCGGTAGAATCCGAATTCTTTGGGGAATTTGACGGTGGTGACATCTCACCACCGTTGGATCAGGCGAGCGCGCTATTTTACAACCCCACGGGAAATGCGCCGTATCCGGCAAGGACCAATTCCAACCCGGCCTTCTACTCTCCAAACAACCGGAACCACCCAAACTTCAGTTACTGGCCACCATTTCAGCCCTCGCCGCCTCAGCAGCCGCAGCAACAAACTTATCAGCCGACTAGGCCACAGCAGAGTCAGGTTCAGCAGCAACCATTTCAGCAGCAACCTCAGCAACAATTTTACGCCCCCAGGGATCAGCAGCCATTCCAGCAGCAGCAGCATTATGGCCAACAGAGGGCCGTCTCTCCGGTTGAGTCTCTCTTGACTCAATATATAGCCAACCAGGAGAAGATCAATCAAAAGCTGGAAATGGGTCAGCGGGCCCTCACGGACCAAGTAACCCAGCTGGGGTTACAAGTGGCGAATCTTGCAAGGTCACAAAACCAATTGCCGCCACAACCAGAGGTGAACCCGAGGGGAGAAACCCAAATGTCGGCACTCGTGCACGAGCACGCAAATGTGTCCGCTATCATTCTGAGAAGCGGGACACAAATCCCTACTAGAGTGCCCCCTAACAAACCGGAAGCACCGTTGGTCGTTGAGCGACCGATCGAAAAATCAAACGACGCCGGTGCTTCGTCATCAAATCCTACGACTCCGGAGGGAGTCTCTGAAGAGGAAAAGAAAAAGAACGAGGAAGGGAGCTCGAAGGTGTTCAAACCCGTTGTGCCATTTCCACAACAGTTAGCTCAGGCCAAAATCGACGAGAAATATGGCAAGTTCTTCGCCATGGTAAAGGACCTGAGCCTGCAAATCCCCTTCCTAGAAGCAATTGAAACAATACCCTCCTATGCGAAATTCCTGAAAGATTTGGTGACTAGAGGGTCTAGAAAGGAGAAAGTAGTGCTGACGGCGGAGTGTAGTGCTCTCATCCAGAGGGAAAATCTGCAGAAACTCAAGGACCCGGGGAGCTTCTCAATTCCTTGCACGATCGGGACAGTAAAGATTCATCGTGCACTCGTCAATCTCGGAGCGAGTGTTAGTTTGATGCCCTTGTCGATGTATAAAAGGATAGGAATGGGTGATTTGGATCCCACCGATATGACCCTTCAACTAGCTGACCGGTCGGTCAAATATCCGGTGGGAATTGTGGATGACCTCCCCGTTAATCTAATAGGGGTGCATGTGTCAGTGGACTTCGTAGTCATGGACATGCCTGAAGACGCACACACCCCCATCATCCTGGGACGGCCTTTCATGGCCACTGCTGGCGTTTTGATTGATGTAAAGAACGGAAAACTCTCTTTAAACGTCAGCGGAGAAAAAGTTGAGTTTGATCTGTGGTTGTCAATGAAGTACCCCGATCCCCCTGATGACCCTCGGTGTAATTGCTTGAGGTAGAAGAAGAAAAGGCCGCTGAAGAGAGCTACTGGGAGATTCTCTTAAGAAACCCCCCCCCCCCCCCCGATGACTTGGGGGATTTAGAAGACCAAGACGGCCCCAAGAACAAAGAAGCTGCTGGAAAAGCGAGTGCAGCAAGAACGACCCCTCCCGGGTTCCCCAAGGCTCCTCCTGCGAGGAGAACGGAAAAAGAGCCCATGGACCTCACTAAAGACGAGGTCAGGATCCTAAAGAAGATGGCAGGAAGCGCCAACACGAAAGAGAAACCCCCGGATCCCAAGAACAAGTAGAGGGTAGTTGAGCAAATATTTCTCCAGCCGCTGACTACTCCAAGGTCCTTCAGCTCCAATGAAGAAGAGATGCCGAACTTCGGGCATCACCCGTAAAACCACCGTGAACATCTCTTGCGGGCGTCGAGCCAACGACGTTAAACAAGTGCGCTTCATGGGAGGCAACCCATGTTTTAAACTTTTTCCCCAATTTTTAGCGTTATTTTTGACTTTATTTTATCTACTTTTATAAATAAAATCAGCCGCGAGAAGATCCGTTCAGGGACTTAGACAATCTGTTGTCTTTTGCAGGAAATAAAGCCCCAACCGATCGGTTGACAACTCACCCGATCGGTTGGGATGTATCAGATACAAACCGAGATCTGTCCCCTGATGAACCGATCGGTTGAAGAATGAGGAGACCGGGTGACAGACCGGGTGAGCTGGGGAGAACTCTCGGAAATTTTTGGGGAATATCAACCAATCGGTTGAGTTCGAGCACGATCGGTTGACGCGACCGGGTGAGCAGCCCTAAGTGTTGGATATTGGACTCCCCGGATTTGGTTTTGGATGATGAACAAACATAAACATAACGTGAACTAACACTTTGTGAGCGCAGTTATGGAGATCATCGCCAAATTCATATGAATATCAATTACGACGTCTCAAGACTTCTCAAAGCACGTGATCATTCGTCTAAATCTTCGTTGAAGCTTATGGACCTATTTAGAAGTCATGAAGATTCGATTGAAGCTATAGAAGACGGTATCGTCAAGTTTTATTTATAGTCTTTAAGATTCTTTCGTAGAATGTTAAGCCTTGAGTAGGTCTTACGTTTTAATTCTTTATAACGCTCATATCTTAGCTCTAGGATCTTAGTAGAAGTCCATACAATTCTTCCCGAAGCTTCGCGCTTCGATTCGGGACTTCTTGTGCATGTTAGTTGGTTCAAGAAGAAGAACTGACCGACTAGATGGTGATCTAGTCAGTCAGCCAAGCTTATTGGACCGACTAGTTTCAGTCAGTTAATTCATAGCTCTTTACTGTTTACAGTTAGTCGGTCTAAGTTGACTCACCGACCGACTAGTTTGTGAACTAGTCGGTCAGTGATGCTTCTGTGACCGACTAGTTGAGCTTTCCCTGTACATGCACATTTGAACCTAAGCTACTGTTTATCATTAGTCGGTCTGTGTTCATTGATCGACCGACTAGCTGATGAACTAGTCGGTCAACTTTCCTTCTTAGACCGACTAGTTTAGTTTACTGTACATACCAATTTTTCACCATACTTACTATTTATTGTTAGTCAGTCTATGTTCATTTGGTGACCGACTAGTTGGTGAATTAGTCGGTCAACATTTGTTCTTGGACCGACTAAGTCTATTTTAGCTCAGACTTCAGTTTTATCTGTTAGTCGGTCTACGTTGAGTAACCGACCGACTAGTTGTGAAACTAGTCGGTCAGCTACTCTTCTTAGACCGACTAGTTCCTTATGTCTGTACTTTGATCTTTTCTCAGTTCACTCATTAGTCGGTTTAAGTTAATTGACCGGCCGACTAGTTGATGAACTAGTCGGTCGGTGGTTGTTCTTTGACCGACTAGTTGGGTTCAGAAAAGAGCCGTTGGAGCATTTAATGACTCGAATTTCTTTCTCTCTCTCCTCTATCCTATATATACTTGGTGGGCTGCATTCATTGCTGCCAAGGCTGATATTATTGAAAGTTTAGAGATCAAGAGAAATCAATCCAAGCTCATTCAAAGCTCATTCTTTCCATTCAATAATCTCTCCTAACTCTTACTTCCAAAGAGAGAGTCATTGAGTGTGAAGCCTTCCAAGCCAAGTGCTTGTTTCTAGGTCACCAACTTCCCCAAAGCTCTCCATCGCTGATCTACATCTTGGAGCTAGGGTTTGGTGCCACTTCTTCCTCAAAATCATCCTTGCCCTAATTCGTAAGCAATACTCAAGGCATAGGTATTTTGTCGGTAAGAAGTTTCTTATTTCATTTCAATTTCATATTGTAAGTTTCACTCTCGGTTGTGAGAGTGTGGTTGTGATCCCGGGTTGTGGGAGTCACAAATTACATTTTGTATGATTTGACTTGTGGAGGATTTTCACAAGTATTTCATAGTGGAAATCTTGAGTTAGGGTTTCTAACTCAAGTATCCAGAGGGGATCCGGGTGGTTGGGACGTAGGATCACCGGGAACAAGTCGGTGAGACTTGGGTGGATCCGAACCCAGTAACATCTCTTGTTAGCATTGTTAATTTTGTTGTTGTCTTCAATTTAAGCTTCCGCAAATTGATTTGATAGTTGTTTGCATTATAATTAGGAATTATACTGCTTGTTATTTTTAAAGTACTATTCACCCCCCTCTAGTACTTGTGCAGTAGCTTGTAGGGCATTACATTTGGTATCAGAGCCAGATACTTAGCTATGTCTGCCAACGACAACAAGACCGTGCGTCCACCTTCCGACTATGGCACCTTCAGGAACCGTGAAGGAGCATCTTCGGTGATGGAAGGACATTCCTCAACGAGGCCTCCATTCTTCAATGGTACCAACTACGGGTACTGGAAATGCCGGATGGAAACTTTCCTCCGGAGTGCATCTCTATGGAGGACCACGATGAAGGAATACGTCGAGCCCGAAGAAGAAGACTTTGAGAAATGGACAACCGCGGAGGTCACCGCGGAGGTAAGCAATGCCAAGGCAATGAACGCCTTGCAATGCGCGTTGGAGCCCGAGGACTTCAATAAGATATGCACATGTAAGAGTGCATATCAAATTTGGAACTCCCTCCTCATTCTACATGAAGGGACGAGTAGGGTAAGAGACTCTAAACTCGTAGTTGTCAACAACGATTACGAAATGTTTCATATGCAACAGAGCGAGAAGATGAAGGAGTATTACGCTCGCTTCGTCGACATCATAAACGATTTGGAGGCTCTCGGCAAATCCTACACCCAAAAGGAGAAGTGTTCGAAGCTTATCGAAGGACTTCCTTCTTCTTGGGAAAAGCGTACCTTCGCCATCGAGGAAGGTAATGACATGAATAAGTACACCATAGTTCAACTAATGGGTACTTTAATGTCATACGAGGTACGCAAGGATAGCAAGCTCAAATTGCAGGAAAAGATGAAGTCCTATCTAAAGCAAGACGAGCCAAAGAAGAAGGCCATTGCTTTCAAGGCCGCTCCATCCACATCCACATCAACCGATGATGAAGACTCGGAAAACGAGTTGGACTTGGAGTCCATGGCACTCATGGCCAAGAAGTTCAACCGTTTCTTCCGAAAAGGTAACTATAAGAACAAAGCTAAATTTGGTTCTTCTAACGCCTCTTCCTCTCCTTTGTGTTTCAAGTGCAATAAGCCAGGACACATGAAAGCGGAGTGTCCACTCAACAAGCAAAAGGAGAAGTGGAAGGCGCCAAAATTCGATAAGTCCAAGAAGTACAAGAAAGGAAACAAGAAGGGACTTGTCAGAGCAACATTCACCGACTCCGAGGATTCCTCAAGCGGAGAGTCGGACGATAAGCAAGTGGAGCAAGCGCACATGTGCTTCATGGCAAGAGAGGAGCATGATCAAGGATCCTCCTCTTCCGATGATAGTGATGACGAAAGCGATGAGGTAACTATGGATGACCTTAGGAATGCTAACTCTCAATTATGGTCTAAATACACTAAATTAGTAAATAGATATACTAAAGTAAAAGATGACCTAGCTAGCATTCAAACCTCGCCTAAGACTATCATCACCAACAACGACACCGTTGTTGAAGAGTTAAGAAATGAGGTTGTTAATCTCAAATCTAAACTTGAACATGTTTGCATTGAAAATCCGGAAGAACATAAGATAGCGGATTTAACTTCTCAAAACTCGACTTTGAGTATTGAGAATGAGAATCTTAAATCTCGTGTTTATGTGCTCACATCGCAAGTATCCAACTTGGATACTTCTATGCGTTCTCTCAAAGAGAAATATGAGAACACATTAGACCGAATTAATAGATTCAATAAGGGTAAGGACCATTTGGATAAAATCCTAAGTGACTTACTTCCGGTCAATCACCACATTGGCTTGGGGTATACGATGAGATGTCCATCCAAATCGGCCACTACTTTTGTTAGGCCAACTTCCGGTGACTCTACGAGTGGTAGCAAACACTCTATTGGTAGTTTGTCTACCAATGGTGCTTCCACCTCGTCCACACCCTCTTTCGGAAAGAAACCCACTTTGGGTGGACCTCCAAAGAAGGGGCATGCTTATATGTACACCAATACCATGCCACGTAGGAACACACGTCCTACTCCACCGGCTCACACATATGATGATTTTTATGCAACACATTCTCGGGCACGTGCACACCATGTGAGACACCCTCACGCACGTGTTCCCACACATGCATATGTTCACCCACAACATCATATGAATAATTCTCGTCGTGCACCATTCCATCATGTTCCTTATGCCTATCCACAACATGCATCACGTAGAAATCAACGTCGCATGCATGCACCAAATAAGATGAGGGCTCCCAAGTTTTTCACAATTTGGAGCCCAAAGGACACAAGCATGGATGAAAAACAAGTGTATATGAATGCTTATTTTTCGGATGTTGTGCATAGTAAAAATTATGTGGGGAAGTCTAAGTCCAATTAGACTTGGCTTCCAAAGGTCTAATCTTTTGGACCCAATGACCTTGGGTACCATGATATGAAATTCTCTATCTTTAGGTACTCAAGGAAAAGAAAAAAAAGGAGCAACAAATTTAAATTTAGCTCCAAGGGAAATTGGATACTCGATAGCGGGTGTTCAAAACACATGACGGGTGACGCCAGTTTGCTCTCCGGAGTGGTTCCCATCGCAAATGGAAACCGCGTCGTATTTGGAGGCAACGAGAGTGGAACCATCATAGGTGTTGGTAAAGTGGGTAACCCATCTAAACCCTTAATTAGTGATGTTTATCTTGTTAATGGCTTAAATCATAATCTTATTTCACTAAGCCAACTTTGTGACAAATGTTACAAAGTTAGCTTTGCGAAAGGATTGTGTCATATTTTAAGAAAAGATAATGATAAATTATTATTTTCCGGCACTCGTCATAAAGATATTTATATTTTGGATCTTCCTAAGTCTTATGAACAATGTCTCGTTGCCAACACAAGTGAACAACACTTATGGCATCGACGCTTTAGACATGTGAACTTTGGAACACTTTATAAGCTTTCAAAATTAAATTCCATTAAAGGTTTTCCGAAGCTCGTTTTTGAAAAGAAAAGTTTTTGTGATTGTTGTCAACGTGGCAAGCTTCCTAAATCTTCATTTAAACCTAAGAAAAGCATTTCTACTAAACGGCCACTAGAGCTATTACATCTAGACTTATTTGGGCCAACTAGAGTTGCTTCCTTAGGAAATGCAAGATATGGACTTGTCATCGTAGATGATTATTCGAGATTTACATGGGTATTTTCATTGTGTAATAAAAATGAAGCTTTTGACAACTTCACAATTTTTGTTAAGAAAGTACAAAATCTCTTAGGAACCACCATTGTCACTATTCGTAGTGATCATGGAGGTGAATTTGAGAATGAGTCTTTTGAGACATTTTGTGATGAAGTTGGTATTACACACACCTTCTCTTTCCCTCGTGCACCTCCTCAAAATGGTGTAGTTGAAAGAAAGAATAGGACGCTAGTAGAGTGTGCTCGCACTATGCTTGATGATAGCCAACTTGGCCATCAATTTTGGGCGGAAGCGGTACACACCGCTTGCTATGTGTTTAGTAGAATACTTTTGAGGCCCGGCACTATACAAACCTGTTATGAATTATTGTTTGGTAGGTTACCTCAAGTTAAACATTTTCGTGTTTTTGGTTCGAAATGTTTTATTAAGAACACGTATGGTAGTTTGGACAAATTCGATCCAAGATCCGATGAGGGGATTTTTGTTGGATATTCTTCGCGTAGCAAAGCCTACCGGATATTCAACAAACGAACCTCAACGATCGATGAGTCGCTTCATGTCTCATTTAATGAAGGATTTGTTCCAACTAGAATTTCAAATGATAATGATTCAATGGATGTTTTATGTGATTCGTTTGATAATTCTAAGTCTAATGATTCTATTGATTCTATTGAGACTAACCCGTCTAATGAAGTTGTTGAGAATGATCCTAGTGATCAAGGTATTCCCAAATGGCTTCATACCGTTCGTGACCATCCTCATGAGCAAGTCATTGGCAATATCTATGATAGTGTCAAGACGAGATCGCAAGTGAACTACTTTGCTCATTGTGCCTTTGCCTCCTCGATAGAGCCAAAGAACGTTAATGAAGCATGCGAAGATAGCGCTTGGATCTTAGCCATGGAGGAGGAGCTCATTCAATTCGAGAGGAATGAAGTTTGGGAGCTTGTTCCATTGCCATCGAAGAACCACACCGTCATAGGGACAAAGTGGATCTTCAAGAACAAAACCGACGAAAACCAAGTCGTCGTCCGGAACAAAGCTCGGTTAGTTGCTCAAGGCTACCGTCAAGAGGAAGGTATTGATTTCGAAGAATCTTTCGCTCCGGTAGCTAGGTTAGAATGAATTAGATTATTATTGTCTTTTGCATGCCATAAGGATTTTAAATTATTTCAAATGGATGTTAAAAGTGCATTTTTAAACGGAGATGTCGTTGAGGAAGTTTACGTTTCTCAACCTCCGGGTTTCATAAATGAAAAATTTCCAAATCATGTTTTTAAACTAAAGAAAGCGCTTTACGGTTTGAGACAAGCTCCTCGAGCTTGGTATGATCGCCTAAAGAATTTTCTTTTGGATTTGAATTTTAAAATGGGAGAAGCCGATTCTACACTTTTTGTTAAGCATTCGAATAATGATATAATTTTAGTTCAAATTTATGTTGATGATATCATTTTCGGTGCTACTAACTTTGCTCTTTGCGAAGAGTTTTCTAATGTTATGAAGGAACAATTTGAGATGAGCCACATGGGTGAGCTCAAATATTTCTTAGGTCTCCAAATTCTCCAAATGGACGATGCAATCTTCATCTACCAAACGAAGTATACGGTGGAGTTGCTTAAGCGATTTGGAATGGAGAGTGCCTCCGGGAAAAAGACTCCAATAAGCACGACTACGCATCTTGACAAGGATACGGGCGGTAAGGATGTAGACATTCGTCTATATCGAGGTATGATAGGTAGTTTACTTTATCTTACCGCAAGTAGGCCCGATATTATGTTTGCCGTATGCGTATGTGCTCGTTATCAGTCTCAACCTAAGGAGTCTCACTCAGTAGCGGTAAAACGTATTTTTCGCTATGTAAGTTACACTTTAGATTTTGGATTACTTTATCCGAAATCTAGCACATATGAGTTAATCTCATATAGTGATGCCGATTATGCGGGTTGCAAATCCGACAGGAAAAGTACTAGTGACACTTGCCATTTTGTAGGAAATTCTCTTGTCTCTTGGTTTTCCAAAAAGCAAAATTCCGTATCACTTTCAACCACCGAGGCGAAATACATTGCCGTCGGTGCCGCGTGTGCTCAAGTTCTTTGGATGAGACACACACTTAAAGACTTTGGTATAAATTGTGATACTTTCCCTATCATGGTTGACAACCAAAGTGCAATATGTCTTTCCAAGAACCCGGTACACCATTCCCGTTCGAAACACATAGATGTCCGACACCACTTTTTAGATGATCATGTTACTAAAAAGGACATCATTTTAGTGTACGTTGAAACCCAAAAGCAAATCGCCGATATTTTCACGAAACCCCAAGGAGGACTCCTTTGTGCGGTTGCGTCGAGAATTGGGGAGTATGGGTGAATCCGAGATATATGATTCATGTTTCGTTCAATATTCTTGCATGCTATTATATTTCGAAATATTTCATTCATGCTAGACTTATTGGATTTTTCGGGAATTTATGTGATATTTTGAATTTTTGCTCGAATTCATGTTTTGAATGTCGTATTTAAGATTTCGATGTTTAATGGGGTAGTTTAGATGATTATTGAGAGTTTTGCGATATACCGTCCAAGCGTTTTGAGGAGAGAACTTGATTATCAACTTTTGGACTCTTTTAGTCGGTTTCAGTTCAACCACCAACCGACTAGATTCCCATCTAGTCGGTTAGTAGAAGAGCTTAGACCGACTAAGTCAAGCTTTTTGAGTTTCCTCTCCAGCTTAACTCTTTAGTCGGTTCATGTTCATTGACCGACCGACTAGATTGTGATCTAGTCGGTCAGTAAATGAACACAAACCGACTAATTCTGTTCAGTTAAACTTGGTTTCAGCCTCTGTTTGAAACTAGTCGGTTCAAGCTCATTGACCGACCGACTAGATCGTGATCTAGTCGGTCAGTGCTTGAACTGTGGCCGACTAGTTGTGCCAGGGACTGTTTGGTCTTTTGAACTCTCGACCGACTTAAACTCAGTTTAGTCGGTTTGTTTTCATTCCAGTCGATCAAAACATTTCTTCTTCAAGATCAAAACCCCCGACCCCTCGCTGTCTTTTCGTCTTCCGGCCACTTTCCGACCTCCTCCGCCGTCGCCGGCCGCCGTTCTTCCTCCTAGGGTAACCCTCTCTCCTCCCTCTCCTATCTAGGGTTAGTTTTCCATTCCTAGGGCTAGGGTTAGTTCGGTTTCTAGGGTATCTAGGGCTTCTAGGGTTTCATTCTCATTTTGGCTAGGGTTCTTTTGTTCGATCTCTTGTGTCGTGTTGTGCCGAGATTATGGCCCGAACACGAATCCTGATCACTCCCTCTAGCCCCTCGCCGATGACCGTAGAACAAAACCCTTCGGATCCCGAGCATCCAACCCATCCGAAATGTCGTGCCAAGATCACCCAACCTTCGTCGTCTTCGCCTCCTCTCATGAAGAAGAGGACGACGACCGCCAAGCCTAGAGGTCAACCCAAGCCCAAGCCTAAGCCCAAGACCAAAGATCTTGCCTCTCGTTCTTCATTCCATACTCCTACCGATTCCGATACGGAGTATAAACCCGAGACAGAGACTCATAGGGAACCCACTCCTCCTACCCATCCCGAGTCTAGCACCCACCCTCGTACGTCTACCCGTAAGCCTAAGGGAAAGGCTCCGATGCCGGTGGGCGGTGTCGATATTTCGTTGTGTCGCGACGACCCGTTGTGTCTCGCGGCCTACAACCGTATCGAACATTGCCCGCTGCTTCTGGAGCATTTCGTCCAGTTTAGCGACTTCCTAGGGTTAGCTGATCTTCTCTCGTCGTCGGGTCTCCTCGATTACCTTCGATATGACCCGAAGGCGAATCCTCACCCCTACCCTAGATTAGTGAAGCTTTTCTATGCGAATAGGATCCGGGGTCAGTACGATCAGACCCACTATGTTGAGACGACCGTTTTGGGGACCCCTATAGTCCTCACAGCGGAAATCTTAGTAGAGATTCTGGGTATCTCTTCGTCTGGCCTCCTCCCCTCTGATATATCTGTTGACGATATTTCTTCCCTTGATCAGACCATCCTCTCTCAGATTTTCCATCAGATTCCTCCCGCCATGATTGGCGTGCCTTCAAAATCTTTCAAACCGAATGCATGGGTCCTAAATCTGATTCTGAAGTCGTGCTTGCTTCCCAAGTACGACTCCTCATCTCTACCATCCCAGCCCTTTCTGAAACTGATCTATGCTATCTTCATGGGGAGCTCGATTAATTGGGCTCGCATTATACTCGATAAGATTGATTCTTTCGAGTGTATTCGCAAGTCCTCTAAATCGGCTCATATCCCATTTCCGTGCATGTTGACCCTTGTATTTTGCCATTTCTGTGTCACTTTGCCTCGTGACGATGAGCGTCCCCTTGGTCCTCCCCTGAACGCAACGGCCGTCAAGAAATCTCTTACGGCGCTTCGTCACGTTCAGAGGACGACTCCTTCAGCGTCTGCGTCTGCCTCTACCTCTGCTGCTCCCTCTGCCACCCTGGATGATGTCGTACTGTTACTTCGTCGTCACGAGTCTCGCTTGGCTCGTACCGAGGAGGTAGTTTGCCGTATGGCTCGTCTGATGGGTGTTGAGCTTCCTCCTTCTGTGTCTGATGATGAGGAGTTGGATGAGTTGGCTGAGGAGGACGTTGAGGAGCTTTGTCGTGCTTCAACTCGTGCCCCCGAGGGCACTTCTGCCGGTGCTGCTGTTGCTGCTTTGTCTGCTGGTGCCCCCGAGAGCACACCTGTTGCCGCCACTCCTGTGGTGGATACTCCGACTGGTGCTCCCGAGGCCACTACTGTTGCTGCTCCAGAGGTTGCCACTTCTGCCGTCGCTCCTGTTGATCTTCCGGACGTTCCTGCTGATCCAGTCACCACCTCTGCTCCTGCTGAGCCTGCAGTTGCTTCTGATCCTCCCGCTGCCTCTTGAGTTTCTTCGAGGCCTCTCCCAATACTCATTGGATGACATATCTAGTTGTGAGAGATGTTGGGTAGGATAGTGTGGGTGGCTATGTATTTTGGGTCATTTTTGATGTGTTTGGATGTCTTTTAATGATGGTATATTTTTGTTGTCACTCCTATATCTGTGATATGCTGATGTATTTTTGTGCCCCGATCAGTCGATCGATGTTTTGTATGTCGGTGATGTACTCTGGTTCATATTATATATATATATACATCGCACCTAACATTTCATTCTATTGTGCAAGTTATAATTCTTTATGTCTCTGATGTCTGAAATCGTCGCTCGACGACAATAACTTGGTTTAATAGAAATTTCTTCTATGGAAACATAGAATTGTTTTCCATGCACTAGATTAACCAAGAATGTTGCTATTGGAGATTATATTTCGTAACTCAATCCGTTAAATTGTTTTGAGTTTTGATGATTTCGTTTTACGATTTTTCGACTATGGTTTCATTGACACGCCTTGGTTCTATTCGTATTTTCTCTTTGGTGTCACTTGAACCGTCGTCGTATTCTACGATTCCCGTGCTTTTAATTTGAGGCCATTGTTGTTGTCGTTGTTATCCTCCCGCTCTTTTTACTTATGCCAAAAGGGGAGATATATAATAATATCGATGTGCTAAATGAAAATTTAAAGCATTTTTCCAAGAATCTAACTTGATGTGTTAGATTCAGGGGGAGTTAAGATATATAAATGGATTTTCAAATCCGATATTTCAATAACCTACGTTTGGTATTTCAATAATTCAATAATCGATTCTCATTTAATATACTTCACTCGTCTGCTTGATGTGTATTATTTTTTTTAAATTGGAATTAACGTGTCATCAATGCAGGGGGAGTAAGTAAATTTCATTTGAATTATTATTTTTGATTATTATTTATGTTGGTTTGTCATCACCAAAAAGGGGGAGAATGTTGGATATTGGACTCCCCGGATTTGGTTTTGGATGATGAACAAACATAAACATAACGTGAACTAACAGTTTGTGAGCGCAGTTATGGAGATCATCGCCAAATTCATATGAATATCAATTACGACGTCTCAAGACTTCTCAAAGCACGTGATCGTTCGTCTAAAGCTTCGTTGAAGCTTATGGACCTATTTAGAAGTCATGAAGATTCGATTGAAGCTATAGAAGACGGTATCGTCAAGTTTTATTTATAGTCTTTAAGCTTCTTTCGTAGAATGTTAAGCCTTGAGTAGGTCTTACGTTCTAATTCTTCATAACGCTCATATCTTAGCTCTAGGATCTTAGTAGAAGTCCATACAATTCTTCCCGAAGCTTCGCGCTTCGATTCGGGACTTCTTGTGCATGTTAGTTGGTTCAAGAAGAAGAACTGACCGACTAGATGGTGATCTAGTCGGTCAGCCAAGCTTCTTGGACCGACTAGTTTCAGTCAGTTAATTCATAGCTCTTTACTGTTTACAGTTAGTCGGTCTAAGTTGACTCACCGGCCGACTAGTTTGTGAACTAGTCGGTCAGTGATGCTTCTGTGACCGACTAGTTGAGCTTTCCCTGTACATGCACATTTGAACCTAAGCTACTGTTTATCATTAGTCGGTCTGTGTTCATTGATCGACCGACTAGTTGATGAACTAGTCGGTCAACTTTCCTTCTTAGACCGACTAGTTTAGTTTACTGTACATACCAATTTTTCACCATACTTACTATTTATTGTTAGTCGGTCTATGTTCATTTGGTGACCGACTAGTTGGTGAATTAGTCGGTCAACATTTGTTCTTGGACCGACTAAGTCTATTTTAGCTCAGACTTCAGTTTTATCTGTTAGTCGGTCTACGTTGAGTAACCGACCGACTAGTTGTGAAACTAGTCGGTCAGCTACTCTTCTTAGACCGACTAGTTCCTTATGTCTGTACTTTGATCTTTTCTCAGTTCACTCATTAGTCGGTTTAAGTTAATTGACCGACCGACTAGTTGATGAACTAGTCGGTTGGTGGTTGTTCTATGACCGACTAGTTGGGTTCAGAAAAGAGCCGTTGGAGCATTTAATGACTCGAATTTCTTTCTCTCTCTCCTCTATCCTATATATACTTGGTGGGCTGCATTCATTGCTGCCAAGGCTGATATTATTGCAAGTTTAGAGATCAAGAGAAATCAATCCAAGCTCATTCAAAGCTCATTCTTTCCATTCAATAATCTCTCCTAACTCTTACTTCCAAAGAGAGAGTCATTGAGTGTGAAGCCTTCCAAGCCAAGTGCTTGTTTCTAGGTCACCAACTTCCACAAAGCTCTCCATCGCTGATCTACATCTTGGAGCTAGGGTTTGGTGCCACTTCTTCCTCAAAATCATCCTTGCCCTAATTCGTAAGCAATACTCAAGGCATAGGTATTTTGTTCGGTAAGAAGTTTTATTATTTCATTTCATATTTGATTTGTAAGTTTCACTCTCGGTTGTGAGAGTGTGGTTATGATCCCGGGTTATGGGAGTTACAAATTACATTTTGTATGATTTGACTTGTGGAGGATTTTCACAAGTATTTCATAGTGGAAATCTTGAGTTAGGGTTTCTAACTCAAGTATCCGGAGGGGATCCTGGTGGTTGGGACGTAGGATCACCGGGAACAAGTCGGGGAGACTTGGGTGGATCCGAACCCAGTAACATCTCTTATTAGCATTGTTAATTTTGTTGTTGTCTTCAATTTAAGCTTCCGCAAATTGATTTGGTAGTTGTTTGCATTATAATTAGGAATTATACTCCTTGTTATTTTTAAAGTACTATTCACCCCCTCTAGTACTTGTGCAGTAGCTTGTAGGGCATTACACTAAGTTCTCGGGAAAATGAGTGGAGCGGCCAACCGATCGGTTGACAAGTCAACCGACCGGTTCGCCTGTAGAAATTCTTCGGTAAGAAATTTCGACCTAACCGTCAACCGATCGGGTGACATGTCACCCGGTCGGTTCGACTTAAAACCCTATATAAACCCCCCGACCTCCCGCTCGTTTTCATCTTCGGCCGATCGCCAAAATCGCTGTCGTTTCGCCTTCCTCTCCTCCCCAACGACCGATTCCTCCTCCCCCACGTCATCTACTCCTCCATTACTCCTTCTCTCCAACTCCTCCATCGATCCCTCCATCATCTTCAACCTCTCTCTCATTTCACCTCAAATTTCTGACCTAATTCCCCCAAATAACCCCATTTCGAAAATTCTAGCCGGAAGAGATCACCGCGGCTCCACGCTACTCTCGTTGCATAGTGAGGGGACATCTACGAGCAAGCTTCGCCATTTTGCTAGGGTACACTCGCTCCTAAGCTCATATTTCTATATTTGCCCTATAAATTGTGCTTGCTCGTTTTACTTGTGTTAGTGTGCATCCATTGCTTTTTGCACTCATTCATACACGCACACTCACGCATGGCTAAGGATAAGGACAAGGGAAAGGAAATTATGTGGGAGGAGGAACCGTCTCGAAAGAGACGAAAACAAACACGTCCCCCTTCTCGTACACGAGCACTTACACTTGGCCCTCCCCCGCCTGTTATCCCCCTTGTGGACCCAATGTTGGGCCCGCATGGGTATATCTTTAGGAACCAGGAGCACAAGGATTTTTACCGTAGGCTCGATGCTCAAGGGCATCTATCTACTAAGTTCCCGCACACACAAACACTTGTCGATCTCGGTGTCTACACCGAGGTCGAATCTCTTTTCGCTAACTTAGGATGGTTGGCCTTTCTTAATGCATCTGCCGTATCTTACCTGGCACTCACCCTCGAATTTCTCTCTACACTTGTTTGTGAGTCCGGGTCGATCATTAAATTTCAGGTGTGTAACCGGAGTGTCACCACAAATCTGAACACGATTAATGATATATTTGGTTTCCCCAGTCTTGGGGATGATTCCATCCGACACTACGGGTACACGCCCGAGTTTGATGTCGATCAATTCTGGTTCCACCTCACAATGTTCCGTGACTATCCCCGAGGAAGGGCCAAGGCCTCCTCCATCATTCATCCCGTGTTTCGTTTGGCCCACAGGATCATTTCATCTGCATTTTTTCCTAGGGACGAGTCCGGCACCGTGACTATCCCTGACCTTTTTATCCTTTGGGCCATGACTTTCCCTTTTGTCCGGGATGATGATGGAATTAGCTTCAGGGCCCCTACCGTCCCCATCCATAGCGGCGATTGGCTTGTTTACAAGCTACTCGAGATCAGCCGGGCCGGTAAGGGTAAGTTTTGTTGTGGGGGGCATTATTACGATCATCTGCTCTCACGCCCAATTCAATATTCCCATCCCCAATAATCTTCCAGCTGCCGCAGGACCCTCACAGCTTGATATTGATGTCCTGCGGCACATCCACATGATTAGACCCCACTCAGATGGCCGCTTCATCTTCAATTATGGCCACCCCACAGCCCCTTACACCATTCTCCCCAACCCCGCTCGCATGACCATTGCTCTCGTGGGAGACTGGACCTTCCCACATGATCCCGACTTCTTAGCGGGGTTGAATCTTCCTTTCCTTCCCGCAGACGCACGCAGACCACCGTCCCCTGCCGCCCACTTAGGCGAGCAGGATATCCCTGCGTCTGGGGGAGATTTAGGGGCTGGCCTGAGTCGTCCTGTTTCTGCTCCGGGACCGATCACGTCTGAGCACCTCTTTGCGGCCATTTCTGGCCTTGTCTCCTGTGCCGGCATAACCACTGCCACCGGCACCTCTTCGACCTTACCTGGCGGCACCACCTCTGCCTCGCGTCAGTCCACATCTTTTGGTCGCCGTCAGGTCTCTGCCCGTCTAGGTCTTGAGAGGGAGGTCGATGCCCTTCGTGAGCTCGCCATGTCCTCTACCTCTTCGGACCCATCACCATCCTCCTTTATTACTCACCCGCGTTTCCTCGCACTTGAGAGGAACGTGGCCGCCATTCTTCGCCTTCTCACTCATATCCACGGACCACCTCCACCTTCACCACCTCCACCTTCACCACCCCGGCGATCTTCTCCTCCACCCTCCCACACATCCCCACATCCATCACCCCCCTCACCACATTCTTCTCCTCCCTCTTCTAATCCCATCCCGACATCCACTTCACCCCTCCCGACCACTTCCACCGCACCCACGCTACCTCCTCCCCCCTCCTCCGTCACTCCATACGTGCGCCGGAGGAAATTGCCGGTGCGCTCCAGATCCCTCCCACCACCTCCCACTACCGTCACCACCGTATCTTCTTCCTCCATTTCTATTCCTCTCACCACCGCCTTGATCGCCTTCCTACCACCACCACCCACCACCACCGACACTCCTCCCATTGTTCACACCACAGCTGCCCCTATTCCTCCGCCTCGTTCCCCACTTCTCCGCACACCCCCAGCCTCCCCCGACCACCCATCCACACCCTCTTCCGAGGAGGACGAGGACTCACCTTCTCTTTCTTTCTGAATTCACCTCTTTTGTTTTTGACTCCCCCTTGCATATCTCTGGATTTCATTGATCATATCATTTCGCTAGCACTGTCTGGTTTAGCTTGGGGGACGTCTATTTTGGCGTGCTGTCGTGTTTTGTTTGTTTTTCTCATTTTTGTGTGTGTGCTTGCTTTTCATTTTTGAGTGTCGTGTCGTGTGGTTTTATTTCTATTTTTATTTTCGTGAAGTTTGATCTTTGATTTTGATCTTTCTTTCTTTTTTAGTTTCATCTATGTGTTTTCCTCGTTTTCATTTCTTTTTGTGTCAGTGCGTATTTGTCCCCATTTTCATTGCCCTCCCGTACTCACTCATATTGCATTGAGGGCAATGCAAACTTCAGCTTGGGGGAGTCACACTGTGTGCGTCGTTTGAGTCCTTATTTTTCGTTTTTTGTGTCGTTTTCATCGTGTTTTTAATTTTTCTTTTCTTCTTTTTAGCTCTTTCTCCTAGAGATGAATCCTATGATGAATCGCCACAAAGTCACACACACCTAGCATTGCATCGATAATCACACTCACTAACCCTAGGATTTCGAGTCCTCTTGCATTTCACGCATTGTGGGTCCACTTAGCTTTCTTGTGAGTCGTGCGTCGTGCTTATCTATTTGGTGTGCTTCTGCTTTGTGATTTTACTTTGTATACATGTCCAGGAATAACCCCTAGATTATCATGCTTCGATTTGAATATGCGGTATTTGTTTCTACTATATGCATGCTATATTTATATCGTATATTTCAATTCGCATGCGTCGGGATTCCACAACTAAGGACTAGGACAACCCATTTAGCCTATGCTCTATTTAGCGAGAATAGTTTCCTTTGCCCGAGTGATTAGATTTCGACTTCTTTTTTGTTTTACTTGGTGCAAATCCCCTCGTCGTGTACCGTTCTCCCACTTGGGAGAGTGCACATGTGTATAGCCAAAAACCCAAAAATCCAAAAAATAAATAAATAAATAAATAAGGGGAAAAGAAAAACCCAAAAAGAGAAGAAAAGAAAAATTTTGTATAGCCAAAAAGCCAAAAAAAATACAAATGCCAAAAACCCAAAAAAATTCCGTGTGAATATTTTTTCCTACTTACCGAGAATAAAGGGAAGGCGAGAATTTGCACCAAGTGTTCTACTCCACATCATCTCAACCCCCATCGTTATCGAAAACACTTGGCTTAGGAACTTTTTAGCTAGTATCTAGGCTGTAGTGGCGTGATTTCCTTAACCCTAGTTGTGGAGTCCCCGATGCATGGTACGCTTCTATTCTTACTTTTCTCATGCATGCTTGAACTAATATTCACCGCAATTTCAAATTCGAATCGGTATTTGGGTCATTTCCTGGATTTGCGTATATGAGCTCATAGCACATTGTAGAAAGCGACACCATTTGCTAGCACACGACCGCACTCACTCGCGCTTCACCGCGTGGGCCCACGACACTTATTTGGACTCGTTTTCCTAGGTTTAGTGGTGTGATTTGGCGTTTGCTTGCTTGGTGTGTCATTTTTGATTTTGGTGGCTCTGACGGACGATCTAGGATTTAGAGTTTTCTTTTTCTTTCTTCCTCTCTATTTTTCCCTTCCGAGCTCCTACTCTCACTCGTCTTCCTCGAGGACGAGGAAGAGTTCAGCTTGGGGGATTTTGACGTGCGTTTATATTTCATATATTCACGCACGTTTTCTTTTGTGTTTCCCCGTGTTTTCCGCCGTCTTTTATTTGTTTTCTTGTATTTTCTCGTTTTCTTTCACTTTTCTTTGTTTATCCATGTTTGCAGGATGTTGGCCACGTAGGGGACGTTTAACGATGATATCTCAAGTCCCCGGATCAACGGGAGAAGTCACGCGTGATCCAGGGGGTCAAACGTCGAAGAATTCATCTTTCAGCCCCTCACCCGGTCGGTTGGTCGTCTCCAACCGATCGGGTGATGCACCCGTGCACCACCCGGTCTCAGCCGGAGCTCACATGGAAGTCACCCGACCGGTTCGCAGACCGGTTCAGCGGGGGTCTGTTCTCTGTTTTCTCGAGCAAAATGCCAACCTATCGGGTGACTCTCACCCGATCGGTTCATCTGTAGCTAAAGATGAAGAGCTGAAGACACGGGCACCAAACCAATCGCTTCACCCGATGGCTCCAAGATCCAACCGGTCACTCAAGAACTCACCCGACCGGTTCATGTGATCGGGTGAAAGCTCGCCGTTTTCTGTTATTATTTTGTAACGGATCAACCGAACGGTTGACTTGTCAACCGATCGGTTGATGCGAGAGTCTATAAATAGAACCCCTAGGGTTCCAGAAACGGGGAGCTGCGAGTTTTTTCCTGTTTTCTCACTTTGTGACGGCTGTAATTGTTACTCTTTTGTAAGTTTTTAGATCTTTCTCAAATTTTTGTATTGTCTTATCTACTCTATTACTTCCGCATTACAATCGTCCGATTATGATTCCAACGGTTAATTTTTGTTTAGATCGCTTTTTCATGGATTTTTGTGAGTAGTTCCCAAATCTGGGATTTTGGTGGAAACCCCTTCGGGGGCTCTTCCCGATGCGTCCATAGGGTTAGGAAATCGATAGGGATTAGGAATCTAACGGTTACGCGGGGTGTTTCATTGTCATCGGCGGGAAAAAGACCGCCTTTGACCGTTGGGCCAAGGGGGAATAAACTTGTCGGTTGACTCCCTAGCCATAGCTCACACCCATAGCGTAGACGTCGAATCCTAGCACGATGGAGCGGCAGGATGAGACGTTGGGAGTTATCGTTGCGGGCTTAGTGCTCCCGGGATCGATCAGTGTTAATGGACAAGGGAGTGCCCACTGATCGAATCCGGGAAGTCCGGTGTATCATCCTGGGCACCGACCGGAATATCGGGCCCATGGGACGCCGGTACCACTTTCAGAGGCAACGTCTCACCATTAGACCCTAATCCCGATCGTTATCCATACCCGTAGGCCGTGTCGGCGAGAGCCACTCGTCGGAGCGGAAACCAAAGTCCCGGGTTTATTTCTTTATTGTTCATACCCTTTATTTCTTCCCGTGACAACCATTTACCGATTCGGGCTAGCTCGCCCCTCGGGGTGATTTAGGTCCTACCTGACCCAAGCACAACCTCGCCTCACTGAGTTCGATATTCCCGCACCCTACACTAACCGTGCACTTGCGGTAAACCGACACCGCGCCCATACCGCAGATTCAGATCGCGGGGGCGCCGGTCAGGACCAAATAAAAAGGTCACAGAACTAGTCCACCAGCGAAGAAATGAAGGGAGGCGAAAATTTACTTGGTGCATAAAAGACAACAATAATGAAGCACCTCCACCTAGAAGGGAATGTGAAGACCAGTGTCATAGTGGTGGCATGAAAGGACATTGGTCTAGAGTATGCAGAACTTCGTGGCACCTACAAGATTTGTACAAAGAAAGGTTAAAGCAGAAAGCTGAAACAAATCTGGTGACAATTAATGCTCTAGTCCAGTTCACTGCTGATGACTTAGAAAAAGACGACTTGTTCGATTAGGCATTTTTATCTTTGTTTTGAAAAATAATGTTATGAGAGCTATCTGAATGATTGAATGAAGTATGAGTAAATGTGAAAATGTTTTTCTGAAATGTAATGTGCTTATATGATTCATCTTTTAATAGATGAACTACTCTCTTAACTGATTAGTAGACAGTAACACATACGATCCTTCAATATAGATGTTATTTTCATTGCATATGAAAGCCCAATAAATATTAAGGCCATCAAATATTATTGAAGGTTCTGGGAACACTACTGTGTTGTTCCCAAATGACACAGAAATTAAAAATAAAGGAAGCATTATTCTCTCCGAATTAAAAAAAAACACTTACTAAGTTTCAAGGATAACCGTTTAAACGGATTCCACTTATAACTGCAAATGTGAACGAATAATAAACATATGTATGTAACGTCTCACGGAAAAGGAGTAAAATCCATGCTTGAACGTTTTGAGAGTCTTTCATCAGGCATCTATAATACAATGATTCGGAGAGAGGAAGCAAATTTAACGGAGTACATGAAGTGCCTGATACCAGCCAAGTTTCTACTTTCGCATGACAGATTTGGCCACCCTGGATCGATTATGATGCACCACATCTTATCCCCTTCATATTGGCTTGACATGAAGAACCAGAAGATTCTTCAGAAGGAAGAAATACTTTGCATCTCTTAAGGGAAAACTAATCACACGGTCATCTCTACTAAAAGTTGACCAAATAAAAAAATATTCAAGCATCCTCGTAAGAATACAAGGAGATATATGTGGACAAATTCACCACCCCTAGTGGGCTCTTTAGGTACTTTATGGTACTAATTAATGCATCCTCAAAATATTCGTATGTGTGTCTACTATCGACCCGCAACCTAGATTTTCCAAAGCTATTGGTACAAATAATAATGTTGCATGTGCATTTTCTAGACAGCCAAATAAAGTAAATATGTCTGGTTAATGCTGGAAAATTTACCTCCCAGTCATTTAAAGAATACTGCATACCACCTGCGATAGAAATTGAATATCATGTGCCACATGTTCATACCCAAAATGGGCTGAAAGAGTCATTAATAAAAAGACTACAATGAATTACACGTCCATGAAATCCCTGTCACGCCCCGCTTCCCAAAATGGACGGAAGCGAAACGTGACGAGGCCCGCTTAGGCCAGAGCTTTAGAAGCTCGGACCCAATAAGCGTCGGTAGAGGTACCATTTGAAACGATTCAGGTTCTTGCATTTTTGTAGTTCGAAACAACAAAAGTACGGAAAAGATATTGCATTCATTAAATTAGAGATATGTTATCCAACAAGTACCAAGTCTAAAAGAAGCCTAAACATGGCAACAAAAGTTTAAAGACAAACCAAAAAGTAGCAACCTCAGAAAGTGGCGACTAAAAGACCTCAAGGTCTGATCCTCGTCAGGCACGAACTCTGACGACGACGTCCTCGGCTCCACGTACTCCAGTGAGTCTGCCTCGTCCACGAACTCTGTCTGAATACCTGACGTACAGCACCCAAGAAAAAGGAACTGTACGTCAGGTAAAGTCTACAAGAAGGGTTAGACTTTACTGCAAGTGCACCGAACTTAAACAACAGTTTACTGGTTGATTAGCATGCTGAGGTTCTTTTACACGACAGTTTACTGGTTGATTAGCATGCTGTGGTTATAACAGGGTAACACGACAGGATGTAACGCAGCAGGAAAGTAGAGCGCGACAAGTAGTAGTCGTAGCGTGTGCTACCAACTACGGGACTAACCTACAGGTGTCAAGACAAGACATGACAAGACGAAACGTGACATGACGAAACGTGACAGGACAGGACAAGACAAGACAAGACAATTGTGACATGAAGGGTTCACGCCTTACGGTTCGAGGGGGATCAGACCCTCTTGTCGTGCGCATGCTCAACCCTACCCCAAACCCCAGAACTCAGGACAAGACAATATAGGGCCACTCACTCTGCTAGGTGAGTGCCTCTATCCCCACGATCGGTAGCGTATCTCTCACTCTGCTAGGTGAGCGATGAACGCCTCGTGGATGAAACCGTACTACTGTATAGGACCACTCACTCTGTTAGGTGAGCGTCTCTATCCTCTCGGTCTGCTGGGACACTCACTCTGCTAGGTGGGTGCCGAGCTTCCCGTAGGTGTTCCGTAACAAAGATCACTCACTCTGCTAGGTGAGCGTCTCATTGCCCACAGGCTGTGTATCCGTACAAGGGATCACTCAGAGAGTGCCCTATTGCCCGCAGGCTGTGCAAAACGGGACACGACGTGACAAGACAGGAAGGGTTATTCTAGGGTGTCCACACACACGCACACACATGATAGCCCTACAATATCAAAAGTTGTTGTTGTCAGGCTCAGACTTCGTCGTCAAGTCTGAGCCGTCAGAAGTCGTCTCGGACGCTATCATTTCACGTCCGGTTCTATTTGTTCACAGTTATCAATTCTAACCAACTAAGGCCTAAGCACAGCCAAAAGTGCAAGTGGATACACTTGCCTGTGATGGCGAGTGTGTCGTCCTCTCGAAGCGTCTCGTCCAAGCGTCTCGTCTAGGCGTCTCGTCCGTGGAAGTCCGTCTGAAACAGTGTCACGGTGACAGTGTCAGGACACGTTTTCAGTAAACCCTATTTAGGTTCATTTCTAGGTTGTCGGGACTACCCTAATCGTCAAAGTCACGGTTTGGTGTTTTATCAGCCTAGATCGACCACTACCCTATATGCACAGAAAAATTGTCTGATGGTCGATTTTCTACGGTGAGCAGCGTTTTACTGGTGCGGAAAAGTAAATTTAATTAAAGTTGTCGACTTTTAGTTAGGGTTCAGATTTGCTACGGTGTGGGTTTTCGCTACGAGATAGGGGGGAATTAACCTGGTATGACGATCGTGCGTGGATCCGACGTCGGGTCTGAAAACGATAGCGGATCACGTCGCGACTCCAATTTCCGGAACATCTCGTCACTGGTCTTTAATGTTCACTTGGTCGAATGGGGAGCGTGACTGTCGCTGCGTCATAAGATTTCAACGTCAGGCAATACGAATTTATCCTATGAAAGTAGGCTCCATACATGTATAATAACATATTATATCTATTAATATATTGCCTCTATAAATAACATTCTAATTAAAATTTATACCTAAGTATGTGACAGTAAATATATATATATATATATGTAGCAATAGTTTATCAACCAATGGAGAGGTGTGGTACGGGGAGGTGAAGCCACAATCATTTATCCTTACTGTTCATATTTTAAACATTCACACTTGCATGCTTCACCCATTACATCACTTGCTGATGAGTGAGGGGCCCTGCTTGCATGGAGGCCGCAGCAGCAATGAGGTCAGGGGGCCAGGCGGGTGGCGCGATAGCCGGCGGTGGCGAGAAAACGCAGCACAACAGCGGCGGCGTGAAGATGAAGACAGCCCGATTGGCTGTGTGTGATCGAGGCGGCTGCACGGGCCGCCGGCGGTAACAGCGGGGCTGCGCAGATGAGCGGGGGTCACGGAGAGGCGGTGCGGTGGTGTTGGATGGCCGTGCGACGTCGGAAGTCGCTGCAGTCGGTGACAGCTCCAAGCACAGGGGTAACGGCGGAACGGGGGGCCTTCAAGCGGTCTCCGGCGGGGTTCAGCGGCGGCGTGCGGGGTCGTGGGTGATCGGGGGTTGACGAGGAGACGTCGGGGCTCAGCGACGATCGGAAAATCGGCGAGCGTCGATCGAAACTCGCAGCAGTGGTGATCGCTGCTGCTGTCGCCGCCGTTCGCGTGGCAAAGCCCGCCAGCGAGCGGTTCTGCAGTAGGTGGGCGGTGCGGCAGCACACTGGGACACGGTGGCGCCGTGGGTGAGTCGGAGAGGGAGAATTTCGGGAGGGAGGAAGAGGAGAAGAAACTCGGGTGAGGGTCTCGTTGGTGGCGGCTGCAAATATTAGGCCTAGGTTTTATTTCATTTGATTTGTTATATAGGTTAGAAGATAGGGGTGAAACGTGAGAGGGGTAGGGTGGTGACGAGGGGGAGTGGTTGAGGATTTCTAGGGGTACGGTTATAGTATAGGATTTATCGTCTAAAACAAATAAATTGATTTGAACCTTTCAAAATTTGAACAGCCAAAGCTTGATTGAAAACGAATATGTTTAGATTGTTTAGGGTTATTATAATAATAAAATTTGATATGTATCCCTAGGGTTTATAGAAAGGGGAAAGGTATTTTGTTAGAGGGGGGTACAATTTAGGGGTATGTCTAGGGGACCATAGAGGGTCAGATTTGGAAGGATATCAAAACGATTTAAATAAGATATTTAGCCAGATTCGGCTAACCATTCGAATTTCGAATCTGATTTGGGAGATCGACGGTCTAGGTTATTCCGGGCGATATCTTTCAATCCGGGCGTCAGAAAAATAATCCGAAAATACCGGGGCGATCGTGGAGACGGGACACATAGATCTACGGAGCCTGATCGTGCGTAACACCTACCAAAAATTTACGTAAAATTGGAAATGGTGTTTCGAGTCAGATGACTAAAACGCCGCTATCGTTCAAAGTCGTTTTGCGAGAAAACGAGCAGTGAAACGACGTTCCCAAAAATTACAATAAAATCCAACACCCCAAAACGATCGCAACGGCATATCGCATTGCATATGCCGGAGCTCAGAAGTAACCAAATAAAATACGTGCACGATAAAACACGTGCGCGCAGAAAATTACAAACGGTCGGAAAGCGGCCGTTACATTCTACCCACCTTAGAAATGATTCCGCCCTCGGAATCACTCATACTAATAATAATAACCTCTATACATAACCTTATACCCAAAAATCTCATGTCTACACATATAGATTGCTAATCTTATAACTTCAAACAAGGTTCTTCAAATAATTCTTCATAACCCCTCTTTTCACTGGACAATGCCACGACTAAACTCACCTCTTAATTCTTAACTATAGACCCATCACTACTGTTCAAATTTCCAACTCCAAGTCCTCACCAAAGATTAATAATCATATTCCCATACCATACCACTCCACTAAACATCATTGCTCAAAAACAATCTTTTAAACTCACGATCCCTTTCCAATATTTATCAATCGCCAAAAAGAAATTTTTCTAGTCGATCACCAATCGAAGACAACAACTTTGTCTACCTCGTAACTCACTTACAAATCAACTATCGATGTGTCCTGAATACATTCCGTGTCATAACTTCCTATAAATTCATCCGCCAAATAATTAAACTACCAAAATCATATCTTATCCTACTCTCTATAATTAATCCCAAGCAATATTAAGTCCGACTACCTAACCATCCATTCATCTCAACGCGTCGTATCATTCTCAAAGCCTTCTCACGTCAACTCGCCAACCAAGTCTTGATGCTTACAAAGTTCTACTAATCTCATGATCACCCTAACTCCTACCATACTCTGTAGCCATCCCTATCTACCATTCGTCTAAGCCTTAAGTCTGATAAGTTCTCATCTTCACGCATATAATCTCATTCAACCAGAATTCTCCATTGAGTCCGCTACACTTCGGTTTTATAAATAAGTCTTGGACAGCCCATTCTTTTCATCCGAAAGAAATCTATTCCAATATCCTATCGTTCCAAAATCGGTCAATCATTGCTATAACAAATCTCATCTCTCCCTGAGCCTACCCGCAAACAAATCCTACAACAATAATGGCTAGTCCCAAAACTATAACAACCAAAACATAACATTTCTAAATGGAGAGAAAGAGAAGAGAAAAGGGAAACTGAAAACCAGTGACACATTTTTTTTAAAACATTTGGAAAAACGTGTGGAGTCGTGGTAATGGATGAGGAAAGATAATCGATTTGTGATCTTGTGAGATAATTTCAAAAACTTTAAAGGGGTTGGTTTAAAAGAAGACAAAGAGTTTTAATACAATCACACGTAGTCAAAGATAAGCTATTCTATAATCGTGAAAAACTACGTCTAAGGAAATTGCCTGCTATGACCCTATTCATATACGTATGAATACCGTCATTCAGACAACTTCAATCGTATCATGGTTAACACTGAGTACACATTCAAGACACAAAAGGCAATCATCGGGATCCTAAAGAACACACACTCATACAGGTCTATGCACTCTACTTATACTCATGCACCATGACGACATCACCTACCAAAGGGCATATTCCTAAACTGGAGGTAGCATGGGCAACTACAAGGACTAATGTCTACGCAAAATAAAGGAAACAGAAACTAAGAGTGTAACGAAATAAATCGGAAAGAACGAGTTCAAGCAACGCGGGGCAAGGAGATAGTTGGTTGGGTGGAACGAAAAAATTCTAAAAATGATTTAACGGTGCCAGAAGGATTTTGTGCAAAATATGGTATCATATACCTTTTAAAAATATATATTTATATACTTAAAAGTGAGCAGATATTGCAAATTAAAATTTTGGAAAAAGTAAGACGAAGGAAGGATGGGTAGGGTGAGAAACGATTGTTTTGCAAAATGAAAAATAAGTTTACACAAAGATTTTGAAATGTGGTCACGGAGAACATAGAACTGGTATAATAATGAAATAATTGGAGTTCCCTCTAGTTTAGAAAATATTTTAAAAGTGTGTACGGTAAGTGATTAGAAATAGATCTTGTAGTCTAGAAAAGTATAAATTGAATTATCAAAATGTTAACAAGGTTTTAAAACTGAAAATATGAAAGATACCGTTTTGAAAATAAGTACGAGATAGTAACAACGAAAATTTCAAGAGGGTTTCAAAGAAATTAAGCTGAGCGAAGGACTAAATAAGGAATTTCGAAAATACTTTAAGAGGAAGCAGACTTGGCAAGGAAAAGACTTGAAGGATCAACGATACTCGTCAGGAACGATCACGTGAATGGGGAGGCAGCAAAATGATTGCTTGAAGAATAGGTGTAGGATACGAATCGTAAAGGGCTACGATGGAACATTACGGCTGACAACAAAAAATTGTAAAGATCAGGGCGACGCTAGAAATCAGGGGTTCTAATTATCAGATCGTCTAAGGATCGGGATAACTCAGCTCTAAAACTTACTAAAGAGATAGACTATAATCAGGATCTAAGGGGGAGGTTCCTAAGAGAATTAAGGTTACTTTTCGCTGGGTCCGAAGTCGATGGTCCCGAGCGAACGGCTAAAAGAAAGGCTCTAAGAATCTAACACGGTCAGAGTCAGGTGCGGCCACTAAGGTTTCCTAGGACGAGGATGACTAATTCCTAACAAGGCGTCTGACTATCAAATTGGGACGTCTACCTAAGTCTTCCTACCATTTAAGACTGGGAACCTAATTCAGACTTGTACGTGGATATTAAATGAATGCGGTACTTTTATTGTTCCGAACTTTTTGCATGACCTGCATGTGCCACCACTAAAACCTGTCACGCCCCGCTTCCCAAAATGGACGGAAGCGAAACGTGACGAGGCCCGCTTAGGCCAGAGCTTTAGAAGCTCGGACCCAACAAGCGTCGGTAGAGGTACCATTTGAAACGATTCAGGTTCTTGCATTTTTGTAGTTCGAAACAACAAAATTACGGAAAAGATATTGCATTCATTAAATTAGAGATATGTTATCCAACAAGTACCAAGTCTAAAAGAAGCCTAAACATGGCAACAAAAGTTTAAAGACAAACCAAAAAGTAGCAACCTCAGAAAGTGGCGACTAAAAGACCTCAAGGTCTGATCCTCGTCAGGCACGAACTCTGACGACGACGTCCTCGGCTCCACGTACTCCAGTGAGTCTGCCTCGTCCACGAACTCTGTCTGAATACCTGACGTACAGCACCCAAGAAAAAGGAACTGTACGTCAGGTAAAGTCTACAAGAAGGGTTAGACTTTACTGCAAGTGCACCGAACTTAAACAACAGTTTACTGGTTGATTAGCATGCTGAGGTTCTTTTACACGACAGTTTACTGGTTGATTAGCATGCTGTGGTTATAACAGGGTAACACGACAGGATGTAACGCAGCAGGAAAGTAGAGCGCGACAAGTAGTAGTCGTAGCGTGTGCTACCAACTACGGGACTAACCTACAGGTGTCAAGACAAGACATGACAAGACGAAACGTGACATGACGAAACGTGACAGGACAGGACAAGACAAGACAAGACAATTGTGACATGAAGGGTTCACGCCTTACGGTTCGAGGGGGATCAGACCCTCTTGCCGTGCTACCCCAAACCCGAGAACTCAGGACAAGACAATATAGGGCCACTCACTCTGCTAGGTGAGTGCCTCTATCCCCACGATCGGTAGCGTATCTCTCACTCTGCTAGGTGAGCGATGAACGCCTCGTGGATGAAACCGTACTACTGTATAGGACCACCTACTCTGCTAGGTGAGCGTCTCTATCCTCTCGGTCTGCTGGGACACTCACTCTGCTAGGTGGGTGCCGAGCTTCCCGTAGGTGTTCCGTAACAAAGATCACTCACTCTGCTAGGTCGTCTCATTGCCCACAGGCTGTGTATCCGTACAAGATATCACTCAGAGAGTGTCCTATTGCCCGCAGGCTGTGCAAAACGGGACACGACGTGACAAGACAGGAAGGGTTATTCTAGGGTGTCCACACACACGCACACACATGATAGCCCTACAATATCAAAATTTGTTGTTGTCAGGCTCAGACTTCGTCGTCAAGTCTGAGCCGTCAGGAGTCGTCCCGGACGCTATCATTTCACGTCCGGTTCTATTTGTTCACAGTTATCAATTCTAACCAACTAAGGCCTAAGCACAGCCAAAAGTGCAAGTGGATACACTTGCCTGTGATGGCGAGTGTGTCGTCCTCTCGAAGCGTCTCGTCCAAGCGTCTCGTCTAGGCGTCGCGTCTGTGGAAGTCCGTCTGAAACAGTGTCACGGTGACAGTGTCAGGACGCGTTTTCAGTAAATCCTATTTAGGTTCATTTCTAGGCTGTCGGGACTACCCTAATCGTCAAAGTCACGGTTTGGTGTTTTATCAGCCTAGATCGACCACTACCCTATATGCACAGAAAAATTGTCTGATGGTCGATTTTCTACGGTGAGCAGCGTTTTACTGGTGCGGAAAAGTAAATTTAATTAAAGTTGTCGACTTTTAGTGAGGGTTCAGATTTGCTACGGTGTGGGTTTTTGCTACGAGATAGGGGGGAATTAACCTGGTATGACGATCGTGCGTGGATCCGACGTCGGGTCTGAAAACGATAGCGGATCGCGTCGCGACTCCAATTTCCGGAACATCTCGTCACTGGTCTTTAGTGTTCACGTGGTCGAACGGGGAGCGTGACTGTCGCTGCGTCATAAGATTTCAACGTCAGGCAATACGAATTTATCCTATGAAAGTAGGCTCCATACATGTATAATAACATATTATATCTATTAATATATTGCCTCTATAAATAACATTCTAATTAAAATTTATACCTAAGTATGTGACAGTAAATATATATATATATATATATGTAGCAACAGTTTATCAACCAATGGAGAGGTGTGGTACGGGGAGGTGAAGCCACAATCATTTATCCTCACTGTTCATATTTTAAACACTCACACTTGCATGCTTCACCCATTACATCACTTGCTGATGAGTGAGGGGCCCTGCTTGCATGGAGGCCGCAGCAGCAATGAGGTCATGGGGCCAGGCGGGTGGCGCGACAGCCGGCGATGGCGAGAAAACGCAGCACAACAGCGGTGGCGAGAAGATGAACACAGCCCGAGTGGCTGTGTGTGATCGGGGCGGCTGCACGGGCCGCCGGCGGTAACAGCGGGGCTGCGCAGATGAGCGGGGGTCGCGGAGAGGCGGTGCGGCGGTGTTGGATGGCCGTGCGACGTCGAAAGTCATTGCAGTCGGTGACAGCTCCAAGCACAGGGGTAACGGCGGAACGGGGGGCCTTCAAGCGGTCTCCGACGGGGTTCAGCGGCGGCGTGCGGGGTCGTGGGTGATCGGGGGTTGACGAGGAGACGTCGGGGCTCAGCGGAGATCGGAAAATCGGCGAGCGTCGATCGAAACTCGCAGCAGTGGTGATCGCTGCTGCTGTCGCCGCCGTTCGCGTGGCAACGCCCGCCGGCGAGCGGTTCTGCAGTAGGTGGGCGGTGCGGCAGCACACTGGGACACGGTGGCGCCGTGGGTGAGTCGGAGAGGGAGAATTTCGGGAGGGAGGAAGAGGAGAAGAAACTCGGGTGAGGGTCTCGTTGGTGGCGGCTGCAAATATTAGGCCTAGGTTTTATTTCATTTGATTTGTTATATAGGTTAGAAGATAGGGGTGAAACGTGAGAGGGGTAGGGTGGTGACGAGGGGGAGTGGTTGAGGATTTCTAGGGGTACGGTTATAGTATAGGATTTATCGTCTAAAACAAATAAATTGATTTGAACCTTTCAAAATTTGAACAGCCAAAGCTTGATTGAAAACGAATATGTTTAGATTGTTTAGGGTTATTATAATAATAAAATTTGATATGTATCCCTAGGGTTTATAGAAAGGGGAAAGGTATTTTGTTAGAGGGGGGTACAATTTAGGGGTATGTCTAGGGGACCATAGAGGGTCAGATTTGGAAGGATATCAAAACGATTTAAATAAGATATTTAGCCAGATTCGGCTAACCATTCGAATTTCGAATCTGATTTGGGAGATCGACGGTCTAGGTTATTCCGGGCGATATCTTTCAATCCGGGCGTCAGAAAAATAATCCGAAAATACAGGGGCGATCGTGGAGACGGGACGCATAGATCTACGGAGCCTGATCGTGCATAACGCCTACCAAAAATTTACGTAAAATTGGAAATGGTGTTTCGAGTCAGATGACTAAAACGCCGCTATCGTTCAAAGTCGTTTTGCGAGAAAACGAGCCGTGAAACGACGGTCCCAAAAATTACAATAAAATCCAACACCCCAAAACGATCGCAACGGCATATCGCATTGCATATGCCGGAGCTCAGAAGTAACCAAATAAAATACGTGCACGATAAAACACGTGCGCGCAGAAAATTACAAACGGTCGGAAAGCGGCCGTTACAATCCCAGTTGCCGGTGAATGCATGGGGACAAGCAATATTGCATGCTGCATCGTTAATAAAAATAAGAATAAGACCCTCTGGAGGTCAGAGTCTCTCTCCAATGCAACTTGCATATGGAATACCACCGAACATCTCTCACTTGAAAATTTTCGGTTGCGCAGTTTATATCCTATAACACCAACGCAGAGGACAAAAATAGGGTCCTTGATTCTGAGAGAATATTACATTTTTAGCCCCTCATTTAGACCGTATTTTGTGTATAAGTAATATATATTTTATCTCTAATAAGTGAATTTTTGTAATATCATTTAATAATAGAGTATATCACTTGTTTATATGAAAAATACAACTTTATTGCCTAATTTTTCCTCAATTTTATTTTTCAGAGAAGCTTGCAATTTTCCGAATCCAACGGCTATTTTTCCACATTTTTCGGAGACCGGGGCAAATTTCTGTGTATTAAAAGGCCCATTAAAGGTGTTGTAAAGAGAGAAAAATAAAAAAATAAAGTGAACAATAACGCTGACGCCAACCTGGCGTCAGTAATTAGCTGACGCCACGCTGGCGGGCGCTGACCCGCCCGCAAGCGGGCAGGAATTAAATAAAGCGGGTGCCCAGTGGCGCCCGCCTCCCATTGGGTGCCCGCCCCCTTATCAATGCGGGCGGCCCCGCATTTTGACCCAGTGGGCGCCCGCCCCGTGTGGACCATACGGGTGGTGCCCGCATTTGCTGAAAATTGACATGCCGCCTGCTTTGACCATGCGGGCGGCGCCCGCCTACACTTTCGCTCACTTTGTTGGAATTTCTGGGCTGGTTGCGGGTCTGCAACCTGCATGCCCATTAAGGTTAAATGGCTATATAAAGTGGGTATTTTGAGCATAGCTTGATCACCACAACTCCGAATTGAGAAATTCTTGAGCCAAAATTCTCTCCATCAAATTCCAGATAACATTTTGCAGCTTTAGGAGAAGTTTGGGCTCGTTTGGGCATCAAAAGTGATGAAAAACTCCTTATTTTCTCTTGTTTTTATTAAATTTGTATTAGTTTTGTATTACCTTTTGTATTAAAATCATGTTTCTATTAATGAAACTTGTTGTTTTTGTTATCATGCTTGGCTAAGATACTGTGGGTGTGTTGTGTGAAAGTTAGTGTTGCTAGGATCTTGCTTTCATATCTCCATATCTTTTGTACCCAGCGCATCATAAAAATCCTATCTTTGCATCTAGATCCTAAAATCCTAGGGCTAATCCCTTAGCCCTAGAAAAGGCTACTCAAGCATAACAAATATTATAAAGACAATAAAGATCATTGCTAAAATCATAGAAAAACAATAAGAGAACTAAAATATAATTCAAAAGAATAGGAATACTTAGCTTGATACTGTAATGCCCTCATAGCTACTGCACAAGTACTAGAGGAGGGGTGAATAGTACTTTAGAATAATCAAGAGTATTATTCCTAATTATTGTGCAAACACAAACATTAATGCGGAATAACTACAAACAATAAGAACTAAACAACGCAAACAAAGCAATATAACGGGTTCGGATCCACCCAAGTCTCCCCGACTTGTTCCCGGTGATCCTACGTCCCAAACACCCGGATCCCCTCCGGCTACTTGAGTTAGAAACCACTCACACAAGTTTTGCACTATGAAATTCTTGTAGAAAAACCTCTACAAGATCAAATCATACACAAAACGAAATATGACTCCCACAAACCGGGATCACAAACTTCTCTCACAACCGAGAGAACAACTTGAAATACAAAGTAAATGAAACAATGAAATACTTACCAACAAAATCATATGCCTTGAGTAAACTTACGATTTTAGGGCAAGGAGGATTTTGAAGGAGAGATAGTCACCAAACCCTAGCTTCACCAAGATGAGCAGCAATCGATGGCTAGGATGGAGTTGGTGACTTTGAATCAAGCTCTTTGCTTGAGAGGCTCACAATGGAGAGAATCTCTCTTGAGGAAATTAGGGCTCAAGGAGTTTGGAGAAATTCTTGTGAGATGAGAGAGCTTTGAATTGGAGTTGAAAGGATCTTCTCACAGATGTGAAAATGTCTCTAATTTTAGCCTTGAATCCCTGGTTGGAAGCACACAACCTTATATAGGGAAGAGACAAAACGGTCACAAAATTCGTGGCATTAAATGCCCCAACGGCTCTATTCTGAAGCAGTTTAATCGGTCTAAGAAGGATCACTGACCGATTAGTTTCTCAACTAGTCGATCGGTGATTCTTCTTTGACCGACTAAAAGGATGACAGCCAAGAATATAGAATTCGGGTCGATAGAACTAGTCGGTCTAAGAAGACTTGCCAACCGACTAGTTTAACAACTAGTCGATCGGTGAGTGTTCTTTGACCGACTAAGAGTTGAAATCAATAGGCTGTTTACTAGGATAACTAGTCGGTCTAAGAACAAATTCCAACCGACTAGTTTCACAACTAGTCGGTCGATGATTGTTCTTGGACCGACTAATGAGTCAACAATAGCTAGGCTGTGAAAGGTGGAAGTATAACTAGTCGGTCTAAGAAGGATTCCAAACCGACTAGTTTAACAACTAGTCGGTCGGTGAACCTTCTTGGACCGACTAATTGGTCAACAGTGCCTAGGTTGAAATTAGCTAGGAGAACTAGTCGGTTCAAGGAGGATTCCCAACCGACTAGATTGCCATTTAGTCGGTTGGTTCTTCTTCTTGAACCAACTAAGATGCATAAGAAGCCGAGGAATGAAGCAATAAGCTTCGGAAAAGTTTCTAATTGCTTCTAAGGAAATCCTAGCTCTAAGATATGAGCGTTAAGAAGAATATAATGCCAGTCCTACTCAAGGCTTAACATTCTATACGATGAAGCTAGAAGACAATAAATTAAACATGACGAACCGTCTTCAAAGCTTCAATCCGAATCTCTTGACTTCAATAATGCTAATAGAGATTCAACGAAGCTTCAGGCACACGATCGCGTGCTTTGAGAAGTCTTGAGACGTCGCTTTTGATATACGTAGAATTTTGGCGATGATCTCCATAACTGTGCTCACAAAGAGTTAGTTCACGATATTTATGTTTGTTCATCATCAAAACCAAATCCGGGGAATCAAAACTCAACAGATACATGGGAGGGGCCTGATCGGCCCCAGATATACACCCGGAGAACAATTATAGTTTTACCGCAAGCGCACGGTCAAGTGGCGAGCGGGTATCGAACACGAGGAGGTGGTGTTGGCTCCAATCTATCCTAGGTTGGTTTGACTACGAATGGTTTATTGGTGGAGATGGTTATGGAATGATATAATGGAAATGTTGGTGGATGTCGGTGTCGGTGATAAAGAAGTCGGTCAAATATCGATTCAAATACAATATAATAAAAGTGTCTAGGGCTAGGGAATTCCCACTACGGATCGTCATACATTTTCGTAAATAGTGAATCTCAATATTACTAGACTTGTGTTGAGGTGAACTAGTCGTAACTGAATAGAGAACCAAGCTCACGCTCTCGCGCTATTGCCGGTCTATAGCAACCTAGGATAGGTCCCAATCTCTTACAAACCCTAGCCTAAGCCGCTAGCATTAGGATCGACATCATCGTTCAATCGCCCCTCGAGCCCACTCTCGTGCAAACTCGAGTTACGATCTAGGTCGTGATAGTTCGTATTCGTCCAATCTTTTGCAAACGAATATGTGTATAGATTTATAATAAAAATCCTAGCTTTGGTCCAATCTCTTGCAAACCAAGTCTAGAGATTCTCGATTATAAACCTAAATCGAATATCTAGGCCTTCCCATCGATTAGAATCCAATCTCTTGCAAACCCCAATCGATGGAAATCCCTAGCTATACGTAATAAATCGATCACAACCTAACCTCCTAGTAATTCTAGCAATTTAGAACTTCATTCATCACAAATCTGAAATTAGATCTATAGGGTTCATCCACATGCCCTAGAACAACAAATCTACTCAAGCATAGCAATAACGATATGAGAATCAATAAAAATCATTGCTTGCATACAAAAAGATAGAAAAAACAAAGATTCAAATAACAAGAACAAAATACTTAGCTTTGATGAAGATCTTCAATCAAAATACAAGCTTTTAGATCCAAGAGGGGGCCTAGGGCATGGCCTAACCTCTAAAATAATCACTAAGAAAACATATGGGGAACTCTCTCTAATGGTGGCTACAAACCCCTTATATAGTCTCCCCAAAACCCTAGTAAATAACCCTTAAAAACCCCTCAAATTCGTGCCCAAAAACAGCCCTAACCACAACATAAATCTGGGCCTGCCGCCGACTCGGCCGAGTGGAACATGTGACTCGGCCGAGTGGAAATTCCAGCACTGCAGCATCAACTTGCAGAAATTCCCCAGATTTCATCCGACCTCCGATTGACGCGTTCTTGGCGGCGTTGGAATATTCATGAAGTCTACTATCCATAAAAAATATGATAAAAATAATTTGATTGCTGGAATGATAGAAGATTTCAAAAGAGTGAACGACTGTCTGAAAATCTGAGCGCTGCGTGTCCTCAGCGTCACTCGGCCGAGTGGGATTCTTCACTCGATGGAGTGGACTTCTTTACTCGACCAAGTGACAGACCCTGTAGAAAAACAGTAACTTTGAGGTCCTCAGGGGTCTGTATCTGGGGGTGGCTCGGTCGAGTAGCTTTCATCATTCGACCGAGTGGTAATGTGTACTCGAACGAGTAGGCCATCGACGGGTCTCTGTGAATCGCAGTAGATTCGGCCTCTTCTCTGGAAAATTTCCCTGACGTACTCAGGCGAGTGAGCTTCCTCACTCAGTCGAGTAGGACTTTGTCATTCGGCCGAGTATACGCTGAAAAACATTGTGCACGTATCCATTCTGGTCGGCCGAGTGGGCTTTCTTGCTCGGCCGAGTGTGTGCTTCACTCGGCCGAGTGGCATGCTGTAAATGCCCAATCTTCTCTGTTTCTCCTCCTCGTTGCTCCTATGAAGTTCTTTCTTCTTCCACTCATCCTCCATCGCCGATAAGTCTGCAAATGAGCCGTGGGCGACACTCCAAAGTGGGTGCAAATCCTCTTGATCTCAAGATCGCTCCAAATCGCTCCATATCTCCTGAAATACGACAAAAACAAGAAATAGTGAAAAGCATCGTGATATTGTCGAATAATCGTGAAAAACGTGATATGGGCGATCAAAATGGCATGCAAACATGCAGAAAATAGGTGTAAAATATGGACCGATCAGGGCCTATGGCCTAACTCTAAAATAAAGTCTCCAAGAACTCCTAAGAAAAAATGAGATCCAACCTTCCAAACTCTCTAAAAAGCCCCCCTCCAAATGACGGCTACCAAACCATATATATCCCCTCTCTAAACCCTAGAAAATAATCCAAAAAACCCTCTCTAATTCAGCCCAAATCTGTTTCTGGCCGCAACTTATTGGTGGACCCCTTCAGCACTCGGACCGAGTAGAAACAGCACTCGGTCGAGTGCAGATTTCAGCACTGCAGCACCATCTTGCAGAAATTCCCCAGAGCTCATCCGACCTCCGATTGGCACGTTCTTGGTGGCGTTGGAACTTTATTGAAGTCTACAATCTGGGACAAATATCAGAAAAATATTGAAAAATCTTAGGTGATAGAAGATTTGAAAAGAGTGCACGGCTATCTGAAAATCTAGGATTTCGCCTTACTCGACCGAGTAGCATTCGTGCTCGGTCGAGTCGCCCCTTGCTCGGTCGAGTCACCCCCATACTCGGTCGAGTACGTCAGTGAGGCGGGCCTCTCCAAAAAATGTCACTCTGTCTGCTCGGCCCGAGTCAGCCGCGCTTGGTCGAGCAGCCAACTGACTCGGTGGCCATGAGACCTGCTCGGCTCGAGTCAGATGTTGATTGAGCTTCGGAATTGGGAGCTGCTCGACCGAGTCACCATACTGCTCGGTCGAGCAGGTGCGTATTCTTATTCATTCTTCTTCGTGCATCAGCTCGACCGAGCAACTGCTCTGCTCATTCGAGTCGCCTGGGAAAACATCTGCAGCAGCTCCCAGCTCCTCCTCGACTCCTGTAAATCTCTTCTACTCCTCCCGTAGGCTTTCAAAACTCGGCAAACTCTTGTAGAGCTTTGCCAACAGGCTCTGTCATGCCCCGCTTCCCTAAAATGGAGGCGAGACATGAAAAGGTCCGCACGAGAGTGGAGCTGTGAAGCCCCAAACCCGATAAGCGTCAATAAAACATAAGCAGGTCCCTGTAACCACAACGGAACAACAATAATAACACAAGGAGACACTGAAATAAAATTCTCATATCTCATAAATTGTCCAACACGAAAATAAGTTCAACATCCAGAAAATCCACCAGGCTAAAAGAAAGAGTCTAAAGGCCCAGAACAAGGCCAACAAAAGCAACAACATGACAAAGTATAGGTGCTACGCACCAACAACAAAACAGCAGTTTAGACAAAAGGGAAAACACAACGGAGACACTAGGACTGGTCCCCAGTGTCCACGTACTCCCCGTCAAACACAAGCTCGGGCTCGGCGTCAGCAAACACCTCTTCCTCAACAAGGTACTCAGGCTCAGGATCTAACATGTGTCACCCAAAAGAGTAAAGGGGCACATGTCAGCAAGTCTAAAAGACTTGGGTAAGGAAACTGAAAGTAAGGCAACTAGCAACCTAGCAGTTTTAGTATGCATGACATGGCAGTTATAACATGAGTGCACAATTAAGACATGGTGAACAGTAAGTACAAGAGAACAAGTATCAGGACAAGACAAGAGTAGCCAAGCTACTAACAATCTCAATCAATTCACTATTCATGTTTCACTGTTGTTTGTAGATGTTTACGCCTTACAGCTGAACGGTTTGGCATTCACGCTGATTGGCCGCTTAACACTACCCCAGAACCCAGAGTTTACGCCTTACCACTGCAGTTGCTGATCGGGCAGACTCCCAGTTGAATGGCCGCTTAACTCTTACCCCCAATACCCACATGATGACGAGCCAGGGTCCCCGCACACGAGCTCAGTAAATGAGCCAGGGTTGCCCCGCACGGGAGCTCGCATCCTAATTCACGATTCATAAGCATTTGGTATAGGGGTGCACCTAGCCTCAATATCGAGCGTTGGGGTTAGCAACTCATTATGCTCGCTTCTAGTCATGAGCCAGGAAACACAAGTATTGTAGCGATGCTACGCAATCACAGGATCACTCAAAGAATGCAATGACATGACAATTAATTTGCGTACCGTTAATGGAATTTAAACATGACATGGTAATTGTGCAACATGATATATGTCGGAACTAGCTTCGTTGTCAAGCTAGTTCCCCAATTTGTGCCTAGGCGAGTATCATTTCGTCGCCTAGCCTCTTTTACGCCTACAACAAGCAAATGGCCTAAAACATGGCCTAAACCCTAAGAGGCAAGTTTCACTTGCCTAGCACCGGGGATGACGATCACGAAGGTTCGTCTCGCGGATGCTAATCTACGGGGGAGTCGCTGTTATGGAGAGACAACCATCAAAACAACATTTATTCATTAGGGTTTCATCAAAATACAAATAGGTTATGAAAACATCGAGAGGTCGATTTCTTACCGAGAGGAGGCGGAAGAAACACTCCAGAGAACCTAGGGACCAGATCTGGAAACGAATGGAGAAGTTTGGAGAACTAGGGTTTTTGGGGGATTTTGGGGATTTGATGAGATTTTGGGGAAGATGAGGGGTTGAATGTGTTGAGGGATGGTTTGGATGATGGATCTTGGGCTTAGGATGAAGGAAATAGGGTTTGAGGAAGATGGGGGCTCAATGGGGGAGAAACTAGGGTTTTAGGTCGAGTGGAGGAAGAAGAAAACGTTTGGGAGGGGTTTAAATAGGATGGGCTGGCGGCTGCCCAGAAATTAGGGTTTTAACACAGATTAGTCGGTCAAAGAGCAACCACTGACCGACTAGTTTGGCAACTAGTCGGTCGGTAGACCAACGCGGACCGACTAAGTGTAAACAGTAACTTCTGAACGAAAATAGGATTTGGATTTAGTCGGTCGATGAACAACTACTGACCGACTAGTTTAACATCTAGTCGGTCGATGAACGTTCTTAGACCGACTAAGAGTGAACAGTATTGATACCAAAAATTAGTTGAAGAGTTAGTCGGTTAAAGAAGCATTGCTGACCGACTAGTTTGCAACCTAGTCGGTCAACCAACGTTCTTAGACCGACTAACGATAAACAGTAACTCCTGGGAAATTTATAAAGCCAATTAGTCGGTCCAAGAAGGATTGCCGACCGACTGGATCGTCATCTAGTCGGTCGGTGCCCCTTCTTACACCGGCTAATAAGCACCAAAAGTTCCGATACGGAGCGCGGAGCTCCGGGATCGATTCCTAAGACTCCTAGGCTTGATCTAACAGTAAGATGCGACCGTTATGAAGCCCGTCACAAATGACATACTTCGAAATCGACGATCCTAAGGAAGAAACGAGAAAACACGACGAAACGATCGAAAATGAAAGTTACGGAGACGAAAACCACACATGAGGAGAAAATCCACCAAAACATATATTATAATATAATAAATCCAGATACATGAAAACCAGTCGTTACAGGCTCAGAGGCATGCCGGATGTGTCCATATCCAAAATGGGTCCAGAATCGCTCCAAAATCCCTTAAATGGACATAAACGCTCCGAAAGTTATATTGTTCCAAATAATAGCGTAAAATCGTATGAAATATGTAAATAAGCAACCATTTTGACGTGTAATCAAATAGATAAAATGTGGAATACAATGACACATCACTACCCAGACAGGCTTGCCAACGTGGTGATGGTGAAGAAACCCAGCGGCAAATGGCATATGTGTGTGGACTTCACTGACCTCAATAAGGCATGCCCAAAAGATAGCTTCCCTCTGTCGAGGATCGACCACTTGGTGGACAACGCCTTCAGGTTCGAGCTACTAACCTTCATGGATGCCTTTTCAGGCTACAATCAAATCCAGATGGCGACACACGACGAGGAGAAGACGTCGTTCATTACCGACCGGGGGACGTTATGCTATACAAAGATGTCGTTCGGACTAAAGAACGCCAAGGTGACCTATCAACGGATGGTAAACAAGGTATTCCATCCCCAGGTCAGAAGGAATCTCGAAGTGTACATTGACGACATGCTGGTCAAACCAAAGAAGGCCAAAGATCACCTCGTTGACCTTGAGGAGACCTTTCAAAAGGTGCGGCGCTACAACCTGCGGCTCACCCCAGCCAAGTGCATATTCAGCATCTAGTCTGGGAAGTTACTCGGCTTCATGATCACCAAGCGAGAAATTGAGGCCAACCCCAACAAGATATCTGCCCTTATCAACATGAGCGTGCCAAAGACGACCAGAGACTTACAGAAGCTGAACAGGCGGATCGTCGCACTGGGAAGATTCCTGTCGAAGTCTGTCGAGAGGTCCCTCGCATTCTTTAAAGTCCTGCGGAAGGCCCTCAATATGAGGAAGGGTATGAGGAAGGAGGTCGAGTGGGACAACTCCTACGCCCAAGCCTTTGGCGAGCTAAAAGCTTATCTACAAAGCCCGTTGCTGCTCGCAAAGCCGGAGGAAGGGGAGTAGCTTGGCCTTTATCTCACCGCCACCGAAGAGGCCGTCAGCTCGGTCCTAATTAACGAAGACGGGGGCATCCAGAGGCCGGTCTACTACACCAGTCGGGTGCTCCGGGAGGCGGAGACCCGCTACAGACCTATAGAGAAGTTCGTCTACTGCTTAACTCTAACGGTGAGGAAGCTCCTACACTACTTCTAGGCACACGCCATCATGGCCTACACCAACTCACCGCAAGAGAAGAATCTGAAGAGGCTAGAGAGATTGGGCCGATTCCTGAATTGGAGCGTCGAGCTTAGAGAGTTCAACATCATCTACAAGCCCAGGGCGACGATCAAGGGTCAGGCGCTGGCAGACTTCGTGTCAAAATGCACTGTCAAATAACTTAGTGAAGCTTTGCCAGATGCTCGGTCGAGCACAGAACAACAGCAGCACGTCGACGAGAATCCCCCTCAACATCCACCCAATACGAAGGCGAGCTATGGGTTGTCCACGTTGATGGATCGGCCAAGAGGTCGGGAAGCTGAGCCGGCATCGTAATAGAGACCCTTGAAGGAATCATGCTAGATTATGCACTTCGCTTCAATTTTTTGGCAACCAATAATGTGGCGGAGTACGAAGCTGCCCTCAATGGGATGAAGCTCTGCCGAGCACTTGGGGCGATGAATAGATGTTGATAAGCGACCGAAGGCTCGTCTTCCAACAAATTCAAGGCAGTTTCGAAGAAAGGGAGGACATGATGAAGAGATATCTAAAGTGCGCCCGGGCCAAGCTCCTCAAGTTCAGAAAAGTAGCGATCCAGCATCTGCCCAGATCGAACAACCTCCAAGCCGAAGCCCTCTCAAAGTTGGCGTCCTCTTCTCCGGTCGAGATTGGGAAGGTTATCTATGTCGAGAACCTGCTGACACCAAGCATAGAGGAATGCGACCTGTTGTCCGTCGACCAGGAGCCATCGTGGATGAGGCCGATCATCACCTACTTAGAGACCGGAGCCCTACCTAAAGAAAGGCTTGAAGCGTGGAAGATTGAAAGACTGGCCTTGACGTAAGTGATCTTCGGCGGTGTGCTTTATTGAAAGCGTCACACGAGATACGACGTCTTGCCTTATTTAAAATGCCTTGGGCTCACAAGAGCTGAGCAGGTCATTCGCGAGATACATAAGGGACTCCACAAAAATCATTACAGCGACCGCACCATAGCACACAAGGCAATCCGTCAGGGCTATTATTGGTCTACCTTGCTGAATGACGTGACCAACTACGGCAAGAGATGCGAGGAGTGCCAAAGATTCTACAAGCAGACAACCACCCTGCCCGCTGACCTGATTCCAATCCTCAGACCAGTCTCGTTCGCCAAATGGGGCTTCGACATCCTCGAACCGTTCCCAATGGCATCGGGAGGAAGGAAGTTTCACGTCACTGTCGTCGACTACTTCATCAAATGGATCGAGGCAGAGCCACTAGCACGCATCACTTGGAGGGAGACGAAGAACTTCGTCTGGAAGTCCATTATATGCCACTTTGGGGTACCTCACTCATAGTGATGGACAGATTGGGGCGGCAACCTCCACCTCGCCTCCGGGGCGCATCCACAATGCAATGGCATGGCGGAAGCGGCGAACAAATGCATCCTCAAGCCCCTGAAGATGAAGGTCAGCAGTGCCCATGGATCTTGGCCCGACAAGCAACCCAGCATCCTTTGGTCCTACCGCACCACCTACAAAGCTTCAACCGACGAGAGCCCCTTCATGCTCGCCTACGAGGTGGAGGCCGTCGTCCCAGTAGAGGTCGGTGAGGAATCCCTCTGACTCAATACTTCAATGAAGAAGACAACCTAGAAGGCCTCAATATCAACATCGAGCTCATCTACGAGGTAAGGGACAGTGCTCTAACAAGCCTCATCAAAGCACAGCCAGAGGATGGCCATGTACTACAACTCCCATATGAGGAAGCACAGCTTCAGAGTCCGCAACCTCATCCTCAGAGATGCGACCTTCAAACCAGATATCGGCCACCGAGGAAAGCTCGTCGCCAAATGGGAGGGCCCCAATACAATAGTTGACATTGTGGGACTGGCGACCTACATTTTGGCGACAATGGAGGCAAGGAATTAGCTCATCCATGGAACGCCGAGCATTTGCTCAAATATTATCAATAAATCTGTTTGTATTTGTACACTCCCTCAATGTGTTGTCTCAATTTGAATTTGAGCTCCTCTCTGTAATTAGACACCTCCACGAAGGTCGGCTAAACGTTCGAGAGCCCAAGCTCTCACTAGAAGACCTAGAAGAGAGGGTCACAGGTCTTGGCTCTATCTCTGACATGTCATTATATTTCGACTCATACACTCTTCACGTTTCTCTTGTGTGTGAGAAAGTTATAGGTCACAGGTCGGCTAAACATTCAAGAGCACAATCTCTCACGAGACGACCTAGAAGAGAGAGTCACGGGTATTTGCTCGACATTCGACATGTCATTTTGTTTCGACTTACACACTCTTCACGTTTTTCTTGCGTAAGAGAAATTCTAGGCCAAGGTCGGCTTAATCATAGGTAGCAAGCTACCTCGTCACAAGCAGTGATCCGGCGCAGGATGCGCACTGTGCCCCTGAAAGGTCTCCAAGGGCTTGGGACATGCTACGTGCCTCAACCATTCCATATCAAACCTCCGGGGCAGGTCGCGGCCTAGCTATCTATAGCAGGTCGGACCAAGCTACCCAAACCAGGGATGATCAAAGATCCGGGGTAGGCTACGTGTTTTCCCCCGAAAGATCGCCAAGGGCTTGGGACAGGCTATGTGCCTCGACCCTTCCCTATCAAACCTCTGGGGCAGGTCACGGCCTAGCTATCTATAGCAGGTTAGACCAAGCTACCCATACTGGAGATGATCAAAGATCCGGGGCAGGCTACACGATGCACCCCCGAAAGGTCGCCAAGGGCTTGGGACAGGCTACGCGCCTCGACCCTTCCTTATCAAACCTCTGGGGGCAGGTCGTGGCCTAGCTATCTATAGCAAGTCGGACCAAGCTACCTAAACTGGGGATGATCAAAGATCCGGGGCAGGCTATGCGATGTGCCCCCGAAAGGTCGCTAAGGGCTTGGGACATGCTACGTGCCTCGACCCTTCCCTATCAAACCTCCGAGGCAGGTCGCGGCCTAGCTATCTATAGCATGTCATGAAGATTTTTGCCAGACCCTTAGGGCTTAAATCTATGTCCGTCCTACGTCGGACGGACTACAGATGGAAAACAAGCACAGCGGAAAAACATTAAACATGCTAAACATTTTAGCAAACCTTAAGGCGAGCAAGAACCTCACCAAGATCTATGCCAACTTGGGGTGGATCTGACCACCCCAAGAAGGATCTAGCCTACTGCGACATTATTAAAATTATACTAAAAAGCTATTAATTAACATACCCGGAATCTTGGCTTTGGGACATGCAAGATGTACCGCACCACCTTCTTTCACTCCTCATAGCCGAGTCGCCTTGCACCCTCGAACCGAACTACCCAAGCCGCCTCCGAGCCGATCAACCCTAGCTGCCTCTGAGCCGATCACTTGTCGAAGAAAATTTCACTCTAGCAGACACACGTCAAAGACGTCTGGATCCAATCCAAACCTCCTTGTAGTCTTGCGAGGACCCGACAGGAGGATAGGAAGAAAAGATGAGAGGAATTATTTAAGTTTACGATCGAGCATGCTCAAAAGTCAAGAGCTTCTTAAATCGTTCACTTGGTGTATTTTCAACGAAGAGAGGGCACCCCTATTTATATAGGGAGTCGGATCCTCCCTTTTCGTCACAAGCAATGTGGGACAAAACTAAAATTAGGAAATGTGGCTGATTTCATTAGAAGTCCAAACTTCTAAAATCAACCATCAATCCATTTCTGAGTTTCGAATTTCAAACAACCTGTCAAATCGAAGATCTCGAGACAGCGAACACATAGGAAAAAACGGCAACCAATTCTGATATCATTTGACCCCTCAAATATCGAAAATACAATTCCAAATCCCATTTTCGCAAAAAACAGCACAAACAAGGTCAGATCACGCCACGTGGTGCGCTCTGCGCACGCCATGTGGCACGCACATGTTGGTAGCAACGATCTATGACCTTCGTGTTTGATGATAACAAACGTGTATGAATGTTTTTAACGTGTGTGTTAAGTGTTTCAGGAATGGCGAACGCGTGATTAATTCACGGAGAGACGTGATCAATGTGCAAAGGAGAAATGGGACATAATATTTTTCCTCTAAGAAAATCATCTCACGAAAAAACCCTTCTCTTGGCCATAACCGCATCAATTCCCAAGCCTCAGCCGCATCATGAATTCAAAGTAATACTTCGGTATCCGTATTGTGTTTGGGTTTTGAAAGATCAAAGGTGCTCTTAATTCAAATACCTTATCCCATTTAATATTCCCAATAGCCGAAATAAAACAAACACCCTCCCACTTTCAATTAAGCCTGAGCCGCACAAAATTTCATCCCCTGCCGTCTGTGAAGAGCCGAAACAAACCCTTAAAAGAAAAAAACCCTCTTGTATCTCAAAGCCAAGGTGAAAAAAAAAATCACAGGGGGCGCATTTTATTTTTCACACAAAATCTACACAGAGCCGGCCACATTTTTTTTGTCTTCTCCACAAACCCTTGAAGTCGAAACCTACTTGTTTTTTTAATGTTGAGATCCGATGTTTCAAAACAGAGCCGGCTGCCAAAAATTAATTCCGATCAAAAAAATTGTCAAAGAGCCGCCCATCTTCTGCCAGTTCCCAAGGGCGCATGTTTCTCTCCTCTTTTACGAAGTCTCAGCCGCATTGTTTATTTTGAGCATTTTGTTTAAAGGGAGAGCTGCAAGTTCTAAAGATCACAGGCCGAATTACTAGTGTGTTCTTCCCTTTGAGAGTACCAAAGCACAGGCCTTCTTATTTTTACAAACCAATCAACTCTCAAGAGAAGGGTAGCCGAAAGTTTTGGGAAGATTGTGCTTTTTGTTTGTTGACAGGCTGCAGTATTATTTTTGTGAGAGGAGCAGGCCGCATGTTATCAATTTCTCAGGAGCTCACAAATTGGTCTTCATTGCAAAGCCGTGACTTGCCACATTACTCCAAGCTGCAACGTGTTGATTGAGAAGACGAGGGACTACTACTTGTCAGATTAGATCTAACCACGCTCTGAACGACAGAGACATCGACACCGTCACGACTGAGCAATTCTAAACTCTGAATTTTATTTTATTTGTGATTTGGTGCTGTGATCTCTGTGAAACTATTTTATTATTTGTTTGGGGACTTAGCTAGTTGGGACTAGCCAAGAGATGGCTTTACTAGTATTGTTATTGTTTGGGCACTTTGGTGAGTGCAGGTGCTGAGAGCCATGTGAGTGTAGGGTTGGTGCTCTAGCTACAGGTTGCACCAGTTAAATTTAATAATCTAGTATTGATTTTGGGGCTGGATGCAGGTCGTGGGTGCGACCGAACCCGGGTATATCGCCTGTGCATGCTGTGGCTGCTTTTCTATACTCTGCATCTGGTTGATTGTGCTATAACTGTGTGTGATTTCTTGTGGGTTGCACGAGAATTTTTATAAGCCTATTCACCCCCCCCCCCCTCTAGGCTTAGATCCAGATCCAACAAGTGGTATCAAAGCCAGTTTAGAGGATCTAGCCTAGTTGATCATGTCTATGAATATGTCTGACTCTGCTTTTGCTGAGGTTCAGTCTATTTCTCGTCCCCATAAGTTTAACGGTGTTGATTTTGCATATTGGAAAACTAGGATGAGGATTTATTTAGCTGCTGTTGATTATGATGTATGGAACATTGTAGAAAAAGGCTATAAACCTCCCACCATTAATGTTGCTAATAATGAAATGATAAAACCAGAAGATAAGTGGGATGACTTTGATAAGAAGCGTTTTTCATTGAATAATAAAGCTATGAATGCATTAATTTGTGCTTTAGATAAAGCTGAGTTTAATCGTATATCTCAATGTCAAACTGCACAGGAAATTTGGCATACTCTGGAGCTGACTCATGAGGGTACATCGCAGGTTAAGGAGTCCAGACTTGCGCTGCTCAGTACTGAATATGAAAGCTTCCGCATGCTTCCATCAGAGTCTATCAAAGAGATATTTGCGAGGTTCACAGACATCGTCTACAAATCCACTTCTCTTGGAAAGCCGTACTCAAGCCTAGAACAAATCAGAAAGATCTTGAGAGCGCTGCCTAGCTCCTTCCGCCCTAAAATTACAGCTATTCAGGAAGCAAGGGATTTATCGCAGATGAAAGGGAGGATCTGATAGGGAACCTGATGTCCCACGAGCTGGAGCTACAGAGCATTGAACTGAGAGAGAAAGATGAAATGTAGACTTCAAAGGCAATAGCTCTTCAGGCTAAAGAGGATGAAGATGGAGATGAGGAGGAGGCTTTTTTGGTGAGAAGCTTCAAGAAATATATCAGAACTGGCAATGGGAGATCAGAGATGCTGAAAAAGTTTAATCGCTCTAAATTTAATTCTAATAATAAATCTTTTGAGCAGACTACTACTGATCCAGTTATATGCTTTAAATGCAAAAAGCAGGGACACTTTATGAAGCAATGCCCTCAAGGAAAGAACAACGCTGCGGAGCAAAAGGGGAAATCTTTGATGCTCACATGGGATATGGACAGTGAGGATGAATCTCAAGAGGAAGTTGCACACTCCTCTCTTTGCCTGATGGGACAACTAGACGAGGTAAAATCTTTAACTAAAGCTCAACTTGTGACCACTTTTAAAGAAATGCAAAATGAAATTGAAAGATTGGAATCTACTGTTGAGTTACAAGAATCCCATGTAAAGAAGTTTAAAATGCTAATTTTGAATTGTAACAAGACAATTATAATATGTCATTAGAAGCTGATGAAATTAAAGAGAAACTTGTTGCATGTAATTCTACTATTAGCTCTTTGGAAAAGGGAAAATCTTGTATGCCTACTGAAACTGAGTGTCTGAATTGCTCTACTTTGCTTAAAGACATTAGCATGTTTAAACTAAATATGGTTAAGCTAGAAGTTGAAAATGAATTACTAAATGAGAAGATTTGCATGCTAATAAATGAAAATAAAGAGCTAGAAAAGAAGATGGCTAATCTGAAAAAGAGTGAGGAAGAGAACAAAAAGGCCTTCATTAGTAAATGCACCATGCTTGTTAATGAGAACATGTTTTTAAAGTCTAAGATATCTGATCTTGAACTGTCTATTAAAAATTTTGGTGTTGGAAAGCATTCATTAGACATTATTCTAGGTAATTTGATACAAGGAAATAACAGGCGTGGTTTGGGCTATGGAAATAAAATTGATGAGAGGCCTAGAAGTAATAGAAAGAATCAAAAAGAAACTGGTATAGGAAGAAGTGTGTTTGCTAAATGTTATACATGTGGTGGTGTTGGTCATGCTTATTATAAGTGCAAATATAGGAATACCAACATCAAATTTAAGCAAATTTGGGTTCCAAAAAATAAAGTGACTAACACTAGTGGACCTATTTGGATTCCTAGGTCACACATATCATGCTCTTCTTATGTGTAGGTACATGGCACGGCTAAGGGACAAAAGTGTGAGTGGTACTTAGACTCTGGCTGCTCAAGACACATGACAGGTGAAAGAGAAAAGTTCTTTAGCCTTGCAAGGCATGAAGGAGGAAGTGTTACTTTAGGGGGACAATAGAAAATGCAAGGTAATTGGTAAAGGTGTTGTAGGTAACGACACCTTTCAGCTTACAGATGTTCTATTGGTTGAAAAGTTAAAACATAACCTTATTTCTATCAGTCAGCTGTGCGAGAAAGGTATGAAAGTTGAATTTGATGCAAAACTTTGTAGAATCATTGAAATCTCCACAGGTGACATTATTATTACTGCAAATAGAAAATATAATGTTTATACTCTTATGATTGAAGAACTAATTGTTTCTAAATGCTTGCTTGTAAGTGAAGAAGAGGCCACGTTATGGCATAGACGATTAGCACATGCAAGCATGGGACTGATAAAGAAGCTGGAAAACAAAATTTTGGTAAGAGGACTACCGCATCAGACATATGAGAATGGTAAGTTGTGTGTGGCATGCACCAAAGGTAAGCAAACTAGATCTACTTTCTCTAGCATTAATGAAGTTGCCACCACACACATATTGGAATTAGTGCACATGGATTTATTTGGTCCAACAGACATTGCTAGCCTAGGAGGTAAAAAGTATTGTTTAGTACTGGTGGATGATTTCTCTAGATATACATGGGTATACTTCCTAGCCAAAAAAATCAGACTCATTTGACCATTTTCAAAACTTTTGCATACAAGTTTCTAATGAGAAAATTCTTCCATTGTAAAAATTAGAAGCGATCATGGAGGTGAGTTTGAAAATGCTATTTTTGAATAATTTTGTTTTGAAAAAGGAATTTTACATGAATTCTCTTCTCCTAGAACACCTCAACAAAATGGGGTAGTCGAGAGAAAGAATCGCACATTAAAAGAAATGGCTAGGAGTATGTTAAATGAATATAGCTTGCCTAAGTCTTTTTGGGCTGAGGCCATTAATACAGCATGCCATGTATGCAACAGAGTTATGGTTAGACCTATACTAAATAAAACTTCTTATGAACTATGGCATGGCAACACCCCGAAAGTCTCTTACTTTAGAGTTTTTGGATGCAGGTGCTTTATATTAAATACTGCAGATCAGCTTGGCACCTTTGAATCAAAATCAGATGAGGGAGTGTTTGTAGGATATTCAGCAAGAAGCAGAGCATACAGGATTTATAATAAACGCACACTTGCTATTGTTGAATCTATAAATGTAAAATTTGATGAATTTGATATAAACTCTTTGGATTGTAGGCAGAACAATGAAGAGGAAAATGTAGAGCAACAAAGCGTTCCAAAAGTTAATGAGGAGCAACCTGAAATACAAAAGGAAGCTGAAACTGACACGACAGAAATACAAGATGAAGCAGTTACCAGAGGAGAGCTGAGATTCAATCCAAATCACCCACCAGACTTAATTCTAGGTGAACCTACGGTAGGTATTCGCACACGTTCATCTTTTGGAGATCTTTGTGCTCTATGTATTTATGGTGACTTTATTTCTGTAATAGAGCCTACGACTATAGATATTGCTTTAGAAGAGGAAAGTTGGGTTTTGGCCATGCAAGAGGAATTAAATCAATTTGTCAGGAATAATGTCTGGAAACTAGTGCCTAGACTCACTGATTATCCTGTAGTTGGTACTAAATGGGTGTTTAAAAATAAGCATGATGAATCTGGTAATGTTATTAGAAACAAGGCTAGGTTGGTAGCTAAAGGGTATAATCAAATTGAAGGAATTGATGTGGATGAGACTTTTGCACCAGTTGCTAGGCTTGAGTCCATTAGAATCTTGCTAGCGTTTGCAAGTTATAAAGGGCTCAAGCTGAAACAAATGGATGTAAAAAGCGCTTTTCTTAATGGCTACCTAAAAGAAGAGGTATTTGTTGAGCAACCCCCAGGCTTTGAAAGCTATAATTACCATGTTTATAAATTAGAAAAAGCTTTGTATGGTCTTAAGCAAGCTCCACGGGCTTGGTATGACCGTCTAAGCACATATTTGTTGGAAAATAATTTTAAAAAGGGGAGTGCTGACAATACACTATTTTTGATGCATGAATCTGAAGATTTTCTCATTGTGCAAATTTATGTTGATGACATTATTTATGGTGCTACTAACGATCTTCTATGTCAAAAGTTTGAGAAAGTCATGCAGGATCAGTTTGAGATGAGCCTTGTGGGCGAGCTGAAATATTTTCTGGGGTTCCAAGTAAAGCAAGGAAAGGAAGGCATCTTTCTATCTCAAACCAAATACATCAAGGAGCTTCTGAAAAAGTTTGGGATGGAGAAGTCTAAAGGAATGGGAACGCCGATGTGTCCCAACACAAAAATGGACAGAAATGAACAAGGAGTTGCAGTGGACCAAAAGCTATATCGAGGTATGATTGGTTCCTTGTTGTACCTGACTGCTTCTAGGCCTGATATAATGTTTTTTGTATGCTTGTGTGCACGCTTTCAATCAAACCCAAAAGAATCTCATTTGAAAGCCATTAAAAGTATCTTTAGGTACCTACTTAGTACACCTACTTTAGGCCTTTGGTATCCTTCTAGTGGTAATTTTGATTTGGTGGGTTATTCTGATGCTGATTATGCGGGTAGTTTAACTGATAGAAAGAGCACTAGTGACACTTGTTTTATGCTAGGACACTCTTTAGTTTCATGGTCTAGCCGTAAGCAAAATAGTGTTGCATTATCCACTACTGAAGTAGAGTACATTGCTCTCGGCAGCTGCTTTGCTCAAGTATTGTGGATGATGCAAACATTATCTGATTACGGACTAGCTCTTAAAAGAGTTCCTCTTTGATGTGATAGCAAGAGTGCCATAGATCTTTCTAATAATCCCGTACACCACTCTCGTACTAAACATATTGACGTAAGACACCATTTTCTTAGAGATCACCTCACTAAAGAGGATGTGTCTGTGGAGTTCGTTCCTACGGAATCATAACTTGCAGACATATTCACCAAACCTTTGGTTGAGGCTCGCTTTTGTCGTCTTCGTCTTGAGCTTGGTATTATTGATAAAACTTAGTACGAGACTCCATGCTTTCTTGTGTGCTTGAACTTTTTTCTTGTTTGTGTGCTAGTAGTTGTATTGTTATGTGTGCATGATTTATTTTTTATTTGTGTGATTGCATCTCATGTTTGCTTTAGTATCTCATGCATTCAAAAACAAAAACAAAAAAAATGAAAAACAAAAACGAAAAATATGGTGCTTCAATGTGTATCTTTCTCTTTGATTCATTAAAAGAAGTATTCATGAATGATTTTCATATCTATGTAGAAATTGTTGTATTATTTCTTTTGCTACACGCGCATGTCCATCTTTCTAAATATTCATGGCATGTTCAATGACTGAAAATAACTTGATTTCTACACCACCTACTTCACTTCCACATATATTATTATTGTTGCACATTTGGAGATATCGTTTTTGAAATTGGAAATGTGAATGTAGGAGAAAAACTTAACTGATAATCTAAGGGATATGATATACCTTGCCATGGATAAAAATTGAGCATTAAAAAATGATGACACTAAAAGTATAAAAATGAAAAAGAAGGTTAATTGCTCTGTATGAAAAATGGATACAATCCTTGGCAACGGTATTACCCACGAGTATCCAACATAAGCTTTATGGGTAAACTTTAGCGTTGGTGTATTTACTCGTCAAGCAATGCCACCCCCGCATCTAAGAGTCCATATTGGCTATGTTTTGGGTGTGGTACCTTGAACTCATTCTTTCATGAGATGGGAAAAATCAATCCTAGGTGATAAACTGTTATTTGGAAAATGTGGATTGGTTTTGGTTGACTTTCTTCAATGATTCTCCCTCTGTGCTTCAATTTTAATTATTGCACGTACACGTTGGTGTTGAAGTCGTAGTTGTTTACTTTCCTTGGATTTTGCCTTGATTATTCTATGAGTGTATGCATGCAATTGTTGGTAATGGCTAATAATTCATTCTTTTTGCATAATATATATGTATTTGTCTTCGTGGTATGACTTTTGATGATAACAAAGGGGGAGAAAATTTGTGAAGATTTGGTATTGGTTGTGAAGATTTGGTATTGGTATTCACTTGGTACTATCTTTGTAATGCTCGCAAATACATGATTGTTTGATTAAGGGGGAGCATATTGGGGAAGCACAAAAGTAGGGGGAGCATGCTTATTGATATACTTTATACATCATTGTTCGCACATCATTTCATCTCATTGCATGTCACCCACTATCACCACACTATCACACACACTATTTGGAATTTCATTGCTCAAATCTTATACTTAGTTTGTCATCATCAAAAGGGGGAGATTGTTGGTAGCAACGATCTATTAACTTCATGTTTGATGATAACAAACATGTGTGAATGTTTTTAACGTGTGTGTTAAGTGTTTGAGGAATGGCGAACGCGTGATTAATTCATGGAGAGACGTGATCAATGTGCAAAGGAGAAAGGGGACATAATATTTTTCCTCTAAGAAAAGTATCTCACGAAAAAACCCTTCTCTTGGCCGTAACCGCATCAATTCCCAAGCCTCAGCCGCATCATGAATTCAAAGTAATACTTCTGTATCCGTATTGTGTTTGGGTTTTGAAAGATCAAAGGAGCTCTTAATTCAAATACCATATCCCATTTAATATTCCAAACAGCCGAAATAAAACAAACACCCTCCCACTTTCAATTAAGCCTGAGCCGCACAAAATTTCATCCCCTCCCGTCTGTGAAGAGCCGAAACAAACCCTTAAAAGAAAAAAACCCTCTTGTATCTCAATGCCAAGGTCAAAAAAAATCACAGGCGGCACATTTTATTTTTCACACAAAATCTACACAGAGCCGGCCGCATTTTTTTTGTCTTCTCCACAAACCCTTGAAGTCGAAACCTACTTGTTTTTTTGTGTTGAGATCCGCTTTCAAAACAGAGCCGGCTGCCAAAAATTAATTCCGATCAAAAAAATTGTCAAAGAGCCGCCCATCTTCTGCCAGTTCCCAAGGGCGCATGTTTCTCTCCTCTTTTACGAAGTCTCAGCCGCATTGTTTATTTTGAGCATTTTGTTTAAAGGGAGAGCTGCAAGTTCTAAAGATCACAGGCCGAATTACTAGTGTGTTCTTCCCTTTGAGAGTACCAAAACACAGGCCTTCTTATTTTTACAAACCAATCAACTCTCAAGAGAAGGGTAGCCGAAAGTTTTGGGAAGATTGTGCTTATTGTTTGTTGACAGGCTGCAGTATTATTTTTGTGAGAGGAACAGGCCGAATGTTATCAATTTCTCAGGAGCTCACAAATTGTTCTTCATTGCAAAGCCGTGACTTGCCACATTACTCCAAGACGCAACGTGCTGATTGAGAAGACGAGGGACTACTACTTGTCAGATTAAATCTGACCACGCGCTGAACGACAGAGACATCGACACCGTCACGACTGAGCAATTCTAAACTCTGAATTTTATTTTATTTGTGATTTGGTGCTGTGATCTCTGTGAAACTATTTTATTATTTGTTTGGGGACTTGGCTAGTTGGGACTGCCAAGAGAGGGCTTTACTAGTATTGTTATTGTTTGGGCACTTTGGTGAGTGCAGGTGCTGAGAGCCAGGTGAGTGTAGGGTTGGTGCTCTAGCTACAGGTTGCACCAGTTAACTTTAATAATCTAGTATTGCTTTTAGGGCTGGATGTAGGTCATGGGTGCGACCGAACCATGGTATATCGCCTGTGCATACTGTGACTGCTTTTCTATACTATGCATCTGGTTGATTGTGCTATAACTGTGTGTGATTTCTCGTGGGTTGCACGAGAATTTTTATAAGACTATTCCCCCCCCCCCTCTAGGCTTAGATCTAGATCCAACAGCACACAGCAGCCCCCTCCTGGCGGTTCTGACCCGACAGGTGCGCGTCAGACCCGCAAGCCCACTAAGGCCATTCCTTAGCTGTTTTTGCGTTTCTGGGCTCGTTTGAGCTCCGATTTGGACGCAGCTTCTTCCTGTGGATTTCTTAGAAAGTCCCCTTCGTTTCCATGTGTCTAAGTCAATTTAATACTAAGTATTAATATGTCCCAAATGCTAAACTCTTTAGCTTTTAAGTTCACACCTTATTTGTGAACCAAATCACTCTATTACATTAAATGCATTCATCTTAACATTCTTCATATTACTAAGACGTGAATACTACTCGGTGTGAGATCTTACAGCCTGACCCTACTATAGGTTGGGGCTCGAAACCCTAGACGACGGTAACCACGAGCAGCAGGCGTCGTCCCTGTTTCAGAATCATACTTACGTGATCGACCCAATAACGAACGTGTC